>OZ012739.1:262340115-262940115 GCA_963859935.3 Lathyrus sativus | reverse complement strand
GTGGGATTAAATGACTGAAGCAACAGACAAGGTGCGCCGCGACTACACACTGAGGGATCTGATTCTACTAGTGGTGGAGGTTTAAACATGTTGCCGCCTTCTAGTCCACGGGGTCGTGTGTTGGTGTTGGCATTAGAATGTTAAGAGCATGTCTAACCAACACCCTATTTTCTGGTTGGCAGGTCCTAAGAAGAGCTACAGAACCTGAAGTATTAATTTTTTTGCAGGCGCTTAGTATGCTTCCAAGAAATGGCAAACATTCACAAATGCCCATTATTTGCTTGCAATATCTTCATGCTTAGGATGGTTCCACCCAAACTTTATTAGTTCCTTCCCATGATCGACAAGATCAATCCCATGATGGGCAAGATCAATCTGAAGGTACTTAAGAAGCAAAGTTGCAAGCTGCAATAATTCTATTTTTTCAGAGATCTCTTCTGAAGGATCAAGAAGTTGTCGACGATTATTTTAATAATTGCAGGATCAACAACTTCCCAACTTTGCCCATTTTGAAAGGCATGTGCAAGCATTGGAAGAATAAGCATTTGCATTACAATCACCAAAAGGTCGTGCCCAAGTTTCTTCGATTGGAAAAGGTTGAGTAAATGTAACAGGAGGGCCTTTTTCATGCTCGAAGAATAACCTTCTGCAACCTCAATGATGTAAAATTCCTTCAGGAATGTATAGTCGATCCGACTAAGAATATGGTAAGTACATCAAAGAGAACATTTACTTCATTTTTGTCACGTCTTAAGCACTTGACAAGCCATTTACTTTCTTTGATTTGCACTAGGTTCAGTTCCTGTTCATTTCCAGCCGGGATATTCTAACAGGTGACCTCCATACTAGCCCATTTGTGGTGATTTTACAAGTTCATCTCTCAACGGCTAACCGGCTTCTGATCAAACTATATACATACACGCCTGAAATATTGGTTCACTTTAATAGATCAAGAAAATAATCAACCGCAACAGGTACATATCGATTTAAAACTTTATAATTGGAAGGTGGTATGGACTATTTATTTCACTGTATACTTGTCCAGGAGGAAGAGCTCCTTCCAAATCAATAGTCATGGTTACAAGTTTGCCGAGGAATTTAGAAGCAGCGGGAGGAAGCAAGTGGAAAAGATCAATTATAGCGGCAGCTACCTTTGGTTCTTCACTAGCCTTCCATGACTTCTGACATTGTGCCAACTTTTCAAGCTCCAGTCACCTCCTTAGATGCTCTAGAAGTTTTCCGTCCAAGGTAACATTGAACCAAATGGATAACAGCTCAAACAGGCGGGCAAGGCCTATTTCATGGGCTCTGTCTACCGAGGACTTAAGATCTTCTGGAGTTCCAAACCGACTGTTGGGTGTAAGAAAATAGTAACATGGTACCCAAAACTAGCATAATAAGAATGTTCTTGGATAACCATAATCTGAACAGCATTATAGCCAAGCTTTTTAATGCGAGGTAGTACATTAGCATACATGTTGATTCTTGCTTCGGGCTACTCATCCCATTGTGTGACTCATATATTCTAAATGATTGTGGTCAATTAAGTTGTAACCTCTGAGTGACTTGTGAATAGCTTTAATTTGTATACACACACTTGATCTTTATGACTTGAAATTGGATTTCACTTCTTGGAATAAACTTGAAATATGCTTAGCTCTTGTAACTTTATCATGAAGATAATAAATGACCTTGGACCTTTGAATCTTTTTGGACTCTGGATTGGCTTATATTATTTACAATCTCTGAAAATTGAATCTTTGAAAGATACCGAATTACGATGAAATTAGGAACATTTTGTGAACTTGGACTAGGTAGGAAAATAAAAGACCATAGGTTTTTTTTACGTAGCATTCAGTCGGGATTGTTCCTCTTGAATTTGACGAAACCTTTCTTGTGATGGTTTTTGTGGGTATTTCAAATTGAACCATGACTTGATTTGAATTCCCCTTTTTTGCACTTCATGAGCATAAAGGACGAATGCTTGAATTTTAGTCTCATAAATCTTTAATATGAAACTCATTGGTTGTATTTGAATAAAGGTAGATTGTTGGAATGGCTCTTGCAATTTGAAACTCTGAGTTTAGAGTTCGAAATGGATGCACATAAACACTAAATCTGTATTATTATTCTTCGAGTTTGGTTCATAAGTACATGCTAACCAGGATCCCTTCTCAATCTCATTCTTCTGATAGATTGCAAGACCACATCCCTTTCTCAAACAATTTTCCTTGCGACTAAAAAAAGGGTGTGAAACCTCAGTCTTCCTCTAGAGATCTCTGAGCCTCCACAGACCAAGAGCATATATAAAATTGCATACCATTTGAGCCTTCCTCAGCAGCAACCCTATCTCCACAAATGAAAATAACAAAATGCAAGTTGACAAAACGGGTAGTTATAATAAATACCCATGAAAGCATAAAGACAACATGTAGGAAAGATGCACGAGGAGGTGGGATCCAATGGTCAAAATTTAGGGTGCAATAGTAGGATTTATTTCCTTTGATGGCTTTTGTTTATCTCTAGCAGGATTTCCAGTTATATCTCTATCTTATTGAGATTAATCGAGTATCCGATTGCACTGTGGTGATTGGTCGTCCCCAGTTTTCCTTTGTCTGTTTTGGCAGTATATTCATAAGCATATTCACCTCATGTGCATTCATTTATTGTACATAGAATCTTGTTGTTGCATTTTCATTTTGCATTTTCATTTTGCATTTCATGGTGCTTTGATCCACTCTTTGGTGTTGTTATCCCCGTAGAGTGTGTATTCTCTCCATTAGAGTGTCGACCTATAAGAAGAAAGTGTTTATCCTTTCTATTCCCCCATTGAGTTTGCTCCTCGTGGATAATGTTTGTTTTAGCCTTTTTCCTCAGCTTTTATCTGAATGGAATTACTACCCGATTGAGTTATTTCCTCATTAGGTCGAGTCTTGCTTGACTGTTTCTTTCCAATTTGTTCCTGGATTGAACTTTGGTCTCCTGTAGTGGTTATTTTGAATCTCTCTGGGTTATGAAACCTGGATGATGAGAAGGCATTTATTTTTCCCTTTGAGGATTTATTTTCCTCAGCAGAAGTCTGGCTATAAATCCCCATCAAAAGATGAAGATTTGGTTTTCCTCAGTAGTGTTGTGATAACACTTTCTCGAAACATTTTGCTTGACAACAAGTGGTGTTCTCTTTAATTGAGAAGCTTGGATAGCCCCAGCATATCAACAAGTGCCAGTCCCTCTGAGAAATGCTCGACTCACGAGGATTTCCTTTTTTCCTATTTGACATACAAACTAACTCTAAGTCATTACTCCCCTGCTTTGGAATAACGACTTAGGGGGCTCCTATTCTGGACGTGGCCAGCTGATCCCACTCACCTTGCAGAAACGTTCTACCCTTCGTAACGGGCACATCTTCGACTATGGGGAACGCGAGGAAGTTATCCCAAGATGATGAGCATGAGCTTCTCATCCCTAATTCCACGTAGGAATCCTGGCAGTCATCCATTATAGGCTTGATTGTTAGACAACGGTAATGATCTAGAAGGGGGGTTGAATAGATCAATAATTCCTAAACAAAGTCGGCGCTTAAAAGAAATTTAGTTTTAAAATTTTATGCAAAAGCGTCCGAGGAACTAAAATCGTCTAAACGGACCGTTACCGAAAAGATCGGATGTGATAAGCCAAGATTGAATATCAAATATGATGAGAAAACAAATCAAAATTTGAACACCAATCAATACAATTTTATTCAGTTAAGGTTGTGCAATTTCCAATGGCTTGTGAAAATAAAACTCAAATTAACAACATCCCAAAAGGTTTGTGTTTGATCAATTTGTCGAACACTTGGTGTGCGACACACTCCAAGTGGAATTCTCTAAGTAATGGTAGTGTAGAACTTTTCCAATTACAATCAAAAGGATTGTAATGAGCTTCCAAAATATTTTTGAGCACTACACTATACCAAAATTTTACCGAGCAATTTGATTGTACACAAACGTTAAAAATTCAGAAATAGAAAAATAGCAAAAAAGAGAACAACACCAAATTTGTTGAGGCAGTTCCCCCTTCGTCCTCGCTTGGGGTACGTCTGCCCAAAATTATAGAAATAGAATTGAGATCTATATTAACCTGTTGCAAATGTTTGTACAAGAGAAGCAATAGTAATCACACACTCAAGTCTAGTTGTTGATGCTGAAACTATGTCTTCTCTCCCCTTGATTCAAAATGAATCAAGTGCCTCGAATGTGTTAAATAAACCTCTGATTCCAGCTACTCGTCTGAATAACCCAACGGTCTTCAAATCTTTAGCCCGACTGATTTCAATCACACACAATTCAAACCCAAATCTTTCTTCCATAATACTTCGGTTACCGCTACTAGATTGAACGAACCACCCGTTCTTCAATCACCTTCGCTCGGCTGAATCTGTGAAGAAATGATTTGTGCAACCCCCCCCCCCCCTAAAATCACAAGACTCTTTGAGGATAAAACCATAGCGATTTTATTCAAGAAAAACCCATCGATCTCTCAACCCAAACCCGATATAATATCATATGTTTAGATGTTATCACCTCAATGATGCATAATGATCAACAAAAATTGTTATGTGTAGTTGTTGAGAAAATGCAAAAGGATGAAGATGATGAGAGAAAAGCAGTGTCTATGTTTCACTTTTCTTGTTAGTTATGAAGAATGAGGCAAAATGAATATATATATATATATATATATATATATATATATATATATATATATATATATATATATATATATATATATATATATATATATATATATATATATATATATATATATATATATATATATATATATATATATATATATATATATATATATATATATATATATAGATAAGACCAAGTAACAAACATAAAAGCAATTTGAAAGTCAAACATAACAGAAAAGTAAGGTGATTCGAGCGAACGGTCGACCTAAAGAAAAAGGGGGTCGAGCTGAGCACACCCGCTTTCAAAATTATGTAGAAACTGACTTTATGCGTCTACCGGAATAGGTGTCTGCATCAACGCAAACCTGCCCAGAAATGACAAATTTAAAAGCTAACAGTATGAGTCGACCGGAGGGTCGACATGAGCACTTCTGAGAGCAAAAGCTCAAAATCCAGGTTACATGAGTCGACCTAAGCAAGGCTTTGAGTCTACTCAAGCCTTCGAAATTTCCAAAATGAATTTTTGAGCATGGTTTGGTCTACCTAACAATATTAATGCACTCCTAAGTCTCATAAAAGGATCAATCACACATAAAACACATGATTCACTTCTATATGAATGGACTCATGTTTTTGAAATATTTTCGTGCACGAGATAACTACGAATGCATATGAGACTCGATGATACCGTCCAAAATACGAAGTACTAAATAGACATGTTTTGACATCATTAAAATAAGGATCAAGACAACTTGCCCTCACATACTCCCCCTTTTTTATGATGGAAAAACAGTAGCAAAATTGAGTACTTTGAGTGGTATCATCCTTCCCCTTACTCTATGCATTCTTCTAAGAGACAATCTGAATGTTTGATCAATCTTTGTAAGATGAATTGCTGTTTTTTCTTAGTCTCTTCTCCCCCTTTGACAACATCAAAAATAAAGAAGCATAAGGTCAAAGAAAAAACATAATATAATTGATTGCGCACACCCACATATCTTGCAACAGATACACATTAACAAGCATTCACATAAAATGATGTTAATGGAAAAGAATATGAAGATAAATATGACAAACATCATATGAACATAAACGAAGTGCATTTAACAAACATTATGGTCCAAAATATCTCCAAGTCTTAGTCAAACAAACAAACATAATGATAAGTAAACATTTAGATGAAATGAACAAGAGATAACATGACATGCACAACATCAACACAACATGATCCTCAAGGTCTCCTCCCCTTAAAAGGATGGCCCCTTTCTATGAACTGATAGTCTTGACGTGGTAGAGGTTGTTGCTCATCTAGTCGCTCAGTAAGTTCCAGCACAGCCCGGTTGAGAACGTTGAAGCTTGTCATAAGAGCGCAATTTTGACCTACAGCGGTTGCAGCCATAGTGGTAAAACTTCCCATGGCAGTGGTGACGAACAAGTTGAAATTTTCGGCCTGAGCCTGAAACTGGTTTTGCAACACCGTGTACCGTTCATCTTGAGCGGTAACAAAATTTTGTTGTTGGAGCTGCATAGTTCTCAACATCTCAAGAACTTCATCATTATTTTGTTGAGGATGCGGAGGAGATGGAGGCATGTGACAGGATTCTTGATAACTCCAGCTGTTTGTTGGAGGCATGTATTCTGAACCAAGAGAGGTTCATCTGGTGTGTTTCCATTCACCCCATCCCTAATTTGCATAGGGATCCATAGGAGGTGATTGATCCAACCAGCCGCTGTTTTCTTGTTCAGTATCATTAAAGTCAGTTTCCATTGGATGACCTTCTTCTTCTTCTTCTTCTTCTGACTCTTGCAGTCATGAGCTAGTCGCCTTCACTATAAAGATGTAGTGTGTCTCTTATTTATCCCATATGTAACCCATCATTGTTAAGGCCTTTTGACAGAATTCTTGATCATTTGTCAAAGACATGTATGGAATTCTTGGGACAACTACATCAGCACGATTAAGAACACTTTGAATGAACGAGGCATAAGATAAAGCAGTGCCCCTGCTAGAATCTCTCAAAGCATAAATCCTACTCGCAATATAATGAGGCCAACAGAGTTTTATTTTCTTCTTCAAAATGTAAACTAAATGAACTTCAGCTTGATCGATCCTAGAGTAACCTCCTTTCTTAGGCAGAATTATATGAGATATTATCCATTGCAAGATTCGATCAACTAGTTTCAACTGTCCAGTAGTTACCTACTTAGGAAAAAGATCACTAGCCACAATCTCATCAGTAAAGGGTTTCTTTAATATTGAGTTCAAGGCCTCCTTGAACTCATAACCATCCGCAGTTCTAGTATCAATGACCTTAATGAGTGGAGCAAAGAGTGGACACATGTTAAACAGATCTTCCCAAACTCTATCATTTACCGAAATCCTTTTATCGCCTGTTTTACAACTGTACTCATACCCATCAAATTTGCCCTGAAGACCCATATAGAATAATCGAATGAGATCCTCATTATACTTCATACATTCCAAAAACAGATTGAAGTCTTGAAAATCCAAAAGTTCTAGAACTTTCTGAATGTGCATTCTTTCGGCAGTTTTGTGATGGTAGACAAATTGTTTCACAATAGATTGTTTGCTAAAGTTCTTTTCATATAATTCAGCATATTCAGTAAGGAGTGTCGCTACTGCGAAAATAAGGTGCCGGCAATGACAGAAGAGTCGCCACCTTTCGTTATTTATCCCTCAGAACAGGAAAGGAAACGATCGGAAAAACCTAACGCAAAGGGTATAAGACAAGGTCATCGCAACCATTATCTGGATTCGGGAGTCGGTTACGCAAGGGGAAGGTATTAGCACCCCTCACGTCCATCGTACTCGATGGGATCCATGCTTGTTGTGTTTATATAACGGGTTTGTTAAATCTATCTACACTAAAGGTCTGGTCTGAAAAGAAAAGAAAATGACTCGGAAAAGTATCGCACTTTATGCCTACGTATTCTCGTCTGGAACGAGAAATCAGAGTCAACTAGTTCGCCTAACTACGGGTAAAAGGGGGGGGGAAGGTTGCTCGCCAAGATATCGCATCTTGTGCCTACGTACTTTCACACAGCATGAAAGATCAGAGCTAACGTAGTTCGGGCTACGAAGAACACAGGTTTGTTCAGCTGTTTTTTATCCAAGTAAAGTTAACAATCAGTTCCAGCAGTTGGTGTTTGCAGCTTGATCCTTGGAGACTTATATGTTACCATTTGCGGTAGAACTGAAAGTTAACAGAACTCTCTTTACGCAAAGAGTTTTCCTGATTTAAGAAGTCCAAGAGGACAACAAGGATTTGACGTTTGTTTTTAAGTCTTTTACGGAAGAAGTGAATTGAGTTCTATTTGTAACTCGTGTTGCACTAAAGACTTGGACTTGAGAGCGAATGCGTCGTATGTCACCCAAAGGGTACCATACTAAACACTCGAGTTATGTGAGGGAAACCCTCCCACAACTCTTTCTCAAGTAGCATAAGGCTCATAACGCACAGCACGTGTTAACCTTTATTAAGTGTTTTAACTGTATTTGAAGATGAGAAGAGAAACAGACTCTCTAAGGGGAACTGACTCGATCCTACAGTTATCATGCAATATTCGTCCTACGGTTGAGGTTAGAAGGGAAACTAACTAATGTTATCATGCATGGTTAGAATCCTAATGTCTGTCATAACTTCTCTTGAAGAAGAGAAGTCAGAGTTCCTAGGGGAACATGGCAATGGAAATCAAACAATAAATAGAAAAACTGTATAAAAATATTACTGTAAAGATGCATGCAATGCAAGTGAGGGAGGAAATGTGTGTGGGGCATAAGCCTCCACAAGCTCATATCAACCTCAAGCCAGATATGAATAACAGCAAAGACAGTAAAAGAAATTAAATGCAATCAAACAAACCACAAACCACATAGGCAAGGGAGCGGAGCTCTACCGAATACCAGCAAGCAAAGCCATACAGTAAAAATATAAGCAGAGTGAGAAACTCGACCTCTAATGCAATACAAGCAAGGGGAGAAGCTCAATCCTTAGGATGCTCTTAGGCTTATTCAACTACATGACCTAATCTAAATGCATCACACCAATCAAGTCACATTAATACAGTTGAACAAGAAGAAAACCGACAAACAGGGAAAACAAGCCAGCAAACTCCACAACAGAGCAATCTTCTGACAGCGATCCAATCCAAAGTCTGTATCTGTTCTTCAAGTCCACCATCTTCAATAGAAGGAGAGGGATACTTCATCTTCAAGCTTTAACAATTCACTCCACCAAGAATGAAAAGAATCAACAATATGAGTATTTGATAATAGGAAGCAGACAGGAAACCAAAGGAATCACATCTGACACTCAACCAGTTATCAGAGAATGGCATCCTCAAAAGTTCTACTCATTGTAAATGTCACACATCCCTCCAAAGGAGAGATGAGACTTTAACATGAGGACTTTGAATCATAGGATGGGATGGAAGGTGAATGAAACCAACCATGTTTATTTGAAGAAAAAACTATCTCTAAAGCTCTCTCCTAAAATCCCTAATCTTATAAGCTATAAAAAGCTAACAAAAAGAAAAGAAAATCTCCAAGCCAAGCTCCTCCAGCCACTCCATAAAAGCTTCATCATGTCCATGATATCCTCCAATAAGAACCAGAAACCCACCATGCAAGAAAAACACACTTTGAGTCCATTCCAAATCAATCACCAAAGTTGAAACACCAAATGAACAATCAATTTGAATATTCTAACTAAAATATCAAAACACAATCTAAAAATCCAATTATTTTTCTATGCGAACATGCATTTGTTAATGATCTACAGTTCAAAAATCAGGACCTAATTCAATTTCTAAGTCCTCTAATAAAATCCTAAGTTGAAAGGTATCACTAAAGAGATCCACTAAAGAGTACTCTTAAACAACTACACTAAATACTTATTTAAAATGATTTAAAAAATCAAACAAAAATCATATAGAAACATTAGCATATATAAAAACAGCACAAAAAAATCACAGATCAAACTCAAAAAAATGAGAGAGAAAGAAAATAAACAAATTCATAACATCATTATTTCATTATTAAAAAATGCACTAAAAGAGAAAATATGGAATAAAATGGAAAATGCCTGAAATAATAAAATGCAAAGCATGATAAAATTCTAAGTATCTAAATCCAACTTCACAATTTTTTTTAGAATTAATTCACAACTTTTACTATTTTTTATGATTTATTTTCTAACAATCAATTAAACTAAAAACATAAAGAAAAGAAATTAAAACAAAACATGAAAGGGTGTATTCAGCAAGGAAACTCAAGTACTAAGGCGCCTGGGCCTGAAATGGGGGTTTAAACAGTCCCCGAGAGCAAGGCCCGCCTGACTTATGAAACCAACAAGACTATCTCAAGAAAATGCCCAGGGGGTGCGTAAAGCAAGGATTTCACGTGTGATTCAAGTTGGGCCTAGATAGGGGAGGTGTGGTTAGCGTAACACTAAGGCCCAGGCAAGATACTTCACTCAGTTCAGTTAATTCTCAAACTTAATAAAAACAGTCACACAAGGGACTCGAACCTGCGCGCTCAAGGATCATATAGCGCTGAATTCACTTGGCATTTCAACTTAAACAAAATGCCGCGTTTCAAGGGGAGGGTTACGTGGCGCACGATCGGCCTTTGGATCTCATGACCAAGTCCTCTCTTCATCGCGAATGGACGGTACAGATTGTATCTTCCTCATTTAAATTTTCTGCAAGCTTGAAGAAGCTCGCGCGCACAGCCGTGGTTGGCTGGTGACGGAACCAAGTCCGGCGAACTTCAAACGACTGTATCTCTCTCAATAATCCATCAAACGCTATGATTCTTGAATGAAAATCACACGAAATTTCGAGAGGAATCCAAATATACTACTTAAACAGTCCAAAACCTCAAGAATCAAGATCTCTATATTTCAACCTAAAACGGATCTCATCCTAAATTGTCACTAATCGTTCAATTCTTTGCCCATAAATCATCTACAACCTAAGGTGAACCAACCACATGATTCTAATGCATTGAAAACACAAGAATTGGGTGTAATTTCAAGAAGTAAGAACCTGAGTTCAAGCTTCAATTTGAGGCGTTTCTGGCTTGATTCTTCCTCCAAAACTTTCCATATCCAATCAGTGATGATGTTAGAAGAAGATTGAAGCTTCAATTGTGCTCGAAATGGCCTCTAACAGAAATTCACTTTTTCACTTTTCTTCTTCAAGCTTCAATGGTGATCTTTGCTCTCAGCCCCAATCAATCACCAACCTTGTTTCTGATGAGTTCCTAGACCTTTATAGGATTGTTTAGAACCTTCTAGAGCTCAGGCCCAAGCCCAAAAATCAAAAATCCAAATCCAACTTTCCTTCAAAAATTTTGATATGGCAATGCATGAAATTGGCTTCATAGCTTGCATTGGAAGCTTTGGATGACTTGCATATCTCATTTAGAATGAATTCAGCCCAAAAGGAGTCTCCAAATTGCCTTTGTGAAGGAATTGTGTAATGTAACTTATATGTGAAGAAATCTTATGAAAGGACATGAAGCATCCTTCAAATGAAAATTCCACAATTGCCAATGTCTCTAAAACATATTTTCTGATTAAAATGAGTGGTTATTTGACTTGTTTTGGACCCATAATCATTTATTTCTATTTCCCATCAAAAATGCCTTTGAATTTCTCTTCTTTATTCAAACCACTTCAAGCCAATCTTTGATATGAGCCAAACCAATTCACCATGAGCTCTTGGTTAACCTAAAAAACATATTTTGAGCAAGTTCCATGTTGAAAAAAATTTCATTCGAGATGTGCAAGTTGGAGATTTTGACCTATGATTGAAAATGGCCTATAATCTCACTTTCCTAAAATACCCCTAACTTGTAAACCTTATAACTTGAGTTCTACAAATCAGATGGAAGACTTCTAATACAATTTGGAAAGCTAAGATCATGAGGAACAGCTTTCATGTTGGCCAAAAGTTCAGGTGAAACCTCCTTCTAGGTAAGATATAGCTTGGAAGTCAGATGATTTTCACAGACAAATTTCAGATGCATCTGAGTACCTGTAACTTGTCTGGACCATAACCTGAGTTCTACAAATCCAATGGAGGACTTATAGTACTCAAATTAAAGCTACGAGCATCCTATACAACATTCATGTGGAGGCCAAAGTCATATGAGACTTGTATCTTGACTTACATGGCTTGGAAGTTTGGCACTTAACAGAGGATTTTACCCTAGGAACCCTGACTTAGCAACTCCAACCACTCTTGATTCTTCTCAACTTGATCTTAAAACAATCTCTCACATGCCTCAACATATCATTTCATGATTTCAATGACCTATAAGTAGGCTTTGATCTTCTTCAATTGCTCATTTTGACCTAGGGTTAATTAGATGAAACCCTAGTGACATCCACTTCAATTGTGGCTCTTGCACTTGATAAAATGACTTGATTAAGCTCTAACATGACCTTAAAGGTACCTCAATGAGCTCTAAGTGAGGAGATGAGCCCCATACAAGCATTCAAACTTCTCAAGAACTCAACCCTCTGTCTGATGACCCTGATAACTTCTTAAGCTTGAATAATACCTATGGCTAGGCTTCTCTTGACATGTAAACACACTTGATCCCCTCTTAAATGAAGGATGATATGCTATGCAAATTCTAGAACTATGCTATGCTAATGCAATGAAACATAAACCAGGTGAGATAAGGTTATGCAAATTTTGGGGTGCAACAGCTGCCCCTATTCAAGCGGCTTGGACCCGACTGGATGAAAAGCGAACGGCTTTCAAACAATTGAGGTAGAAGATGGTTGAATACCAAATAACCCGGAAATTTGCCAATCGCAGAAATAAACTACACAAAAACTGTTTGGAAAGCAATATCCAGAAGACTGAATCTGGTTGTCACGGCGAAAATTGATCAATCACCTGATAAAAACATGATTTCAATATCAAACACCTGCGTGACGCAACAGGGGTCGAGTTAACAAACTGGATTACCACCATCAATCCTCCCGAACTATGTCACAATAAGCGGGCATAGTCAAAAGACCGTATCTAAATATCGTCCTCGACCTTCTTTTTCCGAAGAAGCGGGATAAAAACACTGAATCAAAGTGTTAGCCGTCGAACCATCACGTCGACCGTTGAGCCATCACGTCAACCTCCCATTTCCAAAGAAGCGAGAAAAGCAGTAAAAGCGCGAGCCGTTGAACCATCACGTCAACCAAATCCAAACTCAAAGTGCAAACTGTCGAACCATCACGTTGACTGTCAACCGTTGAACCATCACGTCAACTGTTGAACAAACTCAAAAAGCTAACCGTCGAGCCATCACGTTGACCGCCAACTGTTGAACCAGCACGTCAACTGTTGAACAAAACTCAAAGAGCAAACCGTCGAGCCATCACGTCGACCGTCAATTGTTGAACCATCACGTCAACTGTTGAACGAACTCAAAGAGCGAACCGTTGAACCATCACATCGACCGTCAACTATTGAACCATCATGTCAACTGTTGAACGAAACTCAAAGAGTGAACGGTCAAACCATCACGTCGACTCTCAACTGTTGAACCATCACGTCAACTATTGAACGAAACTCAAAGAGTGAACGGTCAAACCATCACGTCGACCATCAACTGTTGAACCAACACGTCAACTGTTGAACGAAACTCAAAGAGCGAACGGTTGAACCATCACGTCGACCGTCAACTGTTGAACCATCACGTCAACTGTTGAACGAACTCAAAGAGCGAACCGTCGAGCCATCACGTCAACCGTCAATTGTTGAACCACAAGGAAGCGAGCATACGCTAAATAAAAGTGAAAGCTGTCGAACCATCACGTCGACCGTTGAACTATCACGTCAACCTCTCGTTCACAAGGAGTGGGAAAAGCACTAAATAAAATCGCGAGCCTGTTGAACCATCACGTCAACCAAAGCACGGACTCAAAGTGCGAAATGTCAAACCATCACGTCGACCGTTGAACCATCACGTCAACCTTCCATTTCCGAGGAAACGAGCATACGCTAAATAAAAGCGAGTGCTGTCGTACCATCACGTCGATCGTTGAACCATCACGTCAACCTTCCATTTCCAAAGAAGTGGAAAAAACACTACTCAAAGCACGAACCGTCGAACCATCACGTCGACCGAATCACGAACTGTCGAACCATCACGTCGACTGTTGCACGATCACGTCAACTGTTGAACCATCATGTCAACCTTCCATTTCCGTGGAAACGAGTACACGCTAAATAAAAGCAAGAGCTGTCGAACCATCACGTTGACCGTTGAACCATCACGCCAACCTTCCATTTCCGAGGAAACGAGCATACGCTAAATAAAAGCGAGTGTTATCAAACCATCACGTAGACTGTTGAACCATCACGTCAACCTTCCATTTCCGAGGAAACGAGCATACGCTAAATAAAAGCGAGTGTCGTCGAACCATCACGTCGACCGTTGAACCATCACGTCAACCTTTCGTTTACAATGAAACGAGCATACGCTAAAATAAAAGCGAGTGTTGTCGAACCATCACGTCGACTGTTGAACCATCACGTTAACCTTCCATTTCTGAGGAAACGAGCATACGCTAACATAAAAGCGAGTGTTGTCGAACCATCACGTCGACTGTTGAACCATCACGTCAACCTTCCATTTCCGAGGAAACGAGTACACGCTAAAAAAAAGCGAGTGTTGTCGAACCATCACGTCGATTGTTGAACCATCACGCCAACCTTCCATTTCCGAGGAAACGAGTACACGCTAAATAAAAGCGAGTGTTGTCGAACCATCACGTCGACTGTTGAACCATCACGTCAACCTTCCATTTCCAAGGAAACAAGTACACGCTAAATAAAAGCGAGTGTTGTCGAACCATCACGTCGACTGTCAACTGTTGAACCATCACGTCAACCTTCCATTTTCAAGGAAACAAGCATACGCTAAAATAAAAGCGAGTTCTATCGAACCATCACGTCGACCGTTGAACCATCATGTCAACCTTTCGTTTACAAGGAAACGAGCATATGCTAAATAAAAGCGAGTGCTATCGAACCATCACGTCGACCGTTGAACCATCACGTCCACCTTTCGTTTACAAGGAAACGAGCATACGCTAAATAAATGCGAGTTTTGTCAATATACTATCTTTTGACCTTTCGTTTATGAGGAAACGAGCATACGCTAAATAAAAGCGAGTGTCGTCGAACCATCACGTCGACCGTTGAACCATCACGCCAACCTTTCGTTTACAATGAAACGAGCATACGCTAAATAAAAGCGAGTGTCGTCGAACCATCACGTCGACCATTGAACCATCACGTCAACCTTTCGTTTACAATGAAACGAGTATACGCTAAAATAAAAGCGAGTGTTGTCGAACCATCACGTCGACTGTTGAACCATCACGTCAACCTTCCATTTCCGAGGAAACGAGCATACGCTAACATAAAAGCGAGTGTTGTCGAACCATCACGTCGACTGTTGAACCATCACGTCAACCTTCCATTTCCGAGGAAACAAGTACACGCTAAATAAAAGAGAGTGTTGCCGAACCATCACGTCGACTGTTGAACCATCACGTCAACCTTCCATTTCCGAGGAAACGAGTACACGCTAAATAAAAGCGAGTGTTGTCGAACCATCACGTCAACCTTCCATTTCCGAGGAAATGAGTACACGCTAAATAAAAGCGCAAACCCGGAGACTTGAACCATCAACTCTGCGGGGAAATTCTGACGACGGCCGTCAGACACCTATTTCGACAACAGGTAACAACTTTAAGATTTTCCAAAACTGATGCCCAACAGTCTGAAGAATACTTCGCTGGGGAAGACGAGAAACTTAACCAAGAAACTCTGATGGGGAAAAACTCTACTGGGGAAATTACGAGTGACAAATCCGAAAGTTTAAACCACGAAATCTTTTAATGTTGACGTAACAGCAATCTGAGAAGAACTCCGCTGGGAAGAGAAGAGAAACTTAATCAAGTAACCCTGCTGTCGCTTGCGCGAAAATAAGGTGCCGGCATGACAGAAGAGTCGCCACCTTTCGTTATTTATCCCTCAGAGCGGGAAAGGAAACGATCGGAAAAACCTGACGAAAAAGGGTAAGACAAGGTCATCGCAACCATTGTCTGGGTTCGGGAGTCGGTTACGCAAGGGGAAGGTATTAGCACCCCTCACGTCCGTCGTACTCGACGGGATCCTCGCTTGTTGTGTTTATCTGACGGGTTGGTTATAATCTATCTACCTATCAAGGCTGGCTGAAAAAGAAAAGAAAAATGACTCGGCAAAGCGTCGCACTTTATGCCTACGTATTCTCATCAGAGAATGAGAAATCAGAGTCAACGTAGTTCGGCCTACGAAGGATTACGGGAAAGGTTGCTCGCTAGGATATCGCATCCTATGCCTACGTACTTCCACACTGTATGGAAGATCAGAGCAAACGTAGTTCGGGAAACTACGGGTTATTTCCTGAAAGAAGTGTTTTTTATTGTGTTTGCGATTTCGACCGCACTAGAGACTATGACCTGAGAGTGAATGCGTCGCATGTCACCCAAAGGGTACCATACTAAACATCCAGACTATGGAAAAGAAACTCTCCCACAATCCTTTCCCAGATAGCTTAAGGCTCGTAATGTACGAAAGAAATCATTCATGATTACTGTATCTTAAACTGTTTTGAGATGAGAAGAGAACAGACCCGACTAGGAGGGAGACTATCAAGTCCTACTGTTATCATGCCATGGATTCATCCTATGATTGAGGTTTGAACAGGGAACTCCTAGAAGTTGTCATGCATAGGTTTCAACCTAAAGTTCTAATCACCACTTCCTTATCGAAGGAAATGAGAGTCCTAAGGGATCATGTCAATGATACACCAAAACAGACAAAGCATCAGCTTAATAGTAAAATGTGTGCAATGCAAGTGAGGGAGGAAATGTGTGTGGGGCTTCAGCCTCCACAAGCTCATCTCAACCTCAAGCCAGTCATGAAATAACAGTAATCATACTGAAAAATAAACCACATGCTATCAAGCAATAAACAGTAAACTGCAATCATACAGAAGAAATGAAATGCCATCAGGAAAACAAACCACATGGGCAAGGGAGTTGGGCTCTACCGAATACCCGCAAGCAGAGCCACGCAATAACAATACAAGCAGAGGGAGAAACTCAACCTCTAATGCAATCATGCTCCTAGATTCTACTTATTCTAGATGAACTTATTCTAATGCAACAGACAAATCAAACAAAACACACAATACAGAAAAGAAAAACAGAAGAAAGCTTCAACTCCTCCAGCAGCAACACAGTCTTCAGACTTCAAATATCAAATGCTTTCCAGGTATTAACCCTACAACATGAGTATCAACTCATCTTCTCCCTTAAGCTTCAGCTTCTTTGATCAGCTCCACCTTCAGGCTTCACTATCTTCAGGGGTATTCAGGTATCAACTTGATCTTCACAAAGTCTTCAGACTTCAACAATCTCCAAGGAATCATCTTCTTCAAAGCTTCAGCTTCTATCTTCAATGGCTTTAATGCTCCAATAAACCAGATTCAATCAACAAGATGAGATGAGGATGTTAGAGTGCTCCTTGACTTCCAAAGGATGCCATTGAGGACTTAACATCAAAAGGAAAGACTCTCTCAAAGTTCTACCTCATAGGGCCAGGTCACTAATCCCTCCAAAGGAGAGAGGTGAATACCCTTAAGGGACTTTATGTCATAGAGAAGGAAGGAGGTGAACAAGACACTCCTTGTTTATTGAATGGACTTAGTCTATCTAAAGCTCTACCTATGTACTTATGATCCTATAACCAGAACAAACAAAAGCTAAAACCAAGCTCCTCCTCAAGGTCTTCAAAGTCTTCAATGATGATCCACAAGGTCTTCAACTCAATCTTCAAGGCTCACACACTCAAAGGAGAAGAAAAGAAAGCACAACAATACAAACTATGCCTTTAAGCAACACACATACAAACCATACATTCAAAGATCAATTAAAAATACTAAAATACTATATAATATTCTAGTAAAATTCTAGGGGATTCTATACATACTTACCCTTAACCCATATATTCCCCATACACTAATTTTGACCTAAAAACCCAAAACAAAATTGTTCAAATCTACTTATGGTGAATAAAACCCTAATTTTGTTATGCTAATGCTAGCCTAAACAAACTAATCAAATTATAATCTACAAATTGTGAATTAAATCCTATATGAACTATGATTCAATATCTAACTATGCCAAAAAGAATGGCTCAAAAATCCTAAGGGAAGGTCCTAAAAGAAATTCTACAAAATCAAGTATCAAACTAACCATATTAAAAAGGCTATTTAAATGGATAATATGCTAAAAATATTAAAAGAAAAATAAAATGGAATTTTATTTATTTACATTTTTCTAGACAGAATTATGAATATGTGAAAAAAACAAGGAGTGAAAAATAATCATTTTTGAATTTTATATGAATTTTTTTAATATGCAAGAAAATATAAAATGAGAAAATACAAGAAAATGAATTAAAAGGGATGGGGGGTATCAAAAGTAACTGCGCCCAGTTACTTTCCATGATGGGCCCAGGAAGGGGGGGTTCAGATAGAAAATGGCCTAAGCCCATGCGCGCAGAAAAATTAAAAGAAAAAATTAACAGAAAATTAAAACGGAGCCGGTGAGAATAGCAAGGAAATCCTGTTGAAAATTGGATTGGGCCGTGTGAGGGGGTGTGAGTATCAAGACTTTTGCTGAGCCCAGAATACATCTTTAAGTTAAACGCTGCGTATTGGCTTCGTGGCTTCCCTCCGTTTTTAATTTCAAACCATGGCCGTTGGATGAGCTGATCAAGTCAAACGAATTGGGATAATCCAATGGCTAGGGGTCATCGTCCCCAATCGAGCTAGGGTTTTCAGTTTTTTTCTCATTTCCATGCACGAATTCAATCCACTCGTTCTCTCTGATTCCTCGATGAAATTCAAAAATTCCAAAAGTAAAGATGACCTACTGATTGCCAAGAACACAATGGTACCAATAACTTTCACTGAAACCTCTTGTACCACTCTAACAGAATGCAAGAACATTAGGGTTTCAACATTTTTCTCTGGTGTCAACCTTGATAGAGCTTCAATCTAATGATGTGAATATGTTCTACATGTTGCCCTAACCACACTATGCTATACCATATCCATTAAAACTCCATGAACAGCCTATTCTTGAATCTTAAAGAAATGGCACCCTGCCATGAAACTCCATGGATCTCTCTCAAATCCTCAGAAAATCATCACCTAACCTAGCATGTTATCCTTACACCTAGCATTCTAACAGTATGCACCCAAATAAGGATCTATGGTGAAAATTACCAACCTGTCAAGTATCAATGGTGAGTGATGTTAGAGCTCGATTTGGCACTTGAACTTGCTTCAAAATACTCCTCTAATGATGGATGTCTTTCTGTTTGCAAGAATTGAGATGGATGAGGCTTGTGGATGAAGAAATGAAAGCTTGCTTGATTTTGAAGAAATCTTGAAATGGCACTTTCTCTCTTACTCTCTCCAATGGATTCAGCAACTTTCACCAACCTCTTCTCCATTGTGATCTACTCTTTTTATAACAACCAATAGAAAGGTCTAGAAACTTATGGAAAGAGCTAGAATGTTATGGAATTTCTCATGAAGTGATACATTGTATATCCCTTCATCTCATGCATTAAGCTTGTCATTTTGCTTTAAAATCTCCCCTTGTGAGATATTGAGAAGGAGTGTATGAAAAACAAGCCTTGGTTTTGCCTTATGTGAAGATTTGCAAGTTGCCTTATGATGCAAGAATCAAAATTACAAAGCAACATCCATTTTAAGGCCTCAAATCAAAATTCTACTTGAAACATTGTTTTTAAAATGATGTTTGGAGTCAAAATGACATATTGGATGACCCATTTTGGATTTGTGGATCTCCCAAACCAATTTTCAATTTGGACCCATTAAAGTTATAAGACATTTTTAGGTCATTTTTACCCAATCTTGAAAATCCTTGCTACAAGCTTTTTCAATAACTCATGACCTCTTTTATAGGCTTAAAATCCCATTTTGAACAACTTTTATGTTTTGAGTTTTTTCATTTGAGGCTTGGAAATAGGAGATATGGCCTTTGCTTAAAATGACCTATAACTTCCAAATGACCAAAATACCCCTGCCTTGTTCAAACCATAAGTTGAGTTCTACAAATCCTATCAAGGACTTATAGTACTCTCTAGAAATCTAAGAAGATTCTCTTCAACATTCATGTTGACCAAGAAATCATAGGAATCATCCTACTAGGGCAAACATTGTCTGCAAGTTGGGTGACTTTCAAGGACCCAGATTCACACACCTCAGCTGACCTGTAATTTGTCAAAACCATAACTTGAGCTCTGCAACTCCTATCAAGGACTTCTACAACTACAATTAAAGCTAAGAACAAGCTTTACAACATTCATGTTATGGGGAAGATGAGATATCAATCACATCTTGAGCTAAAACTGCCTGGAAGATAGGGACCCAATTAGGGTTTTTTCACTGACAATCCTTGGAAACCCTGACTCAAAACTTCTCAAACTCCTCAATCATGATGAGTTGGTCTAGGAATCATCTTTGTAACATCTCCATACATCATTCCATGATCTCATGGACCTTGGATTAGGTCTCAACCTTCTCCAAATCTTCAGCTGATCTAGGATTGACCCATTCAAAACCCTAATTCTACTATTCATGGTTGAATCTTCTGAATTCTTGCACAATGACTTCTCTGGGCTTCATGATGGCTTTCAAGACATCTCATAAACTTTCTCAAAGCTTCAAGTTCATTCTCAAAGTCTCAGAATCATCTGAGGAGCTCCCACAACTCTCAAGCTATGAAGCACACAACCTTGGTTTCAACCAATTCCTCTGAGGATCTCTTGAACTTTCTGATGAAGGTATCAAATTTCAAACACTTGATGGATGAATAATTGTTGGTCAAATTTTGGGGTGCAACAGCTGCCCCTATTCAAACGGCTTGGACCTGACTGGGTGAGGAGCGAACGGCTCTCAGCCAATCACGGTGCTAGACGATTGAATACCGGTAAACCCGAAAATTTGCCAACTGCTCAACTCTTCGAATACTGCAATACTAGCTGCACGGCAACTAGCTGGAGAAATAATGATCTGACATCGCCGTCAGTTATCCACGTTAACTTCTTCTGATATTGCCTTCAGGCAACCACAACACCCAACCTCGCCGCTGGAAGACTAAATCATCTGACATCGCCGTCGGATAATCAAGATACCCCGCCTTGCCGCTGGAGAACTAAATCATCTGGCATACCCAACATCGCCGCTGGAAAACTGAATCTGACATCGCCGCTAGAAACAAACATCATTCTGAGAGACACTCGACATCGCCGTCGTACAAACATCATCTCTGCTGGGGATTTAAAGAGTCTGACCTCGCCGTCAAACAGACATTCAACCTCGCCGTCAAACACAAACATGATCTGACCTCGCCATCAAACAAACATTTAACCTCGCCGTCAAACAAACATAATCTGACCTCGTCGTCAAACAAACATTCAACCTCGCCGTCGAACACAAACATGATCTGACCTCGCCGTCAAACAAACATTCAACCTCGCCGTCGAACAAACATAATCTGACCTCGCCGTCAAACAAACATTCAACCTCGCCGTCGAACAAACATAATCTGACCTCGCCGTCAAACAAACATTCAACCTCGCCGTCGAACAAAATACAACACTGAACAATTCTGACCTGGGGTTCACCCCTAGTAAAGTACACTTGCGTATTTGAAACTACTCCGCTGGGAATGAGAGACTTAACCAAGCACACTCTGATCTGGGGTTCACCCTCAGAACCATAACGAACATCCGAATACTACTGCACACTGCTCACCGTAGAACTTCAACATCAAAGACATATGAAACCCTGGCCCCTGGCCGCTTCCAGCTCCAGCTAGAAAAGATCTTCAAGTGCTTCTGAAGATAAGCATCCTCGGCCTTCAAGGATGTAAACTCTTGCCTGTCGGCAACTCTGTAGGAGGTATCTTCGACTTCAGTCTAAAGAAAATGATCCTTGGCCTTCAAGGATACATGGATCTGCCTTCAGGCAACTCCGCCTCTGCTATAGAGTATCCGTGACTTCATTCAGGGATATACTTCGGCCTTCAGTCCGAAAAATGAATCCTAGGTCATTCATGACCTTGGGGATAACCTTGCCAACAGGCACCTTCGCTTCAGCTTGGGAAATCTGTGACCTCAGTCAGAGAAGTGGTATCCTGAGCCATTCATGACTCTACGGGGATTCAAACACTTTGCCTTCAGGCAAACTCCGCTTCAGCTGGAGAAACATCTTCGACTTTAGTCAGAAGAAAAACTATCCACTTGATCGCCATCAATCATCACCTCAGGACAACTGACTTGGTCTTCAGACCAACACGGATCACTTTGCAAACTTTGGAACCTCGTCTTCAGCCACATGTTGATTCATCAACAAGGAAATCTGAATTCATAGGAACCTTCTGATACCGCCTTCAGGCGCTTACGAAGTCAATCTTCAGATTAGACATCACTGTTGGAGCAAACCAGTCACGCTGCTAGGGGCTTCAAGAATCACCTTGAACAGACAACTCCGTTGGGCACCTTCAAGAATCATCCTGAACTGATAACCTTTATGGAGGCTTTATCCTGCTGGGTATTCCAGGAATCTTCCTGGGCAACTCTTGTTGGGGACGCTACTGGGGAGCTCAAGAGTCATCCTAAGCAATCAACTCGGGAAACTGCGCTGAGTTCTTAAGAATCATCTTAAGCAAACGGCCCTGCTGAGGGATTCAAGAATCGTCTTGAACTGAAGACTTCGCTGGGGATCTCAAAAATCATCTTGAGCGAGCGACTGTGGGGATTACACCGGGGTCTTAAGAATCATCTTAAGAAAACGACCTCGTTGGGGAGAATTATCAGGAATCGTCCGGAGCAACTGGTCCTTTGGTGGAACACCTGTAAAACAAGAATGATAATAACCTAGATTATTCTTATGATGCATATGCTTCGGCGCCGTGCCCCACATGGTGGAAATGCTATGCGTTTATGCTAAATGTTATGCAATCATGCACAATGATGCGATCCCGTCAGCAAAATAAATGTCGAGGGGGAAAATTCTCCTGTCAAGGGGAAAGAACTACTCAAATAGAGGAATCATCCTGCTGAGGAGAACATGGACACGCCAATATCAACCGGACTCCGTTTGGGGAATTGATCTTCTGTTGACTGCTGCAGGGAAAACCACTTCAGTTGATCTGCTGCAGGGAAGCGAAGCTCTACGAGAACTCGGACCTGCTGAAGGAAGGCGATGTCAATCGCGAGAATAAACTGCGTGGCCGTCTCGGCTACTCTTCTGGGGATAACAACTCTGTGGGGAAACAACTTCAGCTGCTCAACACTCGCACTGGGGAAAAACCAAACATGGTCTGATCAATTTCCAAGGACTCGGCTCTCTTTGATATCTGCAAACTCGGCTGAGGAAGGAGAAACCATTCTGCTTCGCTGGAAAGATTACAACTCTGGGGAAATACAACATCGGCTATTCAACACTCTGCTAGGGAAAATCCACTCATGGTCCCAACTGCTACCAAGGATTCGGCTCTCCTGGGGTCTGCGGACTCAGCCGGGGAGAGAGAAATTATTCTACTTCACTGGAGAGTACGACTCTGATGAGGAATTTCAATTCCACTGGGGGAGAAAGAATCGTCCGACTTCGGGGGAGAATACAACTCTGCAGAGGGGTATAGCACCAGTTGTTCTATCACTCTACTGAGGGAAGAGGGAATCATCCGACTTCGGGAGAGAATACGGCTCTGGTGGGGAATCTCAATTCCGCTGGAGACTTCAGTCTGGCACCATCAGTCGCGGCATACTTCGGCGTACAAACAATTTCCTGCGAAACCTGCACTTGTGACCCGGTGCTGGGGGGAACATCTGCTTCGGCGACCTTACTGGGGAAACACGAGCTTCGGCACCCGAACATTTCTATGAGATCTGCACTTGTGACCCGGTGCTGGGGATGAGCTTTGCCCTTGACTCAGCTGATGAAGCGACGTTCCTTCAGGATGCGTCTGCTTGGGGAAGAGAGTCCTCTCTACCTGGGGAGACATATCAATGCTCACTATCTTGCGTTTAGACTTTGCGGAGGAGAGACTACCGAACTCTGCTGGAGAAGGAGGACTCGCCCTGCTTCGGGGATGCGCACGGCACATCTTCTGGAAGGCGCTACACCTGCAACAACACAAACAAACAGACAAGATACCCTCATCAAAGGGGCCTATCAAGGTTATTATCTCGTGACCATATTCAGGTAATTAATTGTTTCAACAATCAATGGGCCTAGGCTCGTAAGTTTATGTATGCGCATTTTATCAAAAACACCGGCGTTTTCATTCGCAAACAAAACAGATAAATGCTAAACAGGCAAGCAGAATTGCTGAATAATATGCATTTTATTGATGGTGAACCCCTGAATGGGCAAAAATGTTTTACAACAGAGGCAAGCTCCTGGAATGAGGAAGCCGCGCAAAAATAAAACATAAATATACATCAGTATATACAAATGTCGGCAACGAGGCGTAGAAGAACACCATGAGTTGATCCCTCTAAGACCCACTCGACTTCGATACTTCTCCGACGCTTCAGCTTCGGAAGAGATTGATTCAGGTCAACGGCCCTCAGGTCTTCCAAACCACTAAACCATGAAAGTCCACACGCGGAACGCAGTCATTTGCTTATTCAAATCCCTAACTTTTGCGTGAACCGCCCTTTACGGGTTTTCAGTTCACCGGGATGCCCTTTCTTGCCGAAGCCGCCCAGTGTAGGTTTTCGACTTCGCGGGTGTACATTTTTTCAATATATCCCTAATTTTTTTGCCCGGACCTTTTATTCTGTTTTTGGTTTGCCGGGATGCCCCTTTTTTGCCTGGACTCTTTCTTTTTTGTCCAGCGGGTCTCTTTCAAGCAAAGTATTTTTTAACTGCGTCCGCGTTCACCGGGGATGCAAAATCTTCACCAACCATCGTGGATAACAACAAAGCTCCTCCTGAGAAGACCTTGCTGACGACATACGGCCCTTCGTAATTCGGAGTCCACTTGCCCCGGTGATCGGAGTGTGGCGAAAGAATCTTCTTCAGGACGAGATCACCCGTCTGAAAGCTTCTAGGACGCACCTTCTTATCATAAGCTTTCTTCATTCGGCTCTGGTACAGGCGACCAAATGCAATCGATGCTAACCTCTTCTCGTCCATCAGGCTGAGTTGGTTCAAACGATTCGTAATCCATTCTGCCTCGTCGAGTTTCACATCAACCAAAACTCGCAAAGAAGGAATCTCCACTTCTAACGGTAGAACAGCTTCCATACCGTACACCAAGGAGAAAGGAGTTGCCCCGGTCGACGTACGCACCGTCGTACGATAACCATGCAAGGCAAACGGCAACATCTCGTGCCAATCTTTGTACGTCACAACCATCTTCTGAACAATCTTCTTGATGTTCTTGTTGGCGGCTTCGACGGTGCCATTCATCTTTGGCCGGTAAGGAGATGAGTTGTGGTGCTCAATCTTGAAGCTCTGGCACAGCTCTTTCATCATCTTGTTATTCAAATTCGAACCATTATCAGTAATGATCCGCTCGGGAATTCCATAGCGACAGATGATGTCCCTCTTTATGAATTTAGCTACCACCTGCTTGGTTACATTAGCGTACGAGGCTGCCTCCACCCATTTGGTGAAGTAGTTGATGGCTACCAGAATGAAACGATGACCATTGGATGCAGTGGGCTCGATCTTGCCTATCATGTCGATGCCCCACATGGAGAATGGCCAAGGATAGGACATGACATTCAATGGGCACGGCGGCACATGAACTTTATCAGCATAAATCTGGCATTTATGACATCTCTTCGCGAATCTGAAGCAATCCGACTCCATCGTCAGCCAGTAATATCCTGCTCTCAGGATCTTTCTCGTCATAGCGTGCCCGCCGGCGTGCGTACCAAATGTGCCCTCATGGACTTCCTCCATGAGCATACTTGCCTCTTTCTCATCTACACATCTGAGTAGCACGAGATCGTGGTTTCTCTTATACAACACTCCATCAGGATTGAGATAAAAATTTCCAGATAGCCTCCTCAGAGTCTTCTTATCCTTGGTTGACGCGCCCGCAGGATACTCCTTAGTCATAAGGAAGGTCTGGATGTCGTGGAACCATGGCCTGCCGTCGGCGGCATCCTCGATTGCAAAGACAAATGTCGGTCTGTCAAGACGCGAAAGCACAATTCTTGGAGCCTCATTCCAAAAATTGACTTTGTACATTGAAGCCAACGTGGCTAAGGCATCAGCCATCTGATTTTCAGCCCTGGGTACATGATGGAGTTCCACTCGATCGAAGAACGGAAGCAGCCTCCTGGCATAATTCATGTACGGCACCAAATTCGCTTGACGAGTTTCCCACTCCCCTTTAATTTGATTGATTACGAGCGCTGAATCACCATATACGTCTAGATTCTTGATTCTCAGATCAATTGCCTCTTCTAGACCCATAATACATGCTTCATACTCTGCTTCATTGTTGGTAACTGGAAACGTTAGTCTCGCAGTAAACGGGATGTGGGATCCGTGAGGAGTCGTGATGATAGCCCCGATACCACTTCCATAGGAATTAACTTCCCCATCGAATATCAACTTCCACTGAGACTTCCTATCTGGCCCTTCACCGGGCAATGGCTCATCGCAATCCTTCGCTTTGAGAAACATAATATCCTCGTCAGGGAATTCGAACTTCATCGGCTGGTAGTCTTCGATTGGCTGTTCGGCAAGGTAATCAGACAATACGCTTCCCTTAATGGCCTTCTGGGAGACGTACTGAATATCATATTTCGTTAACACCATTTGCCATCTGGCAATCCTGCCCGAAAGAGCCTGCTTCTCGAAGACGTACTTGATCGGATCCATCTTCGAAATTAGCATAGTGGTGTGATTGAGCATATACTGTCGTAGACGTTTGGCAGCCCAAGCTAATGCACAACACGTCTTCTCCAGCATCGAGTATCGAGATTCACACTCAGTGAACTTTTTACTCAAATAATAAATGGCGTGCTCCTTTCTGCCCGTCTCGTCGTGTTGACCGAGAACACACCCTATACTATTCTCCAGAACCGTCAGGTACATGATTAATGGTCGTCCAGCCACTAGGGGTATCAAGATTGGAGGTTCTTGAAGATACTGCTTTATTTTGTCGAATTCCTTCTAGCAATCCTCATTCCAAGTAATCGCCTGATCTTTCTTTAAAAGCTTGAACATCGGTTCACAAGTGGCCGTGAGCTGAGAGATAAACCTTGCAATGTAGTTTATTCGGCCCAAGAAACCACGAACTTCTTTTTCTGTTCTCGGCGCTGGCATTTCTTGAATAGCTTTTATTTTCGCAGGATCAACTTCAATACCTCGTTCACTAACGATAAACCCCAATAACTTTCCGGACCGCACTCCGAAAGTGCACTTGTTAGGATTCAGCCTCAGCCTGAACTTTCTAAGCCTTTCAAAAAGCTTCAATAAGTTGACCAGATGCTCTTCCTCCGTTTGGGACTTTGCAATCATGTCATCAACATAGACTTCGATCTCATGATGAATCATATCATGAAACAAAGTTACCATTGCTCGCTGGTAAGTGGCCCTGCGTTCTTCAGACCGAAGGGCATTACCTTATAGCAAAATGTTCCCCAGGGGGTGATAAACGTCGTTTTCTCCATGTCCTCCGGTGCCATCTTAATCTGATTGTAACCGGAGAAGCCATCCATGAACGAAAACACGGAAAACTGGGCTGTGTTGTCGACCAACACATCAATATGAGGCAACGGGAAATCATCCTTAGGGCTCGCCCTATTCAAATCCCGATAATCGACGCACATGCGTACCTTACCGTCCTTCTTTGGTACAGGCACTATGTTGGCGACCCACGGAGGGTAAGTGGTAACGGCTAGAAATCCTGCGTCCAACTGCTTCTGGACTTCTTCTTTGATTTTTACAGCCATATCTGGTCTCGTCCTCCTAAGCTTCTGCTTGACTGGAGGGCAATCTTCTCGCAACGGCAAGCGATGAACCACGATGTCAGTGTCGAGTCTGGGCATATCTTCGTATGACCAAGCAAAGATGTCACTATACTCTCGAAGCATCTCGACCAGTCTATGCTTGACATCATTCTGCAGCGCAGCCCCTACTCTGATATTTCTGACGAGCTCTTCAGAACCCAGATTTATGATCTCAATATCCTCCTCGTGAGGCAGAATAACCTTTTCCTCTTGTCTCAACAAGCGGGTCAACTCTTCTGGAAGGTCTTCATCTTCATCAATCTCATCCTCGGCTTGGTATATCGGGCAATCGAAGTCGTAGTGAGCCGTAGAGGGTCCAGAGTCGATGTCATCTGCTATGTGGATCCTGCAATAACAAGGGTTAAGCTTAAAAGCAAGAATATGCAGGTTAGCACAAACCTCGTTGCCATTTTGCTGTTTTTCAAAATAAACATAAAACAGGAATAACAGAGAACACAATATTTGAGTACGAAGAAAACGCCTTTGATTTATTAACAAAATGCATGTACATAATCCAACAAGGCCCTGACAATAAAACCACTATGCCCCGGGCAGGACATAGGGTTGTACAAAGATTGTAAAAAGCAAATCATTACTCTTCACTCGTCAGCTGGATAATCTCCTTGATGGTCCAATTGTTGAGGCGCTCGCCCGGCTTGCTTGGCTGAATCCAGGCGTCAAGATCACAATCGCTATCCCCGCTGTCCTCAGACGCTGCATTGATGCTTTCGAAAATTACTCCGCCTTTGGTGAATAGGATCGGCCCCTTCCCACGAGACGAAGACGAAGAAGATGAAGCTTCAGCTTCAGGAGAATACCCCAATCCAAACTTATCCTGCTTGATCGGTACCTCCAACACATGCCCCCAGCCTGGGGTGGAACCGGCTTCGACGACGGCCCGAGCTTCTTTGAATGAGGAGAGATTCATCTCTTGCTTCTCTACAACGACAGGAGCTACCTCTTTCACCTTGACGGTTTCAAATGCTTGGCAGAGAGTTTCATGGATTTCGCCGTCCATTTCAACATATTTAAAGGATGACAAGTGGCTCACCATAATGTCCTCCTCACCACAGACGGTTACTATGCTTCCCCCGACAGCATATTTGAGCTTTTGATGCAGCGTGGACGTCACGGCACCAGCAGCATGGATCCATGGCCGACCTAAGAGGCAACTGTAGGCAGGCATGATATCCATGATATAGAAAACCGTATCAAACGTCTCCGGACCAACTTGAATTGGCAGGGTCAACTCTCCAAAAACGTGGCGCTTAGTTCCATCAAAGGCTTTCACCACCAGATCATTGGGCGTGCAAAGCAATCCACGAGTGTCCAACTTCATCAGTGCTTTTTTCGGAAGCACATTAAGCGACGAACCCGTATCCACCAGGACATGCGACATGATCGTGCCTCTGCACTCTATCGAGACGTGCAAGGCGCTGTTGTGATCTCTCCCTTTAGGAGTCAGCTCTAAATCTGTGAATCCCAGCCCATTGCCAGCGTTAACATGGGCTACTACCTCCTCTAGCTGATTTACTGATATCTCCTGCGGCACGTAGGCAGCGTTCAATACCTTCAGCAATGCGTTGCGGTGCGCTTCAGAACACAGCAACAAGTTCAGAATAGAGATCTTTGATGGAGTCTGATGAAGATGATCTACAATCCTGTAGTCGCTCTTCTTGATTAATCGCATGAACTTTTCATCATCTTTAACTAGCAAATCCTTTTCTGCCCCAGAAGGGACCTCTTCGACGGCTTTGCCTTTACCCTTATCAGCAACATCAACCCTGACCACTTTCTCTGCTGCAACCTCTGTTGGTGCAAACACTCTACCGCTTCGAGTGATGCCACTGACTCCGGCGAGATTTTGCACAGTCGATCCGTATGGCTCCAGCTCTAACTTCTGACCATTGCAGTAGACTTCAGCGCCATAATGCCATGGAACGGCGTTAGTGCTCTCGAATGGGATTGGCCCGGCCCTGGTGATAGTAATTGTAGGCGGTCGGGGCGCAAAAATAGTAATAGGTTGACGAGGAATGGTGATGGTAGCGACTTCATCTGCCTGCTTCAGCACGACCTCCCCCGATGCACTTTCAACGCTCCTGCTGAATTGCAAAATACCCTCATACATCAGACTTTGGATACCTTCTTCCAGCTGCTCACACCCATCAGGAAGTGTAGCACAAGCCATACATAACTCTCCGTATCCAGGAAAGAAGCCCTTCTTCAGCAACTTAGCTTTGACGAAACTAAGCGGCGTCTTCAAGTCTTTGACATCAGTCAGCAAGTCTGAACTCTCCTCGGTGATAACGGCGTTCACTCCGCCTCCCCTATGATGAGGCATAGGGTTTTTGGTGACATTGGGCACACTATCAGAAAAGTTAATAACCTTGGCGTCCACCAAGTCCTGCACCTTGTGCTTAAAAGCTTTACAGTTCTCAATCGTATGGCCTGGTGCCCCAGTATGGAAATCACAAGTAGCGTTTGCATCATACCCCGGTGGTGGTGCCCCTGTTAAGGGAGCCAACGTCCTCTTTTGCACTAACTGAAGCTACAGCAGAGTTTGCAGAAGCTGCGCATACGACATAGGTGGAGCTTCGAAATGACGATTTGCCAAAGGAGCCCGATTCTGATATTTCCTATACCCCTGCTGATTCTGCTGTTGCGGTTGCTGCTGCTGCTGCTGCTGCGGAGCCGCTGGGATATTTATGCTAGCAATCTGCGGCTGAGGGCCCTTGCCCTTTCTCCGAGCATTAGTGACAGCACTTGCATCTCCTTCTCGACGCTTGCCAGCGTAGGGTTTCTTACTACCTCCTCCAGCTGAGGATGATTCGCCTTGAATTTTTCCAATCTTTATTCCGTTCTCGACGTGCTCGCCCATAGTGATGAGAGTCGAGAAAGTCCCAGACATGCCACTGACCAGCTTTTCATAGTAGATTCCAGGAAGGGTAGCCACGAACATTTGCACTAGCTCGCGCTCAACCATCGGCGGTTGAACCCGAGCAGCCAATTCACGCCACCGCTGGGCGTACTCTTTAAAGCTTTCATTATTCCGCTGCGATAGATTCTGAAGCTGAACTCGGTTGGGGGCCAAGTCGCTGTTGTACTGATAGTGGAGGACGAACGCTTCAGCGAGATCTTTCCACGTGCGCACAGTAGCGGGCTCCAAGCCCATATACCATTCGAGGGATGGACCAGAAAGACTATCTTGGAAGAAGTGCATCAGCAACTTCTCATCATCAGAATAGGCAGACATCTTTCTATAATAAGATTGAAGGTGGACACGGGGGCAAGTAGTACCCTTATACTTCTCAAAGACAGGCACCTTGAACTTATGAGGTACCTTGAAATCAGCAATTAACCCGAGCTTGGACATATCAACGCCCAATGTGTTCTGATTTTCCATGTCTCTCATCTTGTCTTCCAGCGCTTTGAACCTGAGTCGAGCTTCAGCATTCAACTCTGCTTCTACACCTCTCTGAGAGAATACGTCATCCTGATGGTCCTCCAGCCACGGTTGAGGCACCAACAGATTTCCGACACCAGCATTGCCGTTGACCGGCCCTATGTTAACATTGGCTCCCAGACTACCATTGTCGACGCCTGCCGCATTGAGTCCGATATTAGTCATCAGATTGCCGTTAGCACTGTCGTTGCCCCCGGCAACAGGAACAACATTCTGTGGAGCATCCACTGGAGGAGGAGTAGGCACAGCCCCGCCGTGCAGTATGCCATTACTATCAACCCTGGAGATCAGAGGTTGAACCAAAGTACGAAGCTGGTCCTGACCATTAGCGACCACTTGCATCAGTTCCATAAAACGATCCATCCTTTCACGGAGCTCTTGAACATCTGACTGCACCTGATCCATGATCCTAGTCTGATTAGCGCGAGTTGAGTAACGGTGAATGAGTCTTTGATCAATCCTGGAGATCGGAAGCAGCTCGGAACCTGTGAACCTGAAAAACCTATCAACATTAAAGGTTAGGAAAAGCAACAAAATGTACGCCATGCAAATGCTTCATGCAGATGCATGCGTGTGTCTGTGTGCTTGGGAGATTTCCCCCCGATCCTAGTGCCTTAGTGCCAGTGCTGACAATAATAAGAGGAAGAAGTCCGAGCCCAATCATGGAAACATCAATCTCATATATATATGGAAAGGCCTGTCAAGGCAGTACACAGTATCAGCGAGTACAAAGCAAATCAACAGCATGACCTCAGCCAACAAGTCTGGTGATGGTCAGCATACATCAAAGATCAAAACAACAGGAATACAACTAGTCAAGTACGGCCACGGGCGCGATACTCTGCTAATAACTCCTTCGTCTTTGGATGATCTGGCAAAGTGAGCAACCCCTCGACGAGTAGTTCCCTCTGCACGATGGTATGCTGAAGCCCCTGAAGTGAACTTTCCCAAGCTCCTTCGCCAAAGCAATCCTCCAGTTTCCGCTTCTTAGACTCAAACATCAGCTTATGCTCCTTCACGTTAGCAAGAGCTTTGTTGAGTCGGCTTTCGGCGGCGTATCTGCGGGCGGTCTCTTCATCAAACCTCCGCTCACTGTCCTTTACTTCGGCTTCCAGCTTAGAGATCTGCAGCATCAGCTTGTCCTCTCGCTCCTTCCTGGTGGCCAGGGAGGTCTTCCAATGCTGGTCGAACATAGATATCCTCCGATATGCCTCCTCTAAATGCTGCTTCTTCGTAGCTAGTACGTCATTAACAGCCCTGAAGTCCTGACCCAAGCGTTCCCGATCAGCAATCTGCTTTGCCAAGTCTGCACCCAGTTGGTTTACAGCCTCTGTTTGCTTTTTGAGAGCATGCACGGCTTCGTTCCTCTCACTTCGAAGCTGAGCTAACTCCTTCTCTAATTCTGCGTTCGCCCGCTTCAGTTCATCCCGCTCGGCTAATACTTGGTTGTGCTGATGAATGGACACAGTGGTAGGCTCTTCGACTGGTGGAGGACTCTTTGGTCTGACATGAGGAAATGGCATCCCTATAGCGTTGGCTCTGGCTCTGATCCAAGCTGAATAAGGAGGGTAGGCTTGACTGTTGCTCTTTCCTAACAAAGGCTTTCCCCTCTTGCTGATACGGTTCCACGCACGCTGAAGCTTGGACAACAAATCCCCCTCTAGAGTACCCGTGAGGTACAGAGATTCCTGTACCTCTTCCTCCTTCGGTGGAGTCCTCAAAGCATATGCGAACTGACGAACTAGCAATGACGGATTGTAGTTGATGCAACCCTTCCTACCTATCAGAGGTACGTTAGGAAACCCACTACAACTGAAGATCACCTCGGTGCCTAACCTGTCTCTGTCAACGAACCAATCAATATCTTCTGCAGACAAACTCATCAGACGCTCAGGCCACTCGGCTGTGGCTGCAGATAAGACGAAAGAACCCCTCTTGGGCAAATGACTATCAAACCATTTGTACAACAACGGTACGTAGCATGAGACATTCTTCCCTCTCCGGTTCTCATTCTTGTAGTGCACTGAGTGATAGACGTCTCTGATCAGAGTAGGGACTGGATTCCCTGAGGCGAAGATGTGAAATGCATCAAAATCTACGAAATCAGGCATGTTGGGGAACAGGACAATGCCATATATACATAAAGCAAGGATGGCATTGAATGCATCCCAACATTTGTCCTTAGCACACTGCTGAGCCTTAGCTACCAGAAACTGCAAAGAGAACCCAGGAACCTTGTTCCAACTCGTCACTACTAACTCAGAGGCGCCCAAATGGAGTGAAGAAGCTAAACCAGCCAGATCAGGCTCAGCATCCATGTGGACAAAAGGCATCTGCCTTTTGATAGGCATACCCAGCAAATCAGCATACTCTTCCAGTGTCGGCGCGAGAACGAAGTCCTGAAAAGTGAAACACCTCAGAGGAGGGTCATAGAACTGCAGAAGAGCATGTAACCCATTCAACTCGGACGTAGAAGGTTTGCAAACCAGACTGAGCAACCTGCCATAAGACTTCCTGAACCTATCCTTCACAGAATCACCTGCCAGAGTTATCAACCCAGTCAACTTCGACACATCAGGGGTCGGGAACTTGTATGCAACAGTCTTCTTGAGAGAGGCCATAATAACAGCAGGAGGCGAGAAATCCGGGATCGGGGAAACGGTACCTGCAACACAGACACACGTTAATGGAATGCAAATGAACATGCAAACTAATGCAAAATGCAGGCATGCAATAATATATCCAGGTAACTGCTGTGGAGGTTCTGTATCAACAATCACTGATGAGAAGAAAACCCCGGTGCAAGACCACTGATCTGATCTGCTAAGAATAACCATCTGATAGGACCGAGATCAAAATTCTGCTCTGTCAAGAACAAATGGCTGATAATAAGGACCTCGGATGTATGATCAAGAAATATCTGCTGATGAAGTCTTCAGACCCCAAATCAAAAATCTGCCCTATCAAGAACAAACATACAGCTGCTGGTGAGATCTTCAGACCCCACTCAAAATCTGCCCTATCAAGAACAAATAACATCTGCTGATGAGATCTTCAGACCCCACTCAAAATCTGCCCTATCAAGAACAAACCACTAACGACAATACTCTGATCAAAACCTGCTCTATCAAGAACAGATAAACACCCGATGATAAGATCCTCTGATCAAACCCTGCTCTGTCAAGAACAGACGAATCTGCCACTGAGAACTTTGTTACCAACATAACTGATTCACTGTCAAGAAAACCAGGTAGTCTGAAGGTCAAAGTTTCCTGCAATAAACCCAGTCCCACTCACAGGTATGGACCTAAACTGACTCAAGGTACGGCATCCTATGCGTTCATCAGCGTCACAGACTTTCAAAACTGACGATACGATTCCCAGAAGGAGTGGCATCATCAAGTCTTGAAGAGGCCTCACTTAGCTGAATCACAAATGATCGGTCCCCAGAGTCGACAATCCACCAAACCAGCAACCGTCTCAACCCAAAGGGTTGAAAGTGAAGCCAACCGGATGAACCTCGTCTGAGCGTGGATTTCATGAGACACTAGTGCCTGCAAAGCAAGCACGCGCCCACTAATTTCCACTCTAAGTCTATGGTGCACTCAAGCCTGGGTCTGGCTTCTCACTCATCAGAACTCCCATCCCACAACAGCACAAATAATCATATTATACTGAAAATAAAATGCAGGAAATAAAGTGAGAGAAGTAAAATGCGATAAATAAACGCAACCCAACAAGCAAACACACAAGCGGTAGGATTGACTCTCTTAAGGGACGTTGGATCCCAAAACTGACTCGCTTTCGGGACGTTGGATCCCTAGGAAAATATCAAGTCCCCAGCAGATTCGCCAGTTGTCGCTTGCGCGAAAATAAGGTGTCGGCATGACAGAAGAGTCGCCACCTTTCGTTATTTATCCCTCAGAGCGGGAAAGGAAACGATCGGAAAAACTTGACGAAAAAGGGTAAGACAAGGTCATCGCAACCACTGTCTGGGTTCGAGAGTCGGTTACGCAAGGGGAAGGTATTAGCTCCCCTCACGTCCGTCGTACTCGACGGGATCCTCGCTTGTTGTGTTTATCTGACGGGTTGGTTATAATCTATCTACCTATCAAGACTGGCTGAAAAAGAAAAGAAAAATGACTCGGCAAAGCGTCGCACTTTATGCCTACGTATTCTCATCAGAGAATGAGAAATCAGAGTCAACGTAGTTCGGCCTACGAAGGATTACGGGAAAGGTTGCTCGCTAGGATATCGCATCCTATGCCTACGTACTTCCACACTGTATGGAAGATCAGAGCAAACGTAGTTCGGGAAACTACGGGTTATTTCCTGAAAGAAGTGTTTTTTATTGTGTTTGCGATTTCGACCGCACTAGAGACTATGACCTGAGAGTGAATGCGTCGCATGTCACCCAAAGGGTACCATACTAAACATCCAGACTATGGAAAAGAAACTCTCCCACAATCCTTTCCCAGATAGCTTAAGGCTCGTAACGTACGAAAGAAATCATTCATGATTACTGTATCTTAAACTGTTTTGAGATGAGAAGAGAACAGACCCGACTAGGAGGGAGACTATCAAGTCCTACTGTTATCATGCCATGGATTCATCCTATGGTTGAGGTTTGAACAGGGAACTCCTAGAAGTTGTCATGCATAGGTTTCAACCTAAAGTTCTAATCACCACTTCCTTATCGAAGGAAATGAGAGTCCTAAGGGATCATGTCAATGATACACCAAAACAGACAAAGCATCAGCTTAATAGTAAAATGCATGCAATGAAAGTGAGGGAGGAAATGTGTGTGGGGCTTCAGCCTCCACAAGCTCATCTCAACCTCAAGCCAGTCATGAAATAACAGTAATCATACTGAAAAATAAACCACATGCTATCAAGCAATAAACAGTAAACTGCAATCATACAGAAGAAATGAAATGCCATCAGGCAAACAAACCACATGGGCAAGGGAGCTGGGCTCTACCGAATACCCGCAAGCAAAGCCACGCAATAACAATACAAGCAGAGGGAGCAACTCAACCTCTAATGCAATCATGCTCCTAGATTCTACTTATTCTAGATGAACTTATTCTAATGCAACAGACAAATCAAACAAAGCACACAATACAGAAAAGAAAAATAGAAGAAAGCTTCAACTCCTCTAGTAGCAACACAGTCTTCAGACTTCAAATATCAAATGCTTTCCAGGTATTAACCCTACAACATGAGTATCAACTCATCTTCTCCCTTAAGCTTCAGCTTCTTTGATCAGCTCCACCTTCAGGCTTCACTATCTTCAGGGGTATTCAGGTATCAACTTGATCTTCACAAAGTCTTCAGACTTCAACAATCTCCAAGGAATCATCTTCTTCAAAGCTTCAGCTTCTATCTTCAATTGCTTTAATGCTCTAACAAACCAGATTCAATCAACAAGATGAGATGAGGATGTTAGAGTGCTCACTGACTTCCAAAGGATGCCATTGAGGACTTAACATCAAAAGGAAAGACTCTCTCAAAGTTCTACCTCATAGGGCCAGGTCACTAATCCCTCCAAAGGAGAGAGGTGAATACCCTTAAGGGACTTTATGTCATAGAGAAGGAAGGAGGTGAACAAGACACTCCTTGTTTATTGAATGGACTTAGTCTATCTAAAGCTCTACCTATGTACTTATGATCCTATAACCAGAACAAACAAAAGCTAAAACCAAGCTCCTCCTCAAGGTCTTCAAAGTCTTCAATGATGATCCACAAGGTCTTCAACTCAATCTTCAAGGCTCACACACTCAAAGGAGAAGAAAAGAAAGCACAACAATACAAACTATGCCTTTAAGCAACACACATACAAATCATACATTCAAAGATCAATTAAAAATACTAAAATACTATATAATATTCTAGTAAAATTCTAGGGGATTCTATACATACTTACCATTAACCCATATATTCCCCATACACTAATTTTGACCTAAAAACCCAAAACAAAATTGTTCAAATCTACTTATGGTGAATAAAACCCTAATTTTGTTATGCTAATGCTAGCCTAAACAAACTAATCAAATTTTAATCTACAAATTGTGAATTAAATCCTATATGAACTATGATTCAATATCTAACTATGCCCAAAAGAATGGCTCAAAAATCCTAAGGGAAGGTCCTAAAAGAAATTCTAAAAAATCAAGTATCAAACTAACCATATTAAAAAGGCTATTTAAATGGATAATATGCTAAAAATATTAAAAGAAAAATAAAATGGAATTTTATTTATTTACATTTTTCTAGACAGAATTATGAATATGTGAAAAAAACAAGGAGTGAAAAATAATCATTTTTGAATTTTATATGAATTTTTTTAATATGCAAGAAAATATAAAATGAGAAAATACAAGAAAATGAATTAAAAGGGATGGGGGGTATCAAAAGTAACTGCGCCCAGTTACTTTCCATGATGGGCCCAGGAAGGGGGGGTTTGGATAGAAAATGGCCTAAGCCCATGCGCGCAGAAAAATTAAAAGAAAAAATTAACAGAAAATTAAAACGGAGCCAGTGAGAATAGCAAGGAAATCCTGTTGAAAATTGGATTGGGCCGTGTGAGGGGTGTGAGTATCAAGACTTTTGCTGAGCCCAGAATACATCTTTAAGTTAAACGCTGCGTATTGGCTTCGTGGCTTCCCTCCGTTTTTAATTTCAAACCATGGCCGTTGGATGAGCTGATCAAGTCAAACGAATTGGGATAATCCAATGGCTAGGGGTCATCGTCCCCAATCGAGCTAGGGTTTTCAGTTTTTTTCTCATTTCCATGCATGAATTCAATCCACTCGTTCTCTCTGATTCCTCGATGAAATTCAAAAATTCCAAAAGTAAAGATGACCTACTGATTGCCAAGAACACAATGGTACCAATAACTTTCACTGAAACCTCTTGTACCACTCTAACAGAATGCAGGAACATTAGGGTTTCAACATTTTTCTCTGGTGTCAACCTTGATAGAGCTTCAATCTAATGATGTGAACGTGTTCTACGTGTTGCCCTAACCACACTATGCTATACCATATCCATTAAAACTCCATGAACAGCCTATTCTTGAATCTTAAAGAAATGGCACCCTGCCATGAAACTCCATGGATCTCTCTCAAATCCTCATAAAATCATCACCTAACCTAGCATGTTATCCTTACACCTAGCAATCTAACAGTATGCACCCAAATAAGGATCTATGGTGAAAATTACCAACCTGTCAAGTATCAATGGTGAGTGATGTTAGAGCTCGATTTGGCACTTGAACTTGCTTCAAAATACTCCTCTAATGATGGATGTCTTTCTGTTTGCAAGAATTGAGATGGATGAGGCTTGTGGATGAAGAAATGAAAGCTTGCTTGATTTTGAAGAAATCTTGAAATGGTACTTTCTCTCTTACTCTCTCCAATGGATTCAGCAACTTTCACCAACCTCTTCTCCATTGTGATCTACTCTTTTTATAACAACCAATAGAAAGGTCTAGAAACTTATGGAAAGAGCTAGAATGTTATGGAATTTCTCACGAAGTGATACATTGTATATCCCTTCATCTCATGCATTAAGCTTGTCATTTTGCTTTAAAATCTCCCCTTGTGAGATATTGAGAAGGAGTGTATGAAAAACAAGCCTTGGTTTTGCCTTATGTGAAGATTTGCAAGTTGCCTTACGATGCAAGAATCAAAATTACAAAGCAACATCCATTTTAAGGCCTCAAATCAAAATTCTACTTGAACCATTGTTTTTAAAATGATGTTTGGAGTCAAAATGACATATTGGATGACCCATTTTGGATTTGTGGATCTCCCAAACCAATTTCCAATTTGGACCCATTAAAGTTATAAGACATTTTTAGGTCATTTTTACCCAATCTTGAAAATCCTTGCTACAAGCTTTTTCAATAACTCATGACCTCTTTTCTAGGCTTAAAATCCCATTTTGAACAACTTTGATGTTTTGAGTTTTTTCATTTGAGGCTTGGAAATAGGAGATATGGCCTTTGCTTAAAATGACCTATAACTTCCAAATGACCAAAATACCCCTGCCTTGTTCAAACCATAAGTTGAGTTCTACAAATCCTATCAAGGACTTCTAGTACTCTCTAGAAAGCTAAGAAGATTCTCTTCAACATTCATGTTGACCAAGAAATCATAGGAATCATCCTACTAGGGCAAAAGTTGTCTGCAAGTTGGGTGACTTTCAAGGACCCAGATTCACACACCTCAGCTGACCTGTAATTTGTCAAAAACATAACTTGAGCTATGCAACTCCTATCAAGGATTTATACCACTCAAATTAAAGCTAAGAACAAGCTTTACAACATTCATGTTGTGTGGAAGATGAGATATCAATCACATCTTGAGCTAAAACTGCCTGGAAGATAGGGACCAAATTAGGGTTTTTTCACTGACAATCCTTGGAAACCCTGACTCAAAACTTCTCAAACTCCTCAATCATGATGAGTTGGTCTAGGAATCATATTTGTAACATCTCCATACATCATTCCATGATCTCATGGCCCTTGGATTAGGTCTCAACCTTCTCCAAATCTTCAGCTGATCTAGGATTGACCCATTCAAAACCCTAATTCTACTATTCATGGTTGAATCTTCTGAATTCTTGCACAATGACTTCTCTGGGCTTCATGATGGCTTTCAAGACATCTCATAAACTTTCTCAAAGCTTCAAGTTCATTCTCAAAGTCTCAGAATCATCTGAGGAGCTCCGACAACTCTCAAGCTATGAAGCACACAACCTTGGTTTCAACCAATTCCTCTGAGGATCTCTTGAACTTTTTGATGAAGGTATCAACTTTCAAACACTTGATGGATGAATAATTGTTGGTCAAATTTTGGGGTGCAACACCTGCTAGGGGAGCATATGACAGGGCGAACACTATCATCTCATATCTCGCGCCACAAATCTGAATATCTGGACACCTTCCTGAACAACAATCTCAATCATCTGCAGGGAAACACACTTGAAAACAAAGAGGTAACCAACCTGACTTATGTTTCAAAATGCATATGTTTGAAAATGGCGTAATGCTCCATACAGTATGGAAATGCTACGCGTTTGTGTAGATGCAAATATGATGATATATGCAAATGCAATGGGGTGCTCCAGCAAAATAAATGCTGAAGACAAAGCCAAATCCGCTGGGGATAACCAGGTATCACATACATATTCCAGCAAAATAAATGCTGGAAAGGTGAAACCTACTCTGCAGGGGATAACCATCTTGCTGGGGAATGGCTCACAAGCTCGAAACTACGAACTCTGCTGATGATGTTCATCCTGTCGGTGGAAAAACAACCTGTTGGAGAAAAGAAAAGGAAATCCTGCTTGGGGATGCTCCTTTCAAACCACTGATCACCTGATCATGCTCTGTGGAGATTAACCATGTTGTTGGGGATACTCAGCTGGGAATCGATTCGTACTCTGATTGTACTCTGCGAGGACTCTCTGGGGAGTAAACATATTCATAACCTACCACCGGGACTGCACACTCCGCTGGGTATATCAATCTCGCCTCACTGGGGGATGACTTTATCCTACTGATTAAGCCAATCTGAGGATAATCTGATCCTGCTCTGATTCAATCCTAACCCTCTGGGGATAAAACTTCGACGTCCACCTGCCGGGGAGGAAAAGCCAATTCCATCTGCTAGGGAGGAATAAGTTTCACATAGAGCCTGCTCTGGCTGGGGAACACCCTCCCTTGGATATCTGCTGCAAAGGTGACAACAATTCCCCTGTCTAAGCATTTTAACTTGAAAAGACAAACTTGCCACAAACCGCAAACTTCGAAATGGCTTGCCCTTGATCCTGCGTCAATTTCTGATAAACTCTGACAAAACAGAGAGGAATATTTCCTTCGCTTCTACTTCTTCTCCCAGCTCATGGGATCTTCGTAAAAATCTTCCCCTAAGAGGGCCTGCAATCTTCGTACTCTGATGGTTATATATGAACTATTTTCGCGCTTCAAACCTCGAAGAGGGGTTTCAGACTGGTCGCCTTCTGATCAACACTAGCCTTTGTGCTCTCAGGGTGGCATGCCTCAGTCTTGCAACGACTCTGCCCCTGATTAGCTGATTCGTGGAGCAGTACTTCTAGCTGCGAGAGAGATTTGCTGAATCTCGACCTGATTGCCCCAGATTAACCATTCTTGGACGGCTGCTCTTATTGGGGGTTATTTGATATAGCTGGCCATAACTTGGTGGAGTATTCAGGCATTCTACATTATATCCCAATCAAACTTTCCACTGCAGAAACCTTCCTGCTGTCAAGCGCTTACTCGCAAGTAAAACAAACTGTTCTGCATAAAAGATATATTAAATGCAATGCATATGACAATTTTGAAATCCAAGTCTGTTCACTGGAGAAAAAATTTTATGACATAAATGAGTCAACTATCAAAATGTCAAAATTAATACAACGCTGCAAGAGGAATCCTTTCAGGAGTCAGTTTCGATGCGGTCTTTACCGAAGTATGCTCTCGAACTGAACCTGTTTCAATTAGGACTTTTTTAGGTTGTAACGCGGTCAAGTTCACGGTTTAAGAAAGAAAGGACAAAGGCTCAAAGTTTAATTTACCCACCCATTCTCCTTGATGTTCTCCGATCCTACGTTCGACTAATTCGACCTTAGCGTTTACCTCTTAAAGGTTGAAAGATAGGAGTGATAGTTTGAGAAACCATGAGTTTCTGGAGTGACAGCCACTCACTTTTCGTCTTTGACACTTGGGGTCACACGACTCGTATTTCATTTGAGGATTTTTCTTTTGTAATCCTTTTCAGTTTTTTCGCTTTCCCTAATTTTTGCCTGGACTGGCTCCTTTGAGCTACTTTTGATTTTGAAGTCCAGCGGGATGCCCTCATTTTTGCCTAAGTCATTTGTTTTCAAGATTCGACTTAGCGGGCTTTCTTCTTTCGCTTTTTCTTTTGTTCGAACAAATCGTGCGACACCGGCTTGTCTGACTCGTTGAGGAACAATGTGACTGTTTCACTCATGACATTTAACCATTGTGGTTTTTTAGGCACGACCTCTAGAGGTGTGATTGATCCCCGAACGGACACTCCTTTCTACAATTTAGACGTTCGGTCAAATTAGCTAACACTTACCCTGCCCCAGGGTAAGATTGAGGGCTTTTCGTTTTCAGAAAGAACTCCTACTACTAGGCTCAAAGGGGTTGACAAGGGATTATCTTCCTTATATCTCCGGTGTTTGGGGATTTGAAACAATGCATGTACATCATCAGCAGGTTTCATTTCAAAAGTGTACAATCGGAAGCTCTCTGTCTTTCGATTTTCGTCATCTTCCCCGGATTCCACTTAAACAAGCATTAGAAATAAATGAAAGCAATAGAGTGAACACGAATGGATTAATTCAAAAATGCATATTTATTTCATTATCAATATCGATTGACAAAACAACAAGCTTTACAAGCCAAAATTTGCAATTCTACAGGAAAGAAACTACAAATGTAAAGAAATGGCATGATAAAATGCAGATTGCCGACTGCTGGGAACCAGGCTTTTCGAGCTCGACTTGCTGCTGCGCCAGCCATCTTCAGAGCTGATCGTCGAAATCATCCTGATACTCCTATGAACATCTGTTTTCAGTGAACTCCCTCATAACCTGAACTGACACACCCACTTGATTGGATGAAGGAAGATTGACACCCTGAGGCGTGATAGATATCCTGTTAGTGTCCAACAAGGTCTGAATTTGGCTTCGCAGCACCTTACAGTCATCTTTTGAATGCCCCTGTGCCCCAACATAGTACTCACAGCGAGCGTTGGCATCAAAACCTGGAAGGTAAGGCGGGATTATTGGATCAGTCTCTTTCGGCACTATCAGCCCACTTTTGACCAAATCCGGCAACAATTGACTATACGACACCGGTAGCTGCGTAAACTGCCTTTCGGACTTCTTTGGTCTTGGTTTGGCGTGTCGTCCCTGCTGATGGTGATACAACCGTTGGTTCCGGCAGGGAGATGAGGTCTGATGCGCGGCCCCTAGGGGTTGTTGACTTTGAACGGTCAAGACATCGGGAAATTGAGCCTGAGATACCAAGGACTCCTTTTGCTCTGAGGCTCTTATCCTTAGGTTTATCCCTAGAATTGGCAAGAGTTGCGGGCATGGAGATTCAGAAGTCATAAATTGCAGGGCCTCCTTGGGGTCCGATGCCGTTTTGGGGACAAAAGCAGGAGTGTCAGCCTTTTCTGTAATGCCTGGAATGAGACCCTCTGTTAGACTCGTGTCGCCCGACGCGAACTTAATAGCCTTCGAGTCGATCAAGTCCTATACTACGTGCTTAAAAGCTTTGCAGTTCTCAATGTAGTGTCCGGGTGCCCCCTCATGGAAATCACAACGGGCGTTTGCATTATAGCCACGTGGTAGGGTCCCAGTTGGTGGATGTAATTTCTGTAATTCGACCAACCGAAGCTGAAGTAAGACTGGCAGCAACTGAGCATAAGTCATGGGGATCGGATCGAAAGTTCTTTCAGCTGACATTACCTTTTGGGCGTTCTCCCTCTTAGCCACATGATTATCCCTAGCAGCGCCATGTTGAAGAGCAAAATTCACAGCTCTTTGTCGACTATGAGACATCTGAGGCTTATCAACCCTCGGCACTGGTTTCACGGGCACAGGTTCCACAGGCCCGAGAGGATTAAGCCTCTTTACTGCGGTTTCAGGTAGCTGATCAGCTTCTTTCCTGAGCACATCCTTTAACGCCTCCATGATCAAGCCCGCTTGGGTCTTCAGCTGATTGTTTTCCTCTTTGAGCGTCTTCTGCTCCATACGCAACTCTTGCATGTCTCCCCTCATTTTCCCTAGCTGGCTTTGGACGTCAATCAATTCACCTTGAATTTGCTCCATTGCTCGGAACCTGGGATCACACAGAGGGTTAGACGAAAACACTCAAAGTACCTGCTATGCAATATGATTATGCAAACATGTAAATATGCAACAGGTTAATTCCCCCCTCGATTCTAGTTCCGAGGAAGAAGGCCATTACGACAATGGAGCCCATACCGACAAGCAATCGAATAAGAAATCCTCATATATAATCAAAGAGTCAAAATATCCAGCATACAATATACAACTGAGTACAGAACTGATGAGACCTCTGCCAACAAGCCTGACGATGGTCAAATACAATCAATATAACAAGATACAAAGGGAAATATCAAAGCCGGTCAAGACGGATGACGTGCTCGGAAATCCTCCAACAATCTCATCGTCTCAGGATCATCTGGTCCGGAGAGCAAACCTTGTATCAATAGCTCATGCTGGTCAATGGTGGTTCATAGACTCCTAGCGTCTTCTATACAAGTTCCCGGGCCAAAACGTGCGTCAAGCTTGCATCTTTTGAAATCTGCCCTCAACTTGCAGCTCTTCAGCTCTTTGACCATGTCGCTCAATTTATGCTCAGCATTCCACCTCAGCGATGATTCTTCAGCAAACTTTGCCTCTTCGGCATTAAGTTGCGTCTTCAACTTGGAAATCTGTAGCTTCAGCTTGTCTTCCCGCTCCTTGCGGCTAGTAAGCGTGGCATTCCATAATGATTCCCATTTGGAGATTCGCATATACGCTTTGTCTAAACTTTCTTTCTTAGTAGCTAGCACACTACTAACAGCCTTCATGTCTAGACCCAGTTGCTCTCTCTTGTTGATCTCTGCAGTCAATTATGTTCCCATCCTGTTCACTACCTCTGTCTGCCTTCTCAAAGCGTAGGTAGCCTCAGTCTTCTCAAGATTTCTTTCTCTAGCTCTTCGTTTGCTTTTCGCGATTCCTCTTTTTCAGCCAAGAGCTTATTGTACTTCTCAATCTCCACAATAGTGGGTTCTTCAATCACTGGAGGATATAAAGGTTCTACAAAATACTTTTCAACTCTTTCATGGATCCAGAGCCGGTAAGGATTATAAGCTCGACTGTCACTCTTGCCAAGCAATGTCTTTCCTCTTCTGTGAACATTACCCCAAGCATGCTTCAATCTAACCAGGAGGTCTGATCCCAATAAGCCCGTGAGATATAGAGACTCCTATATCTTGTCTTCAGCAGGAGGACCATTCAGCGCGTAACCAAACTGTCTCACAAGCGAAGCAGGGTTATAGTTGATACAATCTTTCCGCCTAATCAGCGGGACATTTGGAAAACCACTGCAACTGTAGATAAGGTCGGCCCCCAGCATACTCCAGTCATCCCATACAATATTCTCAGCAGATAAACCCATCAATCTAGAAGACCACTCCACAGTACCGGCAATATCAACAAATGGTCTTGTCTTCGGAAGGTGACTGGAGAACCATTTGTACAATAGAGGCATGCAACAAGAGACATTCTTACCCTGATGTTTCTCATTCTTATAGTGAATAGAATGATAAACGTCTCCCAATAGAGTAGGCACTGGATTTTTCGAAGCCAGAATGAAGAGCGCATCTGAGTCCACAAAATCAGGCAAGTTGGGAAACAAGATGATCCCATAGATGCATACAGCCAAGATAGCATTGAATACAATCCAACACTCGTCTTTCGCACACTGAACAGCCTTATCAACCAAGAAGGATAAATGAAACCCGTATGCTCCATTAAGCTTAACCAATTTCCATGAAAATTCAGAAGCATCCAGACTGACAACTTCAGCTAGCTTAGCCAGATTAGGCTTCGCGTCATCGTGAACAAACGGCATCTGGTCCAACACCCGGACTCCCAGCAGAGCGGAGAATTCCTCCAAGGTAGGTGCCAAAACATAGTCAGGAAATAGAAAGCATCTCAACTAAGTCTCACAGAGCTGCATCAATGCATAAAGTCCATTCAACTCAAATACCGAAGGCTTGCACACCAGACTAAGCAGTTTCCCATATGACTCTCTGAATTCAGCCCTTACTTTCTGATCAGCTAGAGTAACCAACTTCAATAGAGAACTGATATCAGGAGAAGGCAACTTATAGGCAACGGTCTTCTTGAGGAGCTCCATGTCAGGCAATAAGAGAATACTAGAATCTGAGGGGAAATCACACCTGAAACACAAATACATGTCAATGAGATGCATACATGAAAATGCAAATGTATATGCAAACAGAGGATCAAGATGGCTGCTGAGAAGATCCAAGCTCTGATCCAACACAATCATCACACTGCTCTGATAGCACAACCCTGAAGAGGACCAATAAATACACACTGTTGAGAACAAGCACATCTCTGACGATAAGAACCTCTGAACCCAACAACACTGATTCACTGACAAGAAAACCAGGTAGTCTGAAGGCTAAAGTTTTCGGCAATAACCCGACCTCGCTCACAGGTATGGACCTAAATCACAGACAAGGTATGGCATCCTATGCGTTTCCCAGCGGCAGACTTTCAAGAGCGATGATACGATACCTAGAAGGTGTGGCATCATCATCTCTTGAAGTGGCCTCACTCTGCTGGGTCACAAATGATCGGTCCCCAGAGTCGACAATCCTCCAAACCAACAACCCCTCAGACCCAAAGGGTCGGAAAAGAAGTCAACCGGGAGAACCTCATCTAAGCGTAGATTTCATGAGACACTAGTGCCTGCAAAGCAAGCACGCGCCCACTAATATCCACAACTAATGCTAAGTACACTCAAGCCTGGGTCTGGCTTCTCGCTCATCAAATCCCTTTCCCACAACAGCACAATAATAATAATACTGAAAATAAATGCGGAAAGTACAGTGTAATAAAACCCAACAGGTAAACACACAAGTGCTAGGAATGACTTGCACAGGGAACCGTTGGAGTCCCCAGCAGAGTCTCCAGCTGCTGGGGACGGGCCCAGACAGCTAGGAAGAAAACCCAAGGCGAGACTCGCATAGGGAACCATCGCAGTCCCCAGCAGAGTCGCCAGCTGTCGCTACTGCGAAAATAAGGTGTCGGCAATAACAGAAGAGTCGCCACCTTTCGTTATTTATCCCTCAGAACGGGAAAGGAAACGATCGGAAAAACCTAACGCAAAGGGTATAAGACAAGATCATCGCAACCATTGTCTGGATTCGGGAGTCGGTTACGCAAGGGGAAGGTATTAGCACCCCTCACGTCCATCGTACTCGATAGGATCCACGCTTGTTGTGTTTATCTGACAGGTTTGTTAAATCTATCTACACTAAGGGTCTGGTCTGAAAAGAAAATAAAATGACTCGGTAAAGTATCGCACTTTATGCCTACGTATTCCCGTCTGGAACGAGAAATCAGAGTCAACGTAGTTCTCCTAACTACGGGTAAAAGGGGGGGAAGGTTGCTCGCCAAGATATCGCATCTTGTGCCTACGTACTTTCACACAGTGCGAAAGATCAGAGCTAAAGTAGTTCGGGTTACGAAGAACACAGGTTTGTTCAGCTATTTTTTATCCAAGTAAAGTTAACAATCAGTTCCAGCAGTTGGGGTTTGCAGCTCGATCCTTGGAGACTTATGCGTTACCGTTTGCGATAGAACTGAAAGTTAACAGAACTCTCTTTACGCAAAGAGTTTTCCTGATTTAAGAAGTCCAAGAGGACAACAAGGATTTGACGTTTGTTTTTAAGTCTTTTACAGAAGAAGTGAATTGAGTTCTGTTTGTAACTCGTGTTGCACTAAAGACTTGGACTTGAGAGTGAATGTGTCGCATGTCACCCAAAGGGTACCATACTAAACACTCGATTTATGTGAGGGAAACCCTCCCACAACTCTTTCTCAAGTAGCATAAGGCTCGTAACGCACAGCACGTGTTAACCTTTATTAAGTGTTTTAACTGTATTTGAAGATGAGAAGAGAAACAGACTCTCTAAGGGGAACTGACTCGATCCTACAGTTATCATGCAATATTTGTCCTACGGTTGAGGTTAGAAGGGAAACTAACTAATGTTATCATGCATGGTTAGAATCCTAATGCCTGTCATAACTTCTCTTGAAGAAGAGAAGTCAGAGTTCCTAGGGGAACATGGAAATGGAAATCAAACAGTAAACAGAAAAACTGTACAGAAATATTACTGTAAAGATGCATGCAATGCAAGTGAGGTAGGAAATGTGTGTGGGGCATAAGCCTCCACAAGCTTATCTCAACCTCAATCCAGATATGAATAACAGCAAAGACAGTAAAATAAAGTAAATGCAATCAAACAAACCACAAATCACACAGGCAAGGGAGCAGAGCTCTACCGAATACCAGCAAGCAAAGTCATACAGTAAAAATACAAGCAGAGGGAGAAAATCGACCTCTAATGCAATACAAGCAAGGGGAGAAGCTCAACCCTTAGGATGCTCTTAGGCTTATTCAACTACATGACCTAATCTAAATGCATCACACTAATCAAGTCACATCAATACAGTTGAACAAGAAGAAAACAGACAAACAGGGAAAACAAGCCAGCAAACTCCACAGCAGAGCAATCTTTTGACAGCGATCCAATCCAAATTCTGTAACTGTTCTTCAAGTCCACCATCTTCAAGAGAAGGAAAGGGATACTTCATCTTCAAGCTTTAACAATGCACTCCACCAAGAATGAAGAGAATCAACAAGATGAGTATTTGATAATGGGAAGCAGACAGGAAACCAAAGGAATCCCATCTGACACTCAACCAGTTATCAGAGAATGGCATCCTCAAAAGTTCTACTCATTGTAAATGTCACACATCCCTCCAAAGGAGAGATGAGACTTTAACATGAGGACTTTGAATCATAGGATGGGATGGAAGGTGAATGAAACCAACCATGTTTATTTGAAGAAAAAACTATCTCTAAAGCTCTCTCCTAAAATCCCTAATCTTATAAGCTACAAAAAGCTAACAAAAAGAGAAAAAAAAGAACCAAGCCAAGCTCCTCCAGCCACTCCACAAAAGCTTAATCATACCCATGATATCCTCCAATAAGAACCAGAAGCCCACCATGCAAGAAAAGCCCACTTTGAGTCCATTCCAAATCAATCACCAAAGTTGAAACACCAAATGAACAATCAACTTGAATATTCTCACTAAAATATCAAAACACAACCTAAAAATCCAATTACTTTTCTATGGAAACATGCATTTGTTAATGATCTACAGTTCAAAAATCAGGACCTAATTCAATTTCTAAGTCCTCTAATAAAATCCTAAGTTGAAAGGTATCACTAAAGAGATCCACTAAAGAGTACTCCTAAACAACTACACTAAAATCTTATTTAAATTGATTTAAAAAATAAAACAAAAATCATATAGCAACATTAGCATATATACAAACAGCACAAAAAAATCCAAGATCAAACTCAAAATAATGAGAGAGAAAGAAAATGCACAAATTCATAACATCATTATTTCATTATTAAAAATGCACTTAAAGAGAAAATATGGAATAAAATGGAAAATGCCTGAAATAATAAAATACAAAGCATGATAAAATTCTAAACATCTATATCCAACTTCACAAGTTTTTTTAGAATTAATTCACAACTTTTACTATTTTTTATGATTTATTTTCTAACAATCAATTAAACTAAAAACATAAAGAAAATAAATTAAAACAAAACATGAAAGGGTGTATTCAGCAAGGAAACTCAAGTACTAAGGCGCCTGGGCCTGAAATGGGGGTTTAAACAGTCCCCGAGCGCAAGGCCCGCCTGAATTATGAAACCAGCAAAACTATCTCAAGAAAATGCCCAGGGGGTGCGTAAAGCAGGGATTTCACGTGTGATTCAAGTTGGGCCTAGATAGGGGAGGTGTGGTTAGCGTAACACTAAGGCCCAGGCAAGATACTTCACTAAGTTCAGTTAATTCTCAAACTTAATAAAAACAGTCACACAAGGGACTCGAACCTGCACGCTCAAGGATCATATAGCGCTGAATTCACTTGGCATTTCAACTTATACAAAACGCCGCGTTTCAAGGGGAGGGTTACGTGGCGCACGATCGGCCTTTGGATCTCATGACCAAGTCCTCTCTTCATCGCGAATGGACGGTACAGATTGTATCTTCCTCATTTAAATTTTCTGCAAGCTTGAAGAAGCCCGCGCGCACAGCCATGGCCGGTCGGTGACGGAACCAATTCCGACGAACTTCGAACGATTGTATCTCTCTGAATAATCCATCAAACGCTATGATTCTTGAATGAAAATCGCACGAAATTTCAAGATGAATCCAAATGCACTACTTAAACAGTCCAAAACCTCAAGAATCAAGATCTCTATATTTCAACCTAAAACGGATCTCATCCTAAATTGTCACTAATCGTTCAATTCTTTGCCCAGAAATCATCTACAACCTAAGGTGAACCTAACCACATGATTCTAATGCATTGAAAACACAAGAATTGGGTGTAATTTCAAGAAATAAGAACCTGAGTTCAAGCTTCAATTTGAGGCATTTCTGGCTTGATTCTTCCTCCAAAACTTTCCATATCCAATCAGTGATGATGTTAGAAGAAGATTGAAGCTTCAATTGTGCTCGAAATGGCCTCTAACAGAAATTCACTCTTTCACTTTTCTTCTTCAAGCTTCAAGGGTGATATTTTCTCTCAGCCCCAATCAATCACCAACCTTGTTTCTGATGAGTTCCTAGACCTTTATAGGATTGTTTAGAACCTTCTAGAGCTCAGGCCCAAGCCCAAAAATCAAAAATCCAAATCCAACTTTCCTTCAAAAATTTTGATATGGCAATGCATGAAATTGGCTTCATATCTTGCATTGGAAGCTTTGGATGACTTGCATATCTCATTTAGAATGAATTCAGCCCAAAAGGAGTCTCCAAATTGCCTTTGTGAAGGAATTGTGTAATGTAACTTATATGTGAAGAAATCTTATGAAAGGCCATGAAGCATCCTTCAAATGAAAATTCCACAATTTCCAATGTCTCTAAAACATATTTTCTGATTAAAATGAGTGGTTATTTGACTTGTTTTGGACCCATAATCATTTATTTCAATTTCCCATCAAAAATGCCTTTGAATTTCTCTTCTTTATTTAAACCACTTCAAGCCAATCTTTGATATGAGCCAAACCAATTCACCATGAGCTCTTGGTTGACCTAAAAACCATATTTTAAGCAAGTTCCATGTTGAACAAAATTGCATTCGAGATGTGCAAGTTGGAGATTTTGACCTATGATTGAAAATGGCCTATAATCTCACTTTCCCAAAATACCCCTGAATTGTAAACCTTATAACTTGAGTTCTACAAATCAGATGGAAGACTTCTAATACAATTTGGAAAGCTAATATCATGAGGAAAAACTTTCATGTTGGCCAAAAGTTCAGGTGACACCTCCTTCTAGGTCAGAAATAGCTTGGAAGTCGGATGATTTTCACAGACAAATTTCAGATGCATCTGAGGACCTGTAACTTGTCTGGACCATAACTTGAGTTCTACAAATCCAATGGAGGACTTCTAGTACTCAAATTAAAGCTAAGAGCATCCTCTACAACATTCATGTGGAGGCCAAAGTCATATGATAATTGTATCTTGACTTACATGGCTTGGAAGTTTGGCACTAAATAGGGGATTTTACCCTAGGAACCCTGACTTAGCAACTCCAACCACTCTTGATTCTTCTCAACTTGATCTTAAAAAAATCTCTCACATGCCTCAAAATATCATTTCATGATTTCAATGACCTAGAAGTAGGCTTTGATCTTCTTCAATTGCTCATTTTGACCTAGGGTTAACCAGATGAAACCCTAGTGACATCCACTTCAACTGTGGCTCTTGCACTTGATAAAATGACTTGATTGAGCTCCAACATGACCTTCAAGGTACCTCAATGAGCTCTACCCACACATTCCCTCCTTGATCAAGGCCTTACAATCCACTGCTGATCTTCAACTGGCTCCAAGTGAGGAGATGAGCCCCATACAAGCATTCAAACTTCTCAAGAACTCAACCCTCTGTCTGATGACCCTGATAACTTCTTAAGCTTGAATAATACCTCTGGCTAGGCTTCTCTTGACATGTAGACACACTTGATCCCCTGTTAAATGAAGGATTTTATGCTATGCAAATGCTAGAACTATGATATGCTAATGCAATGAAACATAAACCAGGCGAGATAAGGTTAGGCAAATTTTGGGGTGCAACAAGGAGCAGAAAAAGAGAAGTTACCGGAACACTTTCTCTAGGTTGGGAAGTACCAGCTTGTAAAGACGGAGCTCTAGTAGTTCTTTTCCCATTTAATATTCTTGTATCCTTGTAGTTGAATTGATGAAGAGGATGAATAGTAGGTAAAAATTGATTTTTTGATGAAGAACTCAAATGAAAGTTTGATTTTGAGAGACTTGTTGAGATTAGGTTTTGTAGAGATTTTGGGAAGAGGATAAAATGTGTGGATGCAATGAACTAAATACAAATGATGATATTTGAATGCATAGAATGAAGGAAATCATTAGATGGGTCAAAGCAAGTAAAAAGGAGTTGCAATTTCAAGAATTTTTCAGAAAACTTTAGCAACGCGTCGACCTAAGCAGTCTATGTGTCGACGCATACTGGCAAAACTTTGGCTGTGTGGAATGTACACAATTTGAGTTGACCCAAGGGTCGACCTATGCATACTCGATCCAAAATTTGAAATTTTGACATTTTCATGAGTCAACCTATGACCTGTTTTGGTCGACTCGCACAATTAAAATGAGTAAAAATGCACTTTTTAAGTCATTTATGCATCAAACATGAATAAATAGAGAGCTCACACAAATTTCAACCTCACAAATGGATAAAAACATGTTCAATCATGAAATAATCATCAATTTAATACACAAAATGGCACATTATCTTACACATATTATGTGATCAAGAATATTTGCTAGAGAGGAACTATATTACCTCAACGACGATCGATGATGGATGCCCTCACATGTAGCTTAATCTACTCAATATTTTTAGACAAAGATATAGACAAGCATATATATAGATCAAGTAATAATGAAACCTTAAATACGATCTGAGATATCGAGAACACCCAGTTTTCTGTGGATGTTAAAGAAAGGCTTTGTCGCAAGTGATTTTGTGAAAATATCTGCAAGTTTATTTTTAGTATCAGCATGCTCAAACACCACATCACCTTTCTCCACATGATCCCTAAGGAAATGATGGTGAATTTTGATATAATTGGTGCGTGAAAGCAATACGGGGTTCTTGGTTAGATTGATGGCATTTGTATTATCACATAAAATAGGAGTACGCTCGAGTTTAACATTGAAATCGAGTAACTGTTACTTAAGCCAAAAGACTTAAGTGCAACAACTACCAGCCATAACGTATTCTGCCTCATCTATTGACAAAGCAACGGAAACTTGATTTTTGTTGTGCCAACTCACTAAGGAATTCAAGAAAAATGACAAGTGCCATTTGTGCTTTTCCTATCCAATTTGCACCTGGCAAAGTCAAAATCAGAATAGCCAACCAAAGAACAATCACTTCCCTTGGAATACCAAAGTCCATACTTTAGAGTACCAAAGAGGTATCTAAGTATGCGTTTTACGGCTTTCAAGTGTGATTCCTTGGGACATGATTGGTACCTCGCACACATACAAACACTAAACATTATATCCGGTCAAGATTCGGTAAGATAGAGGAGAGAACCTAGCATACCTCTATACTTTTTTACCTCCACATCCTTACCATTCTCATCATGACTCAATTTTGCGCAAGTAGGCATGGGTATGTCAATTGCTTTAGAGTTGGGCATGTCGAAACGCTTGAGAAGCTCAAGACAATATTTCGTTTGGATCATAAACGTTCCTTCTTCAAGCTGCTTGATTTGCAATCCGAGGAAATAGTTTAGCTCCCACATCATGTTCATCTCAAACTCTCCCTGCATCAATTTAGAAAACTCCTTGGCCGAATTAATGTTAGTAGATCCGAATATGATATTTTCTACATAAATTTGTACCAAAATTGAGTTTTTTCCTTGAAATTTAATGAAGAGGGTTCTGTCAACCTTCCCTCTTAAGTACCCTTGATTAAGTAGATAAAAATATATATACCAAAATTGAGTGTTTTCCTTGACGTTTAATGAAGAGGGTGAAGGTGAGAAAAACACTTAGAAGGGGGGGGGGGGGGGGGGGTTGAATAAGGGTTTAGAAATAATTATGGCAATAAAAACAACAAATTATTTTTATCCTGGTTCGTTGAACACAACTAATCCCGTCCACCCTATCAAGGTGATTTTCCTTTCTCCACAAGGACTTAATCCATTATATTCAAACAGATTACAGTGTCAACCACTAAGAATAACTGTCTTAGTCTTCTCAAGAAATTCTGACCACAACTTGGTCTTCTTAAGGAACCTTTTACAAATAAATGTAAACTAACAAGTGTTTAAGTTTCTTCTAAAAAGCTTTATCACAACTGTGATTTTTACACTTAGTTTAAGAACGAATAAAACTATTCAGCTTATGAAATAAAATTATATGAGAGCTTGAGAGTAGTTTTCAATTTGATGAATCAAATAAATTGCCAACTTTGAAATGTTGTTGAAGACGTCCTTTTATAGGCTGAAAGTCCAATGCTTGAAGAATGTGCATTGTTGTGTAGCTGTAGTCTTTTGTCTTCTATTGACTTTAGCTTTCCCAGAAGAGGAATGTTCAGACAAATCCCTTTTGTCTGATTTCCTGTGCCATACATGAATAAGGAAAGAGTCGTTTGGAATATGCCAACGGATATATCTTTGAATAATATTTTCTTCAACAAGCTTCTGTCTCAAAGTTATCAACATCAGAGTCTTGATGTTATCAGAGCTTTGCAGCCAAAGTGCTTCAGCATGAATATCAATCAAAGCAGAGTTTGAATAATAAAGCCTCTGTACTAGCAGCGTAAAGTACATCAGAGTCTTCTTGAAACAATGCTTGAAACTCTTCATACAAATTCTTCAACTACGCTTCAGAGTCTTCTGCAGCTTCTGCTTCAGAGTCTTCTGGCAGCGCTCAGAGTCTTCTGATGACTTGCTTCTGATGCTTTAGAGCTTTGCGTAGAGTACTGTTCAGATGCATTTTTGCTTCCATAAGAATATTTATTTTAATATCTGAAACAAAAACACTTGAACAAAATTAGAGTATATATTTTCTTAATACAAAATTTCATTAGAGTTATCATCAAAACATAGAGATATAATTAAACACCAATTTGTGTTCTAACAATCTCCCCCTTTTTGATGATGATAAAACATAGGAAATTTTGTTCAATAAAAAAAAGGATAAATATATAACTCCCCCTGAGATAAAGAATCTCCCCCTGAAATGAATACTCTAATAGAAGAAGATACTTCCCTTTTTGCATGAGTATACTTTTCAGATAAAGAGCTTGGTTAGAATCCTGGTTAGAATATACTTTCCAGAATCAGAGCTTGATTTGCTTTCCAGAATCAGAGCCTGGTAATAGCTTGATTTACTTTCCAGAATCAGAGCCTGGTTTACTCTTACTGATATTCTTTCCAGAATCAGAGCCTGGTTTACTTTTACAATCAGAGCCTGGTAATCAGAACCTGGTTTGAATTATTAGAGCCTGGTAATCAAAACCTGGTTTGAATAAAAGTCTGGTTTGGGGATTCTCAGGGTAACTTCAATGAATTTTGTCAGATGATAAGTTATAGTTCTGAAAGACTAAAATTCAATGTTAGTTATAAGTTATTATGTCTGAATTCCATTTTAGTAACTGTTTATTTTTGAACAAACAGAATTTCTTTTTCTCCCCCTTTTTGTCATAATCAAAAAGAAAAACTTTATAAGACAGAAAATATTAACAGAGAAAAACAATATAAGAGCAGATAAGGAAACAGTCAACTTCATTGATAAATAGAACCCAGAAATCATTCAGATAAACACAAGATAACATCAACAACAAAAAACAGCAAACATGTGCACAAACATAACAGAAAAAGAAACTAAGATTGGTGAGAGGCTATCAACTTCAGAAGGTCTGTAATCTGAGAATTAGATTCCTCTTGTTTAGACATCCAAGTCTTAATCTCATATGTGGTTTGTTCTTGCTTGACTATCCATGTTCTGATCTCTTTGTTGCTGGCTTCTAGTAGAGAAAACTTTTCTTCTAAATCTGGTCTTTCAGTCTTGATTTCAGAAGAAGAAGGTGCAGATGCAGATTCAGGAGCTGGAGCACTATCAGTGACCATAGAAGATGCAGATGCAGTCTCTTAAAGCATAGAATCAGATGCTGGTTCCACAATCATCAGAGCAGACTGATTAGGCACAACAGTTTCTTCAGCAACAGCCACTTCTGGAGGAGTATCTTCAAACATAGGTTCTTCAACAGGTGCATTTTCCAGAGCAAGAAATTGAGGTCTACTCATGTTCAGAAAAGTCTGTTTGATAACTTCAGCAAATTTCACCTTTGCATCATCAGAGCAAATGGTGCGAAGATTTGAAGCAACGGTGTTGAACCTTGAGATAAATCTATTCCAAGAGGCTTCAGACGCATCTGGATTCACACTAGACAAACAGTCTTTCTTCTCAGAAGATATCCATACATTCATTTCCTTCTTGAAGCCATCAAAAAGCATACCAACATCCATTCTAGGTTTAGGTTTTAGGAAGTTTTCTAGAGATGGTGTTTTTGGTTGTTCTGGTGGGGATGGTATTGTGAAGGTTGGGATAATGAACAGAGGACGAGGATAAGGTGTAGAAGATGTTTGGCCAGATGATTCAAGAATATCTTAATGTTTTGGATAAAAGTGTTTAAGCTTGAGTCCAGAGGGAAGGTCATTAGATGGTAAAGGTTTGAAAGAAGCAAAAGCAACAAAATCAGATGATCTTGGTTCATAGCCACGGAGAGAAGGTGGTGAGTTTACCTCTGGGGGTACATCAGATTCAGAAGAATCAGATGATGTAGAAGAATGACAGGATGTAGAAGAGACGTCAAACAGCATCTTGAAATGTTGAACGTCAAGAACCTCATAATCAGATATGAATGATTCAGAAGGTTGATGTTGTTCTGGTTGTTTTGGAGTGGGTTCTTCTGGTAGTGGTTTAGAAGTTTGTGGTTCTGGTGGGGGAATTTCAGAGTTTTGTTGTGGTGTAGAGGTTTGTTTATCAGAGGGGGGAATATCAGATGGTTATTTTTCAGATTGAGTTGGTTGTGGTTGGGGTACAGAAGGAGTTGTTACAGAAGTTTTCTTAGGTTTAGAAACACGAGGAGGAGAAGGTGAAGGAGAGGGTATAGGTTCATGGATAGGGGTATCAGATGTTAGTACCTCTTTGACAGTTTGCAAGATAGAATCTAAACTTGCCTCAGGAGGATTAGCCTTTTGCTTCTTGGCCCTTTTGGGTTTGACAGCAGCAGCTTCACCAGAAGCCTTCCTCTTGGGTTTTGAAGATACTTCCTCAGCAACCTTCCTCTTCTTCTTGTGTCTTGTCTCATAAAGATCTGGAGCAGGTTCGCCTGCTTTCTGAACCAGATTTGCTGGTAGAGGAGTTCCATCTTTCAGACATGTTGCAATGTACTTCAGAATAATTTCCCTTGGTTCATCAACGAAGAACATAGGAAAATCATCCACTGGTATCCTTCTTTTACTGGCCTCTTTAGTATTTGTTTGCTTTGGTGCATAAGTGATTTCTTCTAAAACCTTCATCCTCTGAACACTCTTCCCATTCAGAGGTTTCCCTACCATAGAAGCTAACTCTTCCTTTAATCCAGCTTCTACCAGATGTCCAACCAGACCATTCTCAGTCAGAATGTCTGAAATAAGTCTTCCCATAGGAATCCAATTCCTCATCTTCTGATGTTTGATTCTGACTTCTTCCCTTGATTGTTTTACATGTGTCCACAGATGATTGAAAAGTAGATAAGGCAAATCCACTTTTGTGCTCTGACTTAGACAGTACATGAAGTACATCTGATCAGTATTGACATAATCAGGAGAGTTTGAAGACTTCCTATGATGAATACAACCCATAAAGATCTTAGCCCAGATCCTGTAGTTTGGCTTCAGATCTTTCACCTTGTTAGAAGCTTCTCCAGATGAGCAAACTTCCATATACACATCAGTCATATCCACACGCCCAGCTGGCAGATTTGTGACACCATCAGCTTCTTCATAGTCTATGAGCTTCCTTATCAGATCCTCAGTTATGATGATTTCTTTACCCAGAACATATGAAACAATGAACTTAGGGCAAGTAGTAGCATGGATCCAAAATTCCTTTATGAGACAAGGATAAATTGGTCCCATCAGCATATCAAAGAACTTAGTTTAGCATTGAGCATCAACAATGGGACGAAGATCATACCCATTTTCAGCAATCGATTCAAAGTTTACAATGGATTCACACAAGACTTCCAGTTTGTCAACAGGTGTGAGTAAAGTTCTAACAGGTTCCTTGAAGGCAACATCACCCATGTTGGAAGATGAGACAGCAGCCATGGTTGATTGAAACTGAGCATAAGTTGATGAAGAAGTAGCCATTGATGTTATTGAGAGAGTTTTAGGGTTACGAGCGGTTTGGGGTTTGGGAGAGAGATGAAAACAATGAAATAGACAGAAATGCATACAAGAGTGTGAGAGAGTGAAAAGTGTGAAAAGTGAAGTGTTGTGGTATTTATAGAAGAAATTAGGGCACACAAGAGTCACGCGTTCAGCACACTTACACTTAGCATTTAATAAAAAGAATATAATCATTTCAAGCAATTAATGATTCTGACAATTTGGGGGGAAACGAGAAACTCAATATTCAAAAACAGTACCTCAAACGTCAATTTAGTAATGTGCATTCCACCTTTTCAGATTTAGAGTTACACGTGTTTGCTTGCATGTGCTTCTGAAACTTCTTTGAGAAATGAAACGTTAGCCAACGTTCAGATCCTCTGAGGCTTGTTAGTTCAGATTTGCACACAATAAATAAAATTTTAAATAATAAATAAATAGATGTAATACTTCAGAGTTAAAACATTTTCATCTGAAGAAATTTTCTTCTGATAAACATTTTATTCTGGACAGAAATCCATACTTATATTTTTCAGAATAAATTTGAATCTATCTTCAGCAAGGGGTTTGTAAAAATATCAGCCCATTGATGGTCTGTATCAACAAATTTTAAACTGATAATTCCCTTCTGAACATAGTCTTTGATGAAGTGATATTTTATCTCTATATGCTTAGCCTTAGAGTGTAAAATAGGATTTTTAGACAAGCATATAGCAAAAGTATTATCACAGAAGATTGAAATGTTACTCTCATGGATCTGATAGTCTTCTAGTTGACTCTTCATCCAGAGCATCCGAGTGTTGCAACCAGCAGCAGCAATGTATTCTACTTCTGTTGTTGAAAGCGCAATTGTGGGTTGCTTCTTGCTGAACCAAGAGATCAGATGACTTCCAAGAAACTGGAAGCTTCCAGAAGTACTCTTTCTTTCAAATATGTCTCCAACATAGTCAGCATCATATAATCCAACTAATTTATAATCATCAGATCTTCTATAACACAAACCCACGTTAGTAGTACCTTTCAAATACCTTAGAATCCTCTTAACAGCTGTTAAGTGAGACTCTCTAGAATCTGATTGGAATCTGGCACACAGACAAACACTATATAGAATATCAGGTCTAGAAGCAGTCAAATACAGAAGGGATCCAATCATACCTCTGTAAAGCTTTTGATCTACCTTCTTACTTATCTCTTCCTTACCAAGAGTGCTTGTAGGATGCATTGGAGTTTTAGCCAATTTGCTTTCAGTCATGTTAAACTTCTTCAGAAGCTCCTTCACATACTTAGTCTGATGTATGTAGGTGCATTCTGGAGTTTGATTGACTTGGATTCCTAGAAAGAATTTGAGTTCTCCCATCATGCTCATCTCAAATTCAGCCTGCATAGATAGAGCAAACACCTTTCCCAGCTTAATATTGGTAGATCCAAATATAATATTGTCGCTACTGCGAAAATCGGCGCCGGCTTGACAGGAGAGTCGCCACCGTGCGTTATTTATCCCTCAGAGCGGGAAAGGAAACGCTCGAAGTAAACCTCGCAAAGACGGGAAAAGGTATGGTCATCGCAACCAAAACCTGGATTCGGGAGTCGGTTACGCAAGGGGAAGGTATTAGCACCCCTCACGTCCATCGTACTCGATGGGATCCACGCTTGGTGTTTATAGGTAAAAGGGTGTGTTATCTATCTACGCTACTGGCTGGTCTGAAAAGAAAATAAAAGGACAGGACTCGACAGAACATACGGTGTTCTGGGCCTACGTATTCCCTCGTGCAATGGGAAAGTCAGAGTCAACGTAGTTCGACCGCCTACGCCTAAACGGGGGAAAGGTTGCTCGCCAGGACATCGCGTCCTGTGCCTACGTACTTTCATCGGGAATGAAAGATCAGAGCAAACGTAGTTCGGCTAACTACGGGTAAACAGGGGCTCTCACACAGCAGTGAGAAAACAAACTGGTCTCTAAGGCTCGGGAACCTACAACTACGATCTGGTCTCGAATGCACTCGGGCAAGAGAAAAGGATAACAATTAGTCGTTAGCGGGAAAGTCTCAATCGCACAGCCGCGAGAGAACAAAGGTTAGTCGTTAGTGTGCTCGCTAGGATATCGCATCCTATGCCTACATATCTTCGTCTGGAACGAAGAATCAGAGCAGCTGTAGTTCAGCTAACTACGGGTCAAGCTACTCAAAAGCTCCTACAGAAAGGAAAGGGAAACCCTAGAACTATAGCTGAGAAACAGGGGAATCTACCTACTGCTATCACACCTGGTTAACCATTCTAATGTCTATCATAACAACTCCGCAGCGGAGAAGTCAGAGCTCCTAAGGGATCATGGCAACAGGACTAAACTACAAACAGGAAACTGCAATGTACTGAATATATGCATGAATGCAACAACTAGACAAACAAGGCACAGAGGCCGCAAACCACAAAGGCAAGGGAGCTCAGCTCTACCGAATACCAACAAGCAAAGCCACGCAATAACAAACAAGCAGAAGGAGGACCACCTCAACTTCTTATGCACACAAAGTCTACTTCTAAGATGCACCTACTCAGAACTATCTAGATGAACACCTAAGTCTAATGCAACACAATATCACACAAGTCAAACAACACAAAGAGACTAACCCTGAGCAGGGCTTCAAACAAACCTGAAACAATCTCCTAACCTAGCTCTAAACAGAACTCTATACAACACCTTAAGCAAAGATCTAAGCAACACTCTAATCAAAACCCTAAGCAGGAGGAATCAATCCCAGTCTCCAAGCTTCAGAATAAGCTTACCAGAGAAAGGAAGCTAAGCAGACAAGCCCATAGTACTTTCCTCAGGAAAGTACCAGGAGGTTACTACTCAGGAATCATATCCTATGCGGCTCGACAACTGTGATCAGTTTACATCCCTCCTCAGGAGAGATTAAACTCACATGAAGGCTCCGGCGTCACTGGATATTTGGGAAAGAACCTATATGCACTAAGGGAACTAAGTGAACAGACTCATAGGACTTTCCTCAGGAAAGTACTAGGAGGCTGACACTTAGGAATTGTATCCTACGTGGCTCAACAACTGTGATCAGTTTACATTCCTCCTCAGGAGAAATTAAACTCACAAGTTGGCTCCAACATCACTGGATACTTAGGAAGTCCTAGACAAACTACTGGAACTAAGTGAATAGACCCATAGGACCTTCCTCAGGAAAATACTAGGGGGCTTCCACTTAGGAATCGTATCCCATGTGGCTCAACAACATGTGATCAGTTTACATTCCTCCTCAGGAGGGATTAAACTCACAAGTCGGCTCCAACATCATTGGATACTTACGAAAGAGGTGAGAAGAAAGAATGAAAGTCATTCATAGTGCCTTCCTCAGGAAAGTACCATAAACTCCCTTCAAACTTCAGGATCTCGAACCTCACAAACAGACAACAAGCTCCTAGACTAAGCCTCAATCCAATGCAACCCTGCAAGCTCCAACAGGACCTCCATCAGCTCCCACCTTCAGGAAGAATCCACAGGCCAACAAACTACAAAAGACTATCTCTGAAGTTCAACCACAGTTGAACTCCAAAGTCAGAAGTCATCAAGACTTCCCCTATCTTCAGGCTCAGACAAATCACAGCAGAACACCCTACAAAAATCTATCAAAAATCTACGGGGAAACCTACATGGCTCTAGGGTAACATACTAAAAAATCAGAATAAAATTCAACACCAGATGAAAGAACTAAAAATCAGCAGCACAGACATATCCACAGACCAATTATTCAAACATCAATAACAGTGAAAAAATGCCATTAAAATGAAAATGCATGATTGAGCTAATATTTTTATACTATAAAATCCTACACTGAATCACGAGTCTACAGAAAAAAGAACGGAATTATTTGACCAATTCTACCATTTTTTATGAATTCTCTAATGATATGCATGCATTGAAAATAAAAAAAACAAATCAATTAATTGAAAAATATGCAAAATATAACAAACAAAAAATAAAATGTCACTTTTATTTTTATTTAATTTTCTAAACATTTTTCATGAAATGGTGGAAAAAAGAATTATTGAAACAAACAATTATTCAATTCATTAGGAATTATTTAACATGAAAATATAAAAGGAAAATCAAAATAAAAGAACATGCAATGGAGGGTGTAAACAGCAAGATATCCTAATTATTATTCACAATTGGGCCCTGATGGGGGGTGCCAGAAGCAAAGGGCGCAGGGCCCAAGCTGCCAAAAACAACTAACAAACATTGAAACTGAAAAAAACCTGGGGGGGGGGGGGCAGCGTTAGTAATTCCTCAGTTGATAATCCATTATGGGCTTAAAACGAGGGGTGTTAACAGCGATTGGGGCCTAAGGCCCAATCTGATCACTCAGTCTCTCGCACTAAGGGGGGTGGGGAAGCAAATTGAGGGGTGCTAGCGTAGCAACTACGCTTGGGCCTAAGCCCAATCCAAACAAACCCTAATCCAGTTACTCAGAGAACAAAACGAATTTCTCCTCCCCTAACCCTAGCACTGTTCACATTCTCTTAACCTGCGCCGCTCTCATCTCACAAAGACTCTCTCTGAATCTCTCATTCATCTCACGCTCAACCTCTGAAATTCCCCAGAACTTCGCCAAACTCGTCCGTCTCACCTCACCAAGATTATTCACCAACCTATCAAAAACTGAACCATTCACTCTAAGTCCATGATATCCCCCTAAATTAAACCCTGTTCACTATTTATCAATCAACCTAAACTACTTCTTCAACCTAACAACAAACAACTTAACAAAATCGGAAGTTTCGAAGTAAAACCTGGAGGCCACGAAGATCTTCAAAGCGACTTGGAAAACGCGAGATTGATCTTTCTTGAAGAACAACAAAGGATCTGGCGCAACGGTGATGAACTCAACGGAGGATTGGACGGATCTGGATGCGTACGAAAGTCGACGATCTGGATGTTGGAGTTGGAGTTGGCGATGAATGATGAAGAACGGGAGTTCTTGCTTAACCTGAAGATTCTGAATGGAACTCCTTGGAATTTCCCGGATTGGATGAGGCTTACGATGAACACGGATGAACGCCTTCGTGAGTTTCTGGAGAAGAATTTGGAAACGATGAACCTCCTGGAGATCTAATGATGATTTGATGAAGTTCTTGCTTCCGGCGCTCTGTTGATCGTTGACGAAGATTTTCTAGGAAGATGCTAGAGGATCTTGCACGCGATTGACAATTCTTGATGAAATCTGGGAAAATTGATGAAGACCTGTGAATATCCGATGAGTTTTCCGATGAAGATGTTGAGAAATCGAAGATCGGAGAAGATCAGCGATGAAGGATGAATTTCTGGCAAATTGCAATTTTCCGGTGAACTGACGGTGGCCGGAGGTCGTTAGGGGTGCCGGCGGTGAATGGCTAGGGCGTCTGCATGCCCGGCGGTGGGAGGTTCCGGCGAGGCTAGGGGTGTGACAAGTGGTCAGGGCAGGTGGCAGGGGTGTGGTGCATGTGAGACACTTGGCACTGGGAGAGTAGTAGTGGGATCCACGTGTGAGGAGTCTGTGAAGTTCTGAGTGTGGCGTGGCGTGGATTCTGAGAAGACGTGTGGGGCCTCTGCATGGCCAACACGTGTCAGCTTATATACCCTGGGGACGCGTGGAATTCTCTGGAAGATTCTGGAGCTTGCTGGAAAACGGTGGAACGAACTGGGCTGAATTGGACTTCTGAACATGCTGAGATCATTTTTTCTGGACTTTTGATGAAATCTGGGCCTTACCAAAAAACACCTATGGGCCTATTTCGAAAATGAGTAAAAACTGTACAAAAAACTGGATTAATACAATTAAGCCCAATTAACTCTACTCAAATATTAACACCTAATTAACTGACTAAATCAATCTAATTAAATCTAAAACATGATTAACCTAATTAAAACTCTAAAAAGTCAATTAACCTAATTAATTCTGTATTATACTAGTTAACCCTAAAAATCAATTAACCTCTAATTAACTCTAAAAAGTCATTAAAACCTAATTAAACTCTAAAAAGTCAATTAACCTAATTAAACTCTAAAAAGTCAATTAAAGTCCAATTAATTCTATATTAATCTAATCAAATCTAAAAACAATTAAGATCTAATTATTAAAATCCTATTATCATTTAATATCTATCAAAATCTATAAAAGAAAACTATATTATTTTCTATATTATCCAAAAACTATTAAACCTATTTAAAATCTATAGAAAAATTCTACAAATGATTAAAAGAAAAAGCTATATTATTCTAAAAAGATAAAACCATTTAAAATCTTATTTAAAATTCTACAAATGATTAAAATCTATTTAAAATATTCTATAAAATTCTAAAAAAAAGATTAAGCTATTAAAATATTCAAAAGCCCTATTTAAATTCCAGAAAAATCTATAAAGCCTGTTAAAAATTCACAAAAAGCCTATAAAACCCTAAAAATGCAGATGAATGCAAATGACCGCCATAAAGGCGCACACGAGACCAGATCGAATCGAACAGAGATCCCCGGGCATCAGAATATCCTCAAAATCACTGAAAAATCACCGAGGAGCGCACAATTTCCTGAAAATAAAACCCTGGCAATCTGGACTGGGTCTGCCATATCTGATAGACAAAAATCAAGCTGTAAACTCTGATATCCCCTGCTTGTGCACAAAAATCATACATCTGAGCTGTGAATATGAAATTAAACCATGAGTCAGATAGGAGAATTGGTTGGTCAAATTTTAGGGTGCAACAGCTGCCCCTATTCAAGCGACTTGGACCTGAAAGGTTTGAAGAGCGCTCAGCCTTCAAACATTCAGAGGTACGAGACGGTTGAATACAAATAAAACCCGAAAATTTGCCAACCGCGAGCATATACTGTTAACTGCTTGGAGAATAAAGTCCAGAAAACCGAGTCCAGTCATTACGGCACCAAACTGATCAATCATCTGATAGAGAACTCCTGATTTGAATACCCGTTGCTTGTGATACCCCATATAACAAACCCGGATGGTTGCAACAACATACATGATTCTTTCACATTGCCTACTGATAGGCAGGAAGAGAAATATACTCACATCGCCCAAAGATGGACGGGAAGACACCCTGATTGAATACTCACTTCGTCTAATGATAGACGGGAAGACAACATTAATCAATGAATCAATCAATATTCTCATCGTCTAAGGGTAGACGGGATCGTCCTGATTGATGAAAAAATCATTATCCACATCGTCTAAGAGTAGACGGAATCATCCTGATTGATGAACAACTCATTATTCTCATCGTCTAAGGGTAGCCGGGGTCATCCTGATTGATGAACAACTCATTATTCTCATCGTCTAAGGGTAGACGGGATCATCCTGATTGATGAACAACTCATTATTCTCATCGTCTAAGGGTAGACGGGATCATCCTGATTGATGAACAAATCATTATTCACATCGTCTAAGAGTAGACGGTAAGACACCATAACGCAATTCCACACCATCCCTTGAATCTCAGAATCCTTCTGTCTACGGGAATTGATGAAAAAGATCAACATCCTTGAAGGGGCCACATCGTCAGTATGGACTAACGGGAAGAAAAAACCACCTTTTAAAGAATCATGTCGTCAATAAGAATCAACGATCATGCAAACTGAACATTCTTCGGAGAGCCTCGCCATCAATAAGGATTGACAGTCAGAAAAGTCCCTCTTGAACGTCATCATATCCAATAACCAGAAAGAGAACCAACCTTCAAAATCATTTTGAAACTCCTCAACAACTAAGGATAGCCGGAGAAGACTCGCTGGGGAAAACACCTCATCATATGCATGATCTGGCAATAAGAAACCCGCTGAACAGTAGCTCGAAACTTCACATCGTCTGCTGACAGACGGAAAGGAAAGCCACTTGCTAGAACAGCTCCATTTTGAACTCCATGGAAGATTGCCCGAAACTTCACATCGTCTATGGATAGACGGGAAGAAAAGCATATCCTGGGAGAAACCCCTTCTTGAAATCTTACTGCGATCACCCGCAACTTCACATCGTCTATGGATAGACGGAAAGAAAACCACATTCGTACTCCAGACGTCGGAGAAATCCATTCATTGGAGGAACACATCGCCAATATGAATTGACGGGAAGAAAAGCTTGTCAACATCAGATGACTGCTTGCTTAAAGCATAATTGTTGTATGATCTGATACAACTAATCCGCTGAATATACTGTTGCTGGATAAATGCCCCTGAACTGATCACAGAGTAATTCACGTGCCATATGAGGCTGATAGAAAACCTGACTTATGCTTTGTATGCATATGCAAATGCTTTAATCTCTCTACAGCGTAATGCTCCATTTGGGATGGAAATGCTACGCATTCTGGAAATGTCATGCAGGTATGATGCAAATATGATGCATGCAATATGCTAGCAGGCTCGCTGCCGGAGAAGGCCGGGTACAGAAAACCACTTCAGCAAAATAAATGCTGAAGGCGAGGCCAACTTCGCTGGGGATAAACCCGGATATCACTGAATCGTCCTAGCAAAATAAATGCTGGGAGAGTGAAATCAACTCTGCCGGGGATATTGAGGACTTAACCGAACACCTCGACGAAGTAATACCCTGCTGGGGAACATAATTCCACTGCTAAATAGCAGATGTGCTGAATATGATTAGACTCCTCTGGGAATAGCTTACCCATACCAATGGCAAATTTGACTTTGCTGGAGAAAATGGAGGGAGCCCTCCTGCGTACTGACGACGCTCGGATCTGGAAATTGATGCACCAACACGGACGGGCTTCACAGTAATCGCACACATGGATTTGAGCTCTTAAGCTTATTTTACTGGGTCAGGTACGACTGACGCTGGGAAACATTCTTCCTGAATACTCAACCTTTCAGTGAAGAGTCAAGGGATAGTAACACGACTTCCCGCATTCATCTCGCTCTCGAAAATCGACTGCATCTGCTCGAATAACCCTGAATGGCCTTGCTGATACAGAGAACAACAATCCTTTCGCTTCTGATATGCCCCAGCCTGCGGGATCTCTGTGGGGATAGTCCTTGAAAGGGAATCTGCAAATCTGAGCCCTGATGGCCTGATATGACATGCCTCAGCGTTCTGAACTTCTGAGAGATACTTCGCCTCACCTGCTTCTCGCACATCCTTTGCGTGCTCAAGACGATCGGCCCCTGACTGCAATGACCTTGCTCCGATTATCTGATTCAGAGTAGCGCTCTTGACCGTATTCGCCTGAATCTCAACCTGATTGCCCCAGAATAACTGACTTCGGAAAAGCTGACCTGACTGGGGATCACAATAAAGCTTGCCCCTGTTCTTGGAATCTTCGGGCGTTCTGCGTTCTTTCTTGAACATACTTTCCACTGTAAGAAACTTTTCTGCCGTCAAGCGATTGCTTGCAAGTAAAACAAGTTGTTATGCATAAAAGATGTATTAATGCAACACATATGACAGCTTTGACATCCAATCTGTTCACTGGGAAAAGGAAAAACAGTTTATGGCCTATGATGCACAAAACATTTATCAACATCAGTATCAACATGGTAAGAGGAACCTTTTAGGAGTCAGAATCGACACGACCTTTACCGGAGTATGCTTTCGAAACACCCTGCTTCAATTAGGTCTTTTGAAGGTTGTAACGTGGTCAGGTTCATGGTTTTGAAAGAAAGGATAAAGGCTCGAAGTTTATTCTAACCCACCCGTTCTCCTTGATGTTCTCCCATCCTACGTTTAGCTAATTTGACCTTGGCGCTCACCTCTCAGAGGCTGAAAAAATAGGAATGATAGTTCGAGAAACTTTTGGATTTTGGAGTGACAGTCACTCACTTTTCGTCTTTGACATTTGTGGTCACACGACTTGTATTTTCATCGAGGATTTTTCTTTTGATCCTTTTCATCTTTTTTCTTTTCATATCCCTAACTTTTGCCTGGACTGACTCCTTTTGAGTTTCTTTTGATTTTTTAGTCCAGCGGGATGCCCTCATTTTTGCCTAAGTCATTTGTTTTGAAATTTTCTTGACTTAGCGGGCTTTTGATTCTTTTTCTTTCATTTTTTTCCTTTCGAACAAGTCGTGTGACATTGGTTGTCTGACTCTTTGGGAATGATGTGGCTGTCCCACTCTTGATTGAACCATTGTGGTCTTTTAGGCACGACCTCTAGGGACGTGATTGATCCTCGAACGGACACTCCTTTTGCAATTTGGACGCTCGGTCAAATTAGCTAACACCTACCCTGCCCCAGGTTAAGATTGAGGGTTTTTTCGTTCACAGAAAGAAACTCCTACTACAAGGCTCAAAGGGGTTGACAAGGGATTATCTTATATCTCCGGTGTTTAAGGATTTGAAACAATGCCTGTACATCATCAACAGGTTCTATTTCGAAAGCATACAATATCGGTAGTTGCATGTCGGTCATTTTCGTCATCCTCCCCAAATTCTACTTAACCAAGCAGTGGATATTTGCAAAACAGTTAGTGAACACGAATGGATTCAATCAAAACATGCACATTTATTTCATTATCATCAATTTGACTGAAAACAACAAGTTTTACAAACAAGTTTACCAATTCAAACAGGAAAGCAACTACAAATGCAAAGAAATGACAAGCTAAAACAAAGAAAATATGCTAGCTCCCGAGAACTGGGCTTTTGCATCTGCCCGGCTGCTGAACCAGCTATCTTTATTAGAGGCAATCTGATGCTGTCCTGATCTGCTTTCAATGACTCAACCAAACTATAGAGCTCTTACTCCTTCATTCAGATGATGTGGGGACCTCCCGGCCCGAAGCTGATTGCTGCACTATCAAGCAGATCCTGCACTTTGTGCTTAAATGCTTTACAGTTCTCAACTGTATGGCCAGGTGCCCCGGTATGGAACTCGCAAGTAGCGTCAGCATCGTACCCCGGTGGTGGTGGTCCCGTTAAGGGAGCCAATGTCCTTTTACGAACCAATTGGAGCTGAAGCAATGTCTGCAGAAGCTGTGCGTATGGTATAGGAGGAGTTTCCAAATGACGGCTTGCCAAAGGACCTTGATTCTGACCTCTTTTATACCCCCGATTATTCTGTTGCTGAGGCTGCTGCTGCCGGTATCGGGTTGACCCTTGAGCACCCTTCGTATCAAATGCAACATCGGCTTCTTGATCTTCGATGTATTGATTAACGCTCTCCTTATGCTTAGCCATTTGCTTTCTCAGATCTGCCCCAGGAATAGGCAACAGTTGTGGGCCTGGAGATTCTGACACCATGGATTCCAGGATACGCTTCTGACCCACTGCAGCTTTAGAAACATCTGTCATTTTAGCATCGACTAAGACAGGAGCAATATGCACAGCTACGCCGCCCGGCGTGAATTCAATATCGTGCGAGTCAATCAGGTCTTGAACGTTGTGTTTGAAAGCATGACATCCCTCGATGTCGTGTCCGAATGCCCCGGAATGAAAATCACATTGCTTATTGGCATCGTATCCCTGAGGAAACGCTTTTGTTGGTGGCGACAACGTTCTTTTCTCCACCAGATTAAACCTCAGTAAGATCTGCAAGAGCTCAGCATATGCCATAGGTGGTGCCTCAAACATTCTCTTTGGCTTCCCTTCCTGGATCCTCTGTTGAGCCGGATGCATCTCCTGTTGCTGCTGCTCAGGTTCCACATGCACAGGCGGCGCGAGCTTCTTCATTGCGGCTTCAAATAGCTGATCGTCTTCTTTCCTAAGCACATTCTTGACTACTTCCATGATCAAGCTCATTTGGGTCTTCAGCTGACTGTTCTCCTCTTTGAGAATCTTCTGCTCTAGACGCATCTCTTGCATGTCTCTCATCATCTGCCCCAGCTGGCTTTGGACTTCGATCAATTCAACCTGATTCTGTTCCATATCTCTGGAGGAATTCCTGCAACAAACTGGATGATGAAGAAATAAGACCCACGGTTCTGATATACTTGTTAAAAAATAATGCAATGCGGAAAGCAACCACACATTCATAACGAGATAAAGAGAAACCCAAGCTATAAGCAAACAGACGAACATCTCCCACACATGTACAACCAACAAAATCAGCAAGTAAGCACAAATGAGTACGAATATAAGGACCCCAGCCAACAATCCTGGTGGTGGTCGACAAATACTGATGCACAAAAAGCTAAACGGATTAAGCAGAGAAAACAGACGCGGCATCCGACGCGAAAACCTCTAGAAATTTCTCCCATACAACCGAACTTTCTGATTGGCAATCTTCAGAGCACACACTTCCTGTGGAGTCTTCCATGACATTAACTGACGAACCCGCACAACTAGAAGACGAAAAATCATTAATCTGAACACAACCTTGAGGAGTGATGCAAATACGGCTAGAGTCTAACAGATCCTGAATCTGACTTCTAAGCACTTTACAATCATTCGTTGAATGTCCCTGTGCCCCAACATGGTACTCACAGCGGGCGCTGGCGTCAAAACCTGGAGGATACGGTGGAATCACCGGCTTAGTCTCTTTCGGCACTATCAATCCGCTTCTGACCAGATCTGGCAACAACTGGCTGTACGACACCGGTAGCTGAGTAAACTGCCTTTCAGGCTTCCTTGGTCTTCGTGGAGCATGCTGACGCGATCGGCGATAGGATGACCGTTGACTTGAAGTGTCTGAAAACTGATCCTGAGATGCCAGAGATTCTGAGATGGCGTCATCTCCTTCCCACTCTTCTTGAGAACTGACAACTGACTCAACCTTATTAACTGGGACATAAGGAACACTTCGAAACTTTCCACTCCTGAGTCCTCGCTCAACAATCTCTCCCAGCCTCATCAGGCTCACAAAACTTGTGCAACTGAATAATTTGTCAAAATAATGGCCTTTCAGGGTACCCAAGAAGATGTCAACCAGTTCCCTTTCCGGAAGCGGTGGTCGAACACTAGCAGCTAATTCCTTCCATCTTCGCAAATACGCTCTGAATGATTCATTCTCCGCTTGAGACAATCCTTGCAGATCTACAAGACTAGGAGTCAAATCCAAGTTGTAATCGTACTGCTTCATGAAAGCTCTGGCTAAATCCACCCATGATCGAATCTGGTTACTTTCCAATTGCACATACCATCTCAACGATGCCCCAGTCAGGCTATACTGAAAGCAATGGATCATCAATTTGTCATTTCGCACCAACGAAGTCATCCTTCGGCAGAACATCATCAAATGCAATTTTGGACAGCTATCTCCTGTGTATTTCTCAAATTCCGGCATTTTGAACTTGTACGGCATTACCAAGTCAGGAACCAAACACATGGCTACAGCATCCAGGTTAACGGCATCTTTCGCTTCCAAGGCTTTCATTTGCTCTTCCAACACTCGGAGTCTTCTACCATAGTCAAGAGTTCTTGGATCTACTAACCTGGTCATTGGAATATCTCTCCGGTAATTCATCGCAGGGAAAGCAACACATTGATTGTTAACAGGAGGATAACGTTCATTTCGGGCAATAAACTGCTCATGCTGATCTCGGTTCTCAACAGTTGGCTGTACAACTTGGTCTGCAGTAATATTGTTTGCTTGCGGGAAGCCTTCCATAAAATCATACTGATGGTTGGGCGCCATAGTAAACCCTGCCTGGGTGTCAGGAAACTGGAAATTGCCTTCAGACATAGCCACCAATTACCGGTAACTGATTATACTGCTTGATTCTGCTCAAATCTGCTTCAGCCCCTTGGTCGTCTTCAACACTCCACTCTTGCCTCAAACAATTCCCCGAGAATCACCTTCTGGTGAAAACAAAGGTTGGATAAGTGCTTTGACCTGCTAAATGCTATGCAATATGATTTATGCAAACAGAAATACAAGAATGCTAACGTGCATGTGTGCATTGGAGATATTTTCCCTCCAATTCCAGTGTCAGTGGTAGCAAGACGAGATGAACCATAAAGACAATATTTAGAAGAACCCTCATATATTGATTAGAATAACAGTCTTGTCAAGAAGTTACATAACTATGCTCCATACAGCTGATATAACAAAGAGGATCCCAACCAACAGGCCTGGTGGTGATCTCAACATACAGAATACAAGAGAAATCAAATACGGGTACGGCTGCGGAAGTCTTCGACCATCTTCTTTGTCTCTGCGTGATCCGGTTGATAAATCAAACCTTCTATCAGTCGATCCCTCTTCCTGACCGTCCCCTGGATGTCTCTGACAAAGTCTTCCCAGGCCTTATCATTGGCACCGCCCCCAGGTTTGGGTCTCTTGGCATCTGCTCTATGCTGGAGATCTTCCAAATTCTTCATGGCATCTATCAGCTTACGCTCGGCCTCGTATCGGCGACAGGCTTCTTCTTCAAGCTCTTCGTTCTTCACCTTGACCTGTTCTTCTAACTGAGCAATCTGTGTCTTCAGCACTTCTTCTCGCTCCTTGCGCTTGGTCATAGTGAGATCCCAGTGCTCTCTGAACTTGGCTAGCTTGGTGTAGGCCCTTTCCAGCTCTTGCTTCTTGGTGGCCAACACACTACTAACGGAGTCCACATCTAACTCTAGTCGCTTCTTGGTTTCAGTCAATTCCAATAGCGTAGTCTTCAGATGTTTCAGAGTTTCAGCCTGTTGCTTAGAAATATATCCTGTTTCAATATTTTCATGCCGAAGCTGGGCATTCTCCTGCTCTAAAGCCTCCTTAACCCTTGCTAGCTCTTCTTTCTCCGCCATCAACTGTTTGTAAACCTGAATGTCCACAGTGGTAGGCTCCTCTACCGGAGGAGGATGCAATGGCTGAACTGCTGGATACGGCATAAGGAACTTCACAGCTCGCTCACGAATCCATTCTTCATATGGGCTAGGACCTCGAGTATCCCCTCTGCTACCTGAAAGCTTCCCTCTCTTGTGCAAGTTTTTCCAGGCTTTCTCAAGTTTGGTCAGCATCTCTTTCCCTATTGCCCCGGTGAGATACAGAGATTCCTGTATCTCCTCGGGCTTTGGCGCTCCATGAGGTATGTACCCAAATTGCTTGATCAATAAGGAAGGGTTATAGTTGACACAACCTTTCCTTCCTATTAACGGAACATTCGGGAATCCTTCGCCTTTGAGTATGACTTCAGCTCCAAATACCTCTTTGTTGGTCCATACCACGTTCTCAGCAGTCAATCCCATTAAGCGCTCGGGCCATCCTAGAGAATTGATAGACGTGACAAACGGGCCTGACTTAGGCAAATGACTGGTGAACCACCTGCATAGGAGAGGTACACAACAAGACACATTCCTTCCTCGTCGCTTTTCATTCTGGTAATGAGTTGAATGGTGGATATCTCCTAGCAAAGTAGGAACTGGGTTTCCCGCAGCCAAAATATAGAAGGCATCTGAATCAACAAAATCAGGAATGTTCGGGAATAACACGATGCCATACACACATATAGCAAGGATAACGTCAAAAACCTCCCAGCTACTCTTCTGGGCATACTCTCGAGCCTTCTCCACTAAGACATCCAACGGAAACCCCCATACGTCTCCTCTTCTGATCATTTTCCCAGACAACTCAGACTCTTTCAAGCACAGGATGGCAGAAAGCTCAGCCAGCTTAGGCTCAGCGTCCGGACGATAAAAAGGCATCTGCTCACGGATCGGTATATCCAGAAGTGCAGAGTACTCCTCCAGGGTAGGAGCCAAAACAAAGTCGGGAAATACAAAACACCTGAGCTCCGCGTCGTAGAACTGTAACAGAGTGTAGATGCCGCTGGTGTCGTAGGCAGATGGCTGATAAACGTAGGTCAGAATCCTCCCATATCTCTTTCTGAAGTCACCCATTCCTCGCTTCTTAGCAATAGCAATCAACTCTAACAACAGACTGATATTCGGCGACGGAAACTTATAGGGCAATACTCTCTTCAGGTTTTCCATGTCTTGCTAGGAACAAACACCAGAACTGGAAGGGAAAATATGTACCTGCAATACACACACGTTAGTTGAATGCAGATGGTGATGCAATGATGCAATATGATAAATAATGCAATCTGCGAACACATGGGCTATGCTGTAGCCTGAAGAGGAATATCTCTGTGATCAAGAACAGAAAACCATCACGGTCACCAGAATCTCATGCCACTAACTATCATCTGATACTCAAAATATCAATCCCCTGGTAAGAAAACCATCTGAACCTCTGTATCTGACGAAAATACCATCTGATAACAGCCTCAACCTCAGATAAGAAACCCATCTGACCCAGACAACACACCTGGAGATGAATCAAGAACACCATCTGACAAAGATACTGAATCATGGTTTCTGACGGCCAGTTTTCCTGCAATAACCCGGTCCCTCTCACAGGTAGGATAAACCTAATCCACGGACAAAGGTACGGCATCCTATGCGGTCATCAGCGTCACAGACTTTCATGAGTGATGATACGATTCCCAGAAGGAGTGGCATCATCAAGTCATGAAGAGGCCTCACTTAGCTGACTTCCAATTGATCGGTCCCCAGAGTCGACAATCCTCACGTCTGGACTCCCTTCAGATCCTCAGGACCGGAAAGGAGCACCTCTGCAAGAATCTCGTCTGAGCGCAGATTTTCGTAGGGAACTGTGCCTGCTCAGCAGACAGGTTCGTCTACTACTTCTCCGCAACTATATCTAGGTGTGTACTCAAGCCCAGGTCCGGCTTCTCACTCACAGTAACCTCCCTTTGCCCACAGCAATAATCATGATAATATAATGCTGGAAAATAAATGCGGAAAGGTAAAGGTACGGAAAAGTAAAGTGCAGAAAAGGTAAAACACAATACACAACACCCACCAAATAAACACCCAAGCGCTAGGATTGACTCGCGTAGGGGATGGGAAACGGTCCCAGCATAAGGGATGGGAAAAGTCCCTAGATGCTATAAGTCCCCAGCAGAGTCGCCAGCTGTCGCTACTGCGAAAATCGGCGCCGGCTTGACAGGAGAGTCGCCACCGTGCGTTATTTATCCCTCAGAGCGGGAAAGGAAACGCTCGAAGTAAACCTCGCAAAGACGGGAAAAGGTATGGTCATCGCAACCAAAACCTGGATTCGGGAGTCGGTTACGCAAGGGGAAGGTATTAGCACCCCTCACGTCCATCGTACTCGATGGGATCCACGCTTGGTGTTTATAGGTAAAAGGGTGTGTTATCTATCTACGCTACTGGCTGGTCTGAAAAGAAAATAAAAGGACAGGACTCGACAGAACATACGGTGTTCTGGGCCTACGTATTCCCTCGTGCAATGGGAAAGTCAGAGTCAACGTAGTTCGACCGCCTACGCCTAAACGGGGGAAAGGTTGCTCGCCAGGACATCGCGTCCTGTGCCTACGTACTTTCATCGGGAATGAAAGATCAGAGCAAACGTAGTTCGGCTAACTACGGGTAAACAGGGGCTCTCACACAGCAGTGAGAAAACAAACTGGTCTCTAAGGCTCGGGAACCTACAACTACGATCTGGTCTCGAATGCACTCGGGCAAGAGAAAAGGATAACAATTAGTCGTTAGCGGGAAAGTCTCAATCGCACAGCCGCGAGAGAACAAAGGTTAGTCGTTAGTGTGCTCGCTAGGATATCGCATCCTATGCCTACATATCTTCGTCTGGAACGAAGAATCAGAGCAGCTGTAGTTCAGCTAACTACGGGTCAAGCTACTCAAAAGCTCCTACAGAAAGGAAAGGGAAACCCTAGAACTATAGCTGAGAAACAGGGGAATCTACCTACTGCTATCACACCTGGTTAACCATTCTAATGTCTATCATAACAACTCCGCAGCGGAGAAGTCAGAGCTCCTAAGGGATCATGGCAACAGGACTAAACTACAAACAGGAAACTGCAATGTACTGAATATATGCATGAATGCAACAACTAGACAAACAAGGCACAGAGGCCGCAAACCACAAAGGCAAGGGAGCTCAGCTCTACCGAATACCAACAAGCAAAGCCACGCAATAACAAACAAGCAGAAGGAGGACCACCTCAACTTCTTATGCACACAAAGTCTACTTCTAAGATGCACCTACTCAGAACTATCTAGATGAACACCTAAGTCTAATGCAACACAATATCACACAAGTCAAACAACACAAAGAGACTAACCCTGAGCAGGGCTTCAAACAAACCTGAAACAATCTCCTAACCTAGCTCTAAACAGAACTCTATACAACACCTTAAGCAAAGATCTAAGCAACACTCTAATCAAAACCCTAAGCAGGAGGAATCAATCCCAGTCTCCAAGCTTCAGAATAAGCTTACCAGAGAAAGGAAGCTAAGCAGACAAGCCCATAGTACTTTCCTCAGGAAAGTACCAGGAGGTTACTACTCAGGAATCATATCCTATGCGGCTCGACAACTGTGATCAGTTTACATCCCTCCTCAGGAGAGATTAAACTCACATGAAGGCTCCGGCGTCACTGGATATTTGGGAAAGAACCTATATGCACTAAGGGAACTAAGTGAACAGACTCATAGGACTTTCCTCAGGAAAGTACTAGGAGGCTGACACTTAGGAATTGTATCCTACGTGGCTCAACAACTGTGATCAGTTTACATTCCTCCTCAGGAGAAATTAAACTCACAAGTTGGCTCCAACATCACTGGATACTTAGGAAGTCCTAGACAAACTACTGGAACTAAGTGAATAGACCCATAGGACCTTCCTCAGGAAAATACTAGGGGGCTTCCACTTAGGAATCGTATCCCATGTGGCTCAACAACATGTGATCAGTTTACATTCCTCCTCAGGAGGGATTAAACTCACAAGTCGGCTCCAACATCATTGGATACTTACGAAAGAGGTGAGAAGAAAGAATGAAAGTCATTCATAGTGCCTTCCTCAGGAAAGTACCATAAACTCCCTTCAAACTTCAGGATCTCGAACCTCACAAACAGACAACAAGCTCCTAGACTAAGCCTCAATCCAATGCAACCCTGCAAGCTCCAACAGGACCTCCATCAGCTCCCACCTTCAGGAAGAATCCACAGGCCAACAAACTACAAAAGACTATCTCTGAAGTTCAACCACAGTTGAACTCCAAAGTCAGAAGTCATCAAGACTTCCCCTATCTTCAGGCTCAGACAAATCACAGCAGAACACCCTACAAAAATCTATCAAAAATCTACGGGGAAACCTACATGGCTCTAGGGTAACATACTAAAAAATCAGAATAAAATTCAACACCAGATGAAAGAACTAAAAATCAGCAGCACAGACATATCCACAGACCAATTATTCAAACATCAATAACAGTGAAAAAATGCCATTAAAATGAAAATGCATGATTGAGCTAATATTTTTATACTATAAAATCCTACACTGAATCACGAGTCTACAGAAAAAAGAACGGAATTATTTGACCAATTCTACCATTTTTTATGAATTCTCTAATGATATGCATGCATTGAAAATAAAAAAAACAAATCAATTAATTGAAAAATATGCAAAATATAACAAACAAAAAATAAAATGTCACTTTTATTTTTATTTAATTTTCTAAACATTTTTCATGAAATGGTGGAAAAAAGAATTATTGAAACAAACAATTATTCAATTCATTAGGAATTATTTAACATGAAAATATAAAAGGAAAATCAAAATAAAAGAACATGCAATGGAGGGTGTAAACAGCAAGATATCCTAATTATTATTCACAATTGGGCCCTGATGGGGGGTGCCAGAAGCAAAGGGCGCAGGGCCCAAGCTGCCAAAAACAACTAACAAACATTGAAACTGAAAAAAACCTGGGGGGGGGGGGGGCAGCGTTAGTAATTCCTCAGTTGATAATCCATTATGGGCTTAAAACGAGGGGTGTTAACAGCGATTGGGGCCTAAGGCCCAATCTGATCACTCAGTCTCTCGCACTAAGGGGGGTGGGGAAGCAAATTGAGGGGTGCTAGCGTAGCAACTACGCTTGGGCCTAAGCCCAATCCAAACAAACCCTAATCCAGTTACTCAGAGAACAAAACGAATTTCTCCTCCCCTAACCCTAGCACTGTTCACATTCTCTTAACCTGCGCCGCTCTCATCTCACAAAGACTCTCTCTGAATCTCTCATTCATCTCACGCTCAACCTCTGAAATTCCCCAGAACTTCGCCAAACTCGTCCGTCTCACCTCACCAAGATTATTCACCAACCTATCAAAAACTGAACCATTCACTCTAAGTCCATGATATCCCCCTAAATTAAACCCTGTTCACTATTTATCAATCAACCTAAACTACTTCTTCAACCTAACAACAAACAACTTAACAAAATCGGAAGTTTCGAAGTAAAACCTGGAGGCCACGAAGATCTTCAAAGCGACTTGGAAAACGCGAGATTGATCTTTCTTGAAGAACAACAAAGGATCTGGCGCAACGGTGATGAACTCAACGGAGGATTGGACGGATCTGGATGCGTACGAAAGTCGACGATCTGGATGTTGGAGTTGGAGTTGGCGATGAATGATGAAGAACGGGAGTTCTTGCTTAACCTGAAGATTCTGAATGGAACTCCTTGGAATTTCCCGGATTGGATGAGGCTTACGATGAACACGGATGAACGCCTTCGTGAGTTTCTGGAGAAGAATTTGGAAACGATGAACCTCCTGGAGATCTAATGATGATTTGATGAAGTTCTTGCTTCCGGCGCTCTGTTGATCGTTGACGAAGATTTTCTAGGAAGATGCTAGAGGATCTTGCACGCGATTGACAATTCTTGATGAAATCTGGGAAAATTGATGAAGACCTGTGAATATCCGATGAGTTTTCCGATGAAGATGTTGAGAAATCGAAGATCGGAGAAGATCAGCGATGAAGGATGAATTTCTGGCAAATTGCAATTTTCCGGTGAACTGACGGTGGCCGGAGGTCGTTAGGGGTGCCGGCGGTGAATGGCTAGGGCGTCTGCATGCCCGGCGGTGGGAGGTTCCGGCGAGGCTAGGGGTGTGACAAGTGGTCAGGGCAGGTGGCAGGGGTGTGGTGCATGTGAGACACTTGGCACTGGGAGAGTAGTAGTGGGATCCACGTGTGAGGAGTCTGTGAAGTTCTGAGTGTGGCGTGGCGTGGATTCTGAGAAGACGTGTGGGGCCTCTGCATGGCCAACACGTGTCAGCTTATATACCCTGGGGACGCGTGGAATTCTCTGGAAGATTCTGGAGCTTGCTGGAAAACGGTGGAACGAACTGGGCTGAATTGGACTTCTGAACATGCTGAGATCATTTTTTCTGGACTTTTGATGAAATCTGGGCCTTACCAAAAAACACCTATGGGCCTATTTCGAAAATGAGTAAAAACTGTACAAAAAACTGGATTAATACAATTAAGCCCAATTAACTCTACTCAAATATTAACACCTAATTAACTGACTAAATCAATCTAATTAAATCTAAAACATGATTAACCTAATTAAAACTCTAAAAAGTCAATTAACCTAATTAATTCTGTATTATACTAGTTAACCCTAAAAATCAATTAACCTCTAATTAACTCTAAAAAGTCATTAAAACCTAATTAAACTCTAAAAAGTCAATTAACCTAATTAAACTCTAAAAAGTCAATTAAAGTCCAATTAATTCTATATTAATCTAATCAAATCTAAAAACAATTAAGATCTAATTATTAAAATCCTATTATCATTTAATATCTATCAAAATCTATAAAAGAAAACTATATTATTTTCTATATTATCCAAAAACTATTAAACCTATTTAAAATCTATAGAAAAATTCTACAAATGATTAAAAGAAAAAGCTATATTATTCTAAAAAGATAAAACCATTTAAAATCTTATTTAAAATTCTACAAATGATTAAAATCTATTTAAAATATTCTATAAAATTCTAAAAAAAAGATTAAGCTATTAAAATATTCAAAAGCCCTATTTAAATTCCAGAAAAATCTATAAAGCCTGTTAAAAATTCACAAAAAGCCTATAAAACCCTAAAAATGCAGATGAATGCAAATGACCGCCATAAAGGCGCACACGAGACCAGATCGAATCGAACAGAGATCCCCGGGCATCAGAATATCCTCAAAATCACTGAAAAATCACCGAGGAGCGCACAATTTCCTGAAAATAAAACCCTGGCAATCTGGACTGGGTCTGCCATATCTGATAGACAAAAATCAAGCTGTAAACTCTGATATCCCCTGCTTGTGCACAAAAATCATACATCTGAGCTGTGAATATGAAATTAAACCATGAGTCAGATAGGAGAATTGGTTGGTCAAATTTTAGGGTGCAACAAATATCATCTACATAAATTTGACAGATTAACAAGTCTTTCTTAAATGTTTTACAGAAGAGATTTGTGTCCACTTTGTCTTTGATAAAATTCTTTTCCAGAAGAAAATTACTTAATCTCTCATACCAAGCTCTGGGAGCTTGTTTTAAACCATAGAGTGATTTCTTAAGTTTGAAAACATGTTCTGGAAATTTATCATTTTAAAAGCCAGGAGGTTGATGAACATAAACTTCCTCTTCTACAATACCATTTAAGAAGGCACTTTTAACATCCATCTGATACATAGTGATGTTATGATGTGCAGCAAAAGAAATGAGTAGGCATATAGACTCTAACCTGGCCACAGCAGCATAAGTCTCTGTGTAGTCAATTCCTTCTTGCTGACTGTATCCTTGAGCAACTAGCCTTACTTTGTTTCTTACAACTTCTCCTTGCTCATTCAATTTGTTTCTGAAGACCCATTTAGTTCCAATGATGTTGAAACCTTTTGGTCTTGGAACCAGATCCCAGACGTTATTTCTGGTGAATTGATTTAGCTCTTCTTGCATAGCAAGTATCCAATCATTATCTCTCAGAGCCTCCTCAACAGAAGTTGGTTCAATGATAGACACCAACCCAAAAAGTGACGTTCCAGATGATCTGAGAAATGACCTTGTTCTTATAGGGTCATCCTTCTTTCCAATAATCATTTCTTCTGGATGAGAAGATTTGATTCTGGATAATCCTTTAACATTTGGTCCTTCAGAAATATTCAAATTGTTCATCTGAGCAGCCAATGGAGGTTCATCTGGCGTTGCTTCTGCTTGAGCTTTATCTACCTCTGAGTCTTCAGAGTCTATGAGAATGACTTCTCTATCTGCAGAATTTTCAAGCTGCTTTGGCTTTTGATTGCCAAGATTATCATCAAATCTAACATGTATTGATTCCTCCACAATCTGTGTCTCAGTATTGTATACTCTGTAGCCTTTAGAGCGTTCAGAATACCCAAGCATGAAACACTTCTGTGCTTTAGAATCAAACTTGTTCAGATTCTCTTTAGTATTCAACATAAAACATACACATCCAAAAGGATGGAAATAAGAAATGTTGGGCTTTCTATTCCTCCACAGTTCATAAGGAGTCTTCTCTAGAAGAGGTCTAACTGATACTCTGTTCTGAATATAACAAGCTGTATTCACTGCTTTTGCCCAAAAATGTTTTTCCAGATTAGTCTCGTTGATCATGGTTCTGGCCATTTCTTACAATGTTCTATTTTTCCTCTCTACAACTCCATTCTGTTGTGGAGTTCTAAGGCAGGAGAAATCATGTGCAATGCCATTTTCTTTAAAATATTTTTCAAAATATTTGTTTTCAAATTCACCACCATGATCACTTTTGACTTTAACAATTTTAAAATCCTTCTCGTTTTGGACTTGTTTGCAGAAGTCAATGAATTCAGAATGGGACTCATCCTTGTGTTTCAGGAATTTTACCCATGTCCATCTGCTGTAGTCATCAATAATGACTAACCCATACTTCTTGCCTTTGATGGATGCAGTTTTCACTAGTCCAAACAGATCAATATGAAGCAACTCTAATGGTCTTGAGGTTGAAACAACATTTTTTGTTTTGAAAGAAGATTTTGAAAATTTTCCTTTCTGACATGCTTCACAAAAAGCATCTGAGTTAAACTTCAACTGAGGAAGTCCTCTGACCAGATTGAGTTTATTAATCTGAGATATACGCCTCATACTAATATTCCTCAATCTTCTGTGTCAGGCCCATTGCTCTTCATTAACAGACAGAAGGCATTTTACATTCTGAACCTTAAGTTCTGAAAGATTGATGTTATAAATGTTGTTCTTCCTTTTTCCATTAAAGAGGATTGAGCCATCCTTTTGACTGACAGCTTTGCAACATTTTTGATTAAAGATTATGTCATAACCATTGTCACTTAATTGACTTATGGACAATAGATTATGCGTTAATCCTTCAACAAGTAACACATTAGAAATGGAAGGAAGGTTACCATTACTTATGGTTCCAGAGCCAATTATCTTGCCCTTCTGGTTCCCTCCAAACTTTACATCACCTCCAGATCTAAGCTCCAGGGTTTGGAACATAGACCTTCTTCCCGTCATATGACGCGAGCAGCCAGAGTCCAGTTACCAGAACTAATGTTTCAACTTTGCTGCTAAGGATGTCTGCAACAAAAATAATTTTGTCTTTAGGTACCCATATTTTCTTGGGTCCTCTAGGGTTAGTAGGTTTGAAATTCTTTCTGAATTTATTTCCCTTATAAGCATCCTTGTTCTTCTGAGGTTTTGATTTAAACACAAGTTTGTTCAGATCAGAACTTGTGTGTTTAATATCATTCAAATGACCAAATTTGAAATGAGTATATAGAGGAGAATACTTTATGATCATTTTATCAACAGGTTTTGGATTTAAATCCTTCCCAGAAGAAGATTCATATCCAACACCCTTCCTGTTGTTTCTGTTAACGCCATAGATCATTGAAGCCATCTTGCTTCTATCTAGGCCTCTAGCCAGAAACTTCTGAAAGCTATAGTCATACTCTTCTAAAATATTTTTTGAGCATGATATAGGTTTTGAGTCAGATTTCTGAGCATTTTCTAAATCATTTTTTATTTTAAGATTTTCTGCTCTAAGCTCAGCAACCTCAAACCTCAGCTGATCATTCTCAGAGGCAAGACAACTTTGAAGCTTCTTGTATTTGAGTTTGATTTGGCTCTAGCTTTCTAGAATTTCTGATAAACTTTCAGAAAGTTCTTCTCTAGTGAGTTCAGAAAATACCTCCTCGGAATCTGATTCTGATTTTGATCCAGAAGTTTCTACATGGTTTTCTACGTCAGCCATGAGTGCCATGTTTGCACATTTTTCTTCTGACTCTGATGACGAATCAGATGCATCTGAATCATCCCAAGTTGCCATCAGAACTTTCTTTTTATGATCAGACTTCCTTTTTGGTTTCTCCTTCTGAAGTTTTGGGAATTCATTCTTATAGTGCCCAGGTTCCTTGCATTCATAGCAGACAACCTCTTTCTTTCCAGACCTTCTGTGTCCAGAAGACTCTTTACGTTGATCTGGTTTCTTGAAGTTCTTGAACTTCCTCTCTTTATGCTTCCAGAGTTTGTTGATCCTTCTGGACAGCAGGGACAATTCATCTTCTTCTTCAGAAGAAGATTCTTCAGAACTTTCTTCTATAACCTGCAACGCTTTAACAGATTTGTTAGACTTTAAAGCAACAGACTTACCTTTTTTCTGAGGCTCGTCTTCCCCTAGTTCAATCTCATAACTCCTCAGAGAGCTGATTAGTTCCTCCAGCGTGATCTTGTTCAGATCCTTCGCAAGCTTCAGAGATGCGACCATTGGTCTCCATCTGGTTGGCAAACTTCTGATGATCTTCTTAACATGGTCAGAAGTAGAGTAGCCTTTATCCAGAACCTTCAACCCAGCAGTTAGGATCTGAAATCTAGAAAACATAGTTTTTACAGATTCAGACTCCTCCATTTTGAAGGCTTCATACTTCTGGATGAGCGCCAGAGCCTTGGTCTCCTTTACTTGTGAATTCCCTTCATGAGTCATCTTCAAAGATTCAAACATATCAAATGTAGTATCTCTGTTTGTTATTTTCTCATACTCTGTATGAGATATTGCATTTAATAAGATGGTCCTTGCTTTGTGGTGGTTTCTAAACTCCTTCTTCTGAAGATCAGACATAGATTTTCTATCAATCTTTTTCCCTTCATCATTGGTAGGATGAGTGTAACCATCAGTTACTAAATCCTACAAATCAGCATCATAACCCAGAAAGAAGCTTTTTATTCTGTCTTTCCAGTAGTCAAACTTCTCACCATCAAACATGGGAGGTTTTGTGCTAATTTTGTCTTTATCATCGTATATGTTGTTGTATGAAGTTGAAGTTGAAGCTTCAGCAGCCATGATGAATAAAGAACAAGATAAATGGAGTTTTTCTCAACTGGATCTTTTCTGTTCACGGTGAAGTGAGAGCACTAACAGAATCGGAGCTCTGATGCCAACTAAAGGTGAGAAAAACACTTAGAGGGGGGTTGAATAAGGGTTTAGAAATAATTATGGCAATAAAAACAACAAAGTATTTTTATCCTGGTTCGTTGAACTCAACTAATCCAGTCCACCCTATCAAGGTGATTTGCCTTTCTCCACAAGGACTTAATCTACTATATTCAAATAGATTACAGTGTCAACCACTAAGAGCAACTGTCTTAGTCTTCTCAAGAAATTCTGACCACAACTTGGTCTTCTTAAGGAACCTTTTACAAATAAATGTAAACTAACAAGTGTTTAAGTTGCTTCTAAAAAGCTTTATCACAACTGTGATTTTTACACTTAGTTTAAGAACGAATAAAACTATTCAGCTTATGAAATAAAATTATATGAGAGCTTGAGAGTAGTTTTCAATTTGATGAATCAAATAAATCGTCAACTTTGAAATGTTGTTGAAGACGTCCTTTTATAGGTTGAAAGTCTAATGCTTGAAGATCGTGCACTGCTGTGTAGCTGTAGCCTTTTGTCTTCTATTGACTTTAGCTTTCCCAGAAGAGGAATGTTCGGACAAATCCCTTTTGTCTGATTTCCTGTGCCATACATGAATAAGGAAAGAGTCGTTTGGAATATGCCAACGGATATATCTTTGAATAATATTTTCTTCAACAAGCTTCTGTCTCAAAGTTATCAACATCAGAGTCTTGATGTTATCAGAGCTCTGCAGCCAAAGTGCTTCAGCGTGAATTTCAAACAGAGCTGAGTTTGAATAATAAAGCCTATGTACTAGCAGCGTAAAGTACATCAAAGTCTTCTTGAAACAATGCTTGAAACTCTTCATACAAATTCTTCAACTATGCTTCAGAGTCTTCTGCAGCTTCTGCTTCAGAGTCATCTGCAGCTTTTGCTTCAGAGTCTTCTGGCAGCGCTCAGAGTCTTCTGATGACTTGCTTCTGATGCTTCAGAGCTTTGTGTAGAGTAGTGTTCAGATGCATTTTTGCTTCCATAAGAATATTTATTTTAATATCTGAAACAAAAACACTTGAACAAAATTAGAGTATATATTTTCTTAATACAAAATTTCATTAGAGTTATCATCAAAACATAGAGATATAATTAAACACCAATCTATGTTCTAACAGAGGGTTCTGTCAACCTTTCCTCTTGAGTACCCTTAATTAAGTAGAAATTTTCTAAGATGTTCATAACAAGCCTTAGGGGCTTGCTTGAGACCATACGAAGCACGTTTAAGCTTATAAACATGATCAGGATACTCATGGGATTCAAAACCAGGAGGTTAGGCTACATAAACCTCTTCATTGATATATCCGTTTAAGAAAGCACTTTTTACATCCATTTGAAATAACTTAAAATTCTTAGCGCATGCGTAAACAAGCAAAAGGCATATAGCCTCGAGTCGGGCAACCAGAGCATAAGTTTCCTCATAGTCTATGCCCTCTTCTTGGTTATACCCTTGTGCCACTAAGCATGCTTTGTTTCGTGTTATTACTCCATTTGTTTCAAGCTTGTTCCTAAACACCCATCGAGTGCCAATTACTCGATGGCCTCGCGAATGAGGGACAAGGTCCTAAACATCATTCCTTTTAAACTGATTTAATTCCTCTTGCATTGATAAAAACCAATGTTCATCGAGTAACACCTCTTTAGGGTTTTTAGGCTCAATCTGAGAGACAAAAGCAAAGTGATAACAGAAGTTACTTAGCTTGGATCTAGTAGTCACTCCCTTTGAAATGTCACCGAGAATTTTGTCGATAGGATGGTCTTTAGAGGACTTCCAAGCTAGAGGAAGGTCATCGTTATTATTCGGATGATCCTCCTAAATCTCTTCATGATGGTGATATTTTTTCTCCTCAACGTTCACTGCTTCAGGTTGATCAATCCCCTTTTCAGTGTCCTTGAGTATATCTTTTGAAGATACACCTGCACCATGAAAAGAAATACCTTTTCCGACATTTTTTGGATAAGTTTCATCAAAAGTAACGTGAACAAATTCCTAAACAATAAGTAACCTCTTATTATATACCCTATATGCTTTACTTGTATGAGAGTATCCAAGAAAGATACCTTCATCGGCCTTAGAATCAAACTTACCAAGGCTCTCCTTACCATTGTTCAAAACAAAACATTTACAACCGAATACATGAAGGTGAGATACATTGTGCTTCCTCCCTTTCAAAACATAACAAGCCGTACTAATGGCATCGGCCCAAAAATATTTAGGAAGGCCACTTTCATTGATCATAGTTCTTCCTAATTCTTCTAAAATTTGATTTTTACGTTCCACAACCCCGTTTTGTTGAGGGATATCTGGCACGGAAAAATTATGATCAATTCCACGCCTACCACAATATTCTTCAAAGAGATGATTTTTAAATTCACCTCCATGATCACTTCGAATTGTTATAATGTTTGTGTCCAACTTGTTTTGAGAAAGCTTGGCAAATTTTTCAAAATCTGAAAATGTATCGCTCTTGATTGCTAAGAAGATAGTCCAGCAAAACCTAGAGTAATCATCGACAATCACAAAATCATAGTTGTTACCACCTAAACTCTTAATTCTAGATGGTCCAAAGAGGTGCTTATGGAGGAGTTCAAGGGGTCTCGTGGTTGAAACAATGTTTTTAGATTTGAAAGAGATCCTTGTTTGCTTCCCCATTTGGCACGCATCACATAAGTGATCCTTTGAGAACTTGATTTTGGGTAAGCCAATTACTAGGTCTTTAGAGACTATCTTATTTAGCAAATCAAAATTGACATGCGCCAAACGCCTATGCCACAACCATGAATCTTCACTCGTGGTGACGAGGCATTTGTTGCTACTCAACGATACCTCACTCAATTCAAGCATATACACGTTATTAACCCTCAGGCCTTTAAACATGTCCCCCTTTTTATCATTATTTTCAATTATGCAACAATTTTTTGAAAATGATACTTTATATCCTTTGTCACATAATTGAATAATGCTTATAAGGTTGTGTTTAAGGCCCTCAACTAACAGCACATCAAAGATAGTAGTAGATTAGGGATTACCTACACTACCTTTGCCATGAATTACCCCTTTATTGTTGTCTCTGTAGGTTACAAATCCCTTCTTCTTTGCCACAAAGTCAATGAATAGAGAAATGTCTCCCGTCATATGTCTTGAGCATCCCTTATCGAGAACCCACCTTCTCTCCGTAGACTCAAGACGTTGTACCTACACAATTAATCAAGGGAAATACATACCTAATTTTTATTGGATCCTTGGTTGTGAGTGAAATCTTGGTTCCATTTGGGAAACCATTGATAAACGCCTTTAGGAACTAAGAATCTTCTAAAACGACATTTCGCAATGGTATGACCTCTTTTGCAACAATACAAGCAAGTAAGATTAACATTGGTATCACTTTTGTTAACTTGATCTTTGATCACATAAGTATATTTTTGATATGGATTAACCATGTTTTTCCTAAAATGTGATCTATCAATAGCAAAAGTGATCTTTGGTTCTAGAGCTTTGTCAAGTTTAGCTTTAAGAGTTCTAACATCTTTTTGCTAAATATGACAAGTATCACAACCCCAATTTAACCATATAATCTTGTCTTCCTCAACATTTACTTTTGTTTCTTCCATTATAGACGCTTTGAGAGCCTCTAATTCCCTTTCGGAATCAGAGATCTTTTTCTCCGAATGAGTAAAAATTTGTTTGTTTGAAGCCAAATGTTTAAAGGCTTCCTTAGCCTCATGGTGCAAAGTATCAAAAGCATGTTGTAATTCAGAATGAGATATTTTACTATAGTTATCGTATTTAGCATGTCTTACATTTTTATTCTTCTTCTTTTGATGAGCAGAGAGGCAAAGGTTAACAGACTCTTCTTCGTCACTTGAGCTACAATCACTAGATGACTCAGTATCACTTTCCCAAGTGATGTAAGCTCTTTTAGGTTTGCTTTGTTTCTTTTGTGAACAGTTCATTTCCTTCCCTTTGTCTTTTTTCATCAATGGACAATCCGGCTCATAGTGACCGACTTTTCCACAGTTGTAGCTAGACCATTTTGCTTTACTACTCGTGTTTCCCTCATTCTTGGAAGACCTTGTTTGTTTTCTAAAATTGAAGAGATTCTTTTCCGAATGTTGAATACCATTTTTCTTTACATAGCGATTGTATCGCCTCACGAACAGCCTCATATCTTCACTCGTTTCTTCATCATCGTCATCACTCGATTCATTATCACTTAGCTCTTTTGCAGAGGACTTTCAACAAGAAGCCTTTAGAGTTATTGACTTTTTTTCGTATCTTTGGTCCTTTCTTTTCCTTTTTCTCAAATTGATCAAGGCTAATGAGCACTTTCTCATGTCTTGGAGCTTTCCAAATAAAGTTGTAAGTTCCAAAGTCATGAGATCATTGGCTTCCTTTATGGTTGTGACCTTTGGTTGTCACTCGCTGGTAAGGCACCTTAAAACTTTGTTAGTAGCAACGTCATTAAAAATTGATCTACCAAGTGAGTTTAGTCGATTGATTAAATGAGAAAATCTCTTTTGCACGTCAGCAATGGTTTCCCTTTGCTTCATGTGAAATAGATTAAACTCTTGAGTCAAAGTGTTTATTCAAGCGAGTTTGACGTCATTAGTTCCCTCATGGACAATTTGCAATGCGTCCCACATAGCTTTAGCAGTCGTACAATGTGAAACTCTATAATACTCATCAACTCCCAAAGACGAGATCAGAATATTACTAGTTTTCCAATCGTAGTTATACTTTTTCTCATCTTCATCATTCCATTGTGCTTCCGACTTAGGCACAACAACGTTATTCTCATCAGTCATGGTAATTTCCATGGGACCATTTTCTATAAGGTTCCATACCTTTCTAATAATGGAATTGATATGCACGCGCATAAAATCTTTCCAATAACTATAGTTCTCACCGTTAAAATTGGTGCTCTATTGTAAGCCCCTTTTGGTTCGTTTTCCATATTCTAAAAATTTATATACGAAGCACGGAATGAACCGGTGCTCTTGATACCACTTGTTAGCCAATGACAATAATCTAGAAGGGGGTTAAATAGATCACTAATTCCTAAACAGATTCGGCGCTTAAAAGAAATTTAATTTTTAAAATTTTATGCAGAAGTGGCCGAGGAACTAAGGTCATCTAAACGAACCATTACTGAAAAGATCGGATATGCGATAAGCCGAGATGGAATATCGAATCCGATGAGAAAATGAATTAAAATTTGAACACCAATCAATATAATTTTATTTACTTAAGGTTGTGCAATTTCCAATGGCTTGTGAAAATAAAAATCAAATTGACAACAGCCCAAAAGGTTTGTGTTTGATCAATTTGTCAAACACTTGGTGTGCGACACACTCCAAGTGAAATTCTCTAAGTAATATAGTGCAGAACTTTTCCAATTACAATCAAAAGGATTGTAATGAGCTTTCAAAATATTTTTCAGCACTACACTATACCAGAATATCATCAAGAAATTTGATTGTACACAAACGTCAAAAATTCAGAAATAGAAAAATAGCAAAATAGAGAACAACACCAAATTTTTTGAGGCAGTTCCCCCTTCGTCCTTGCTTGGGGTACGTCTGCCCTCAATTCTACAAATAAAATTGAGATCTATATTAACCTGTTGCAAATGTTTGTACAAGAAAAGTAATAGTAATTACACACCCAAGCCTACTTGTTGATGTTGAAACTATGTCTTCTCTCTCTTTGATTCAAGGTGAATCAAGTGCCTTGAATGTGTTGAATAAACCTCTAGTTCCAGCTACTTGTATGAACAACCCAACAGTTTTCAAATATTTAGCACGGCTGATTTCAATCACACACAATTCAAACCCAAATATTTCTTCCATAATCCTCCGGTTACCGCTACTAGATTAAACGAACCACTCATTCTTCAATCACCTTCGCTCGGCTATATCTGTGAAGAAATGATTTATGCAAAAACCCCCCAAAATTACAAAATTCTTGGAGGACAAAACTCTAACGGTTTTATTCAAGAAAAACTCATTGATCTCTCAATCCAAACCCAATACAATATCCTATGTTTGGACGTTATCACCTCAATGATGCAGAATGTGATCAACAAAAATTATTATGTGTAGTTTTTGAGAAAATGCAAGAGGTGAAGATGATGAGAGAAAATCAGTGTCTATGTTTCACTTTTCTTGTTAGTTATGAAGAATGAGACAAAATGAATATATATATATATATATATATATATATATATATATATATATATATATATATATATATATATATATATATATATATATATATATATATATATATATATATATATATATATATATATATATATATATATATATATATATATATATATATATATATATATATATATATATATATATATATATATATATATATATATATATATATATATATGAAGCTAAGACCAAGTAACAAACATAAAAGCAATTTGAAAGTCAAACATAACAGAAAAATAAGGTGATTCAAGCGAACGATCGACCTAAAGAAAAAGAGGGTCAACCTGAGCATACCCGCTTTCAAAATTATGCAGAAACTGATTCTATGCGTCGACCATAACAGGTCCATGCGTCGACGCAAACCTACCCATAAATAACAAATTACACTAACAGTATGAATCAACCGAAGGGTCGACGCGAGCACCCTTCAGAGCAAAAGCTCAAAATCCAAGTTCCATGAGTCGACCTAAGTAGGGCTTTGAGTCGACTCAAGACTTCGAAACTTCCAAAAATGGCTTTTTGAGCATGGTTTGGTCTACCTAATAATATTAATGCATCCCTAAGTCTCTTAAAAGGATCAACCACACACAAAACACATATGGTGCACTTCTATATGAATAGGCTCATGTTTTTGAAATATTTTCGTGCACGAGATAACTAGGAATGCAGATGAGACTCGATGATACCGTCCTAAATACAAAGTACTAAGTAGACATGTTTTGACATCATTAAAATAAGGATCAAGACAACTTTCCCTCACATTGATCACCCAACCCATAATGGAGACAATTGGCCCAGCACTTGGGGTTATACAAATACCCTTTTTTGATGGAGGGTCAGGTATTTAATTCAATTTTTAACTTATGTACTTGCTTTTTTTCACTCTGAACTGACTTTAGCATCGGAGTGCCTTACAGGTACATTACCCCCCCCCCCCCCCCATCGTTTTCCTCACCTGACGTTGGAGACCACGGCGTATTGCTGGCCACCGATTCCTTCTGGTCACTAGTAAGATCATTGACATTATTGGCATGGTCTGCCATTGCCTCCTTTTCTTCTAGTATCACCTATGAGCTGGCCTAAGGGAATATCCTTTTGAATCAAGTATCATGTAAGTATGTGACACTCTATAAAAGCATTGTATGTACAAAATATATCTGGCACACAATGTACATCCTCTAGGATCGGATAATCATAACACTCCATAAATATCTCATTAATATTTCTATGGAAGACAGTAGCAAGATCCATAGCAGAGGGATCTTTAGGTATACCTTGTGCTACCTAAACTGGCGTATGACTTGTTGGACAAGTGACTTCAGCACAAGATGGGGTCAATTGTGGTATTCAAAATTCACAATTAATTTTAAGGTTTTGTTACTTAGAAAATAAATTGTGTTTGTTTCTTTTGCATCAGAGAACAATTAGTTGTGGAATGTAAAATCAATAAAGTAAATCGTAAAAAGTAAAAGATAAGGGTTTAGAGAGATGACCCCAATGATTTATCCATGTTCGGCCGTCCGTTGGCCTACTCTTGTCGCCAAGAGATCTTCTGAATATTTGACTATAAACTTAAACTTTTACAAGTTATGCCCACGAACCTTGATACAATCTGATCTTGATATTTTAAAAAGGCTTATCCCCAACCAAAATGAGAGCTTTTTCCCAAACTAAGCTAACAAACTGATTAGATATTTTCCAGGCTTATCTCAATAATCAAATGTAACTTTTTCTGCCAAAGTTCTAAAATCAAAACAGATATTTTGACTAGTTTATCTCAATAACCAAACTCGATTTCTCAAGAGTATCACACCCTTGATTTATAACAACAACACAACACCAATATAATTCCTCACAAGTAGATTTTCAATCAAAGGCACTAAGGTAATTTAAGTGAGAAAATATTTTCAAAGAGAGAAAAAAAGAGATAAGTTCCAAAGAAAATAGAGAGCTTTGGAAAATGGTGTAAAACGAGGAGGAGAAGAGTCCCCTTTATATAAGAGAAAAAAAATCCAAAAAAGGAAAAGATCCATAGGCGTTTTTAATGGCCCAATCGATTAGCTTTTAACCTCAATAGATCGGATGTGTGAAATAATCAATTATTATGACTCATTTTAGAATGTTTGGATTGAGAGTCGTTGCCAATCATTAAGACATTGTCATGATCGATTGTACAATCATTTAGGAATCATCCTATTGATTGGCTTAAGGTCCTGATCGATTAGGTAGTTTAAAAAAGTTTTTCCAATCGGTTGGCTTATGGTCTCAATCATTTGGATAGTTAAAAAATGATTTTAAAAGGAAGCTGACAATCTCTTATTCACTTGGATTGGCCTTGAAATATTTTTATGAGATTTGATAGTTAGAAAAGAGGTTTTAAGTGTGTGTCTGAGTTGCCTTAGTATCTTAGGATGTAGCACAAGTATAGTGAAATTAATACCAATAAGAGTGCAAAAATAGTACCCTAAATAGTTAGTTGTTTCCTACAAACCGTCTCGTCATTCATAAACTACCTTCATTATATACAAAAAATAAACTACCTTCATTATATACAAAAAACGAGTCACCACCTAAATATATTGTAAGATATAAACTAAAATGCAATAAAATATGTGTCACCACCTAAGCCTATATTTATGGGTGGGTCCGTCTTTGATTTTTTCTGATTTGATTCTCTTTCAATCTCGTTCAACTTGGTGAACTCTTCCATCCGATCCAAAATTTTATCTGACCAGGTTTTAGCTTTTTTAGTGAAACTTGTACTTGTTAATCTTATATGTTAAATAAATTATCAACACCGTGGGAATGTGTTAAACAACTTAATTGAATCAGGATGAGTGCAAAATATATCTCGAACGATTTTTTCATCCTCACACATTTTGCACATAGATACATAATGATCATCATCCAAAAACTTCAACAGTTGTTGCATTTCAAATCTTGAACCTTTTACCGCCTTTGTTTTGGGCACAAACATTGTATACTTGTTTAATATTTTAGATGTTTTGAGGTCTTTTTGAATTCAAAATTGCAAGTATGTTTCTAGGCTGCGCCATATGCAACGTTATGTCAGAAACAATATCATTCTCTTCATAATTAAGGCGACATCCAATGGAATGACCAACCAATTTATAACAGAAGTCATTATTATTTATACCACAAACCACATTAAATGTCCAATTATCATTCGCCTTAAGATAACCCTACAACTTAAAAGTACACTCACATTTTCTCGTTTTAATGTCATCCCGTTTCAGCTTCCGGATAGGATTTTAGTAGTTTCCACTTATTTTACATGTCATCGTCATAAATGTCGGTCTTCTATCAAAGCCAGAATCTGACCTTTTGATAATAATGTCTAACTCTAATTTGGCAAGCTTCGTGCCTATCCATTAGAGCATATAGTCATGAATAGCAAACTTGTGTTTAATTGTAAAAAAATCAACATCTACATGGACAACACCCAGTACCTAGACATCACTCAGTTTAACATTCATAGACACGCCAACTTTAGGGACATCGTTAGGGTGCATCATTGCTACAACCAGTCATAATAAAATTAAATTAAAATTCATCACGAAAATATTCTGGATTTTATTCTTCTGAATAACAGAAAACATAATCTGGATTTTAAAATGCGGACATAACGTTTGTTTTTCAGCAGAAAAATCAAATTCTTACAAGAAATGAAGAAGGAAATACATGTACGTTACCTTAAATTTTAGTTTTTTTTTCTCCTTTTGATGTGAAAAATAAAAGAATATGGTTTGAAGTACAAAACATGATTGAGAATGGAATGAGACTTTTGTAAGATTTTGCGAGTATGGTGGTAAAAAAAATAACTGATAGTCGATGCTTGATAATTGATAGCTTATGGTTGATGAATGAGATAACTTATAGCTAATGACAAATAACTAATAGTATATAGTTGATGATTAATAACTTATATCTGATGATTAGTAATTGATAAGTTAATTTGAGTGTTTAATAAATTTACAGTTACACTAACGGATAAAAACAAAATGATATAAAAGGACATAAAATGAGATTCTTAATTATAAAATTGGTAGTCCCATTATCTTTTATATAATATTATTAAATTATTTTTTATTTGATAAAAATAAATATATTAATAAATCCATCAAAATATTTAAATATATATGTCAAATTAAACATAATACAAAAACATATTAAACGTTTATATATAAATTTTATAATGTAATTTAATACAATACATAAAATAATAACATTAATTTAATTATATTAATCTAAAATAATAAAATATATATATTTTTAGTAAAATGAGTTTTAGATTACAATAAAATATAAAAAAATGAAAATGAGTTTTAAATTACAATAAAATATAAAAAGTGCGAATGAGTTTTTGTTAAAATAATAAAACTACAAAATCAAAAACTAATTCAAATATGAAAAAAAAAAATTATAAACCAGTAAAAAAAACTACAACCTACCGGCTAAAAGATAGTTATCAAATATATTTTTTATTAATATATTTTTTATTTTACCAAACAGAATCTTTATTTCCACTTCAATTTTAATTCTTAAATTTCAGTTTATTATTCAAAACTTAATTATTAACCTTCTATAATATAAAATTACGAAATCATTTAAAAATATGGAACTATGATAATGACTTTACATTGAAATTTGTAAACTTGAATTCCATGATTTTTTTATTTTTTTATCAAATCTATCAATAAAATATTGCATTCTTGACTATTTAAACTATTTACTAATCTATTTTCTAGAATAAAACTTAAATTTTACGGTACAATTCAAGTTAATTCTTATATAACAGTACCCTTTTTTTAATTTTAATTTCAATTTCAAAATCACATTTCTATTATTAAAAGATAATCATGAAAAATTAGATGTACAAATATACAGTACCTGCCACTTATTAAAATCTCTGAAACAGGAATCAAAATGATATATTATTATATTACCAATAAAAACATTTTCTTCAAATCAAACAAGTCTTAACGTATTCTATGTTTTTTCAAATATGGGTTTCAAATTCAAACTAGGAATTGGAATAAATATTAGAGTATGCTTCTGAATATCAATAATAGTGTTTCCATGCCCAGTATCTGGCAGTGCATGATCATTTTCAACATTTCATACTTCAGCAAATGTAATTACATGGAAGATTTGTTCATTCATCTCAATTTACACAATGATTTTAATTTTAAGCACCATAATTAGGCACTGATAACAAGACACGCGCTAACTAAGTAAATGAATGATATTCAAGCATCAAACATTGCTCTGACCAGTCACCAAGATGCAGCAAAAAAAAAGAGCATGAATTAGTGCCTTTGTAATTTTTACTTGCAGGCCTAAAACCTGAATAACATATATTTCAAATTGAACACCCAAAGAAACCATCAAGGTTATCGTCCCCAACTCAAAAGTTAAAATGGGACAGAATCTATGTATCCGGGTAGTTTGTTCTTTATGAGCTTATTTGTCAGGTTGTTGAAGATCAATTTCCCAGCCTGATGCCAACTGCAATAAAAGTTGATCTGGAGGAACACCTTCCCAGCCCTCTGTGGTATCTGTTGAAGCGTCGTGTAAATTCCGCAAGAGCTCTTCCTTCACTTCCATGGGAACGCCAAAAGTATCTGGGCCATTTTCGAATAACACCTCCACCAACTGAGTATTATGGTCACAAATTTAGTATCTTAAGCCTCATATGAAAGATATAAAGCTTGCAGAAAAGGAAAACAAATGCAGCATTGCGTACAATGCAGTGGAATCGCCAAATGCTAAACAGTTGACGAATTGTTAAAAGTCCAAGAAATGAACATGTTTTTTAATGTGTTATCTTATACTATAATCAATCATTTTCTGAACCTCATTGTTCAAATGCATCTTGAAGATGAAAAGGTAACATTCTATTAATCTTGAGAAGCCATTCCAAATAACATGGTTCTAAACTAAAGCAATAAGGTTATATTGTTCTTTGAATTTTAATGGGTTAAGAATACATGTGTAATTTAAATTAAATAGTGGTCAATGATTATTCTAGCTAACTTTAAAGATAAAAATCACTTCAGAGGAGATTTATTCCAACAGAGAAGATTGCTTTGAAATCTGCTAAATAAAACAAAAAATAAAAATAAAAAGAACCTGCAAGTTACAAACAGATTGGCCACAACTATGTTGTATCATATGCTAAATTGCTAATCCAAACAAGGATACAAAAATCCCCAAAAATAAAATTTCAAAAAAAGGTCTTGTAACTATAACACAATGACTGGTTAAATAGGACAATAAATTACGGCCTTGAGTAACAGGGTGATCTTCATTGAAGGGGGGATCTATGTCATTTTGACTAAGTAATCATTTTGTCTAGCTGGTGACCGTGCAGAAAAAACAAAATGCATCCCAATCCTCCAACGAAACATTAAATATATTAATAGATTGCACAGCCTGAGATCTATCATTTAAAATCATCAGGAGCAATGTTGTTAAAGACAAGAGTCTTCGTAGGTTCAGAGAGGAATTGAAAGACCGTAACTTGAGGATTGTAACCCATATCGGAAAATCCTACTAATATAAAAAGCATATACTTATATAATACATATTGATAAGCCTATGAACTGTATAGGAGGGATGGATAAAAAAGGGAATAAGGAAGAGGGCAGAGGGGTCCACATGAAACCAGTGGTAATGCTGGAAAGAATTAAAGATGAAGGAATTGAGGAGCTGGTGGGGACAAAGGGACTAACGAACTTCACACATGGCAGTCAAGGAGTGGAGGGAAGGGTGAGAGTGAGGGAAGGAGACATGTTTAAAGGGGAAGGTCACGCATGATGGAGGGGCATCTTGGGATTGGAGTAAAATCAGGGACTGGGAGTGGGAACCTTCCTCACACCAGTAATGATGCTCATTATTGAAAAATAGTTGTCACCTTTCTTGTAATTGTCATTACTGCAAGAAGTTGTTGCTCCAGCCATTATATTTCTATTCACTATCATTGAAACTGGGTTGACCCTCACTCTTAAGATAAAATGTAATCTCTCCGTTTCAAAATGACTATCATTCTCACTTCTCGATGTATAAATGATTGTTATTTTTCCTATTATGTCATTTAATTATTACTCCTTACACTACTACACTACTTCCAACACATTTATAGGGATAATTTAATAAAAGTGTAATAGTTTATAACAATATCATTTCATTTTTTAATCTGTGGGTAAAAACCTTAAACAACAGTCATTTTGAAACGGAGAAAGCTAATCACTATTGTTGCTACCATTTTATACTACTAATGTGTTATACAGCTATCTAGAGCCTATCTAGAGTCTACTACATATACATAAAAATCATCATAGGTAAAGCAAATAATATTTAAATCATAAAATTAAACTAACTACAAAAAAACTATTAGTTAATGACAAATTTAGGGGTAAAAGCTTAGTTTATTGCCTTTGTATGTTTTTTTTATGTGGAGAGCCTAAAATGCCCAGTTATTTTTTATTAATATTATGTATTATTTTCTATTTTTTAGAGGATTAATTATTATTATTATTATTATTATTATTATTATTATTATTATTATTTGTTTTTATCAAAAAATCATACTATTTAATTTCAATAGTCACAGGTTATGTCATACAGCTGACATTGGGTTTTGCAAAGTGCCTTTCCCTAATAGCACTTCTTCACTTCCCAACGTATTGGATTTCATATTTTTCAAATTGTTTGACTTTTCAACCCTCTGTCCTTATTTATTTTTTGGTTAAATATTTCTCTAATTAATAATGCCTCCCCGACTTCATCTTCTTCAATTTCTATTGTGTCTATGCCTCTTCGTTGATGCTCCTCTACGAATGCAAACTCCACCGCAAAATTGAGCAGTGACATCCTCTGTTTCGGCCACACCTTAAAAAACGACACACCTGTGGCTGTTTGGCGCTGCCCATATGTATTATCATAATAACCCGACCCAGATTCATTTTATTAAAAATATGGTCCAAAAAATTTGGCCCAATTCATCAAATAACTTGACAATTCACCCCAACTATTATACCGAGTTTACCCGATCCCATTCCGTCCGACTTCACTGGCATCAGAGCAGCTGTGTTGAATCATAAGATCGTCCAACTCTACGAGTAAACACGCGAGTTTGCATACACTGATCAGGAGATTTAGACATTAGATCTTGAGACATTGGAATGCCTAGTTTCGAAATTAATTAGTCATTGAACCCATCAATATCAATAATGTTGAGTCAATTTTATAGATGATTCATTCCAGCAAATTCAAACTAGTTTTGACTTTTATAAAATATCCAAACAATTAGAAATATCATCCATTTATCTATATTTGGGAAATGGAGGGCGTTCATTCATATGATTAGGTTCTATATTATGACTAATAAAAACAAAATTTAAACAGAAGAGAAGCCATACCTGTTGAATCCAAGACAAGCAGATGTTAAACAGGTCCTGCTCCGGTAAGAATTGTCCGATGGCATACAAGATCTCACAAGCAATGTCATTTGAAAGTTCATTAATTACAGGGCCTGTTCTATCCATTAGTTTTACAAGCAAACGGTCATCTCCAGTAGTCAACACCTCAGCAAAGGCTGAATCTATGTCACCTGCTTGAAGGGCGTCGTTTGCATTACTCCAAGAAGTCCAGATTGCATCCCTCTCTTGTCCAACACTGTCATCAGCCAGAGCTTCTGCAGTCATTTCGGGGATTGCTACTCTTGTTGCTCTAGATGGTCCATTGTCTTCACCAGCAACCCGAATTGCTTCCAAGGTAGCTTCATCTTTAGAAGCCTGCCAAACACTCCTTGCAGAGGGCCCCTCACCAAGCCGGATGGGCATTGCTGCTTTATCCCAAGCTCTCCTGCTGCCCCCTTGATCACTCTCATGCAATGAATTTGGTGATCTTCCATCAACAGAACTACCACCAAAAGCCCTCCTTGAGGAGATCTGGCCATTTCTAGAAGCACCATACCCAGAAAAATCCCAACCCTCAGGCATGTCAGATCTCCAAGATGGCCCTCTTCCCCTCATCCCCAAAGCATTCCCATCAGTTTGGGTATACCTTTCATTATATGGGATGCGTCCGTCACCACCTCTTCCATACTTAGCATTGGAGTAATCATTAAAACCATTATATTTGCTAGAAGGCCGAGTAGATGATCCCTCAAATCTCCGGCCTGATGATATAGATAAATCTTGTAACATATCTTCAACAATTCTCTCAAGACCTCGTACTCTGTTCTCTAGAGTCACCATACTATCATGAGATCCACCCATGAAATCCTGCAAAGTTGTTAAAATATCTATTACTTATTATTACTTGCGAAGAATATATACTAGAACTGATATTTTGTGCCATTCAAAACCTACCTGCAGCATGTTCATCAGATGAACCTGTTGTCTTTCAAGCTGTGTTAATTGTCTTTGGATGGCCAACAAGTTTCCTCTATTATTGGAGAAGGGTACTTCTGATTGACCATCAGCTCTAGAAAAACCTGCAATATTGGAGGAACCCTCTCTCTGATCATTTTCAGTCCTGTCATTTGTATCGTTTGGTTTGGTCCTTAGTTCTTTCGCATTCATTCTCCTCTCAGAGTATCTGTCTTGGGCAAAGTCGTCATAATTTCTCTGTCTTAAATTCCCATCATTTCCTTTTTCTAAACCATGATATTTATTATTGACAGATCGATGAAAGCCATCATTAGGGACATTTCCAACAGGATTCGTTCTTTCGTTTAAATCTTTAGCACTTGCCTCTGACTCTTCCTCGTTGTTTGAGGATGAAGAATTGAGGCATCTGCGAGGAACAACCACTTCCACTGGTAAATCATCAGAGCTCCTTTTCTCAAGGTTTTGGAAAAATTCTGGGTTTAGTACTTTGTCATTTAAGACAGGTGGTTTCTTTTTTAAAATTACAACTGCCTTCTCAGAGACGCTAGCCGCTTTGGCTTTAGAATTCGAATCCGTGTTAGAACTGGTTAGTAATTCTTTTACTGATGGATCAATCCTCCTCTCATCAGTATTTACCTTTTTCAGGTCACTTGTTTCTGACGAAACAGCTGGATCAGGATTCCCGCCATCTAAAGCATAAAAAATCATTACAAAGATAAACCAGGACAAAGTGGTTGGTGATTGGATTACCACAGACAAATTAAATGTGCTTACCAGACGACAAGGGCTTTGAATCATGAGAAGATCCATCTTCTTTCCCTGCAATTTTTGTCCACAGCTGCAATGCCTCTGTCATGCTATCCCTCACAGGTCTTATCTGCAATCAATAATATTTTTTTCTGAAAATAATTAGATGACTAAAAAGCAGGGTTGTTAATCACGGATAGCAGAAAATAGCATATAGTTAAAATTCCACTACACAATAGTGATACAGTGCCAGTCTGGCGTGCTATTTGCCAACATTTTGTACTATATAGCACAGCTATAGTATAGATGCCATTTAATATTAATAACACTGCTAAAACGAAACAAAAACAGTTCTCAAGTAATGAAGCCTCAACATATTACAAATCTACCATTCTAGAACAGCTAATTATCAGCCCTGACTCTATGTGATACTTTTGTCATAAATACTGACTAGACTAGTCACGAGAATATGCAACCAATTTTCTGCAGGCACGTAATTCTTTTGGTGCTATTTAAAAGAGGTACATCATACACTATATTGCATGCAACACAATTCAAGAAAAAAAACATATCCTATATTGTCACCTCCTTTTATGTTTTGGTGACATGAAATCCCTACACTATTGAATTAATTCATTTTCAGGGACGGGTTATTTCATGAAAATAAGATTAGTAAGAAATTGAAAGATAATGTGGCATTCAATACAAGCGACTCAAAAAACAAATATGGCTTGGCAAGAAATGATATGAAAATTGCATTGCAAAACCTACCTTGTCACACCGACAAGCCTCGAGCAATGCCACTGTGGGCGCCGCTTTATCAGTAAGCAAACTGCTTGAATGCAAAGCCAAAGAACTTAATGCCTCTGCTGCTGCTTTGCGTGTTGCCCAATCACTACTGGAGAGACAGTCATGAATGCTAGATAGCAAATTTTCCAAGCTTTGTGGTGCAATTGCCCCAGCCTGCAATTGATACTCAATTAACTCTAATCTTTTTTTTCAATATTTTTCTTCTATCACATAATGATAATTTGGTAATCTATGAAAGAAAATAACTAATCAGCCTTCCAAATTCGACAAACACATTATGAGGTCAACAAAACAGAAATAAATTAATATGGATCTCTTTTGTCTTTGCCACCATGCAGCCAAGAAGAAAATTAATAGAATCGGACAGATCTTCAACAGAAATAACCTTCACCATTAGAATAATCATTTGCAGTTACCAGAACCACTCTCTGAATCCCATCATCATCCTAGTTGCACATGAGTCATAGCCATGTCATATTGAGCATTCTTAATGTTGGGACTCTAATGTCAACATGTCTATCAAAATCTTAGTCCGTAAAAATCCTAGTGAATCAACTACAGTAGATAGAAGCTAAATTTTCAGCCAGCAATCCATCCACCCAAATTTAGCCTTCATCTGAATTACCAGTTTTGATATCAGTCAGAGGTAGCAGTTAGCAATCATGTTAAAATTCAGGATATCCAGAATAAACACAAGTTCCATTTAAATAAATTGAACAGAACAGGGTTTATAAATGATACAGTATGGTTCTACTAAAACAGAAGGAACAAAGAAGACTGAACCACTTTATTTGGTTACTGTTCTCTCCATTCACCAAAGGCCATAGATAGATATCTGACACAATTTTAACTAACCAAATTTTATTTAAATTTAACTGATATACACTGAAAGTGTTAAAAAGCCTTACACTGTCATCAAATCATATTTTATCATTGTTGTATCAGTTTGTTATATAACTGAGATTAATTACTGTGCTGATTGACATTGCATAGAACTGTTTACATATATATACCTGGACTAGGATAGTTTTATTGGGTCTAAAAGGGAATAGCCCATGATAAAGCAGCCCAACCCATGTGCAGCAACACTGGGCGGGCTGGCACCGGGTCGCCCGACTGGGCCTAGGTCACCCCGCCCAGTTTTGGATCCACTTATCATCCACTACCCGCACGTGGCTAGTGAGGTGTCCCGAGGATAGCAGTTTGAATGGTTACAGTCAAAGGGAGAAAAATGGTTTCCCCACAACCTGAGGCAGAACTGGCCTTTCCCTGTTTCCACGCCTTCACCAGGAAACTAGGAGAAAACCGATTCTTTCCTTCTGAGCCAGCCTAAAAGGTCCAGATAAATACTCCAACTGAGGCTTGGAGGATTCATTCACTAATCCACAAAACCCTAATATACATACAGAGAGTCTCTTATAGTCTCTTACTATCTATATAAGCTAACTCTCTCCAAACTCGATTGTACGTTTTGCAAGTACAATATCCAAACAAATCACAACATGATGCCACTCTGTAATGTTGGTTCCTAAAATATCTCCATGATGAGATATGAATGGACAACAACAGGCCAACACATTTACATTAAACTCCTTAATAAACAATTTCATAATTCATATCAACAATCACGAAAACAAAAACAAAGTCATCAAATAAAATCAGCATTTGACATCAAACCTGAGACAATGCAGCAACCACAGGTAAAATCGCAGCCTTAGCCAAGAAATTAGGGTTATTAATCAGCTTGCAGATCCTAGGGCACATCTTCTGAAAAGCCCCCACCGGCACAACCCCCGCATCAACATCATTCACAGCAGCAGTAGATTCAACTATCTTCGCCATACATACCGCCGCCCCTGCCTGAACACCTTTATTCTGTTCCCCCATTGCCTCAAACAAAGGCTTAACAAACAACCCAACAAGCGAACCCCCACTCCCATTCCCATTATTCTCTCCTCTCAAATAAAGAGCCGCAATCGCCCCAATCGAGTCTCGGCACGCGTCGCGGGAAGCCGAATCGGTATCTTTAAGCCGCCGGACTATATTGGAAATGATTTTAGTGAGGTGCGGTCCCGCGGAGTGTTGGTGGGAGGAACAAACGAAGGATAGTAAACGGAGGGATTCGTTTTTTATAGAGGGTTTGGGGTCTAAAATGGCGTCGTATAGACAGTTAAGGATCATGGGAATGGCGTCGGGGGAGAGGGTTAGTATGGTCTTTTCGAGATCTTCAACGGCTATTTGGTGGGTGTCTCGGTCGGAGAGTTTGGAGAGGGAGGTTAAGATCTTGTGTTTGAGTTCAACCATTTGTAAATGGGTTGATACTGATGAAGATCGTGAAGGTGTTGGTTGGTTTTGAGGTTTAGTGTTCTTCATTTTTGGAATGTGAGTGGAAAAGGTGAATGGAGGAAGAGATAGTGGGAGAGAGGTGAGGTTGGTGGATTTGGGGTTGAGAAAGGAAAATGTGAACTGATTAGAGTTTGGAGAAGAGGATGGAAAGAAATGCTAGATCTGCGGGAGTGTGGGAAATTAAATTCTATGAGATTCAAGTTTTCAAAAATGAAAAATACAAGGTAAATTACATTGGTTTCCTTTTCTATAGTATTATATTAAATATAAATATAGCATAATTTTCTGTTGAGACGTGGGGATATGAAAAATCTGAATTACTTATAGTAGATAGGTTACTTGATTATTTGCACTCATTTCTTCTAAAAGATGTGATTATTTACTCTTTCTTAGATATAATTACTCATTAAATTCTTTAATTTAATTTAATATTTCACTTGAGTTTTTTAATTAAAAAAATATTACATTCTAATCACTTAAAAATGATTCATCACTTACATTAAATTCTGGAAATGACACTGCTTTGTCGAAATAGTTGAAATCTTCAATAAACTCGAGAAACAACACTGACTTATCCAACAACCTACACTCTTGCAAACAATCGCACGACGAATCAACTCTCGACACCTGAAACAACTCAGAGAAGTAGAAGTTTTTCTCCCACTTGTTTCAATCCCGCTCCTACTAACAAGCGGTTAGAAAAACAAACGAGTACCGACAGTGTTTCACACACATGTCGCGTACTATGGGACAACCAACATTAAAAAAACTGTCCGGACGATTCGACCTGCTCTGATACCATTGTGTAACACCTTAAACCCCTAAACTTATATTTTAAGAAATGCATGACAATCTAAAGGTGTCACCAACGATAAAACCTTTAACAAAATTAACATTTAACAATCAACGAAACATTGCAGCGGAATTACTAAGATCAATCAACACATGTCATAGCACGCTCACCTTCATTTGGGGTATCATTGTGGCAGTATTATTCCTATTTTGATTTAAATAAAACAGTCACAACAAGACATTAAGTCTCAAACTTCCACTTAAATAAAATATTTTCAAAAAAGAGAGTCCTCATAAGCAATTCTCAACAACTTCAACATAGAACCAATTAAAGGTTTAAACTCTAACAAAACATAATAATCAAATAACGTTCTCGACCCTGATGTTACAGAATCAGAGCAAGATTTCTAACAACGAAAACTAAATGAAGTAACTCCATGAGCTAACTTTCCCTTACAGCAACAAACTTTACTCATGAGTATCTACAAGATGTCCATGTTGTACAACATGAAAGCAAAAGGGGTGAAGAACATACAACATGCACACATTTAATTACATAACCAATAACCACATAGTCCCACACCCTTCAAAACAACATGTACATATTCACATCCAATCAACAACATCATGAACAATTAAATACATATGCAATCATTTATGCATATGTACTCCATAATTAATGCATTATGAATGTCGTACCATTCATGAATACTCAGGTTTATTTTGCTCCTGATCCCCACCATAGGACCAGAGCACACCAAATCGTTACTATCACCATGGGTAACGCTTCACCAACCCCCACTTGGAACCGGCTACACACTCCAGATCCTCACCATAGGATTAAAGCACACCAAAGCTCGTTACCATCACCATAAGTAATGATTTACTAGTTCCTTACTAGAACTAACTACTCACTCCCGATCCATACCACTAGACCAGAGCATATCAAAATTGTACCGAAGTTCGTACACCATGATGCATGACTCTCAATAACATGAATGTTCACCAAAAGAATCACCAATCACATCTAACCATTTATGCACAACATCATTCTTCATGTGCAACCATTAATAAATGTTACCACATCAATAACACAACAAACAACAACAACTCAACGATTGTAACTTCACCAAAATAACAATACATCATCGTAAAAACATAATTGTTCTGGACTGGGCCGACGCTTAGCCCACAACCAAGCAGGCCCAAGCCCCAATGAGGTTGGACCCAAGAATACCACGTTGACGGGCAGAAGTCTCGTCGAGCACCACCTATCCCCGTCAGACATAGGCCAACAGTTGTCGGGCAGGTCCCTCGCAATCGACCAACCAACCTCTTTTTCCCCCGTGGTCGGGCAGAGTCCAGTCTGCCCGAGGAGCTCCTCGGGCTGCCCTCACGTCCTCCACATGTCCCTCACGCAGGGACACGTCATAAAGTAACTACCACGTCCTGGAGATTCGATCTCCCTCCTCCCGGATAGTGTGGAACAGTTACCCTAGGGCAAAGACCACGTACTGGTCTTCACAACGCCACGTCTGTAACACCCCAAATTTAATTGGAATATTTTAATTAATTTATTTATTTGAGAATATTCATTTTTCAGTGATTTTCGGTGGTTTTGTGGATTATTGAGAATTGTGCATTTTTTGGGTTATTTATTTTGAATAATAGTATGTAATATGAATTTATTAATATTATTATGAATTAAAATAAATATAAGATGAATAAGGGCAATGGGACAATTCAGAGGAGTTAGTGAGGGTATTATGGAGAAAGCCCAATTGTGAGGCCCAAGACTAGGTTTAACAAAAAGGAAATTGGAAAGGGATTAGGATTCATTTGTTAGACCGTGAAAAGTATTGAGACCAGAGCTCTGAGGAGAGGATTGGAGGCAGAAGCTTCGAGAGATTCCCTGAAAGATTTGTGAAGGCTTTGAATCGACGATTAAGGTATGGGGAGTATTACCTTCATGATTTTCCATGTATACCTTTCAATGTATTTAAGGTCGATTTAAGGTTTAATGGATTTTGAGGGTGGATATGAGAAATAGTGATCTTTGGCCTTCTTGGCCTAAATCTGTTATTATGAATCTAACCGTGGAATTCATTAGGGAAAAGGAAAATTAGGCCTTCGTGGCCAAAACCATGAATTGTTATTTGTTTAACCCTAAAGGGATAGGAATATTAGATAATGAGTAACTTTAATGCCTTGGGATAATTGTAGGGAAATTTGTGATTTAGGGCATGAATATGATACGGGATTGGCCTAATAAACCGTAGGTTTTGTGCCTTTACCGCCGTAAGACCTTAGGGATGACTTTGGGATGTTTCGGGGGCATTGGGGAAGTGAATCGTGTGGATGTTTGGGTGGATTTAGGTTCTGGTGCGTAGCAGAATTTGTTGTTATCGCACTGTTCGCCTAGTGAATAATGCTTCACCTAGCGAACCATGTTGTTCCTAGACTCGCCTAGCGAAGAATCCTTCGCCTAGCGAAGAAACTCACCCCAGACTCGCCTAGTGAACATGCCAGCGAATGTAGCAGAGTTTCGCGAATGTTGACTGTGTGCAGCGATGCCTTGATGTTTGATTCTGTGATTTCTTTGACGAATTAACATGAGTATGACTGTGAGTTTTATGTGATGTGTACATGATTACATGATGATTTTTATGATGTATTGATTGGAAAACTATGATGATATTACCATGACTTTGATGAATTATATTATGACATGAGATATGACGATGATTGTGATGATGATGAATATGATGAATGATGATGCACCATATTGTTACTATGAGGATAATTATTGAAGTGTGCATCATGCATTCATGTGCATCCGGACTTCGGTTCAGGACCTCGATTACTTTGGCTTCAATCCTATTGTATGGATGTGAAGTGTTTTGATGTGCTCCGGTTCTCAAGTAGAATCGATCCTATTGATGGGGAATATGGAGGGTTGATGGCTTAGTGTCCATCGCGCTATGATGATTGGTACCACATGCATTGAGTCTTGTTGCATTTGCATTTATGAGTCATTTGGAATAATTTATGATGTTGTGGCCTTTGAGGCCTATTGAAGGATATCAATGTGTTGAATATGAATATGACACCGTTTTATATGTTGATTTTTATACATTGATTATTATGAATCGTTTTACTCACCATGCATGTTTGAATGTTACATCCACATGGGTAACATGCAGATGATCAGGTTTAGCCGTGGACGTCATCGAGGATATTTTTGAAGTCTTTGAGTTGTTAGCCTTTTGGTTAACTTAGAGGGTCTTGCTCTAATATGTAACATCGGGTTGGGGTCTTTTGAGTTAAACTATGTTTTATTTGAGTTTATTTTGATTATCTTCCCGTATGAGGAAAACCTTGATTTATGCCTTTTGAGTTCCGCTGCTTTGTGCAATTTGATGTATTTTGGGAAAACCCGTTGCTTACGGAGCCTTGATCCTATTTTGTTGATTTGGGAAATGTACGCCCTTTTGGGTGGCTTTTTGTTGAAATGTAATAATTACTCTGATATCTATGTTATTTTGCCATAATATTTGTGGGATAGAAAAGGGTGTTATATTAGTGGTATCAGAGCAGGTCAGTCCGTCCAGCCAAGTTTTTATGTTGTTAGTCCCCTGTCAGTCAATAGTTGATAACGCGAAATCGTATATATATATTGACGTATAATTCAACTAATATTTGACTGGTTTCAATCTGATTTCGGGTTTTTCCATGTTATTTGTCTGATATTTTGCAGGTATTTGAAGATCATGTCCAAACAAAGCAATATGAAGAAAAGAAGCAATTACAGATGAAATATGGACGAAAACCAGATGAAAACAACATGAAAAACAACAGATGCGTATTTTGCTGATGTGACGACCGTCACACATCCATGACGACCGTCACACGGGTGACGACCGTCACACACCATGACGACCGTCATGCAGGCAAAAACGCAGAACTTCAGTAAACGTGCAAAAACCAGTTCCAAGTCCCAAAATAATGGACCACTACTTCCTATTTTCTCTGACTCCAAGTCCACCTTCTGCAAAATATAACCGTTAGTATTTCACCTCTATAAAAGGGGAAGGAGGGGAGCTGAGAAAGAGGGCCGCATTCAGATAACAAAGTGCTGCCCAAATATTTTCCAGAGCAAATTTAGTTTAAGTCTTGTTTTTGTTTTCCTTTCTTTTTCCTGTATTTTGTTACTGCAATTTCCTTTGTACGCTCTATTGGCTTGAAGACACAATCCTGCCGACATCGTTGGGATTTGGCCAAAAGCCAATTGGATACTTTACAGGTTTTTTATTATTTCGTTAATTGTAACTTTAATTCCCAGCAGTATGTATGTTCTAAATTTCTGCTTTTATTTACGCTTTACCTGTTCCAAATCCATGTCTAGCTAAACCAGAGTAATCGGTATGTAATAATAATTCAGACGGGATTTGATAATAACCGGTTAAAACCTTTCTTTTTCAAAAGTTATGTATGGCCTGAGTGTTTAAACTTATTTCCTAAATAAACGTTCGTCGCGACAGCGAGAACTTATTTAAAAGTAGTTTTGCCACGACAGTGGGAAATTAATTAAGGTACGAACCAACAAGCGACAGCTGCGGCTAGGACCAGATAGTAAACACTAGGAATTTGTTTTAATAACAGCGAAAGCACTTTAAAATAGATTAGAACTTAGAGATTTCCAAAAGAGATTTTAACCCCGAACGGGATAGCGACAGCATACGTTCCGCCTTAAAGTTGCGACTAGCGTCAACAACCATCGTGAGACGAAGGTCTTTAGATCACTATTTTCTTCTTAAATAAATTCTGAAAATATTTTATATACCGGTAACTTGTCAAATCCCCGAAGAACATAATTATTGCATATCGATTCGCGCAATTATACTTTAAGTAACATTTTTAGTTCCCTTTAGTAATAGCAATTATTCCCTTAAACATTATCTACCTAGCTAAACATAGTAACTCCCGAGAACACTAGTTTGATTACGAGTCCTTGTGGGATCGATATCTTTTATTACTACGCGATAGACTGTGTACTTGCAGTTAGGTTGTATTAGACATAGAAAGTCGCGATCAAGTTTTTGGCGCCGTTGCCGGGGACCCGTTTAGTCAATAGTGTAACCTTCTATTACGCCATATAGACTGGGTTAACTATTTTTATTTTCCCTTTACTGGTTTTGTCGATTGTATGCCAAGTAATCGCCCACAAGGCGATATCTTAAAACCTTCAGTCGCAGAACTAGAGCGCTTCTTACATTTAAGAAGTCGCATCATTGAGTACCAACGAAAACATAATATTCCCGATCCTCTCACTCACATTCCCAAATCTGAAGAAGAACCAGAGATGGCTGAAGGACCTCAGAGCAGACCTCTGAAAGACTACGCTACTCCATCCCAGCTAGAGCCTTATAATAGCATTGCTGCCCCAGCTATTACTCGAAACGATTTTGAGCTAAAACCCTCATTGCTGTCAGCTGTACAACAACACCAATTCGCAGGAAATGCAACTGATGATCCGAACGAACATTTAACGAAGTTTGTGCAATACGCAGACACAGTGAAAGCAAATGGTGTAACTCCCGACGCAATAAGACTTCGTCTTTTTCTTTTCTCTCTCAGAGATAGAGCCTGGGCTTGGTTACAATCCTTGCCTTCCAACTCTGTTACAACGTGGGAGCAACTGAAGAGCGTATTTTTAGCGAGATATTTTCCGCCGAGCAAAACCGCCATGCTAAGAGCTCAGATTAACGGATTTCGATAAAAAGATAATGAATCTCTCTACGAAGCATGGGAACGATTCAAAGATATGATGAGAGCATGTCCTCACCACGGTTTAGAAAACTGGGTGATGATCCATACTTTCTACAATGGGCTCCTGTACAACACTAGATTAACAGTAGACGCTGCCGCGGGCGGTGCACTTATGGATAAGCCATACGAGGAAGCCTATCAACTTATCGAAAACATGTCTCAAAACCATTGCCAATGGGGAGGCGAAAGAACTCAATCAGAGAAACCCGCAACTAAAGCTGGAATGTACGAAATAAGTAGCCTTGAAAAATTTAACGCTAAGGTAGATGCCTTAACACAAAAGATCGATAATTTAACCGTAACGCCACCAGCCACTGTAGCCGCTGTAGCTCCATATTGCGAGTTGTGTGGAATTGCCACTCATAATGCGCCTGAATGCCCATTACTAGCAGGAATTACACCAGACCAAGTGAACTACGCCCAAGGAAACCCCTATGCGAATACCTACAACCCAGGTTGGCGAAACCATCCAAACTTTTCTTACAAAAGCGATAACGCATTGCAGATGCCTGCTGCTCCGCCAGGATATCAAAAACCAGTCGAAAATGCTCCAAATGTTCCTAGAAAGTCAAATTTGGAATTGATGATGGAAAAATTCGTAGCAACCCAAGCTCAAACCAACAAAGAATTCCTGAATCAAAACGTACACACTAGTGAACAGATTAAGCAGCTAACCAGTAAAGTAGATGCTTTAGCCACCCACAATAAAATGCTAGAAACACAGATATCACAAGTGGCTCAACAACAAGCCTCTGCTGCTGCACCCGCTGGCACATTTTCTAGACAACCCGAACAAAATCCAAAAGGGCAAGCAAATGCCGTCATATTAAGAAGCGGAAAAGAATTGGACGAACCGATCGATCCGAGAACCGAAAACTCAGCCATGCAACAAAAACCAACTGAACAAGCAGAAAAGGAATCCGGGTTAGAGAAGAAGGAAGACAATGAGAAGGAGGACACCGCAAGTGAAAAAACTCAAGCACCTCCAGCGCCATATAAACCACCGATTCCTTATCCTCAAAGACTAATAAACTCCAAAACTACAGGGCAGTTTAAGAAATTTGTAGATCTCCTTAAACAGTTGAATATCACTATTCCTTTTACAGAAGCTATCACTCAAATGCCCTCATATGCTAAATTTCTCAAAGAAATCCTATCAAATAAGAGAAAGATCGAGGATAACGAAACAGTTACACTTACTGCAGAGTGTAGCGCTATTATTTAAAACCACATGCCTCCTAAATTAAAAGACCCAGGTAGTTTCTCCATACCCTGTGTCATTGGAAAATTCGTAATAGACAAAGCCCTGTGCGATTTAGGAGCCAGTATCAGTGTTATACCCTTATCCATATGCAAAAAGCTAAATATGGGTGAACTAAGACCAACCAAGATGTCCGTTCAATTAGCTGACCGATCCGTCAAATATCCTGTCGGTATACTGGAAAACGTTCCAGTACGCATAGGACAATTCTATATCCCAACCGATTTCATAATTATGGATATTAAGGAAGATTCAGTTACTCCGATCATTTTAGGAAGACCATTCCTAGCCACAGCCGGAGCTATAATTGACGTAAAGAAAGGTAGGCTAACATTTGAAGTAGGAGAAGAAAAGATAGAGTTCATTCTCACCAAGTTCTTACAAGCACCAGCCATAGACGATACTTGCTATTTAGTAGATATAATTGACGAATGCATAAGAGAACTTGAAAATGAAGAGACCACGTATTCAGAAATAATAAAGATTCAAATACCCAATATTTTTGAAGGCGATGATTGGCGTAAACCGTATAAAGACGACAGTCTAAGCGAAAGCTTAGCACTAACCCCAAACCATATGCCAGGTTCGAAGAACCCATCTTTAGAACTTAAAACACTACCCAAAAACCTTAGATATGAGTTCCTAGACGATGAACTAAAAAGACCAGTGATAGTCAACGCCGACTTAGGACAACTAGAAACCGCAAAGCTATTAGAAGTCCTAAAGAAGTACCCCACCGCGTTAGGCTATAACATAAGCGATCTAAAAGGTATAAGCCCTTCGATCTGTATGCATCGAATTACAATAGAGGAAGACTATAAAACCTCTAGAGAGCATCAGAGAAGACTGAACCTCATCCTAAGCACTGTAGTGAAAGACGAAGTAAAGAAATTGCTAGATGCAGGAATCATCTATCCAATCTCCGATAGTGAATGGGTCAGCCCAGTTCATGTCGTTCCTAAGAAAGGAGGAGTCACAGTAGTTAAGAACGAAAAAGGCGAATCAATAACAAAAAGAGTCGTGACTGGAAGCAGAATGTGCATTGATTATAGAAAGCTTAACAAAGCCACACGAAAAGATCACTTCCCCTTGCCCTTCATAGACCAAATGTTGGAAAGATTGGCCAAACATTCATATTTCTGCTATCTAAATGGTTATTCGGGATTTTTCCAAATTCCCATTCATCCTGATGACTAAGAAAAGACGACATTCACATGTCCTTATGGTACTTTTGTTTACCGCCGAATGTCGTTCGGACTTTGTAATGCTCCAGCAACCTTCCAAAGATGCATGATGGCAATCTTCGCAGATTTCATAGACGACATCATGGAAGTATTTATGGACGACTTCTCAGTATGTGGACAAAGTTTCGAAGGATGCCTACAAAACTTAGAAATGGTATTAGAACATTGTGTAAAAGTGAACCTCGTCCTAAATTGGGAAAATGTCATTTTATGGTCTGACAAGGAATAGTTCTAGGACATGTCATATCTAATAAAGGGAGTGAGGTCGACAAAGCTAAAATAGAAATTATAAAAGACCTCCAACCTCCAAAATCCGTATGCGAAATACGGAGTTTTCTAGGACATGCCGGTTTCTACCGCAGATTTATAAAAGATTTTTCAAAAATCATAAAACCTCTGACCGGCCTGTTGATGAAAGATGTTGAGTTCCTCTTTGACGATAACTGTCTAAAAGCATTCGAAACATTAAAATCAGCCCTTATCACCGCACCAATTATGCAACCACCCGATTGGTGACTACCGTTCGAAATCATGTGCGATGCGAGTGATTATGCTGTCGGCGCAGTTCTAGGACAAAGGAAGGACAAGAAGCTTCATGTCATCTACTACACCAGTAGAACCTTAGATCCTGCCCAAATGAACTATGCCACAATAGAAAAGGAACTTCTTGCAGTTATATTTGCGCTTGACAAATTCCGTTCCTACTTAGTAGGAGCAAAAATTATCATATACACAGACCACGCTGCCATTAGGTACCTAATAAGCAAAAAGGATGCCAAACCAAGATTATTGAGATGGATCCTATTATTACAAGAGTTTGACTTAGAAATTAAAGATAAGAAAGGAACCGAGAACGTAGTTGCAGATCATTTATCCCGAATAGAAGGCATTAAACATGAACCAGTACCGATAAATGACGATTTTCCATACGAATATCTGATAGCCAAATTAGAAAGTGACATGCCTAACTTAATCTCGGAAGATCCAGAACTCGAAAAAGCCGTAGAAGCCGTCTATGCCCAAGTCACATTACCTTGGTATGCCGACATCGTTAATTACCTAGCTGCAGGCGTGCTTCCACCGGATCTCACTTATCAGCAAAAGAAGAAATTCTTCCACGATCTGAAACATTATTATTGGGACGAACCTCTACTCTTCAAGAGAGGGGCCGACAACATATACCGTCGCTGTGTCCCAGAGGAAGAAATAGAAAACATCATTTCCCAATGCCATTCAGCACCATATGGTGGTCATGCCAGTACATCCAAGACGTGCGCTAGGATTCTCCAAGCCGACCTATTCTGGCCTAACCTCTGGAAAGACGCCCACATCACTGTGCTAAAATGTGATCGATGCCAACGAACTGGCAACATCTCACGACGCGATGAAATGCCTCAGAAAGGAATCTTAGAGGTAGAAATCTTTGACGTATGGGGAATAGATTTCATGGGACCCTTCCCGTCTTCTTTTGGGAATAACTACATACTCGTTGCTGTAGACTATGTGTCTAAATGGATAGAAGCCATTGCCGCTCCAACAAATGACGCACGAGTAGTAATCAAACTCTTCAAAAACACAATCTTCCCTAAATTCGGTGTACCCAGACTCGTCATTAGTGACGGCGGATCACATTTCATATCGCGAATTTTTGACAAACTTCTTTATAAATATGGAGTCCGACAACGAGTAGCTACACCATATCATCCGCAAACTAGCGGGCAAGTAGAGGTCTCGAACAGGGAAATAAAACAAATATTGGAAAAGACTGTCGCTACCTCAAGAAAAGATTGGTCATCAAAGCTGAATGAAGCTTTATGGGCTTATATGACCGCTTTTAAGACACCAATAGGTACTACACCCTTCAAATTAGTTTACGGTAAATCCTGTCATCTCCCTGTAGAATTAGAGCATAAAGCCTTCTGGGCTATTAAGACACTTAATTTCAACTACACTGAGGCAGGAGAGAAACGAATCTTGAACTTACACGAATTAGAAGAACTTAGATTGGACGCTTACGAAAATGCCCGTATCTACAAAGAACGAACTAAGAAATGGCATGATAAACGTTCAGTCCGGAAACAATTCAGTGTGGGAGACATCGTACTTCTATTTAATTCAAGATTGAAACTTTTCCCAGGTAAACTAAAATCTAGGTGGTCTGGACCTTTTGAAGTGACTAAAGTACTTCAAAGTGGAGTTGTTGAAATTACCGATAAGACAAATGCACCGTTTATCGTAAACGGGCAACGTTTAAAACATTATAATAAGAACGAAAATAACCCTCAAGTCAGCAGTATAACATTGCTCAAGCTTCCTGCTCAAACCCCCGAATAGCTTGTCACCAAGCTATCGTCAGGCTTTTGACGTTAAAAACAGCGCTTAATGGGAGGCAACCCAATTTTCCCGTATTTCCCTCTTTACTGTATTTCATTCTCATTTTTATTTGAAATCTTACTTTGAAATTTTAACAAAATTTTAAACTTAAGTTGCTACTATTTTTATTCTTTTCATTATTTTATTTAAACTTTGTTTCATTCTCTTTTATTTAAACTTTGTTTTTATTTCTACCACCTTTTGTTTCTAAAAATTCTGACTTAAAATTTCTGTTTTAAACTTTTCAGGATTTTAAAAGTCTTCATACCTTCCTCCTGTTTTTCTCCGACTAACCTGCGAGTATGGCCGAGCACGACTTCACAAAAGTTCATTTTCGAGGATTAGCTCAAAAGGCAAGATTTGCAGCTTTAACTGAGAGAGACATAGCCTTAACACTGTATTATGATAAGTCTACCATGGAGAAGCTAGGAATTACTGACAGCATTCAATTCCGGTTTAATCAATAAGGCTGGGAGAACACCTCCTTGAAAACCCGTTTTGCTACCTATAAGGACCTCACCTACGAATTCCTTAGTTCCTTCAGGTACTTACCCAACTATGGTTTTGGATCAAACACAGAGCTGATAACCTTTAGAATGTTTGGAATGGACCATACCCATAGCCGTATGTCATTAGCTAACCTCCTAGGATTTCCTAGCGGACCACATGTGTTCATCAGTGCCGAAGATGACGATCTTGATTTTGAACTAAACCAATTATGGGGTAAAATCACAGGCGACTATCACCCCGACCCAAATGGCATGTATAACGATGAGATTCATAACCCCGCTTTCAGATACTTTCATAAGATCCTAGCTCATACCCTTTTCAGAAAGGAAGAAAACATCACTACAGTATCTAAAGAAGAGTTGTTTATCTTGTTCTGTGCTTCTCAGGGCCGTCCGGTGAATGTCGTGCCTTTTATGATGAGATCCTTCCTACGCCTCACTCAGGAATCACAATCACCCATTCTAATAGGAGGCCTCGTGACAATGATTGCCCACGAGCTTGGCCTTAGATTCCACCTAAATGCAAGCACTAGTTTTGGCACCATCCGACCCATGAATATCCAGTTTTGCTTTAACAGGCGCATTTTAAGAACCATGGGACCTGGACCTTACGAGTACCTTATCAATAACAAACCTGTCCAGATATTCACATTGCCAAATCATCGGATGACAAGTATCCATAACAAGGACAATTGGGTTTATGAATTGGATGAGCCTATGGGACCTCCTTCACCTCAATCCACACCACAGGATTACATGTACGACAGTGATCACATCTCTGAAGCACATGATTATATGTATTATGAGGATGCTGTTTCCGAAGCTGAGGTAGACCCTGAGACCCCTCCACATTACAACACCTATCCTGAGCCCATTCCTGAAGAAAACACTGACAAAATGGATACCGTTCTGCACCGATTAGACACCTTCGACGCAACTCTGACCACTGCAAGAAATGAAATAACAAGCATCCACGCCGAATTATCAGTTTTCATGGACTTAGTTTGTGACCAGCTTGATTACTACGCCTGGAAGTTTGACGAATTGAAGACACAAAAGGACTGAGATTTTAGCTTTAGTTTAGTTAATTTTTCCTGTTTTTCTGTACGCTTTCAATTACTTTGATTTTCGCATTGTTTCATTTCACTTATGTATTACATTAAAAACAATCCTTTTAATTAAATGTTATTTCAATTTCATTCATTATTCCCTTATTCTATTTTTATGTTATCATATGCCTCTTGGCTGATTTAGTACATTGCGGTATCAATTACAAGCCTTGAAAACATGTCAAAAGCACCCCTGTAGCAAAATTCTGCGTTCTGCAGAATTTGCTGGTGTGACGACCGTCACAGAACCATGACGCCCGTCACACGGGTGACGACCGTCACGAGTCTAAAATCTGTTATATGTTATAACAGTGGTTACGTTTCTTCCCCCACTCCCATCTTATCAACTTCCCATCACCACACACCCAAACCCCATTTCAAAATTTCGTTTTCCCTCCTTACTACACATAATCCCAACTCCCATTTCATCTTCATTAACCAATTTTGTGCAATTTCTCATTCCGCAGAAACCACATTCTTCCCCCATTTCAACAGCATCCTCCAGCAAATGGCAAGAAACAATGAAACCCCTGACCTTAGCAATATCATTTTCAGCGACGGCGACTCCGGCGAGAAACAGAGAGCAAACTACGTAGCCTTCCATCAACGGTCGCTACAGCCAACCCACTATCCGCACATACCATCTCTCACGGAACTCGGCCTCCTTGACGGCGTCACCTGGATGCTACAGAGAGCCGGCATTTGGCATCTGTAAACAAATTCGCAGCCCACTTACGAACAACTCACACTTGAGTTCCTCAGTTTGTTCAGTTACTTCACCTCTAGCGGCGACCTTAGCCAACATTCCGGCGCCGCTTGCTTCCGTATGTTTGGCACGAACTACCAATTGAATCAAAATCAGATTGCCGACACCCTACATTTCCCTCGCGGCGAAGATGCTCACCGCCACATTACCGAACAATTTCAACATGAAGCTTTTGCGCTTTGGTCCCAATTGACCGGAATCGATGCCGACGGCTGGGATTCTCTGCATGCAACACACATCCACAACCCAACCATCCGGTATTTCCACAGAGTGCTGAGCAATACCATCTTTGCAAGAGATAGCAACCACAAGGTGAACTCCAAAGAACTTTTCTTTCTCCGCTGCGTGTTCAATTCCGAACCCGTCAACGCATCACCATTCCTCTAGGCCCACATCCAGGCCAACTACAACCGCGGCTCTAAGCCTTTCTACTTTGGCGGGATTGTTACCGCCATTGCATTAGGCCTGAACCTCGGTAACCAACTCCAGAATCTCCATTCAATTCCTTCGGTATTTCTGGACACCGACCATTGCAGAGCTTCCCACCTCACTCGCTCCAGGTCCGATGGAAAGTACCATCCGGTCGTGCGTGGCAAAACCATCAGAAACATCATCACGCCGTCACGTACCCGGATGCACCCGCAGGATCGTGCCAATTGGCTTTTTGACCCGAATGCCCCTGCTGCTACTGCTGCCCCAACTCAAACCACCACCCAAGGTTCTGTTGACGAAATGCAAGATGAGTTGGACAGAACTGAGCAACATGAGGCATCCCAACCACCTCCTTCTGAAGGCACATCCTACCGTCGCCGTCGCCACCGTCCCGAGCCCGACTTCTCTGAAGAAGACCTCCGCCGATCCCTCGACCAACAAACACAGATACTCGCCATGATGCAGCAACAAAATCAGCGAGCAGAGCAATTCGAAGCTTGGTAGATAACCACGATGCAACAGCTCCAAACTGGCCAGGAAGCCATCACTGAGAACCTGGCAAATCTTACCTTGACTCTGAGATTATGTCTATCACACTGGCGCTCTGAACTTTGAGGCCCGAGTCGAACATGCCAGAGGTAGAGGTCGCGACAGAGGACGTGACCGAGGCAGAGGTCGTGACTAGTTCTTTCTTTCTTTATTTGTTCCCTGTATTTTTCCTTTTCCTGCATTTTCATTTTCTCTGTATTTCCATCTCGCATCCTTTCAAATCAGTGGGGACATTGATTGAGATAGTGTGGGAGCGGAGCGTTTATTTCCCGTTTCTTTGTACTTTCAATTCAGTAATTTCAATTCAAGCATTTTCCCATTTTAGCAAATAAAAGCTCATTTATATGTCTTTTTCCGTTACGCAAATTTCCCCACTTTATTCGACATAGACAAAAATTTTTCAGTTGTTCCTCAAAAGCATCACGAGAATGCTCCAAATTTCAAACCAAGTTTTGAAACTCCGAGACGAAAATTCTAACAAAACTAGTACCGTCCTGACACCTTAGACCTCCGGTTTATGCGAGTCGGTTTCACTACCTACTTGTACCAAAGTTTCAAGTTTCTATGCAAACTCAGCCCCAAGTAGTTTATACAAGAAGTCAGCACCATCCTAAACACTTCTAAGCGAGCAATCAATGCAAATAAGTGTATGATCTCTAAAAGAATGAAAAATCATGAAAAGAAAGCTATATAGCCCGAGTATAGAGACATGTTCCCTCTAAGTTAGGTGCTCCTCACCCGAGCATTTAGCCCAACGGTACAAAAACTCACTGAAAATCAATGGTATAAGCTCATGAGCAATGAAAAGATCAAAATAGTCGTGAGATCATAATCACTGACAGGTTGACTTGCCATGAAAGTGTATGGACAACGGGCTTAATGTGATTGCGCTAGAACAAACAGGGTAAACGTGACGCGAGAACCTTGATACCAAGATGCAGTAGCATGATTAGGACCAACTTGCATAAAAAGGAGACCTCCGAAAACTTATAGTCCAGTGTCGTCACCGTACTCATTTTGTTCCTATTTAGAATCCCGGTTTTTCCCAACTTTCTGAACGAGGAAGGTGCATGCTTGCCGACTTTTATTCTTCCTACTTTTTACTTGAGGACAAGCAAAGATTCAAGCTTAGGGGAGTTTGATAACGCGAAATCGTATATATATATTGACGTATAATTCAACTAATATTTGACTGGTTTCAATCCGATTTCGGGTTTTTCCATGTTATTTGTATGATATTTTGCAGGTATTTGAAGATCATGTCCAAACAAAGCAATATGAAGAAAAGAAGCAATTACAGATGAAATATGGACGAAAACCAGATGAAAACAACAGATGCGTATTTTGCTGATGTGACGACCGTCACACGGGTGACAACCGTCACACACCATGACGACCGTCATGCAGGCAAAAATGCAGAACTTCAGTAAACGTGCAAAAACCAGTTCCAAGTCCCAAAATAATGGACCACTACTTCCTATTTTCTCTGACTCCAAGTCCACCTTCTGCAAAATATAACCGTTAGTATTTCACCTCTATAAAAGGGGAAGGAGGGGAGCTGAGAAAGAGGGCCGCATTCAGATAACGAAGTGCTGCCCAAATATTTTCCAGAGCAAATTTAGTTTAAGTCTTGTTTTTGTTTTCCTTTCTTTTTCCTGTATCCTGTTACTGCAATTTCCTTTGTACGCTCTATTGGCTTGAAGACACAATCCTGCCGACATCGTTGGGATTTGGCCAAAATCCAATTGGATACTTTACAGGTTTTTTATTATTTCGTTAATTGTAACTTTAATTCCCAGCAGTATGTATGTTCTAAATTTCTGCTTTTATTTACACTTTACCTGTTCCAAATCCATGTCTAGCTAAACCAGAGTAATCGGTATGTAATAATAATTCAGACGGGATTTGATAATAACCGCTTAAAACCTTTCTTTTTCAAAAGTTATTTATGGCCTGAGTGTTTAAACTTATTTCTTGAATAAACGTTCTTCGCGACAGTGAGAACTTATTTAAAAGTAGTTTTGCCACGACAGTGGGAAATTAATTAAGGTACGAACCAACAAGCGACAGCTGCGGCTAGGACCAGATAGTAAACACTAGGCATTTGTTTTAATAATAGCGAAAGCACTTTAAAATAGATTAGAACTTAGAGATTTCCAAAAAGCGATTTTAACCCCGAACGGGATAGCGACAACATACGTTCCGCCTTAAAGTTGCGACTAGCGTCAACAACCATCGTGAGACGAAGGTCTTTAGACCACTATTTTCTTCTTAAATAAATTCTGAAAATATTTTATATATCGGTAACTTGTCAAATCCCCGAAGAACATAATTATTGCATATCGATTCGCGCAATTATACTTTAAGTAACATTTTTAGTTCCCTTTAGTAATGGCAATTATTCCCTTAAACATTATCTACCTAGCTAAACATAGTAACTCCTGAGAACACTAGTTTGATTACGAGTCCTTGTGGGATCGATATCTTTTATTACTACGCGATAGACTGTGCACTTGCAGTTAGGTTGTATTAGACATAGAAAGTCGCGATTAATAGTGTGAGGACACTATTGATGAGTTGTTTTCTTTTAACCCTGTTGGTGGTTGCAGATGGCTGGAAGGAATGATCATGCTATTTCTGATGCGCTGGAATCACTTACCCAAGTGATGGCTCAGAATGATGGACCTCCAGATGAGTTTCGTGCTTTGGGAAAGTTCCAGAGGAACAATCCGTCGACTATTATGGTCACTCATGATCCTGATGGTGCGCAGAAGTGGCTGAAAGTGATTGAGAAGATTTTCTGAGTCATGGCGTGCGCTGATGCTCAACAGATGCAGTTTGGTACACATATGCGCACAGAGGAAGCTGAGGACTGGTGGGATAACACTCGTTAGAGATTGGGAGATGTTGGCATTGCAATAACTTGGGTTGTGTTCAAGGAAGAATTTTTAAGGAAGTATTTTCCTGAAGATGTTCGAGGCAAGAAAGAGGTGGAATTTCTTGAGCTGAAATAAGGGAATATGATTGTGGTTGAGTATGCGGCAAAGTTTGAGTCTTTGGTAAAGTTTTGTTCGCATTACAATCAGTTATTAAAAATCGGGCTGTTACAACTTCTGGTGATAAGGGGAAGCAGAAGGCTTCATATGGGAAAAAGTCAAGTGGATGAGAGACTAATACTCCAGGTAAGTGTTATAAGTATGGTGAGCTAGGTCATTGTACTGAAGCTTGTAGGGCACTGAGATGTCACCGTTATGGCGAGAGAGGTCATAGTGCTAATGACTATAAAGACGAAGCTCCAACTTGCTTCAACTGTGGAGAGAAGGGTCATATCAGTACCCAGTGCCAACAGCCAAAGAAGACTGCTACTGCTGCTCAAACATGTGGCAGAGTGTTCGCTTTGAGTGGTGCAAAAGGATCCAAGACAAATAACTTGATTAGAGGTACTTATTTTATTAATGATGTTGAATTGATTGCTATAGTTGATACTGATGCTACTCATTCGTTTATTTCGCTACAATGTGCTAAGAGGTTGAATTTGAAATTATCTTCTATGATTGGTGGTCGCATCGTTGCGAAGGTTGGCGGCAAGGACAGAAGAGTCGCCATCGTTCGTTATTTATCCCAAAGAGAGGGAAAGAAAATGATCAGAGAAAACCTACGGAAAAGGGATAAGACAGATCATCGCAACCAAATCTTGGGTTCGGGAGTCGGTTACGCAAGGGGAAGGTATTAGCACCCCTCACGTCTGTCGTACTCGACGAGATCCATACTTGTTGTCTATCTAAAAAGGGTGTTTATCTATCTAAGCTACAGGCCACAGGGACAAAAGAAAAGAAAAGAGACTCGATATAGCATCGCTGCTCTATGCCTAGATACTCCCTCGTGCAATGGGAAAGTCAGAGTCAACGTAGTTCGGAAAACTACGAGTGAAGGTGGGGAAGGTTGCTCGCCAAGACATCATCGTCTTATGCCTACGTATCCTCGTCTGGTACGATAAATCAGAGCAAACGTAGTTCGGGCTAACAAGACCACAGGTTGGTTCAAGTGTTTTACCCGAGTAGGGTTAAACCTTAGTTCTAACAGTTAGGTGTATTGCTGCTCGAACATTGGAGACTTAGGCATTACCTGTTTGCGATAGAACCAAGAGTTAACAAAACTCTCTTTATGAAAAAGTTTTCCATTAATCCCGAAGGATAAAAAGTTTTTATGTTTGTTTTTGAGTCTTTTATGAAAGAAATGAATTGAATTGGGTTTGTAATTCATGTTGCACTAAAGACTATGACTTAGGAGCGAATGCGTCACATATCGTCCAAAGGACATACGCTAAACACTCTAGACAATTGAGAGGAGACCCCCAATCATCATTTTGCAAATGCTTAAGGCTCGTAGCGTACAACACTCATTATCCTTTATTATGTGTTTTGAAAGTGTTTTGAGATGAGAAGAGAAGACACACTCTAAAAGGGAGACTAGACTCAACCTAATGTTATCATGCAATGTACACCTATGATTGAGATGAAAAGGGAAGACTACCCTAATGTTATCATGCTTGGATTGAATACTTAATGTCTCTCCTACTCCCAAAAGGGACTAGGAATCCCAAGGGATCATGGCAAAGGATAAAGAAAAAAGAGAGATCAAACACAAATGAGAAAGAAGATAAGGATGCAAACATACAATGCAACACAAATAAGAAGAGGGAGAAAAAAGGTGTGGGGTACCAACCACCACAAGCACGTCTCAACCTCTTCAAGCAAACAAAAAAGTGCAACACAAATGAGAGATGTAAGCAAAGGAACTTGAACAAGTCCAAGCAAAAGTGAGATGAAATGGGAGAAGCGAGCTCCTACGACCATCGACCATCAATCACCGAAGAAAAGTGGAAGGAAAAAGTATGGGACAGCAGCCACCACAAGCATATCTCAACCAAATAATTCTTCATACCCATGCAAAGTAAACAAAGAACACTCATCACTTTGAACAACATATACAAGAGTATACATTCAAGTGGAAAACGAACACATGTGTTGAAGAAATCATGATCAAAAAATCAAGAATAATGACACAATATCCCAAACATCTCACTCTTAATGCATCATACTGATCCATGAGAATTCGAAGTGAAATGATACCAAAACAACCTTGAAAAACAGCAAAACAGACCTGCTGGCACAGTGTTAATCGATTAACACCATGGGTTAATCGATTAACCATTGAAAAATGTTTGAAAATTTGAATATTCGCACTGGTTAATGGATTAACCAGTTTGCACTGCAACTGGTTAATCGATTAACATTGTACCAGCAGCAAAAAACAACAGCTCAAAAGCACTTTTCAACAATTAATCACTTCTCCAATAATCCAGTTGATTGTATAATCAATTATGCACGAAATTAAACCAGAAAATAATGATTCAATCAACTTATAAACATGTTCAAACATCAAGATCTTAAATCATATGGATCAAATCAACCAAAAGTCAATAAAAAATGAAAATCCAAATTGAATATGCAAAATAGGTTCAGAATAGAATCGGATATAGAATTCCAACCTACAAAGCCGAGATTTGCTTTGGTAATTGTTGATTCAACCTCAATTGAGCAGATCCAAGCAAGAAATTCGGAAATCCTTCAAGACCCAAGTGATTACTTGTAGTAGAAATGAAGATCCACCAAAATTAAGCAAAAGACTGCAAAAGAACAAACGACAAGATATCCTGCACAAAGGAAACTATCTTGGTCATCATCTGTGACATTGTTCAAATAAATCAAAGTTTTAATGATTATCGGCCAAAGCCTGCAAGTTTATGTATGCACATTTTTATCAAAACATCGAGCGTTTTTTCACAAACAAAATAGTAAAGATTAAAGCAAGACAAACAAATTACTGAATAATATATGTTTTATAGACAAATGGCCTGTAAATAGGCATATTTTACAACAGATGCAACCCCTGAAAAGAGGAAGTTGCGCAAAAATTATACAGAAATGCATAGAAATATACAAGCTGTCAGCAATGTGGCACAGACAAACACCATGAGTTGATCCATCTATGACTCTCCTGACTTCGATGATTCTTCGATGCTTCATCTTTTGAAGAGATTGATTCGGATAAACATCCCTCAGGTCCTCCCTCAATCCATTACTCTGAAGATCAATACGCAGACCATGGTCATTTGCTTTTTCAATCCCTAACTTTTGCCTGAATCGCCCTTTCGGGTTTTTGATTGACCGGGATACCCTTTTTTTTTTTTTTGCCAAAGTCGCCGTTTCAGGTTTTCAACTTTGCGGGTTTACATCTTTTTATTTTTATCCCTAATTTTTGCCCGAACCCATTCTTTTTATGGTTCGTCGGGATGCCCCATTTTTGCCTGGATATTCTTTTTTCATTCCAGCGGGTCTCTTTAAGCAAAATATTTTTTAACTGCGCCTGCATTCATAGGGGATGTGAAATCTTCACCATCCATGGTTGATAACAGCAAGGCTCCTCTAGAGAAAACCTTTTGCACGACATATGAACCCTCATAGTTGGGAGTCCATTTGCCCCTGTGATCTATTTGTGGAGGGAGAATCCTCTTCAATACTAACTCGCCTGTCTGAAAGCTTCGAGGGTACACCTTCTTGTTAAAATCTTTCTTCATCCGACTCTGATACAACCGACCATATGCAATAGATGCTAGCCTTTTTCTCATCTATCAGGTTGAGCTAATTCAATCTATTTCTTATCCATTCTGCCTCATCAAGCTTGACGTCGACCAGGACTCTCAAAGAAGGAATCTCGACTTCTAATGGCATGACAACTTCCATACCATACACTAGCGAGAAAGGAGTTGCCCCAGTTGAGGTACGTACCGAAGTACGATATCCATGCAAAGCGAAGGGCAATATCTCATGCCAATCTGTATAAGTTACAACCATCTTCTGCACCATCTTCTTGATATTCTTGTTGGCCACTTCGACATCGCCATTCATCTTCGGACGATAGGGAGATGAGTTGTGATGCTAAATTTTGAAATTTTGGCACAATTCCTTCATCATCTTGTTATTCAAGTTCGAACCATTATCATTAATGATTCTCTCGGGCTCTCCGTAACGACAAATGATGTCCTTCTTGATAAACCGGGCTACCACTTGCTTAGTGACATTAGCATAGGAAGTTGCTTCCACCCACTTGGTGAAGTAATCGATGGCTACCAGGATGAAACGATGTCCATTAGATGCGGTAGGCTCAATCTTGCCAATCATGTCAATGCCCCACATGGAAAAGGGCCAAGGCGATGCCATGACATTCAATGGACTCGGTGACACATGAATCTTATCGATATAAATTTGGCATTTATGGCACTTCTTTGCATGCTTGAAGCAATCCGACTCTATAGTCAACCAATAATACCCTGCTCGTAACAGCTTCTGAGACATGGCATGCCCACCAGCATGTGTACCAAAGGCACCTTCGTGGACCTCTTCCATAAGTAGACTCGCTTCTTTTTCGTCCACGCACCACAAAAGCACCAAGTCGTAATTCCTCCTGTAGAGTACACCATCCTAGTTCAGATAGAAATTTTTAGACAACCTACTCAAGGTCTTCTTATCCCGGGTCGACGCCCCTGGCGGATATTCTTGGTTCTTGAGGAAATTCTGGATGTCATAATACCACGGCTTATTGTCTGAAGCTTCTTCGATGGCGAATACGAATGTCGGCCTATCAAGGTGAGAGATGACTATTCTTGGAGCATCATTCCAAAAATTCACCTTATACATCGAGGATAAAGTGGCTAAGGCATCTGCCATCTGATTCTCTGCTCTAGGCACATGGTAGAACTCTACCCGATCAAAGAAAGGTAACAACCTCCTTGCATAGTTCATGTAAGGTATCAAATTAGGCTGTCGGGTCTCCCATTCTCCCTTGATCTGATTGACAACTAGCGCTGAATCGCCATATACATCTAGATTCTTGATCCTCAGATCAATAGCTTCTTCCAACCCCATAATGCACGCTTCGTATTCGGCTTCATTATTGGTACAAGGAAATGTTAATCAGGCAGTGAATGGGATATGAGAACCATAAGGAGTCGTGATAATTGCCCCAATTCCACTACCATATGAGTTAACAGCACCATTAAATATCATTTGCCATTGGGAACCCTTCTCCAGACCTTCGTCGGGTAATGGCTCATCACAGTCCTTCATCTTTAAGAACATGATATCTTCATCGGGAAATTCAAACTTCATAGGTTGATAGTCATCAATCGGCTGTTCAGCAAGATATTCTGACAGAACACTCCCTTTGATAGCTTTCTAGGAGACATATTGAATATCATACTCTGTCAAAACCATCTGCCAAAGACATATTTAATCGGATCCATCTTTGAAATCAGCATGGTTGTATAATTCAGCATATACTGTCATAGGCGTTTGGCAGCCCAAGCGAGTGCGCAACACGTTTTCTCCAACATTGAGTACCTGGATTCATAATTCGTGAACTTTTTAATCAAATAGTATATTGCATGCTCTTTTCTTCCAGTCTCGTCATGCTGACCGAGAACACAACCCATGTTATTCTCAAAAACCGTTAAATACATTATCAATGGTCTTCCAGCTACTGGAGGTATGAGTATCGGAGGCTCCTGCAAATATTCTTTTATTTTATCAAATGCCCTCTGACAGTTTTCGTTCCAGACAACCGCCTGATCTTTCTTTAGCAATTTAAACATGGGTTCACACGTGGCTGTGAGATGAGATATGAACCTAGCAATGTAGTTCAATCTACCCAAGAAACCACAAACCTCTTTCTCCATTTTCGGAGCTGGCATATCTTGAATTGCTTTTATCTTTGCAGGATCGACCTCGATTCCTTTTTCACTGACAATGAACCCCAGCAACTTTCCGGACCTGACCCTAGCAACAATCAACCTCAGTCTGAACTTCCTTAGCCTCTCAAACAACTTCAGAAGATTTATCAGATGTCCCTCCTCTGTTTACGACTTTTCTATCATGTCATCAACATATACTTCAATCTCATGCTGAATTATATCATGAAACAAAGTGACCATTGCCCGCTGATAGGTTGCCCCTGCGTTTTTCAACCCAAAAGGCATTACCTTATAACAGAAAGTCCCCTACGGTGTAATAAAAGTTGTTTTCTCCATATCTTCCGGCACCATCTTAATCTGATTATATCCGGAAAAACCGTCCATGAAGGAAAACACGAAATACTGCGCAGTATTATCAACCAATACGTCAATGTGAGGGAGCGAGAAATCATCTTTCGGGCTTGCTTTATTCAAATATCTATAATAAATGCACATCCGTACCTTACTGTCTTTCTTTGGTACCGGTACGATGTTAGTGACCCACGGAGGGTAACTTGTTACAGCGAGAAATCCAGCATCCAACTGCTTCTGGACTTCTTTGATTTTCACAGCCATATCTGGTTTGGTCCTTCTGAGCTTCTGCTTGACTGGCAGACACTCTTCACGCAACGGCAAGCGATGAACCATGATATTAGTGTCAAGACCAGGCATATCTTTGTAGGACCAAGCAAAGATATCACTATACTCCCGGAGCATTTCAACCAATCTCTGCTTGATATCATTCTGCAACGCAACCCCTATCCTGACTTCTCTTCTGACTTCCTCAGTACCCAAATTGACGATCTCAATTTCCTCCTGATGAGGCAGAATGATTTTCTCTTCTTGTTTCAAAAGTCTGGCTAGCTCTTCGGGCAAGTCTTCATCTTCATCAATCTTTTCTTCAGCTTGAAATATCAGATTATCAAAGTTAAAGCGAGTTATAGGCGACTCCGGAGCGGTGTCATCTACAATGTGAAACCTGCAATAATGATGATTTAATGCTTAAAATGATATGCGAACAAGCACAAACCACATTGCCATTTTATTGTTAAAAATAAAACAGGAAAGACAAGGATCACAATATTTGAATGCAGAAAAACGCCCTTTGATTGATTGATAAAAAAGATTATTCAAACATAAACAATTAGGCCCTGAAGACAAATACCACTATGCTCCGGGTAGAACATAGGGCTATACAACAATTAGAAAAACAAATCATTACTCTTCTGTCGTCACTTGGATTATTTCTTCGAAAGACCAGTTGTTTAGGCTTTGTCTCGGAGTAAATGGCCGAATCCACGCATCCATGTCGCAGTCGCTGTCACCGTCTTCATCAGATATGACATTAATCTGCTCGAAGATTACCCCACCACTGGTAAACTAGACATGCCCCTTATAGTGTGACGCGCTCTGGAAGGAGGGAGATGGGTTGTATCCCAATCCGAATTTGTCTTGCTTGTTGGGGATGTTCAACATTTAACCCCAACCTTGCGATGCCCCAGCCTTCACCACTGCCTGGGCTTCCTTAAAGGATGACATGGCTACCTTCGACGCTTTGCTCATGATCGACGTTTTTGTTAGAACACATATTGGTGTTTCTTATATCTCTATGTTTTGATGATAACTCTTATAGAATTTTGTATTAAGAATATATATACTCTAAAATTTGTTTAAGTATTATTGTTTCAGGTCTTAAATTGAATACTCTTAAAGAAGCAAAATACATAAGTACAAGAAACTATGCAAGGCTCTGAAGCATCAGATGCAAGACTATCAGAAGATTTTGAAGTGCTGCCAGAAGGATCTGAAGCAGAAGCTACAGAATGATCTGAAGCGTTAATGAAAGAAGTGTACAAAGAGTTGAAAGCTTTGATCTAATCAGACTCTGAAGTTATTTTCACTGCAAGAACAAAGGCTCTGATAATCAAACTCTTATCATTTATATTCACGCTCAAAGCACATACTACTGCACACTCTGATGAAGACTCTGATCAAGATTGAGACTCTGATATATTAAGTGCTGATTGTCGCTACTGCGAAAATCGGCGCCGGCTGAACAGAAGAGTCGCCACCGTGCGTTATTTATCCCACGGGAGGGAAAGGAAACGCTCAGAGTAAACCTCGCACAACACGGGAAAGGTATGGTCATCGCAACCAAAACCTGGGTTCGGGAGTCGGTTACGCAAGGGGAAGGTATTAGCACCCCTCACGTCCGTCGTACTCGACGGGATCCACGCTTGTTTTCGGGTATGGATTGTTATTCTATCTAAACTATAGGTCAAGGGTTAAAAAGAAAATAAAATGAAAAAAAAAAAAATAAAAATGACTCGGCAAAGTATCGCACTTTATGCCTACGTATTCTCGCCTGGAACGAGAAATCAGAGTCAACGTAGTTCGCCTACCTACGGGAAAGGAGGGGAAGGTTGCTCGCTAGGATATCGCATCCTATGCCTACGTACTTCCACACAGCATGGAAGATCAGAGCAAACGTAGTTCGGGCCACGTACGACACAAGCTTGTCTTGGTTGATTTTTATTCTTTCTGAAAAAAGGGTTTTCTGATTAACAGTCCAAGCGGACAAAAATGACGTTCTGATGAGTTCACATTCTTTTACGAAAGAAGTGTTTTTATTGAGTTTGAAATCTTTATGTGTTTTTCTGTTTGTTTTGAGAAAGAAAGAGACAGAACTCTAACCTACGGTTGCGAAGGGAAACAAACTAACCTAATGTTATCATGCATGGGTTAAGACCTAGTGTCTATCATGCTCCTCTCTTGCACAGAGAGAAACAGAGATCCTACGGGATAGGCAGAAACAGAAACAACAACAGATATAACAAAGCAGTAAAATGCATGAATGCAACAGCACAAGCGAGGCAAGGGAGTCCCACTCAACCTCGAACCTAGAAAACAATAGGCAAAAGTGAACAGCCTTCACTTTCAACCCAGCAGGGTAAACAGCAAACAATACAGTCCAGAAAACCAATCAATACATCAGCAAATGAAATACAGCAAAAATAAACAGCATCAGCAGCTCTGAATCAACATCTGGCTTCAAGTAATCTCCAATCAGCTACAGGCTTCAACAAGCATCAATCTCCATCTTCATGGCCTTCAGACAAGGGCTTTGATCATCAGTCTTCCATCTGCAATGGCTTTTCTTCATGCTCAAACCTCCAGGATGAGGGACTAGTCACAAGAGTGAATTGGGTGTTAAGCAATCAGCTGACTACCAAAGGTGGTGAACAGACTGCTTCTAACACAAAGAAACATTTTCTCTCAAGAGTTCTATCTCATAGACACTGTCACCAAGCCTTCCAAAGGAAGGGGGTGAGTGTCTTAGAGAGACTCTGAATCACAGAGAAGAATGGATGCAGACAAGGCAATCCATGTTTGAAAAAACAAACTTTCTAATCTAGAGCTCTGCCTAGCTCCTAAACCCTAGTCTCCTCAGCAGCTGCTAGCAAGAATCTCCTCCTCAACTCTGACAGTTGATCTTCAATCTTTGAATCTCCAATGATCCATCTTCACAAATCTTCAGCTCCCCAGGGCCCCAGACAAACCCAATACCCAAACAAACAATCAATAAACCCCAGAGGGCACACCACACCAGACAGCAGATATACAGACAGGAATAATAGCAGTAGGGGAATCCTAATTTTTCTAAGGGATCTAATAGCTACCCATAGCCCATATAGTCCCATAACTAATCTATCTAAACCCTAAGTCCTAAGGGAAATGAAATCAAACTCCTAAGTTGTCACCTAAAACCCTAGTTTTGTACATGATGTTCAAGCATTTAGTAATCACCTAAAATTACCCTCTAAAAATGGGAACTAAAATATTTCTACAAGTTGAATATCTCATCTAAACAATATGAAAAGAATGATCAAAAAATATTAAAGCATGTGAGAGAACAAAAATCATAAAAATAATGCATGAAATGAAACTATTTAATATGACATTTATTTAGAAAATATGTAAAAAATATGAAATAAAACTAAAAATGACATTTTATTTTCCTATAATATTCTAGACATTTTAATGAAAATATGGTAAAAAGAATGGATTAAAAAGCATTTTTTATGACTTAGTTATGATTTAATGAAAATAGGTAAAATAAAATGGAATTAAGAAAAATAAAATGAATTAAATGAGGGAGGGGGGTTAGAATAGAAGCTCGCCCCAGTTGATATCTGGATGGGCCCTCAGACAGGGGGTGCAGATAGCGCCTTCTTCAAGGCCCAGAGTCCATTCAGAATTAAAGAAATAACCAAAGAGCGCTGGGGGTGAAGGAAGCAGAGAAATCACATTGAATATCAGTTTTGGGCCTAACACGGGGGTGGGATTAGCATGATAACCTCAGGCCCGCCCGTTTCAATTAATGAAACGGTGCGTTTTGGCCAAGGTCCTTCCCTCCAAATTTCAGATTGAATGTAGGCCACACGATCACGCTATCAGTCAAAGGTCCTACACTCATTGAACGGACGTGATTACGTCTTCTTCCTTGAACCAACTGAAACTAGGGTTTCAACCTCACACCTCCATGCACGAGCACTCTTTACACCCTTCGGTTCTCCTTCTACACGCAGTGAAACGCCACGCCATAAACATGAAACATGCTCAGAATTCATCACTCTATAACCCTAGGGCATCAATTCATCTTGAAACTCACCACAACGACAAACACGATTGAATCAACATCTGGCCTCCATGAGATTACACTGATATGAACCATCACCATTCTTCCTCAAACTTACCCTAAACTAATCTACACATAATGGTGATTAACCTACACTATCGATCTAATATTCTAATGGCTTAACCTAAGAGATATTAATCCAAACAGATTGTTGCACCTGTCACTAACCATCACCAATCCTTTCCAAATTCGTCTAACTTAATCTCCTAACCACCTAGATCAAGTCTAAACTAATAAAATCATGCCTAACTAACTGAATTAAGCAAATCGAAGGAAAACTTACCTGATGTAAAACCTTGAGAACAGCTATGGAAGATGTGGATCTGAAGCTTCTAAGTGTTGAATCTTGATCAATCCTAGAGGAACTTGATTCTGTATGCAAGCTTTGGATGAAACTTGGCCAGAATTATGCTATCCACTTGAGATTGTGATTTTGATGTTCTTGAGAAAAGCACTCGAAAATGGATGATAATCCCTTGATCCTTGCTCCAATTCTGATCTATAATGAATATTGAATAGGATTGGATTGATTTTGAGGAAGATTGATGAAGATTTTGGAGAATTGGAATGAAAACTTAATGAGAAAGTATGAGAAAAATTTGTGGAATTCTTGGTGCAAATGAGGCCAAAACTTGCCAAATTCTCCTTTCATGAATATATAGACCCCAATGGTACATTCTAGATCCATCTTGCACATTCCCTTGTTTTCAAACTTTGGCTCATTTTGATTATGTTTCTTAAAAGGCAAGCAACCATGGATAACTTCATTTTTTCCTTCTACACTCAAAAAAGTGTGTGAACCATTGTTCTTAGAATTGTTTTTCCATTCAAAATCATATATTGGAAGTCTCCATTTGGACTTGTAAATCTCCCAAACCATTTTCCATCTTGAAATTATTCACTTTATAAGCCATTTTAATTCATATTTTGACCAATTATGTAACTCCATGCTATGAGCTTCTCCAATAACTTGTGACCCTCTTTCTAGACTTAAAATCCCATTTGGAGCAAGTTTGATGTTGTAAGTTTTTCCATTTGAGGCCTCCTTGTATGAGTTTTGGACATAGGTTAAAATGACCTGTAATTCACAAATGCCCAAAATACCCTTTGCTTGCCAAGACCATAAGTTGAGTTCTCCACATCATATGAAGGCATGCCATACCATTCTAGAAAGCTAAGACAATGAGGAACAATTCTTATGTTGACCAAGAATTCATTTGAAATCTCCTTGAGGGGCAAAAATTGCTTGGAAGTCAAGTCACTTTCACAGACAAAAATTCAGACACCTCAGATGACCTGTAACTTGCAAGGACCATAACTTGAGTTCTATAAATCTCCTTGAGGTCTTCCACCACTCAAATTAAAGGTCTTGAGATCCTCTACAAGTTCCATGTTGGCCAAGAAGCCATTTGAAGCTAGCATTTTGACTTATCTTGCTTGGAAATTTGACCTAAGCTAGGGGATTTTACAGAGAAACCCTAATTTAGTAACTCCTCTTCTCCTTGATTTCTCTTGAATTCTCCTTGTCATATCTCCATATCCTTCTTTATATGTCCAATGATGAATCCCACATCTCTCCAATAGACTTGAATGCCCTCTTAAGTCAGTCAATTGACCTAGGGTTGCCCTAGGGTTGACCCAGATGAAACCCTAGTTAACTGTCTTCAACTGTAGCTCTTGTGCTCTCATCAATGACTTGTCTCCTTCTCCAAATGACTTTCTAAGTCCTCCAAGATGTCTAGATACTCGCCATTCCTTCAATTTACAGCTCATACTTTCCTTGATGATCCCCAGATACCCTCAGCCAGGAGATAGATGAACTGCTTGACCCATTGACTTGATAGCTTTCAAATTCTTTTCTGATGACTTGAATGAGATTGAATCAGGATAATAACCTCTTGATAGGCTTCTAGAGATGAAAATAATGATTGGTCCCCTGTTGAATGACTTGCTATGCTTATGCTATGCAGATGGTTAGTCTATGTACATGACTCTATATGCAAATGCTAATGGTGATGAAACATAAACCAATTGAATAAGGTTGGGCAAATTTTAGGGTGCAACAGCTGCCCCTATTCAAGCGACTTGGACCCGATTGGATGAAGAGCCCGGAGCCTTCAGACACTCGCGGTACGAGACGGTTGAATATTAGTGAAACCAGAAATTTGCCAACCGCAGAAATAAACTGCGCTCCTGCTTGAGAAACGACATTCGTCAGCTGAATCTGACTGTTACGATAACCCACTGATCTTGCGCGACCGTGCTGGGGATTGTCTTCATCGTTCTGAAAAGAATTCTGTCATAACAGATTGCTTGCTTGTCCACGTTAGGACTCTGTCTGTCATCAATACAAAGAAATCTCAACTAAATCTGTCCACGTTAGGACTCCACTTACTGCCAACCCAGAAAAATCTCGGCAACTCCGCTGGGGATAATTCATCTGCATTTCCGTAAACTGAATCGCCCACGTTAGGAAAAACTCTTCCACGTTAGGAATACCACCTGTCCACGTTAGGAATCATTTCTTCTGTATCTGTCCACGTCAGGACTATACCTTTCATCTTTCCACGTTAGGAAGCAACCTTCTTTCCGCGCCAGGAAGACTATATCACTCTGTCCGCGTAAGGATTCCAATACCACTTGACATGTTCGTGTCAGGACTCCAATCTTTCCGCGTAAGGAATACAACTATTTCTGAACTTGTCCACGTCAGGACTCCACTTTTCTTGCATCTGTCCACGTAAGGACTAACTTCCTTCTTCCACGTTAGGAATATCTTCTTCGATCTGTCCGCGTCAGGACTAAACTCTCTTTCCACGTCAGGAATAATCCATTTCTTTCCACGTCAGGAATCAATCGATTTTCCACGTAAGGAATAAACTCGTCTTTCCACGTAAGGAATGCCATCTTAATCTGTCCACGTAAGGACTACAACCTTTCCACGTCAGGAATGCTGTTATTTCCACGTAAGGAAACTATCTTTTGATACGTCCGCGTAATGACTACCTCGTCCACGTTAGGACCCATTTCTCCTTATTAGGGATAATAGTTTCTCTGATTCGTCCACGTCAGGACACTGATCTCGTCTTGATTCATCCACGTTAGGACTCAGGCGTCTTCGACTCGCTGAGGAAATAAGGCTTGTCCACGTGAGGACTCATACCCTCGACCCACTGGGGAAATAACTTGTCCACGTAAGGACTCACGCGTCTTCGACTTGCTGGGGAAATATCCGCGTCAGGACTTACACTTTGTCAACAACACGAAGAAGGATAAATTTGTCCACGTCAGGATTCTTGTATCTTGTCATCCCAAAGAACTACAAACTTGTCCACGTCAGGACGCACAATTCACCATTACGAATAAAGATATCTGCTGGAAACAAATGATCCACGTCAGGGCACCAACACGAAGAGTAACCAATCTTGTCCACGTCAGGATTTCACATTCGATCAATACCGAGAAATCAAATCTGTCCACGTTAGGACTAGCACATATCGTCAGCCTGAGGAAATAGACCTGTCCACGTTAGGACGCCCACTTCTGAAGAAATCCCGTCATTCCAGGAGTAAATTGTCCACGTCAGGACTTAGTTCTTCAATGATCCTTACCCACAAACCGCTCAGCACTGACGCGACAGCGACTTTGAGATGAACTCTACTGGGGATGTCTGAAAACCAACTATCGGACGCCTGCTCTGATAACCGGCGGTGGCCTCTGAAATTCTGATTCATGCGACCCGTTGATGACAAACAAACTCTGCTTGGGGATAAGGAGATTCTTATCCTGGTAACTCTGGCTGGGGAAAATAAGAGACATTTGCATAAATGACTCTGCTGGAGACAAAGAGACTCTCATGATAACTCTGTGGGGAATGCAGCCAAAACTGACATTGGATATCTCCTGCCGAGATCTTGAATGTTTGGTGATTTATTTGAGCAAGAGCTCTCTCCACCTGAACTACTAGAGTACCGAAACTGCTTCAGCAAAATAAATGCTGGAAGGATAACGCCGACTCGCCGGGGATAGCCTGATGCTACAAAATTATTCCGGCAAAATAAATGCTGGTAGGATGAAGTCGACCCTGCTGGGAAGTTGGGAACTCAAACCACACGTCTTGCTGAAGTAACCCCTGCTGGGGAAAATAACTCTGCTGAGGAATAGCAGATGCGCACAGCACGATCGGACTTTCTGCTGGAATGTGAACCGATATCACCAGTATCTCTGACAAAATAAATGACAGGAACCGCCATCAACTCTGCTGGGGAGAGTCTTGATCTTCGAATTCCACTGGAAGGAAAGAACATTTACTGAAAAGAGAACTCCGCTGGGGATGGCTGGGTTCTCTTGGAAAAAAAATAACTGACTCCACTGGGGAAGAGTGCCTGACCCTGCGGGGGGGATTGAGTCTTTCGTTATCGCGATCTTTTGATTATCTTCCTCGTACGGTTATGAAACCTGCAACAACACAAACAAGACACGACAAGCCTATGCAATCAAATCGATTCAGGTTAGTAACGTTACACTCAGTCAATTCAAAGCTTTAACAATTGTTGGCAAGGGCCAGTGATGTTATACTCACGCTAGTTTCATCAAACTTAGGCGTTTTATCATGCGCAAAACAGTAAAGAACAGGCATCAAGTACTGAATAACACATTTTCATTGATTGGGCCCCTGAATAGGCGGAGTTTTTGTACACGGGATGTAACTCCTGAAAAGAGGAAGCTACGCAAAGCAAATATACAAGTATGCAAGTATTCACAAGAAGCATAAATATTGACAAATTAAATTTTGTACACATGTCGGCAACTGGATGCAGATGAACACCACGAACTGATCCTCCCATGACTCGTCCGACTCTAATGCTTTCCCGGTATCCCCACTTCTGAAGGGGTTGTATCCAATAACTGATTCCTCAAACATATTCTCCCGCATTGATACTCATTGAATTCAAATTCGGACCGCAGTCATTTGCTTTTATCATCCCTAACTTTTGCGTGAACCGCCCTTTACGGGTTTTCAGTTCACCGGGATACCCTTTTTTGCCGAAGCCGCCCAGTGTAGGTTTTCAACTTCGCGGGTGTACATTTTTCAATTTTATCCCTAACTTTTGCCCGAACCTTTCATTCTGTTTTTGGTTCGCCAGGATGCCCCATTTTTGCCTGGACTCTCTTTTTTCTGTCCAGCGGGTCTATTTTAAGCAAAGTATTTTTTAACTGCGTCCGAATTCACAGGTGATGCAAAGTCTTCCCCGTCCATGGTGGACAACAATAAAGCTCCTCCTGAAAAGACCTTACTGACAACGTATGGCCCTTCGTAGTTGGGGGTCCACTTGCCCCTGTGATCTGCTTGCGGCGGGAGAATCCTTTTCAGCACAAGGTCGCCCGTCTGAAAGCTTCGCGGAAGTATTTTCTTGTCGTACGCTTTCTTCATTCGTCTTTGATACAAACGACCGTATGCCAGAGAAGCTAGCCTCTTCTCATCCATCAAACTCAGTTGGTTCAATCTGTTCGTTACCCATTCTGCCTCGTCCAGCTGAACGTCTCGCAATACCCTCAGAGAAGGGATCTCAACTTCCAATGGTAATACCGCTTCCATTCCGTATACCAACGAGAACGGAGTTGCCCCGGTTGATGTGCGTACCGTCGTACGATAACCGTGCAAAGCGAAAGGTAGCATTTCATGCCAATCTTTATAAGTCACCACCATTTTCTGGACGATCTTCTTGATATTCTTATTGGCCGCTTCGACAGCGCCATTCATCTTGGGTCGGTAAGGGGAGGAGTTGTGATGTTCGATCTTGAAATTCTGACAGAGCTCCTTCATCATTTTGTTGTTCAGATTAGAACCGTTATCTGTGATTATCCGCTCGGGAATCCCATATCGGCAAATGATACCTCTCTTGATGAATCTAGCCACCACTTGCTTCGTTACATTTGCGTAAGACGCCGCTTCCACCCACTTGGTGAAATAATCGATTGCTACTAGTATGAACCGATGCCCGTTAGAAGCCGTCGGCTCAATTTTTCCGATCATATCGATTCCCCACATCGAAAATGGCCAAGGTGATGACATCACATTTAGAGGACTCGGAGGCACGTGTATCTTGTCAGCATATATTTGGCACTTGTGGCACTTCCTCGCGAACTTGAAACAATCAGTTTCCATCGTCAGCCAAAAATAACCTGCCCGCAGCAGCTTTCTCGTCATAGCATGCCCACCAGCATGCGTGCCAAAGGCACCTTCGTGAATTTCCTCCATGAGAAGTTTTGCCTCTTTTTCGTCTACACAACGCAACAACACCAAATCGTGGTTTCTTATGTATAAGACGCCATCCGGGTTCAAATAGAAATTGCCCGCTAATCTCCTGAGAGTCTTCTGATCCTGACTGGATGCCCCAGCCGGATACTCTTTATTCTTCAGGAAATTAAGGATATCAAAATACCACGGTTTGCCATCAGACGCTTCATCAATAGCAAATACATAAGCTGGCCTGTCCAAACGAGAGATAGTGATCTGGGGAGCTTCGTTCCAGAAATTGACCTTGTACATGGAAGACAAAGTGGCAAGGGCGTCAGCCATTTGATTTTCTGCCCGCGGCACATGATGCAATTCAACTTTGTCGAAGAAAGGCAACAAATCTCCTTGCATAATTCATGTAATGTATCAAATTGGGCTGACGTGTCTCCCATTCCCCTTTGATCTGATTCACTACCAGAGCTGAGTCTCCGTATACGTCTAAATGTTTGATTCGCAAATCAATGGCTTCTTCAAGCCCCATTATACAAGCTTCGTATTCGGCCTCATTGTTGGTAACGGCAAAGGTCAATCGGGCAGTAAACGGGATGTGCGACCCGTGCGGCGTAGTGATGATTGCCCCTATTCCGCTACCGTAAGCATTCACAGCTCCGTCAAATATCATCTGCCATTTGGACCCCGGCTCTGGTCCTTCGTCTGGTAACGGCTCTTCACAATCCTTCATCTTGAGATACATGATATCCTCGTCAGGAAAATCAAATCTCATCGATTGATACTCTTCAATAGGCTGCTCCGCCAGATACTCAGACAGCACACTCCCCTTTATTGCCTTTTGCGAGACGTATTGAATATCGTATTCAGTCAAGACCATCTGCCAACGGGCAATTCTTCCTGACAACGCCTGCTTTTCGAATATATACTTGATAGGATCCATCTTCGAGATGAGCATGGTTGTATGATTCAGCATGTACTGCCTCAAACGCTTGGCGGCCCAGGCTAGCGCGCAACAAGTTTTCTCCAGCATTGAGTACCGAGATTCACAGTCTGTAAATTTCTTACTCAAATAATAGATTGCATGCTCTTTTCTCCCCGTCTCGTCGTGTTGACCGAGAACACAACCCATACTTCCCTCAAGAACCGTCAAATACATTATCAAGGGTCTGCCTACCACCGGGGGTATCAAAATAGGAGGCTCCTGCAGATACTTCTTTATTTTGTCGAACGCCTTTTGACAATTATCGTTCCATGTTACAGCTTGATCTTTCTTCAACAGCTTGAATAATGGTTCACACGTGGCAGTTAGGTGAGATATGAACCGAGCGATGTAGTTCAGCCTCCCTAAAAAACCCACGCACCTCTTTCTCTGTTTTAGGCGTCGGCATTTCTTGAATCGCTTTTATTTTAGCAGGATCGACCTCTATTCCTCTTTCGCTTACGATAAACCCCAGCAGTTTACCCGATCTCACCCCGAAGGTGCATTTATTAGGATTCAGCCTCAGCCTGAACTTCCTAAGTCTTTTAAACAACTTCAACAGATTCACGAGATGCTCTTCCTCCGTCTGGGACTTAGCAATCATATCGTCAACATAAACTTCGATCTCTTTATGCATCATGTCATGGAAAAGAGTCGTCATCGCACGCTGATATGTTGCCCCAGCATTTTTCAAACCAAAGGGCATCACTTTATAGCAAAATGTTCCCCAAGGCGTTATGAAAGTAGTTTTCTCCATATCCTCTGGCGCCATTTTAATTTGATTATAGCCTGAAAAGCCATCCATGAAGGAGAATACGGAGTATTGAGCAGTATTATCAACTAGCACGTCAATGTGAGGAAGTGGAAAGTCGTCTTTTGGGCTTGCTTTATTCAAATCTCTATAATCCACGCACATTCGAACCTTGCCATCTTTCTTTGGCACTGGTACGATGTTAGCAACCCATGAGGGATATTTCGTCACAGCCAGGAAACCAGCGTCCCACTGTTTCTGAACCTCCTCTTTGATCTTCATTGCCATATCTGGTCGAGTTCGGCGAAGTTTTTGTTTGACCGGCGGGCAGTCTTCTTTCAGTGGCAGGCGATGCACGACCATATCAGTATCGAGCCCTGGCATATCTTGATACGACCAAGCGAATACATCATTATACTCTCGGAGCATTTCAACCAGTTTTCGCTTGATATCACTCTGCAGTGCGGCTCCGATACGAATATTTTTCTCAACCCCTTCCGACCCCAAATTGATAATCTCGATACCCTCGTCGTGAGGCAGAATGGCTCTTTCCTCTTGCTTCACCAACCAAGACAGTTCTTCAGGAACGTCGCTATCTTCGACAACCTCTTCTTCGGTCTGGAATACCGGGTGCTCGAAGTCGGGACGAGTCATAGGTGGTTCAAGGATGTCATCTGAAAATGTTATCCTGCAAAAGGAATGGTTAAGTGCTTCAAAATGCGTATAAAGCGAATAACCACATTGCCATTTTATTGAAAAATACAAAACAAGAAAGACAGGGATTACAGTATTTGCACATGAAAAACGCCATTTATTTAATGATTAACGAAACAATGTTTATAACAACACAGCCCTAAGCAAATCCTGATGCCCCGGGCAAGACATCAGATTATTCAACAATTAATAAAGCAAAGCATTACTGTTTAAAAGTCACAGGAACAAGCTCCTGAATAGACCAGTTGCACAGTCCTTGTCCTGGCGTGCTTGGCTGAATCCAGGCATCCATATCACAGTCGCTGTCCCCTTCATCGGATTCCGAAGCAGCATTGACAGATTCATGGCATACTCCACTGGCAGAGATGGTGATTGACTTTCTGAAATGAGGGGCCCCCACAGAAGGAGTTGATGACGACGGTCGGTACCCCAGTCCGAACCGGTCCATTTTTACAGGAATGTCCAATACTTTGCCCCAGCCTTTGGCTTCTCCTGCCTTCACTAGCGCTTGAGCCTCTTTATACGAAGAAACAGCTATCTCTGGCGCTTTGCTTGGCCTGGGACCCTTGTCCTTTATGCGCAAACCTTCGAATGCCTGGCATGGCGTCTCGTGGATCTCCCCGTCGACTTCAACATATTTGAACGAAGAAAGATGGCTGACCAGGATGTCTTCTTCTCCGCACACGGTGACTACACTGTCTCCGACCATATACTTTAACTTCTGATGCAGGGTTGACGTGACTGCCCCTGCCCCGTGAATCCAAGGTCTTCCCAGCAAGCAGCTGTACGCAGGCTGTATATCCATGATATAAAACTCCGTTGCAAACACTTCCGGCCCCACTTGCAGAGGCAAGGTAATTGATCCGAAGACTGTCCTCCGCGTGCCGTCGAACGCTCTGACTACCAAATCACTTGGTGTGCACAAAATTCCTCGAACATCCAGCTTCATCATAGCCTTCTTAGGCAGCACGTTCAACGACGACCCGGTGTCAACCAATACGTGCGACATTGTCGACCCTCTGCACTCAACAGATACATGTAATGCCATATTATGATCCCTTCCTTTCGGAGTCAAGTCGAAATCAGTAAAGCCCAGACTGTGGCCTGCATTTACGTGTGCCAATACTCCTTCTAGCTGGTTCACGGAGACATCCTGTGGTACAAAAGAAGTGTCCAGGACTTTCAGCAAAGCGTTTCTGTGAGCTTCCGAACACAACAGCAATGACAGAATAGATATTTTGGACGGCGTTTGCTGCAGGTGCTCCACGATTTTATAATCGCTCTTCCGAATTAAGCGCATGAATTCTTCGACATCCTTAGATGCTGCTTCTTTTTCATTTGCTTGAACCGGAACATTCTCAACCGCTTTCCCCTTTCCTTTCGCTAGCCTTTCGGCTTCCACTTCAGGAGATATAAAGATCCTGCCGCTCCTCGTCATGCCTCCTGGGCCAACAACATTATCCACAACCTCCGCTGACTGCTTGTTAACATCGATTTTAATCCCGTCACAATACACTTCTAGCCCATACGACCATGGGACCGCTTTCGTGTTCTCATACGGGATTGGCCCGGCTTTAGTTATAGTAATCGGTGGTCGCTGAGCTGGTGCTGAAATGGTGATCGTCTTCCTAGGAATTGTCACTGTGGCAACATCACTCCGATTATCCACTACTGCCCCTGCAGGCTCATCAGTTGCTGTTCTATCAAACTGCAATATACCATCATCAATTAAGGCCTGAATGCCTTTCTTCAGATCCTCACACCCCCCAGACAGGGCCCAACAATCTAAACAGTACTCATTACAACCCGGGTAAACACCTCCTTACAACAGTCGGCTCTTTATTTCGCTCAGCGGCGTCTTTAAATCCTCAACATTCATAATCAGATTCAGACCTTCCTCAGTCAGCACGGCATTCGCCCCATGATTAGGCATGGGTTTCTGGACTATATTCGCACCGGTCGTTCCGAAGTTGATAGACTTGTTGTCCAAGAGATCCTGTACGACATGCTTAAAAGCATGGCAACCTTCTATATCATGGTCCGGGGCCCCAGAATGAAACTCACAGTGTCTATTCGCATCATAGCCGAACGGGGGAGTTCCCGTTATCGGTGCCAAGGTTCTTTTCTCCACCAGATTCAATCCCAACAATGTCTGCAATAAATCAGCATAGTTAGAGGGAGGCTTCTCGAACACCCTTCTCGGCTTACCACCCTGGAATTTTCGTTGAGTTTGCTGTGCCCCCTGCTGAGGCTGCTGCTGCTGTGGCATCGGTTGCTGCTGAACCGGTTGTTGTTGCTGGATTGGCTGCTGCTGATAAGGGATTGTGACACTCGACACTTGCTGCTGCTGACGATATTGATTTCTTCCCCTGCCTCGGCCTCGGCCTCGGCCTCCGAATACAGCGCTAGCTTCGCCCTGACGGCGCCCCCCATAAGCTTTCCTATTACTGCCAGATGCAGTTGATTCATCAACCTGGAACTTTCCTTGTTTAATATTACGCTCAATCTTTTCACCCATCAGAATCAGATCTGAAAAACTAGCCAGAGACGTATGAAACAGCATATCATGAAATAGCCCGGTGAATGTACCAACAAACATATCGTTCATTTCTTTATCTTCTACAGGGGGACGGACCCTGGCAGCCATATCGCGCCACCTTTGCGCGTATTCTTTAAAACTCTCCCCCTTCTTCTGCGAAAGCCCGGCCAACTGGACCCGATTGGGCGCCAGATCGCTGTTATACTTGTAATGGGCTACGAATGCCTCCGCTAATTGCTTCCAAGTCTTGATATCAGTGGGCTCCAACCCCATGTACCACTCTAAGGAAGGACCCGATAGACTATCCTGAAAGAAATGCATGAGCATTCTTTCATCAGTGGAGTATGCAGACATCTTTCTGTAGTAAGCTCGTACATGCACTTTCGGACATGTATCTCCTTTGTACTTATCGAACACAGGCGCTTTGAACTTAATTGGCACCCTCAAGCCAGGTACCAAGCCCATAGTTGCCATGTCCAGACCCACAGCACTCTGGTTTAGGACTCCCTTCATTTGCTCTTCCAGCATTCTAATCTTTTGAGAATCATCCATCGGCCCTTCAAAACCTCCTCCAGAGAAGGCGTCTTCCTGTTGGTCCTCTTGCCACATACCGTTTCCAGCCCCGTACCCATCGTATGCATTATTACGTCCAGCTCTGATCTGATTCATCCCCGGAACTCGACCTCTGTTGCCATACCCTTGAACACCTCCAGCAGGACCTCCAGCCATAAATCCAGTACCATTTCCGTTGCCAAAGCCTCCGTAACCCTGATTGACCATACCATAACCATCTTGCCCAAAGCCTTGAGCATTAAAGCCATACTTGCCAGTGTTGTCGAATCCCTGATCGTTGAATCCGAACCCAGCGTTGACAAAGCCATTGCCTCCGAGATTATCTCCCACATTGACATCACCCAGCCCAGCGTTATGGACAGCAGTATCATTTCCAACTCCGACGTTACCATTCACAGCAGCGGTAGCGTTGTTGACGTTAGCAGCATTCATATTGACGACAGGCGGAGCCACTGGCGTTGGAGTGCCATCTCCATGAGCAGTATCAACCCGGACAGACTGATGATCTTCGTTACCATGACCAGCGTTGCGAGCCAACAGAGGCTGGACCATGGCCTGCAAATTCTCTTGCCCTTTTGCTATAGCCTCCATGGTCTGCATGAAGAGGGCGAGCTTCTCGCGTACATCCTGCATCTCGTTCTGAATCTGGTCCATGACTTTCCGACAGTTGGATCGCGTAGAATAGCGGTGCGGATGTTGATCTGGAATCCTGTTAAGTACCTGAATCAAAGCAGGAGATAAGACACCATTCAAAGATTACCTGTTATGCAATATGAATATGAATGCAATGCAATGTGTCTGTGCATTAGGGAAGTTCATTCCCCCCAGTTCTAGTGCGAAGGTGCCGGTGCAGTGACGGTGCTGACAATAAGAATATCGGAGTTGAATCATAGAAAGCCTCGTATATTGCAGAGAGAATCAATAAGCCCAGGGTACAATATCACTGAGAGTACAAAGAAGGCATGACCTCAACCAACAATCCTGGTGATGGTCAGCACTGTGCAAATAAAGCATACAAATAATGGAATGATCAAATCCTCCCAAAAGTCTGGTACTCCTCTATCAACTTCTTGGTCTCCGGATGGCTTGGTCGGTCAAGCAGCCCCTCAACAAGCTGGTTTCTCTTCTTAAGGACACGGCGTACGTCTTCAGCAGTTTCTTCCCATGTTGCTTCTCCGAAGCAATCTTCTAGCTTTCGCTTCTGAGACACTGCTTCATCTCTGGATTTGATTGCCTTGTTCAGTGCATGCTGGACACTATACCGGTTCATCACTTCCTCCTCACACTTCTTGATGCTAGACTTCAACTTCTCCTCGAGGTCGGAAATTTGCTGCTTCAGCTTATCTTCCCTCTTCTTGTTGTTAGTGAGTGTAGCATTCCAAGTCTTATTGCAAGAAGATATCTCTCGGTGTGCTGCGTCGAGCGCCTTCTTCTTGGCTTCCAGCATGTCATGGGAGCTTCTAAACTCTTGCCCCAGACGTTCGCGCTTCTTCTTTTCCTCAGCCAACTCAGCTCCTAACCTGTTTACTAGCTCAATCTGTTGCTGGAAAGCATATACGGCCTTGTTTTTCTCGCTGCGTGCCTGGGCTAGCTCTTGCTCTAACCCTTCATTAATCTTCATCAAGGCTTTTTTCTCTCTCACAACTTGTTCATATGCTTCTCTAGAAACAGTGGTCGGCTCTTCTACCGGAACGGGAACAAGAATTGGTGCATCTGGAAACGGCATCTTCAACTGACTAGCCCTCTCCTGGATCCAAACTCTATAAGGTGCATAGGCCTGACAGTCATTCTTTCCTAACAACGGCTTCCCTCGGCGGTTAATATGCGTCCAGGCATGTTGCAACTTGGCTAATAACTCCCCCTTCAAGTCTCCAGTGAAGTACAGAGATTCCTGTACTTCCTCCTTCTGAGGTGGATTCTTCAGCGCATATCCGAACTGGCGAATGAATAGAGAAGGGTTGTAATTGATACACCCTTTTCTTCCTATCAATGGCACATTAGGGTACCCAGCACAGCTAAAGATGAGCTCAGATCCCAACAGGTCTCTATCAAACCACTCCATATCTTCCGACGATAGCCTCATCAAGCGTTCTGGCCAACCAACTGGAATTGTAGTCTCTGCAGTAGATCCTCTCTTAGGAAGATGACTCTCAAACCACATACTCAATAAGGGTACACAAAGATGAACATTCTTTCCTCTCCCCTTCTCATTCTTATAATGCAGTGAGTGGTAGAGATCTCCGAGTAAGGTAGGTACAGGATTACCAGCGGCAAACAAGTAGAAAGCATCGAAGTCCACAAAATCCGGTATGTTGGGGAACAGTACTATGCCATAAATACACAAGGCCAACACAGCGTTGAAAGCAACCCAGCACCCATTCTTGGCGTACTCTTGGGCTTTACCCACTAAGAACTGAAATGAGAAGCCTGGAACTCCACGGGAAACAGTAGTCACAAGTTCAGAAGCATCAACATGCAAGGCTTTTGCCAATTCCTCCGGCTTGGGTTTGGCATCATAATGAATGAATGGAACCTGGTTCTGCACGGGCAGCTCAACATACTCAGCGTATTCCTCCAGAGTTGGTCCCATAATAAAGTCAGAGAACGTGAAGCACCTCAGAGCAGGGTCGTAGAATTGCATCAAAGCATACAGCCCATCTAGCTCCACCTCTGTAGGTTTGCACACCAATCTCAATAATCTACCATAACTCATCCGGAAACTCCTACGAACACCCTCATCAGCAAGAGAGATCAACCCCAGTAACGGAACAATATCAGGCGTAGGCAATTTGTAAGCAACTGTTCTCCTTAGGCTAGTCATGATCAAATACTCAGAAGTCTGGGCACTAGAACTAGGGAAATGCAAATGCACCTGCAGCACAGACACACGTTAGTGAAATGCAAATGATAATGGATATGCAAGCAATGCAATGCAAGTAACATTCAACAGGGACCAGAGCTGCAGCTGAATAGCCTAAACCCAATCAAGAAAGGTCTCAGATAGACCATCCAGAAGTCATCAACCCTGGTCTCAGATAGACCTAAAATAAAACTCCAATACTGGTCTCTGACAGACCTCAAACCATAACTCCAACTGGTCTCTGGTAGACCTCAAATCACATCTCTAATTGGTCTCTGACAGACCTCAGAACTCTCCTACTGGTCTCTGACAGACCTCAGAACACATCTCCCAAATGGTCTCTGACAGACCTCATAACTCTCCATAAATAACCAGGATCTCTGATCAAGAAATAACCGGTAGTCTGTAGGTCTAGTTACCTGCATAACCCTGAATCCCCTCACAGGTGGGTGGCCCTATAACTGGCACAAGGTACGGCATCCTATGCGGTCGTCGGCGTCACAGACTTTCAGGGTTGATGATACGATTCCCAGAAGGAGTGGCATCATCAAATCCTGAAGAGGCCTCACTCAGCCAACTTCCAAATGATCGGTCCCCAGAGTCGACAATCCAACTAACCAGCAACCCACGCCAACCAAAGGAAGGGGCAGGAGGCCAACCAGAGGAACCTCGTCTGAGTGTAGATTTCATGGGACACCAAAGCAAGCAAAGCAAGCGGGCGCCCACTAATTTCTACTCTAATTCTAGGTGCACTCAAGCCCAGGTCCGGCTTATCTCTCAATATCAGAACACCCGTCACACCCCAAATACAGCAATAATAATCCATATACAAAGCTGAAAAATACAGGGTTAGAAATATACAATAACTCCATACAAAATCCTCGACGGGAAAACAAGCGTTAGGATTGACTCTCTCAAGGGACGTTGGATCCCAAATGCATAAGAACCATCGCAGTCCTTAGCAGCCAGGGGACGTTGGATCCCCAGCAGAGTCGCCAGCTGTCGCTACTGCGAAAATCGGCGCCGGCTGAACAGAAGAGTCGCCACCGTGCGTTATTTATCCCACGGGAGGGAAAGGAAACGCTCAGAGTAAACCTCGCACAACACGGGAAAGGTATGGTCATCGCAACCAAAACCTGGGTTCGGGAGTCGGTTACGCAAGGGGAAGGTATTAGCACCCCTCACGTCCGTCGTACTCGACGGGATCCACGCTTGTTTTCGGGTATGGATTGTTATTCTATCTAAACTATAGGTCAAGGGTTAAAAAGAAAATAAAATGAAAAAAAAAAAATAAAAATGACTCGGCAAAGTATCGCACTTTATGCCTACGTATTCTCGCCTGGAACGAGAAATCAGAGTCAACGTAGTTCGCCTACCTACGGGAAAGGAGGGGAAGGTTGCTCGCTAGGATATCGCATCCTATGCCTACGTACTTCCACACAGCATGGAAGATCAGAGCAAACGTAGTTCGGGCCACGTACGACACAAGCTTGTCTTGGTTGATTTTTATTCTTTCTGAAAAAAGGGTTTTCTGATTAACAGTCCAAGCGGACAAAAATGACGTTCTGATGAGTTCACATTCTTTTACGAAAGAAGTGTTTTTATTGAGTTTGAAATCTTTATGTGTTTTTCTGTTTGTTTTGAGAAAGAAAGAGACAGAACTCTAACCTACGGTTGCGAAGGGAAACAAACTAACCTAATGTTATCATGCATGGGTTAAGACCTAGTGTCTATCATGCTCCTCTCTTGCACAGAGAGAAACAGAGATCCTACGGGATAGGCAGAAACAGAAACAACAACAGATATAACAAAGCAGTAAAATGCATGAATGCAACAGCACAAGCGAGGCAAGGGAGTCCCACTCAACCTCGAACCTAGAAAACAATAGGCAAAAGTGAACAGCCTTCACTTTCAACCCAGCAGGGTAAACAGCAAACAATACAGTCCAGAAAACCAATCAATACATCAGCAAATGAAATACAGCAAAAATAAACAGCATCAGCAGCTCTGAATCAACATCTGGCTTCAAGTAATCTCCAATCAGCTACAGGCTTCAACAAGCATCAATCTCCATCTTCATGGCCTTCAGACAAGGGCTTTGATCATCAGTCTTCCATCTGCAATGGCTTTTCTTCATGCTCAAACCTCCAGGATGAGGGACTAGTCACAAGAGTGAATTGGGTGTTAAGCAATCAGCTGACTACCAAAGGTGGTGAACAGACTGCTTCTAACACAAAGAAACATTTTCTCTCAAGAGTTCTATCTCATAGACACTGTCACCAAGCCTTCCAAAGGAAGGGGGTGAGTGTCTTAGAGAGACTCTGAATCACAGAGAAGAATGGATGCAGACAAGGCAATCCATGTTTGAAAAAACAAACTTTCTAATCTAGAGCTCTGCCTAGCTCCTAAACCCTAGTCTCCTCAGCAGCTGCTAGCAAGAATCTCCTCCTCAACTCTGACAGTTGATCTTCAATCTTTGAATCTCCAATGATCCATCTTCACAAATCTTCAGCTCCCCAGGGCCCCAGACAAACCCAATACCCAAACAAACAATCAATAAACCCCAGAGGGCACACCACACCAGACAGCAGATATACAGACAGGAATAATAGCAGTAGGGGAATCCTAATTTTTCTAAGGGATCTAATAGCTACCCATAGCCCATATAGTCCCATAACTAATCTATCTAAACCCTAAGTCCTAAGGGAAATGAAATCAAACTCCTAAGTTGTCACCTAAAACCCTAGTTTTGTACATGATGTTCAAGCATTTAGTAATCACCTAAAATTACCCTCTAAAAATGGGAACTAAAATATTTCTACAAGTTGAATATCTCATCTAAACAATATGAAAAGAATGATCAAAAAATATTAAAGCATGTGAGAGAACAAAAATCATAAAAATAATGCATGAAATGAAACTATTTAATATGACATTTATTTAGAAAATATGTAAAAAATATGAAATAAAACTAAAAATGACATTTTATTTTCCTATAATATTCTAGACATTTTAATGAAAATATGGTAAAAAGAATGGATTAAAAAGCATTTTTTATGACTTAGTTATGATTTAATGAAAATAGGTAAAATAAAATGGAATTAAGAAAAATAAAATGAATTAAATGAGGGAGGGGGGTTAGAATAGAAGCTCGCCCCAGTTGATATCTGGATGGGCCCTCAGACAGGGGGTGCAGATAGCGCCTTCTTCAAGGCCCAGAGTCCATTCAGAATTAAAGAAATAACCAAAGAGCGCTGGGGGTGAAGGAAGCAGAGAAATCACATTGAATATCAGTTTTGGGCCTAACACGGGGGTGGGATTAGCATGATAACCTCAGGCCCGCCCGTTTCAATTAATGAAACGGTGCGTTTTGGCCAAGGTCCTTCCCTCCAAATTTCAGATTGAATGTAGGCCACACGATCACGCTATCAGTCAAAGGTCCTACACTCATTGAACGGACGTGATTACGTCTTCTTCCTTGAACCAACTGAAACTAGGGTTTCAACCTCACACCTCCATGCACGAGCACTCTTTACACCCTTCGGTTCTCCTTCTACACGCAGTGAAACGCCACGCCATAAACATGAAACATGCTCAGAATTCATCACTCTATAACCCTAGGGCATCAATTCATCTTGAAACTCACCACAACGACAAACACGATTGAATCAACATCTGGCCTCCATGAGATTACACTGATATGAACCATCACCATTCTTCCTCAAACTTACCCTAAACTAATCTACACATAATGGTGATTAACCTACACTATCGATCTAATATTCTAATGGCTTAACCTAAGAGATATTAATCCAAACAGATTGTTGCACCTGTCACTAACCATCACCAATCCTTTCCAAATTCGTCTAACTTAATCTCCTAACCACCTAGATCAAGTCTAAACTAATAAAATCATGCCTAACTAACTGAATTAAGCAAATCGAAGGAAAACTTACCTGATGTAAAACCTTGAGAACAGCTATGGAAGATGTGGATCTGAAGCTTCTAAGTGTTGAATCTTGATCAATCCTAGAGGAACTTGATTCTGTATGCAAGCTTTGGATGAAACTTGGCCAGAATTATGCTATCCACTTGAGATTGTGATTTTGATGTTCTTGAGAAAAGCACTCGAAAATGGATGATAATCCCTTGATCCTTGCTCCAATTCTGATCTATAATGAATATTGAATAGGATTGGATTGATTTTGAGGAAGATTGATGAAGATTTTGGAGAATTGGAATGAAAACTTAATGAGAAAGTATGAGAAAAATTTGTGGAATTCTTGGTGCAAATGAGGCCAAAACTTGCCAAATTCTCCTTTCATGAATATATAGACCCCAATGGTACATTCTAGATCCATCTTGCACATTCCCTTGTTTTCAAACTTTGGCTCATTTTGATTATGTTTCTTAAAAGGCAAGCAACCATGGATAACTTCATTTTTTCCTTCTACACTCAAAAAAGTGTGTGAACCATTGTTCTTAGAATTGTTTTTCCATTCAAAATCATATATTGGAAGTCTCCATTTGGACTTGTAAATCTCCCAAACCATTTTCCATCTTGAAATTATTCACTTTATAAGCCATTTTAATTCATATTTTGACCAATTATGTAACTCCATGCTATGAGCTTCTCCAATAACTTGTGACCCTCTTTCTAGACTTAAAATCCCATTTGGAGCAAGTTTGATGTTGTAAGTTTTTCCATTTGAGGCCTCCTTGTATGAGTTTTGGACATAGGTTAAAATGACCTGTAATTCACAAATGCCCAAAATACCCTTTGCTTGCCAAGACCATAAGTTGAGTTCTCCACATCATATGAAGGCATGCCATACCATTCTAGAAAGCTAAGACAATGAGGAACAATTCTTATGTTGACCAAGAATTCATTTGAAATCTCCTTGAGGGGCAAAAATTGCTTGGAAGTCAAGTCACTTTCACAGACAAAAATTCAGACACCTCAGATGACCTGTAACTTGCAAGGACCATAACTTGAGTTCTATAAATCTCCTTGAGGTCTTCCACCACTCAAATTAAAGGTCTTGAGATCCTCTACAAGTTCCATGTTGGCCAAGAAGCCATTTGAAGCTAGCATTTTGACTTATCTTGCTTGGAAATTTGACCTAAGCTAGGGGATTTTACAGAGAAACCCTAATTTAGTAACTCCTCTTCTCCTTGATTTCTCTTGAATTCTCCTTGTCATATCTCCATATCCTTCTTTATATGTCCAATGATGAATCCCACATCTCTCCAATAGACTTGAATGCCCTCTTAAGTCAGTCAATTGACCTAGGGTTGCCCTAGGGTTGACCCAGATGAAACCCTAGTTAACTGTCTTCAACTGTAGCTCTTGTGCTCTCATCAATGACTTGTCTCCTTCTCCAAATGACTTTCTAAGTCCTCCAAGATGTCTAGATACTCGCCATTCCTTCAATTTACAGCTCATACTTTCCTTGATGATCCCCAGATACCCTCAGCCAGGAGATAGATGAACTGCTTGACCCATTGACTTGATAGCTTTCAAATTCTTTTCTGATGACTTGAATGAGATTGAATCAGGATAATAACCTCTTGATAGGCTTCTAGAGATGAAAATAATGATTGGTCCCCTGTTGAATGACTTGCTATGCTTATGCTATGCAGATGGTTAGTCTATGTACATGACTCTATATGCAAATGCTAATGGTGATGAAACATAAACCAATTGAATAAGGTTGGGCAAATTTTAGGGTGCAACACTGATCATCTATCAAGGCTCTGATAATCTTAAACATTTTAGCTCTGACCATCTTAAAGTATTTCATTCCTTTAAGCTTGCTAGAAGTTCTGAAGTGCAGATTATGAAGACTTCATCCTGAAGGAAGCTTGTTGAAGAAGCTGTAAACTTGATTGGACGTAGTGCTGCTTCCAAAGTAACCAAGGATTATTTTGTCCAAAGAAGTGACGTGGTGCAAATCCCAAGGCTTCTACAACCATACTTTTCCTGCAGAAAGCATATCTCTACCCATACTTTTTGGTGATGAAAAGTCTTATATTCTAATATAATATTCAGCTGCACATCACTCAAAGCAAATTGGAAAAGCTATAAAAGGAGAACTTCTACAACATCTAGAAGTTGCTAGTTCACTCAGAAAGAAATATTCATACACGCTTGATTCATCAAAGTGAAAATCTCACAAAGATCTTATTCATTTGTTCTTTCATAAAACTGTATAGTTTTATTTGTACTTAATCTTAAGTGTAAATATCACAGTTGTGATACAACTTATTAGAAGCAATCAAACACTTGTTAGTTTACATTAATTTGTAAGAAGTTCCTTGAGAAGACCAAGGTGTGGTCAGTAGTTCTTGAGAAGACTAAGACAGTTGTTCTTAGTGCTTACTATTGTAATCAGTTGATTAATAGTGGATTAAGTCCTTATGGAGAAAGGCAAATCATCTTCCATAAGGTGGACTGGAGTAGTTGAGTTCAACGAACCAGGATAAAAATCTTGAGTTGTTTTTATTGCCATATTTGTTAAATCTCTTATTCAACCCCCCCCCCCCCCCTTCTAAGTGTTTTTCTCACATTCAGTTGGCATCAGAGCTCCGGTTCTATTTGTGCTATCACTTAACCGTGACCAGAAAAGATCCAGTGGGAAAAACTCTTGATATTCTTGGTTGATATACATTATGGCTGCTGAAACTTCAACATCCAGCAACAACAAGTATGAAGAAAGAGTCAGCACAAAACCTCCAATGTTTGATGGAGAAAAATTTGACTATTGGAAAGATAGACTAGAAAGTTTCTTTCTAGGATTTGATGCTGATCTTTGGGACTTAGTTATTGATGGATATGTTAATCCCACTGATGGGAATGGCAAGAAAATTGACAGAAAATCAATGACTAAGGCACAAAAGAAGGAATTCAGAAATCACCACAAGGCTAGAACTATCTTGCTAAATGCTATATCTGATACTAAGTATGAGAAAATAACCAACAGAGAAACTGCCTTTGATATATTTGAATCCCTGAAGATGACTCATGAAGGGAACTCTCAAGTTAAAGAAACCAAGGCTCTGGCGCTGATCCAGAAGTATGAAGCTTTCGAAATGGAAGAATCTGAATCTATTGAAGCTATGTTTTCCAGATTCCAGATTCTTACTGCTGGCCTAAAGGTTCTGGACAAGGGTTACTCTACAGCAGATCATGTCAAGAAAAGAATCAGAAGCTTGCCAATCAGATGGAGACCCATGGTCACTGCTCTGAAGCTGGCAAAGGATCTGAACAAGATTACGCTGGATGAACTAATCAGTTCTTTGAGGAGTCATGAGATTGAACTAGAGGAAGATGAGCCTCTAAAGAAATGTAAGTCAATTGCTTCAAAATCTAATAAATATGTTAAAGCATTGTAGGTAATAGAAGAAAGCTCTGAAGAGTCTTCTTCTGAAGATGAATAAGAACTATCCTTACTGTCCAAAAGAATCAACAGACTCTGGAAGAATAAGCAAAGGAAGTTCAAGAACTTCAGAAAACCAGATCAACACAAAGAATCTTTTGGACACAAAAGATCTGGAGAACAATTTGGATACAGAAGATCTGGAGAATCCTCTGGACACAGACGATCTAGAAAAAGAGAGGTTGTTTGCTATGAATGCAAAGAACCTGGGCACTACAAGAGTGAATGCCCAAAGCTTCAGAAGGAAAAGCCAAAGAGAAAGTTAGATTACAAAAAGAAAGTTCTGATGGCTACCTGGGATGACTCAGATGCATCTGATTCGTCATCAGATTCAGAAGAAGAATGTGCTAATGTAGCATTCATGGCTGACATAGAAGACAGTGCTGAATCATCTGGATCAGAATCATAATCTTATTCTGAAGAGGTATTTGCTGAACTTTCTAGACAAGAACTTGTTGAAAGTCTATCTGATATTCTTGAAAACTATAGCAAAGTTAAACTCAAATACAAAAAGCTTCTAAAGCATATTGAATTTGAGAGTAACAAATTTGAATCAGAAATAGCTGAGCTAAAAGCTGAAAATCTTTAATTGAAAAATAATTTAGAATCTGCTCAACTAAACTCTGATCCAAAGTCTGAACCATGCTCTAAAAATATTTTACAAGAGTATGACTATAGCTTCAGGAAGTTTCTAACTAAAAGCCTAGATAGAAGCAAGATGGCTTCAATGATCTATGGTATTAGTAAAAACTATAGAAAAGGTGTTGAATATAAATTTTTCTCTTATGAAGATTCAAATCCAAAATCTGTAGATAAACTGGATATCAAGTATCCTCCTTTATATTCTCAGTTTACATTTGGTCACTTAAATGATATTAAACACACAAGTTCTAATCAGAACAAACCTATGTTTAATAAATCTAAAGCTAATCAGAACAAGTCTTATGTTGAAAGACAGAAGTTCAGAAAAAGCTTTAAGGCAACTAACCAAAAAGGACCCAAGAAAATCTGGGTACCTAAGGATAAGATAATCTATGTTGCAGACATCCTTAGCAGCAAAGTCAAGACTCCAGTCATGGTACCTGGACTCTGGATGCTCACGACATATGACGGGAAAAAGGTCTATGTTCCAAAGTCTGGAGCTTAGATCTGGAGGAGATGTCAAGTTTGGAGGGAATCATAAGGCAAAATAATTGGCTCTGGAACCATTGGCAATGGTAAACTTCCTTCCATAACTAATGTCTTGCTTGTTGAAGGATTAGCTCATAATCTATTGTCCATAAGTCAATTAAGTGACAATGGTTATGACATAATCTTTAACCAAAAGTGGTGCAAAGCTGTTAGTCAAAAGGATGGCTCAATCCTCTTTAATGGTAAAAGGAAAAACAACATTTATAAAATTAGTCTTTCAGAACTTAAGGTTCAGAATGTTAAATGCCTTATGTCTGTTAATGATGAGCAATGGGTCTGGCACAAAAGATTGGGTCATATTAATATGAGACGTGTATCTCAGATTAATAAACTTAATCTGGTCAGAGGACTTCCTAATTTGAAGTTCAACTCAGATGCTCTTTGTGAAGCATGTCAGAAAGGAAAATTTTCAAAATCATCTTTCAAATCCAAAAATGTTGTTTCAACTTCAAAACCATTAGAGTTACTTCACATTGATCTGTTTGGACCAGTGAAAACTGCATCCATCAGAGGCAAGAAGTATGGATTAGTCATTGTTGATGACTACAGCAGATGGACATGGGTAAAATTCCTAAAACACAAGGATGAGTCACATTCTGTGTTCTTTGACTTCTGCAAACAAGTCCAAACTGAAAAAGATTTCAAAATTGTTAAAGTCAGAAGTGATCATGGTGGTGAATTTGAAAACAAACATTTTGAAAAATATTTTAATGAAAATGGCATTGCTCATGATTTCTCCTGTCCTAGAACTCCACAACAGAATGGAGTTGTAGAGAGGAAAAATAGAACATTGCAAGAGATGGCCAGAACCATGATCAATGAGACTAACATGGCAAAACATTTTTGGGCAAAAGCAATTAACACAGCATGTTACATTCAGAATAGAGTGTCTATTAGACCTCTTTTAGAAAAGACTCCTTATGAATTGTGGAGGAATAGAAAGTCAAACATTTCTTATTTCCATCCTTTTGGATGTATTTGTTTTATGCTGAACACTAAAGAGAATCGTAACAAGTTTGATTCTAAAGCACAAAAGTGTTTCATGCTTGGATATTCTGAACGCTCTAAAGGCTACAGAGTATACAATACTGAGACACAGATTGTGGAGGAATCTATACATGTTAGATTTGATGATAAGCTTGGCAATCAAAAGCCAAAGCAGCTTGAAAACTCTGCAGATGGAGAAGTTATTCTCACAGAATCTAAGAAACCAGAGGTAGAGAAAGCTCAAGAAGAAGCTACGCCAGATGCAACTCCATTGGCTGCTCAAATGAATAACATGAATATTTCTGAAGAACCAACAGTTAAAGGATCATCCAGAATCAAACTTCTCATCCAGAAGAAATGATTATTAGGAAGAAAGATGACCCTATAAAAACAAGGTCGTTTATCAGATCATTTGGAACATCACTTGTTGGGTTGGTGTCTATTATTGAACCAACATCTGTGGATGAGGCTCTGAGTGATAATGATTGGATACTTGCAATGCAAGATGAGCTGAATCGATTTACAAGAAATGATGTGTGGGATCTGGTTCCAAGACCAAAATGTTTCAACATTATTGCAACAAAGTGGGTATTCAGAAATAAACTAAATGAGCAAGGAGAAGTTGTTAGGAACAAATCAAGGTTAGTAGCTCAAGGTTACAGTCAACAAGAAAGAATTGATTACACTGAAACTTATGCTCCAGTGGCAAGGTTAGAATCTATACGCCTTCTTATTTCATTTGCTGCACAACATAACATCACTCTATATCAGATGGATGTTAAGAGTGAATTCTTAAATGGTATTATAGAAGAAGAAGTTTATGCCCATCAACCTCCTGGTTTTGAAAGTGATAAATTTCCAGATCATGTTTTCAAACTCAAAAAATCTCTTTATGGTTTGAAACAAGCTCCTAGAGCTTGGTATGAAAGATTAAGTAATTTTCTTCTAGAAAAGAACTTTATCAGAGGCAAAGTGGACACAACTCTTTTTTGTAAAACATTTAAGAAAGATTTACCAGTTTGTCAAATTTATATGGATGATATTGTTTTTGGATCTACCAATATTATGCTGGGAAAGGAGTTTGCTTTGTCTATGCAGGCTAAATTTGAAATGGGCATGATGGGAGAACTTAGATTCTTTCTGGGAATCCAAGTAAATCAGACTCCAGAATGCACATATATTCACCAGACTAAATATGTCAAAGAGCTTCTGAAGAATTTCAATCTGAATGAAAGCAAATTGGCAAAGACTCCAATGCATTCTACAAGCACACTTGGTAAGGAAGAGGTAAGCAAGAAAGTTGATCAAAAACTTTACAGAGGTATGATTAGATCTCTCTTATATTTGACTGCTTCTAGACCTGATATTTTATTCAGTGTTTGTCTGTGTGCTAGATTCCAATCAGATCCTAGAGAATCTCACTTAACAGCTGTTAAGAGGATTCTAAGGTATCTGAAAGGTACTACTAATGTGGGTATGCGTTACAGAAGATCTGATGAGTATAAATTAGTTGGATTATGTGATGCTGACTATGCTGGAGACAGAGTAGAACGTAAAAGTACTTCTGGAAGCTGTCAATTTCTTGGAAGTCATCTGATCTCTTGGTTCAGCAAGAAGCAACCCACAATTGCACTTTCAACAACAGAGGCAGAATATATTGCTGCTGCTAGTTGTAGCACCCAGATGCTCTAGATGAAAAGTCAGTTGGAAGATTATCAGATTTTTGAGAGTAACATTTATATCTTATGTGATAATACTTCTGCTATATGCTTATCTAAAAACCCCATTTTACACTCTAAAGCTAAGCATATAGAGATTAAACATCATTTCATCAAAGACTATGTTCAGAAGGGAATTATCAATTTAAACTTTGTGGATACAGATCATCAGTGGGCTGATATCTTTACAAAACCCCTTGTTGAAGATAGATTTAAATTTATTCTGAAAAATATAAGTATTGACTTTTATCCAGAATAAAGTATTCATCAGATGAAATTTTTACTCAGATGATAAATGTCTAAACTCTGAAGTATTTCTTCATTTCAATTATGTGTTTATTTTTTGTGTGTGTTAATCTGAACTAACAAGGCTCAGAGGATTTGAATGTTGCCTAACGTTTCATTTCTCAAGAAGTTTCAGAGGCACATGCAAGCAAACACGTGTAGCTCAGAATCTGGAAAGATAGAATGCACCATACTGAATTGACGTTTGAGGTATTGCTTTGAAAATCCAAAATCTCTTGATTTTCGCCCCTTCTGTCAGAATCTTAAATGCTTGATATGATTTTATTCCTTGCATTAATTGCTTGATATGATTATGTTTCACTTCATTAAATGCTTAAGTGTACGCGTGATATCTTGTGTCTTTTGCATGCCCTAAATTGCTCTATATATTCTCACAACACTTCACAAATCACACTTTACACTCTTTACACTTCTCATATGCATTTCTGTTTTCTCTATTGCTTCCATCTCATTTCAAAACCCAAAACCTCTCGTAAACCCATACGCATCTCAAGAATATCAATGGCATCATCATCTTCAACATCTGCTCAGATGCAAACCTCAACTGCTGCTGCATCATCTCCAAATGCTGCTGCTTCATCTCCAACTGCTGTTGTGTACAAGGAACCAGTGAGAACTCTTCTCACTCCAATCAAAGATCTTGAGGTTATGTGTGAGAACTTTGTATATTTTGATTCCATTAAAGAAAATGGTTTTGATCTCTACCCAACCATCAAAACTCAGAACTGGGAAAAGTATTTTGACAGGATGATGGGTCCTGTTTATCCAACATTAGTGAAGGAGTTCTGGATACACGCTCAAGTTTGCCCTAAGTTCATTCATTCTTCTATTCTTGGAAAGGAAATTGTTATCACTGAGAAGTTAATCAGACAACTGATTGAGTATAAGGAAACTGATGGAATCACAAGTATGGTTACTGCTCGTGTGGACTTGGCTGACATTTTTCAAGAAGTTTGTGTTTCTGGGGAACCATCCAACAAAGTCAGAGATCTGAAGCCTGTTTATAGAATCTTGGCTAAGATTTTCATGAGTTCTATCTTTCATAGAAAATCTTCAAACTCTCCAGATTATGTCAACTCAGAACAAATGTACTTCATGTTCTGTATGTGTAAAGGCAAGAAGGTGGATCTGCCTTATCTTCTGTTCAGTCATCTTCTGAATCACATTAAGGAAACAAGAGAAGAAGTAAGGGTTAAGGCTGGAAAAATCAGAAATTGGATCCCTATGGGAAGACTGATATCAGACATTCTAACAGAGAATGGTCTTGTGAAGCATCTGACTGATGCTGGAGTGACAGATGATCTGTCTTATATTGTAGGATCTGTCATCAATGGGAACACTCTGAAAAGGATGAAGGTCATTTCAGAGCTTGCGTGCAAACCCAAGAAGTTTAACTCTAAAGAAGTCAGCAGAAGGAGAATTCCTTTAGCAGATTTTCCTATGTTCAGTGCTGATGAACCTAGGAACATCATTCTGACATTCATTGCTGATTGTTTGAAGAATGGTATCCCTCTGCCTGCTAACATAGTTCTGAAGGAAGGAGAAGTATTGCCAAATCTTCTGAGAGAAAGGCGCAAGAAGAGAAAAGCTGAGGAAGGATCTGTTGCACAGCCTAAGAGGAAAGCCTCTGATGCTGCTGACAAGCCTGAGAAGGACAAGAAGCAGAAGGAAAATCCTCCAGAAGCTAGCGTGGAGGAAATAAGAGAAACAATTAAACATGTATTAACATCTGATCCAAAACCTTTTGTCCCTTCACCCTCACCTTCACCTCCACCATCTCCTCCTCAAACATTTGAACCTCATTCATCTGAACCAATTTCATCTCCTCTTATACATTCTCAACCATCTTCTGTTCAACAACCATCTGAACCCCCTCTACAAAAATCTTTTGAACAACAACCCCAACAAACACAATCTGAACCACACCAACAACCATCATCTGAACCACTCTCTTCCGCTCAACCACCAGAAAAACCAACCATCCCAAATCCTGAACCCTCTATCCCACAACAATCTGAAGACATTCTGGATGTGCAACCCATTGCAACCATGTATGTCCTCTCTTCCATTTCATGTCATTCAACTGAATCATCTGATTCTGATGAATTTGAAGTTCCCTCACCAACCTGTTTACAGATTCCTGATCCTTTTAAACCACTACCATCTGACCTACCTACTTCTGAACAACATCTTCATCACATTGCTCTTCACTCCAAATTTAACTTCATAGAATTTCTACCATCTTCATCTGATGTTGTTACATCAACACCATCTGATGTTGACACCACTATTCCTCATCTCACCATACCACAACCATCTGAACCACAATCATCCATACCACAACCATCTGAACCACAACCATCTGAACAACCACCATTTGAACAACCATCATCTGATCAACCACCCCTGAACAAACCCAAACAAGCCCTGAACCCTCACAAAAAGTCACCATAGAAGACTTTCTGAACCCCAAACCCAGCTCAGATGTTTCTACTTTATTTAAGAATTTCAGGAAGGAAATGCGTATGGGGATTGCTTCTGTAGAGAAAGAGTGCATGGCTAGTATGGATCCTACTGAATCTGAAGCTTCTTGGAACAGATTCATCTCAAAGTTCAACTCTGCTGCATCTGATCTCAGAACACTCTGTGTTGATGATGCAAAGGCAAAGTTTGCTGAAATGGTCAGACAGACTCTGCTAAGCATTCTCACAACACCAGTGCTACTTCTGGAAGATGCTCCTACTGAAGAGACTGCTGCAATGATAGAAGATACTCCTGCATCTGACATGGAGATTGATAATCCTATGGCAACTGCATCTGCTTCTGAACCCTCTGCATCTGAGATGAAGACTGAGACTCCAAATGTTGTCCAAGAAGTCAAGGAAATTAGATCATGGATGATAAAACAGGAACAGACTACTGAAGAGATCAAAACTTGGATGGCCAAGCAAGAAGAGTCTACTGCAAAGATTACTGATCTTCTGACCCTGATTGCATCTCGCCAGCCCTAGTTTTCTTTTCCATGTTTTTGCATTCTTGTCTGCATTTGTTTTTTGTTGTTTTACTTTATTTCATCTGTTGTTTGAACATCCCTTCTTTTGTTATGTTTTGAATTTGAATGAATCTGGCTGTTTTGTTTTTCATTTTATGTGTTATATTTCTTTTCTTCTGTTATCTTTTCTGTCTTTTAAAATCTTTTTGATTATGACAAAAAGGGGGAGAAAGAGAATCTGATTGTTCAATCTATAGCAAATACTAAAACGAAAATTTAGACATAGTATTAACTAACTTTGTATCTCAAGAATTTCAGATTTTATTATTTCATCTGACAAAAACTCTTTGAAGTTACCCTGAGAATTACCCAACTAGGCTCTAATCCTTGAAGCAAATTTAACTCTGATTCTGGAAGAAAAACCAGACTCTGTATTTGAAAGAATTCATCAGGCTATGATTATAGAAAGCATCCAAGCTCTAATTCTTTATTTTTAACAAGGATTTCTACCAGGTTCTGAAATATACTCAAGCAAAAAGGGAAGTATTCTCTTCTATTGGAGTATTCATTTCAGGGGGAGATTCTTAATCTCAGGGGGAGTTATATATATTTTTGTCTCCTTATTGAACAAAATTCTCTATGTTTTGTCATCATAAAAAAGGGGGAGATTGTTAGAACACAGATTGATGTTTCTTATATCTCTATGTTTTGATGATAACTCTTATAGAATTTTGTATTAAGAATATATATACTCTAAAATTTGTTCAAGTATTATTGTTTCAGGTATTAAATTGAATACTCTTAAAGAAGCAAAATACATAAGTACAAGAAACTATGCAAGGCTCTGAAGCATCAGATGCAAGACTATCAAAAGATTCTGAAGCGCTGCCAGAAGGATCTGAAGCAGAAGCTACAGAATGATCTGAAGCGTTAATGAAAGAAGTGTACAAAGAGTTGAAGGCTTTGATCTAATCAGATTCTGAAGTTCTTTTCACTACAAGAACAGAGGCTCTGATAATCAGACTTTTATCATTTATATTCACGCTCAAAGCACATACTACTGCACACTCTGATGAAGACTCTGATCAAGATTGAGACTCTGATATATTAAGTGCTGATCATCTATCAAGGCTCTAATCATCTCAAACATTTTAGCTCTGACCATCTTAAAGTATTTCATTCCTTTAAGCTTGTTAGAAGTTCTGAAGTGCAGATTATGAAGACTTCATCTTGAAGGAAGCTTGTTGAAGAAGCTGTAAACTTGATTGGACGTGGTGCTACTTCCAAAGTAACCAACGGCTATTTTGTCCAAAGAAGTGACGTGGTGCAAATCCCAAGGCTTCTACAACCATACTTTTCCTGCAGAAAGCATATCTCTGCCCATACTTTTTGGTGATGAAAAGTCTTATATTCTAATATAATATTCAACTGCACATCACTCAAAGCAAATTGGAAAAGCTATAAAAGGAGAACTTCTACAACATTTAGAAGTTGCTAGTTCACTCAAAAAGAAATATTCATACACGCTTGATTCATCAAAGTGAAAATCTCACAAAGATCTTATTCATTTGTTCTTTCATAAAACTGTATAGTTTTATTTGTACTTAATCTTAAGTGTAAATATCACAGTTGTGATACAACTTATTAGAAGCAATCAAACACTTGTTAGTTTACATTAATTTGTAAGAAGTTCCTTGAGAAGACCAAGGTGTGGTTAGTAGTTCTTGAGAAGACTAAGACAGTTGTTCTTAGTGCTTAATATTGTAATCAGTTGATTAATAGTGGATTAAGTCCTTGTGGAGAAAGGCAAATCATCTTTCATAAGGTGGACTGGAGTAGTTGAGTTCAACGAACCAGGATAAAAATCTTGAGTTGTTTTTATTGCCATATTTCTTAAAACTCTTATTCAACCCATCCCCCTTCTAAGTGTTTTTCTCACATTCAGTTGTGTCCTTGATTTGCACAGTCTTGAAGGCCTGGCATAAAGTCTCATGGATTTCGCCATCAACCTCGACATACTTGAATGAAGATAAATGACTAATTATTATATCTTCTTCCCCACAAACAGTGACAACACTGCCACCTACCATGTACTTCAACTTTTGGTGCAGCGTGGACGTTACGGCGCCTGCCGAATGTATCTAGGGAAGTCCCAGCAGGAAGCTATAAGCTGGCTGGATATCTATAATGTACAACACTGCATCAATCACTTCAGGCCCGACCTGAATTGGCAAAGTCAACTCCCCGAATACGGACCTTCGAGTCCCATCAAAAGCTCGTACTACCAAGTCACTTGGCATACACAATATACCATGGGTATCCAACTTCATCAGCACTTTCTTCGGAAGTACGTTCAAAGATGACCCGGTATCAACAAGTACATGTGACAGAATGTCCCTCGGCATTCAATAGATATGTGCAGCGCACAATTATGATTCCTCCCCTTGGGTGTCAAATCCAAATCCGTGAATCCCAGCTCATTACCTACATTTACATGTGCCACAACTCCCTCGAGTTGATTCATAAAATCTCCTGTGGCACATAAGTTGTATTTAAGATTCTCAACAAAGCGTTCTTGTGCGCTTCCGAACACAACAACAAGGACAAAATGGATATCTTGGACGGAGTCTGCTCTAAGTGATCCACAATATTATAATCACTCTTTCTTATCAAGCGCATGAACTCTTCTGCCTCCTTCAACAAGGATTCCTTCTCACCAGCTTGAGAAGTCTCTTCAACCACTACTTTACCCTTTCCTTTGTCAGATTTATCAACGACCACTTCAGGTGATGAAAATACTCTTCCACTCCGAGTAATTCCACCAGCTCCAACTAAGTTATCCACAGAATCCACCGGTAAACTTTTCAACTCCTGCTTCTGTCCGTTGCAATATACTTTGGCTCCGTAGTTCCACGAAATCGCCTTAGTACTTTCATGTGGTACAGGACCAGCTTTGGTAATGATGATGGTTGGTGGCCTGGGCGGCGCAGAAATAGTAATAGTCTTGTACGGAATCGAGATTGTCGCAACCTCATCCCTCTCTTCAACCACTAATTCCTCAGTCTTTTTCTCAACAACTCTGTCAAATTGTAAGACACCATCATTCATCAGCTTTTGAATATGATTTTTCAGCTTCTCACATCCCTCGGGATGGCTCAAACATTCAGCACAAGCTTCATCGCAACCTGGGAATACCCCTCCCCTCAACAACTTGTTCTTTACAAAACTCAGCGGCGTCTTCAACTCATCAACATCCGGCACAAAATTCAAGCTCTCATCTTCGAGGATAGCGTTGACCCCAGCTGCCCCATAATTAGGCATGAGGTTCTGCACGACATTGGGCACGTCGTGAGAAAAGTTTATAGCCTTATTGTCTATGAGATCTTGAACTTTATGCTTAAACGCCTTACAGTTGTCGATATTGTGACCTGGAGCACCAGAATGAAACTCACAGCGAGCATTGGCGTCGTAACCAGGAGGTAGTGTACCTGTCAAAGGAGCTAGAGTCCTTTTCTCTATCAAATGTAACTGCAACAAGTGTTGGAGTAATTGAGAATATGGCATCGGAGGCGCGACAAACTACCTATTTACCGCCCTGCCCCGATCCTGGAATCTTCGAGGAGCATAATCCTGTTGATTCTGTTGTGGTTGTTATTGTTGTTGTTGTACCGTAGGTATTGTGATACTTGCAACCTGAGGCTGCTGTTGACGGTAGTGTTGATGCTGATTTCTGTTTCTTCCCCGGGAACTAGCTACTACATTAGCTTCTCCTTCTCGCTTTTTGTTTCCAAAAACCTTTCTATTTCCTCCTCCTGCTGAGGATCCTTTGCCAGGTTGAATCTTTCCTAGCTTAATTCCGTTCTCGACCCTCTCCCCAGTAATGATCAGATCAGAAAAGCTTCCATACATGTTACCGATCAGTTTCTCATAGTATACACCCGGTAGCGTGGCCACAAACATATCAATTAACTCCCTTTCTACCATGGGAGGTTACACCCTAGCTGCCAGCTCACGCCACCTCTGGGCGTACTCTTTGAAGCATTCACCATTCTTCTGAGACATATTATGCAATTGGACCCTGTTTGGCGCAAGATCGCTGTTATATTGGTAGTGCTTAACGAAAGCCTCAGCCAAATCCCTCCAGCATCGAATATTGACTGGTTCTAAGCTCATGTACCATTCAAGAGAAGGACCAGATAGGTTGTCCTGGAAAAAGTGCATCAGCAACTTTTCATCATCTGAGTAGGCGAACATCTTATGATAGTAGGAACGCAGATGAACCCTAGGACAAGTAATGCCTTTATATTTGTCGAAATCAGGAACTTTGAATTTCAAAGGTACTTTCAAGTCTGGGATCAGTCCCAAATTAGCCATGTCCAATCTCATAGAGTTCTGGTTTTCAAAGCTCCACATCTTCTCTTTGATCAGCTTAAACCTCTTATCAGCCTCAGACGGCAACCCTGCACCAATGTCTCGCATAGAGAATGCATCTTCCTGCTGATCTTCATCCCACTGAGGAACATGGTTGCCATGAGCAGCATATGCCATCTCAGGCATAGGGATTCCACCTACATTACCTCCGTCCGAAGGGATAACAACTGGAGGAATAACATTAGCACGTGGCGTGCCACCATTATTACGAGGAGGATTAGCAGCAGTCCCCCCGTGGAGTACACCATTACCATCAACCCTTGCAATTAGTGGCTGTACCAGAGTCCTCAGTTGCTCTTGACCATTTGCAACACCTGTATCAAATCCATAAATTGGGTCATTCTGTCCCGGAGTTCTTGCATCTCAGCTTGCATCTGCTCCATGATCTTACACTAATTTCCCTGAGTGGCGTAACGATGATTCGTCTGGTTGTCAATCCTGAAATAAACTATAAACCACGGAAATAAGGTTAACAGTCCCGGGCATCTGCGATGCAAAAATGCAGAATGACGCAATATGCAGACATGTATATATGCATTTAGGGAAATTTCCCCCTCGATTCTAGTTCCACGGGCACAACATGACAATGGAGAACTATCAGATAAGCGATAAGCAAACTCCTCATAAATAAAATGAGAGCCAAGAGTCAGATGCATCAATACAATGGAATCAGAATGACCTCAGCCAACAGGTCTGGTGATGGTCAGTATATACATCATAACATCAGACTGAAAGGAAATATAATCAAGTACGATAACTAGACTGGAAATCCTCTAACAGCTCCTTCGTCTCTGGATGATCAGGCCTGACGAGCAACCCCTAGATGAGCAGATCTCTCCGGCTAATAGTGGTATGCAAATCCTGAGCATAATTCTCCCAGGCGCCCTCACCAAAAGCCTCCTCAAGCTTACACCTCTTCACATCAGCTCTAGACTAGTAATCATCCAACGTTGCAAGCGCTTCATTCAGTCTACAATCACTGTCACGTCGGAGTGAGGCTTCAGCTGCAATCTTCTCATCCTTCACTTGGAGTTGAGCTTTCAGCTTGGTAATTTGTTGTTTCAATCCATCCTCCTGCTCTTTGTTATTAGTGAGGGTAGCATTCCACTGGTCGTTAAACCTGTAAATCTCTAAATGAGCTCTATCCAACTCCTTCTTCTTAGAAGTAAGAACATCACCAACAACCTTCAAATCTAAACCCAAACGCTCATGAGCGTGAATCTCTTTGGTAAGATATGTACCTAGCTTGTTTACCAACTCAGTTTGCCTCTTACAGGAATGAGTAGCTTCAATCTTTTCGCTTCGGAGCTGAATAATCTCTTTCTCCAATTCTTCATTTGCCTTGCGCAACTCCTTTTTTCAGACCACAACTAATTATACCTCTGGATGTCAACGGTAGTAGGCTCCTCAATCATTAGAGGATATAAAGGCTCACAAGGTGGAAAGGGCATCAACACTCTCTCTCGGCTCTCTCCTGAATCCACGTCACATAAGGATCGTAAGCTCGACTGTTACTCTTCCCCAAAGAAGCTTTCCCTTTGCGATGAATTTTGTTCCAAGCTTTCTCAACTCTAGCCAATGTCTCATTCTCTAGCAAGCCAGTGAAATATAGAGATTCCTGTATTTCCTCTTCTCTCGGAGGTTCTTTTAGAGCATACTCAAACGACCTCACTGCAAGGGATGGGTTATAGTTAATGCATCCTTTCCTTTCGACCAATAGGACGTTAGGAAAACCACCACAGCTGTAGATAATCTATGTACCTAGCTGATCTCTATTAAACCAAATGATATTCTCAGAAGTCAAGCCCATCAATCTCTCTGACCACTCTGAAGTACTAGCAGTATCAACAAAATGACCGGATTTGGGAAGGTGACTCACAAACCACCTGTACAACAAAGGTACGCAACATGACACGTTCTTCCCTCTTCGATTCTCATTCTTGTAATGCACAGAATGATAGACATCGCCCATAAGCGTAGGTACAAGATTCCCTGAAGCAAAAATGTGGAAAGCATCCAAATCTACAAAATCTGGAATATTAGGAAACAACATGATACCATAAATGCACAGTGCTAGGATGGCATTAAACACAACCCAACAACCTTCCTTCACAAAGTGTTGGGATCTAGCAACCAGAAAAGATAGTGGAAATCAAAGCATTCCATTCCTCTTGACCATCTTCCCTTTTAGCTTAGAAGCATCTAAATAAAGGGAACTAGCAAGCTTAGCCAGATCAGGCTCAACATCAGTGTGATAGAAAGGCATCTGGTCCAAGATAGGAACTCCAAGTAGCGCAGAGAACTCTTCTAGAGTAGGAAGTAATACATATCCTGGAAAAGTAAAGCACTGTAACTGTGAATCACAGAACTGAAGCAGAGTATGAAGACCACCCAACTCATAGACTGAGAGCTTGCAGATAAAACTCAAAAGCTTCCCATAGGACTGCTTGAAATCTTCCATCACATTTTTGTCAGCCACAGAGATCAAACTGAGTAGTGATCCAATGTCAAGAGTGGGGAGCTTATATACCACTGTCTTCTTCAGGCTAGGCTCCATGTCATAAGAGAAATAAGATCACTAGAATCGAAGGGAAAATATGCACCTGCAACATAAATACATGTCAATGTTAATATGCAGATGAAAAATGCAAATGCAATAGGGGATCAAGGTTGTTGTGTTGTTGATTGAGAAGAACTAGCGCTTCGCTTTGGAAAGAACATAAAACTGTCATAAGGACCAACTGTATCAAAGTCACAGGTTCACACTTACGAGAAAACCGAGTAGGTTGAAGGCCAAGGTTTCCTGCATAACCCAATCCCTCTCACAGGTATAGACCTAATCTCTAATAAGGTTCGGCATCCTATGCGGTCATCAGCATACAGACTTACTTTCGAGAAACGATGATACGTTCACCATTTCTAGTTTGGCATCATAGTCTGACGAAGCGGACTCACTTAGCTTACTACCAAATGATCGATCCTCAGAGTCGACAATCCTCAGATCCAACAACCTCTCAACTGTCCAAAACAGACTGGAAAGATAGTCATCAAAGAGAATTCCGTCTGACCGCATATTTCATGGGAACTAGTGCATGCCAAACATACAGGTTCATCACTACTTTCCGCTTCTAATGCTATAGTTGTACTCAAGCCTGAGTTTTGGCTTATCTCTCAGTGGAACATTTCCACCCAACAGCACATCAATAATGATAATATACAATGCTGAAAAGTAAAATGCAAATGCAGATAAAGTATAACACATATTTGCACACCCAAAGATAAACACACAAGCGCTAGGATTGACTCGCATAGGAGATGGGAAGATTCCCCAACAGAGTCGCCAGCTAGTCGTATCACTGTGAAGAGGGGTCGTAAGGACATAAGAGTCGCCACCGTTCGTTATTTATCCCAAAGAGAGGTAAAGGAAACGATCAGAGAAAACCTACGGAAAAGGGAGAAGACAGGTCATTACAACCAAATTATGGGTTCAGGAGTCGGTTACGCAAGGGGAAGGTATTAGCACCCCTCACGTCCGTCGTACTCGACGAGATCCACGCTTGTTGTCTATTTAAAAAGGGTGTTTATCTATCTAAGCTACAGGCCACAGGGACAAAAGAAAAGAAAAGGGACTCGATAGAGCATCACCGCTCTATACCTACGTACTCCCTCGTACAATGGGAAAGTCAGAGTCAACATAGTTTAGAAAACTACGGGTGAAGGTGGGGAAGGTTGCTCGCCAAGACATCATCGTCTTGTGCCTACGTATCCTCGTCTGGTACGAGAAATCAGAATAAATGTAGTTCGGGCTAACAAGACCACAGGTTGGTTCAAGTGTTTTACCCGAGTAGGGTTAAACCTTAGTTCTAGCAGTTAGGTGTATTGCTGCTTGACCATTGGAGACATAGGCGTTACCTGTTTGCGATAGAACCAAGAGTTAATAAAACTCTCTTTATGAAAAAGTTTTCCATTAATCCCGAAGGATAAAAAGTTTTGATGTTTTTTTTGAGTCTTTTATGAAAGAAGTGAATTGAATTGGGTTTGTAATTCATGTTGCACTAAAGACTATGACTTAGGAGCGAATGCGTCGCATATCGTCCAAAGGACATACGCTAAACACTATAGACAATTGAGAGGAGGCCCCCCAATCATCATTTCCCAAATGCTTAAGTCTCGTAGCGTACAACACTCATTATCCTTTATTATATGTTTTGAGATGAGAAGAGAAGACACACTCTAAAAGGGAGACTAGACTCAACCTAATGTTATCATGCAATGTACACCTATAATTGAAATGAAAAGGGAAGACTACCCTAATGTTATCATGCTTGGATTGAACAATTAATGTCTCTCCTACTCCCAAAAGGGACTAGGAATCCTAAGGGATTATGGCAAAGGAGAAAGAAAAAAGAGAGATCAAACATAAATGAGAAAGAAGATAATGATGCAAACATACAATGCAACACAAATAAGAAGAGGGGGGAAAAAGGTGTGGGGTACCAACCACCACAAGCACATCTCAACCTCTTCAAGCAAACAAAAAAGTGCAACACAAATGAGAGATGCAAGCAAAGGAACTTGAACAAGTCCAAGCAAAAGTGAGATGAAATGGGAGAAGCGAGCTCCTACGACCATCGACCATCAATCACCGAAGAAAAGTGGGAGGAAAAAGTGTGGGACAGCAGCCACCATAAGCACATCTCAACCAAATAATTCTTCATACCCATGCAAAGTAAACAAAGAACACTCATCACTTTGAACAACATATACAAGAGTATGTGTTGCACCCCAAAATTTGCCCAACCTTTTTCTCGGCTTGGCTTTTTGTTTCATTACATTCTGTTGTATTTCTGCATTGCATAGCATTTGCTCTTGAGACAGGGGATCGAGGTTTACCCATGACACACAATCCGCTCTCAGTGCAAGCAATCAAAGTAGCGGGCTCCGACATTTATTTTGCCCAGTGATGGGCGACCGATTTTATTTTGTTTTGCAGGTTATTTTCAGCCAAGAAAGTAGAATTCAAGTTACCGTGAGCAATCTCATGGTTACAACGTTCAAGAACACACTCCAGAAGCTTAACAGGGTTCGAAACAGCAAGAAACGGGCAAACACGCAGGTTTCCCTCCAAAAGGCGCCAGAATTCAAATTTTGAAGGTGTTAATCGGTTAACGCATATGGTTAACCAATTAACCAATGAAAAATCAGCCCAGATTCAAAAATTTAAAGGGGTTAATCGATTAACCTATATGGTTTACCGATTAACCAATGTGATTTTTGCCTTTGTACGTGATTTTTCAATGCAGAGCCATTTGGGGTCTAATTTTGGCCATTTGGAATATCATTTTTACACTTGGGAAGGATCTAGAACCATTTTTGAAATTTGGATTAGTTTTCAAATTAATTCAATTCCCTCCAAAATCCCACCCCTAATTCCATTCCAAATTTTCCAATCCACTCTCCAAACCTTGCTTTGGGTCCAAGCCAAAAGAGTACTTAAGTGATTCACTCCAAACCATAATGATCTAACTCTCATAATTCCCATTTTCAAATTCAGAATTGCCCTCAATTCTCTCTCAATTTCATCATTTCCAAAACCCTCATTAAAGCTCTTCCTCCATTGAATTAATTGATTCTTCATTGGAATCCATTAATTCTTGAGCTTAAACTTTCATCTCTCATCTCTATTGGATCAGTTTCTCCATTCAATTTTCGTGCAAATTCAGATCTAAAATTTGAAGTGAAGCTAGAAGTGATTATTTGAAGTAATTTGGCTTAATCTTGAAGGATCTCCATCTTTACTACAAGGATTAGCTTGGATCTTGAAGTATTTCGGGTTTCTTGATTTGATCTACTCATTTCCAGCAAATCAATATTAACCGAAGCAAATCTCCACTTCGTAGGTTGGAAATTCTTGATCTGATTCTGTTTTTAGCTTAATTGCATGTTCATCATGTTGATTTTCGTTTTTGATTGATTTACTGCATTTTGATTCATATGATCTGTGTTGATGCAGTTTGGATCTGTATACATGCTATTGGAATCATGGTTTTCGAATTTAATTTCATGCTTAAGTGATTATGTGATCATCAGCATGTTTGGAGAAGTGATAAGCTATTGAAAAGTGATTCTGGTTTGCTGTTTTCTGCTGTCAGTACAGTGTTAATTGGTTAACGCATATGGTTAACCAATTAACCATCACAAATTTTCAGATTTTTCAAAGTTTTTACAGTGTTAATCGGTTAACGCATATGGTTAACCGATTAACCAGTTCAAATTTTTAGTTTTTCAAACGTTAACAGTGTGTTAACCGATTAACATTGTGCTGGCAAGCCTGTTTTGCTACTTTGTTTGATTGTTCGCATACCGTTTCACTTCGAATCTTCATAAATTGATATGATGCATTAGGAGTGAAATGTTTTTGGTTTTTGCCACTGTTTATGTTTGGTTGATCATGATTTTTTCGATACTTGTGCTCATTTTCCACTTGGATGCATACTTATGTATGTGGTTCAAAGTGATGACTCTTTGCATGTTTGTTTGTTTCTATCTATGGCTTTCCCTTCCATGTTTGCATCATTCTTGCATCGCTGTTGAGGTCGAGACAAGCTTGTGGCGGCTGCTGCCCCACACATTTTTTCCTCCCTCCCTCCATTCCAAGTGTTGCATTTTCATGTATGCCTCTCTTTACTTGTGATTGAATTTACTTGGTGCTTTCTTGTGCTTCTTGCCATGATCCCTATAGGGTTCCTAGTCCCTCCGTTTAGGACGGGAGTAGGAGAGACATTAGGTGTTCAATCCAAGCATGCTAACATTAGGTAGTTCCCATTTGTATCCCAACTCTAAGTCCACTTTGCATGAAAACTTTTTAGGATTGAGTTTAGTTTCCCTTTAGTGCGCTCTTTCTCTCCTCATCTTCAAACACTCATAAAACACCTAATAAAGAATGAAAAGTGTTGTACCCTACGAGCCTTAAGTTACTTGGGGAATGGTGATTGAGTGGCTTCCTCTTAATTTCCTAGAGTGTTTAGTATACACCCTTAGGGTGATATGCGACGCATTCGCTCCTAAGTCATAGTCTCTAGTGCAACATGAGTTACAAATCAAATTCAAAACACTTCTTCTCTAAAATAACACAAAAACACTTCAAATCTTTTTCACCCTTTGGGGTTCTTAATCATGGAAAATATTTTCTGATAAAAGAGTGTTGTTAACTCTTAGTTCTACCGCAAACGGTAACGCCTAAGTCTCCAATGGTCGAGCCGCATACACCAACTGCTAGAACTGCTTGTTAACCTTACTCGGTCCTAAAAACGTTTGACCAACATGTGGTCTTTTTAGCCCGAACTACGTTTGCTCTGATCTTTCATACCAGATGAAAACACGTAGGCATAAGACGCGATGTCTTAGCGAGCAACCTTCCCCCCTTTCACCCGTAGTTAGCCGAACTACGTTGACTCTAACTTTCCCATTGCACGAGGGAATACGTAGGCACAGAGCGGCGATGCTCTACCGAGTCTCTTTTCTTTTTCTTTTGTCCTTTGGCCTTTAGCGTAGATAGTTTCAACACACCCTTAGATAGACAACAAAGTGTGGATCCCGTCGAGTACGATGGACGTGAGGGGTGCTAATACCTTCCCCTTGCGTAACCGACTCCCGAATCCAGGACTTTGTTGCGATGACCTCGTCTTTTTCCCTTTTTTGTTAGGTTTTTCCGATCGTTTCCTTTCCCTCTCTTTGGGATAAATAACGAAAGGTGGCGACTCTTCTGTTTTCCGCCGGGTGTTTTTCGCAGTTGCGACAGTTGGCGACTCTGCTGGGGACCTGGTTCCCTATGCGAGTCAACCCTAGCGCTTATTTGTTTATCTTCGGGTGTTGTATATATGTACTTTATTTACTTTCGCATTTTATTTCCCGCATTTATTTTTAGCATTATATCATTATTGCTGTGTTGTGGGGAGGGGATTTCTTATTGAGTACAACCCTAACATTAGTAGTGGAGACTAGTGGAGGGCCTGTTTGCTTAGCAGACACAGTTCCCTATGAAATTCACGCTCAGACGAGATTCTCTTTGATGATTTCTTTTCTGTCCCTTAGGGCTCGAAAGGATTTTGGATTTGAGGGTTGTCGACTCTGGGAATCGATCATCTGTGGTTCAGCTAAGGAGGCCTCTTCATGAGATGATGATGCCAAACCAAAAATGGTGAACGTATCATCATTTCTCGAAAGTCTATGACGCTGATGAACGCATAGGATGTCGAACCTTGTTAGTGGATAGGTTCAGACTTGTGAGAGGGATTGGGTTATGCAGGAAACCTTGGCTTTCAGATTACCCGATTCTTTACAGTGTGAATCTGTGGTCCTGAGATCAGTGGGTCCTATTGTCGGTACTTTATTCTTGCTAGAGTGGAGTGCTGGTTCTTCTTGATCAACAACACAACAATCTTGATCCCCTGTGTGCATTTGCATTTGCATTTTCATCTGCATTTCATTAAGATGTATTTATGTTGCAGGTGCATATTTCCTCCGTGATTCTAGTGATCTTATTATGGAGTCTTTGAAGAGAACATTAGCTTACAGGTGAAGGTGAGAAAATACTTAGAAGGGGGGGGGGGGTTGAATAAGTATATAGAAAATATTATGGCAATAAAAACTCAAAGATTTTTATCCTGGTTTGTTGAACTCAACTACTCCAGTCCACCCTATCAAGAGTGATTTGCCTTTCTCAACAAGGACTTAATCCACTATTAATCAAACTGATTACAATAGCAAGCACTAAGAGCAACTGTTCTTAGTCTTCTCAAGAACTACTGATCCCAACTGGATCTTCTCAAGGACTTTTACAATCAATATGTAAAACTAAAACAAGTGTTTAAATGCTTCTAAATAAGCTATATCACAACTGTGATTTTACACTTAAGTTTTAAGAACTATGAAATAAATTCAGCAATGAGTATAAATTGTATAAGAGCTTTTCTTTTGAATTCTTTCAATATTTCATCAACTGAAGAAGAGTGTTGGAGTCTTGCTTTTATAGGCACAGAAGTCTAAGTTGTTTTCATGTTGAAGGTTGTGTAATGAAAAAGGCTGTAGCCTTTTTGTCTTTACATCACTTGACCTTTCCTAGAATTAGAATGCATAGAGAAATCCTTTTTATCTGTGTTCTTGTGTCTAGCATAAATGAGGAAAGAGTCATTTGGTCTATCCAACGGACATAACTTTGAATTCTTCTTCAACAAGTTTCTAATACTCAACAAATAACATCAGAGCCTTGAGTGATCAGAGTCTTTGATGTTCATCAGAGTTTGCTGAATCAGAGTATTGCAGCAAGTGTGCTTTCAGCGTGTAATTCTTCAGAGCAGAGTTTGGGATCAGATCCTCAGTACTAGCAGCGTAGTACTATCAGAGTCTTCTGAAATAACTGTGCTTGAAACTCTTCATACAAAATCTTCAATGCTTCAGATGCTTCTGTAGCTTCTGCTTCAGATGCTTCTGTAGGCAGCATTCAGATTCTTCTAATAGATGCTTCTGACGCTTCAGAGCCTTGCATAATTTCATGTTTAGATCTAATTTGCTTTCAGAATGATATTCACTTTAATATCTGCAACAAACATACTTAAACAAATTTTAGAGTATATAATTTCTTAATACAAAATTTCGTAAGAGTTATCATCAAAACATAGAGATATAAGTAAGAACCAATCTGTGTTCTAACAATCTCCCCCTTTTTGATGATGACAAAAACATAAGAAATTTTGTTTAATAAAAATATAATTATAAGTCCCTCCTGAGATTATAAATCTCCCCCTGAATTGAATACTTAGAAGGAATAAAAACTTCCCTTTTTGCATGAGTATTCTTTTCAGAATCAGAGCCTGATTGTTCCAAAAAAAATTGGAGCTTGACTTGAATGAACGTTTCAGGATCAGAGCCTGATTGGTTAAACTTGATTTGGGGATCTCAGAGTTACTTTTAAAGAATTTGTCAGATTTTTCAAATGTTCTGAAATACTAAAAGTTCACGTTAGTTATAATTAGATATGTCTGAATTTCATTTAGGTAGAGTTTATTTGAACAGTCAGATCCATTTTCTCCCCCTTTTTGTCATAATCAAAAAGTAAAACTTTAAAGACAAAATAAAAGGAAATAGAGAAAAGATCCATTCATGTAGAGAAAACAACAGAGTCATTCATTCATTCAGATAAAAACAGACAAATCATTAGATAAAAAAAATTAAGTACAGGTGCACAAACATCAGATACAGAAAACAGAAAACTAGGTTTGCTTGGAAAGAATCATCTTCAACAGATGAGTGATCTTAGATGAGGATTCTTCTTGCTTTGTCATCCATTTTGCCATGTTCTCATTCTTCTGATCTTGCTTAGACATCCATTGTGCCATGTTCTCAGTCTTCTGATCTTGCTTGGCCATCCCTGACTTGATCTCAGATTTCCCAGCTTCCAAAACTGCAATCTTATCTTCCAAATCTGGATTGGATAGTTCTGGTTGAGGATCAGAAGGTTTAGATGTTGGTGGTTCAGATACAGCTGGTTCAGATGCAACTTGTTCAGATGTAAAAGTTTCAGATTGTATGGGTTCAGATGCAATTGGTTGTTAAATTTCAAGTTGCTATTGTGTTGTAGGTTGTTTTTTTGGTGTTGTTTGTGGTTCTAATTGAGGAAGGTCAGATGATTTTAATGGTGTTGTGGAAACAGGACAGATGGAATTTGTGATGTAGGAATTTTTGGTGGTTCAGAAGTTTGAGATAGAGCAGGAATAGTTTGAGTTTGAGTGGGAGGAGGTTCAGGCATAGAACTAATTGTTGATATATTTACAGTAATTTTAGGAATAGAAGGTAAATATGTCTTAGTACCTTTTGTCTTGATGCGCTTGGTAGGAGCAGAGGGAACCTCTCCAGAAGCTTTTCTCTTAATCTGCTTTTGTGGTTTTTCAGCTACTTTTTGTTTCTTCTAAACAACAACTTCATCTGCCTCTAACTGTCTTCTTTTTCTCATGTTCTCCTCATACACATCTGGAATAGGTTCTCTAGCTCGAATCAGAATATCAGCAAGAATAGGTGTTCCATCTGCTTTGCACATTTCAATATACCTAAGAATAATATCCCTAGGTTCTTCAGCACCAAAGATTGGAAAGTCTTGAACTGGAATCCTTCTCTGACTTACTTTAGTAACATTCAGCTTATTGGGAGCAGTTGTGAGTTCATCCATAACTTTTAGCCTCTAAAGACTCTTTCCATTCAAGGGTTTTCCAACTATTGTCTCAAGCTCTTCTTTAACTCCAGCTTCATAAAGAGCAGCTACCAGACCATTCTCTGTCAGAATGTCTGAGATCAATCTTCCAAAAGGAATCCACGTCCTGATCTTCTGTCCCTTAGTCTTAATGGATTCTCTGGATGCATTAATGTGATTTCACAGATGCATGAAGAGAATATATGGAAGATCTACTTTTGTACTCTGACTTAAGCAGTACATGAAGTAGAGTTGTTCATTATTCACATAATCTGGAGAATTTGTAGATTTTCTGTGATTGATGCATCCCAAAAAGATCTTTGCCCAGATTTTGTAGTCAGGTTTCAGATCCTTGAATTTGTTTGATGCTTGTCCAGATGCAATAACTTCCTCATAAATTTCTTCCATGTCAACACGCCCAGCTGGCAGATGACAAACTCCATTAGTCTCCTCATACCCAATGAGTTTTCTGATGAGATCTTCAGTGATTATGATCTCTTTTCCCATAACAGAAGAGAGAAATTTTTTTGGGTAAACAGATGCATGAATCCAAAACTCCTTCACTAAGTGAGGATACACTGGTTTAAATAATCTGTCAAAATACTTAACCCAGCCTTGTGCATCAACAATAGAATGCAAATCAAATCCATTGTCATCCAGAGAGTCAAATCCCATCATGGATTCACAAAGAACTTCCAGCTTATCAACAGGAGTTAACAAAGTTCTTTCAGGTTCCTTAAATGGAGTAACACCCATGTTTGATGATGTAACTGCAGCCATTGATGATTGAAACTGAGCTGATGTTGAGGATGATGTTGCCATTGTTGAAGATGAAGGAGATTTGGATGAAGGTTTAGGGTTTTGATGAAGAGCAAAGAGCAAACAGAAATGCATATATTGTTTGTGAAGTGAAAAGTGTGAAATTGTGTGATTTGTGGTATTTATAGAGAGAAAATAGGGCACACAAACATACACATTCAGCACGTTCTCAAGTAGCAATTAATAGCATTTAATGAAAAGAATATTAATCATTTCAAAACATTAATTGATTATGACAATTTGGGGGGAAAACCAAGATTTTAACTATTCAAACAATACCTCAAATGTCTCTTCAGTAATGTGCACGCCATCTTTTCAGATTCAGAGTGACACGTGTTTGCTTGCATGTGCTTCTGAATTCTCTTTGAGAAATGAAATGTTAGCCAATGTTCAGATCCTTCTAAAAAATTTGATAATCTTCTAGCTGACTTTTCATCCAGAGCATCTGCGTGCTACATCCAGCAACAACAATATATTCTGCCTCTGTAGTTGATAGTGCAATTGTAGGTTGTTTCTTACTGTACCAGGAGATTAAATTTCTTCCTATAAATTGACAACTTCCAGAAGTAATTTTTCTTTCCACTCTATCTCCAGCGTAATCAGCATCACAGAATCCAACTAATTTAAAATCATCAGATTTTCTGTAACACAAACCCACATTAGAAGTACCTTTCAGATACCTTAGAATCCTCTTAACAGCTATTAAGTGTGATTCTCTAGGATCTGATTGGAATCTTGCACACAAGCATACACTGAATAAAATGTCAGGTCTAGAAGTAGTTAAGTAGAGAAGAGATCCTATCATACCTCTGTAGAGTTTCTGATCTACTTTCTTACTTACCTCTTCCTTACCAAGAGTACTTGTTGGATGCATATGAGTCTTTGACATCTTACTATCAGTCATGTTAAACTTCTTCAGAAGCTCTTTAACATATTTGGTCTGATAAATGTAAGTGCAATCTGGAGTCTGGTTGACTTGAATTCCCAGAAAGAATCTCAATTCTCCCGTCATGCTCATCTCAAATTCAGCCTGTATACATTGAGCAAACTCCTCTCCCAGCATAACATTGGTAGATCCAAATATAATATCATCCACATATATTTGACAAATTAACAAATCTTTCTTAAATGTTTTACAAAAGAGTGTTGTGTCCACTTTGCCTCTGATAAAAATTTTCTCCAGAAGAAAATTGCTTAATCTCTCATACCAAGCTCTGGGAGCTTGTTTTAAACCATAAAGAGATTTCTTTAGTTAAAAAACATGTTCTGGAAATTTTTCACTTTCAAAACCAGGAGGTTGGTGAACATAAACTTCTTCTTCTATAACACCATTTAGAAAGGCACTCTTAACATCCATCTGATATAGAGTGATGTTATTTTGTGCAGCAAAAGAAATGAGTAAACGAATAGACTCTAACCTGGCTACAGGAGCATAAGTCTCTGTATAATCAATTCCTTCTTGCTGGCTATAACCTTGAGCAACAAGCCTTGATTTGTTTCTTTCAACTTCTCCTTTTTCATTCAACTTATTTCCGAAGACCCATTTAGTTCCAATTATGTTGAATCCCTTTGGTCTTGGAACCAAATCCCAAACATCATTTCTTGTGAACTGATTGAGCTCTTCTTGCATGGCAATTATCCAGTCATTATCTTTCAGAGCTTCATCCACAGAAGTTGGTTTAATAACTGACGCCAATCCAAATAATGATGCTTCAGATGATCTGAGGAAGGATCTTGTTCTTATGGGGTCATCTTTCTTTCCAATGATCACATCCTCTGGGTGAGAGGCCTTGATTCTGGAAGATGATCCTCTAACATTTGACTCTTCAGAAATGTTCAAGTTGTTCATTTGAGAAGCTAAAGGAATTGCATCTGGCGTTGCTTCTGGTTCCTTCACTTGAGCATTGCAGCAAGTGTGCTATCAGCGTGTAGTTCTTCAGAGCAGAGTTTGGGATCAGATCCTCAGTACTGGCAGCGTAGTACTATCAGAGTCTTCTGAAATAACTGTGCTTGAAACTCTTCATACAAATTCTTCAATGCTTCAGATGCTTCTGTAGCTTCTGCTTCAGATCCTTCTGTAGGCAGCATTCAGATTCTTCTAATAGATGCTTCTGACGCTTCAGAGCCTTGCATAATTTCATGTTCAGACCTAATTTGCTTTCAGAATGATATTCACTTTAATATCTGCAGCAAACATACTTAAACAAATTTTAGAGTATATAATTTCTTAATACAAAATTTCGTAAGAGTTATCATCAAAACATAGAGATATAAGTAAGAACCAATCTGTGTTCTAACAACAGGTTCCCTACCCCAGACGTCAGTTATTTGCGGGGTTTGATTGTTATGGCCGACAGGGAGGTGATGGAGGATTTTAGGCAGTCTTATGGGAGGTTGGTGAGGTTTGTCTGCAAGCCTTCAGCATATGAGATCAGTGGTGTCTATACTCTTCTGCAGTTCTATGATGCCCAACTGAGATGCTTTGTCTTTTCTGATTATGTCCTGGCTCCTACCCTAGAGGAGTATTTAGAGCTGTTAGGGGTACCTTTTATTGATCAGATGCCATTTGTCTATGTTGATGCTGAGCCTGATCTGGCTAAGCTCGCTGCTATATTGCACCTGGATGATTCAGAGTTAAAGGGGAAGCTGGTTAAGAGGAGTGGGACATATGGTTTTCTTTTGCCTTTTCTGGTGGAGAAAGTTCAGCAGTTCGCCAAGGATGGGTGTTGGATTGTGTTTGGCGCCATTCTAGCTCTTTGTATATACGACATTGTATTATTTCCTAATCTGCCAGACTTTGTAGATGTGGATGCTTTCTACTTTCTAGCTTCAGGGAATCCGGTATCCACACTTCTAGGAGATGTTTATCATTCTGTGCACCATAAGAATGAGAATCAAAGGGGAAAGAATGTATCTTGTTGTGTCCCTTTATTATACAGGTGGTTTGCTAGTCACATGCCCAAGACAAGTCTGTTTGTTGCTACCACTAGTACTTCAGAGTGGTCTGATAGGTTGGTGGGTTTGTCTGCGGAGAATATTACTTGGTTTGACCAAGATATGCTTGGTACAGAGATTATTTATAGTTGTGGTGGATTTCCTAATGTCCCTTTGGTCGGAAGGAAAGGATGCATTAACTATAACCCTTCTTTATTGGTCAGACAGTTTGGATATGCACTGAAGGATCCTCATAAAGAAGAGGAGATACAGGAATCTCTGTATCTTATCGGTTTATTGGAGGGCGATGCCTTAGCCAGATTAGAGCATGCTTGGAGTAGTATTCATCAGAGAGGGAAAGTAGCCTTGGGGAAGAGTAATAGTCGAGCCTATGACCCTTACCTGAATTGGATTCATGATAGAGCTGCAAAGTTTCTGATGCCGTTTCCTTCAGTTGCACCTCTGTATCCTCTCATGATTGAGGAACCCACTACCGTAGACATTCAGAAGTACAATCAGTTGTTGTTTGAGAAGGAAGAGATGAGGAAAGCTAATGAGGAGTTGGAGAAAGAAATCATTCATCTTAGAAGTGAAAAGATTGAGGTTGTTCATTCCTTCAAGAAACAAACTGAGCTGGTAAACAAATTGGGTACGGATCTGACCAAGGAAACCAATTCTCGGGAGCGTTTGGGTTTGGATTTCAAGGCTGTTAATAGTGTTCTTGCCTCCAAGAAGGAGGATTTGGATAGGGCTTACTTGAAGATTTATAAGTTTGAGAACCAGTGGAATGTCACGCTCACCAACAATAAAGAACACGAAGACAAGTTAAAGCTACAGACCAGCAAGTTGAAGACAAAGCTCAATGCCAAAGACGAGAAGATTGCAGCGGAGGCGTCACTCAGACGGGATAGTGAGTACAGGTTGAACGAAGCTATTGCAAACTTAAAGGACTGCCGGTTGAGAGCTGATTCTAAGAGATGCATTCTCGAGGCATGCTTTGGGGAAGGAGCTTGGGAAGACCATGTTGAGAGTTTACAGCATAGTGTTAGCCAGCAAGAGTTACTTATTTAAGAACTACTTGCTAAACCAGATCATCCTGAGACGCGAGAGTTGCTAGAGGACTTCCGGTCTCGTCATCCAGCTTGACTATCTTGTTTATCTCTGTTGTAGTTTGTTGCTTATTGCTTGTTGTACTGACCATCACCAGGCTTGTTGGTTGAGGTCTTTTCCTTATTATACTAAATTGTAGCTTGTACATTGCCTGTTGGCCTATGATTATATACGAGGAGGTTCTGTTATATGCTTGTCTGTAGGGTTCTCCATTGTTGTTTTTCTCCCGAAAACTAGAATCGAGGGGGAAATTTCCCTGTTGCATACATATATGTCTGCATTTTTGCATTTTTTTTCTCATTGCAGGTGCATCAGAACTGTTAATCTTATTTCCTGTGGTTCGTAGTGTTTCAGGATTGCCGAACAAACGACTCACCGGTACGCAACTAGGGGGAATCAGAAGAGATTAATGGAGCAGATGCAAGCAGAGATGCAGGAAATGAGGGACCAGATGGCCCAGTTCATGGAGGTAATGCAGGGAGTGGCTAATGGACAAGAGAAACTCCGTACTTTAGTGCAGCCCTTGATTGCACGTGTTGATGGTAACAGCGTGTTGCATGGTGGGAACGTTGCTAATCCTCCACATGTTGAGACTCCTCGAGATGATAACTCCATGCCTACTTTGGTTATCCCTACTGCTGGAGGGAGTGGTAATGCTGCTGGTGCCGGTAATGCTGCAGGGTTCAACAACACTGGTTTTGGTAATGGTGGTAATGGTAATGGGAATGATTATGGTCCTGACACCACTTGTGCTATACATGGTAATATGGATCACCTCTGGAATGAAGACAGGCAAGATGATGTGTTCTCGCTAAGGTTTGTGGCTGCTGAGTTACCCTCTGAAGCTGATAAGAGGATCAAGATGATTGAAGAAAAAATGAAGTCCCTTGAAAGTCAAAACTCTATAGGCCTTGATATGGCTAACTTGGGACTGATCCCAGACCTGAGAGTGTCGCTGAAGTTCAAAGTCCCATACTTTGACAAATACAAGGGTACCACCTGCCCGAGAGTTCATCTAAGATCCTACTACCGTAAAATGTCTGCCTACTCAGACGATGAGAAATTGCTCATGCATTTCTTTCAGGACAGTTTGTCTGGTCCTTTGTTGGAATGGTACACGAGTCTGGAACCCGTGAATGTCCGCAGTTGGAGGGATTTGGCCGAGGCCTTTATGAAACATTATTAATACAACAACAACCTTGCTTTTAACAGGGTCCAGTTTCAGAATCTTTCACAAAGGAACAATGAGTGTTTCAAGGAATATGCCCAAAGGTGGCGGGAGTTAGCAGCTAGGGTGCAACCGCCTATGGTGGAACGTGAGCTCGTTGATATGTTTGTCTCCACTTTTCCTGGCGTTTATTATGAGAAGCTCATTAGTAGCATGTTGGGTAGTTTCTCTGACTTAATCATCACCGGAGAGAGGGTGGAAAATGGTATCAAGTTAGGGAAGATAAGTACTGGTGAAATGCCCTCAGCTGGAGGAGGTAAGAAGGTGTTCGGTAAGAAGAAACGAGAAGGAGATACTAACTCAGTGTCGAGTTCTCGCAGGAGAGGTAGAGGTCAGAATCGTCAGCAACAGCAGATTTCCAGTATTACAATTCTCGCTGTTCAGCAACAACAATGTCAAGAACAACAACAACAACCACAGCAGAATCAACAAGGCTACAGAAGATATCCGGATCGGGCTCAGACGCCAAATAGACGATTCGAGACACCGCTGATGCCGTATTCCCAGTTATTGCAAGCTTTGTTGCAATTACAGCTTATCCAGAAGAGGACCTTAGCTCCATTGACAGGTACACCTCCACCCGGGTATGACGCGAACGCTCGCTGTGAGTTTCATTCAGGTTCCCCGGGGCATAACATCGATAATTGTAAGGCCTTTAAGCATAAGGTGCAAGACATGATCGATAGTAAAGCAATTAACTTCTCCAATGATGTTCCTAATGTCGTACTAAACCCCATGCCAAATCATGGGCAAGCCAGGGCCAATGCAATTATTAAGGAGGATATTTTAGATTTGGTAACAGATGTTAATGAGCTGAAGACACCTTTGAGCTTTGTGAAAGCTAGATTGTTGAAGGGTGGTGTTTTCCCAGGATGTGCTGAAGATTGTGCTGAGTGTCTGAGTAATCCCGAGGGATGTGGGCAGTTGAAGGGATATATTCAAGATATGATGGATAAGGGAGTCTTGCAGTTTGACCGGTCTGTTGAAAGAAAGTCTGAAGAGTTGGTGGCTGAGGAAAGGGATGAGATTGCAACAATTTCCATTCCATACAAAACCGTTACCATTTATGCGCCAAAACCACCAACAATAACCATAACTAAAGCAGGTCTCGTACCGTTTGAAAGCACCAAGGCTATTCCGTGGAACTATGGAGCTGAAGTGTATTGCAATGGACAGAAACTAGATTTGAATGGTTCCCCTGCGAATTCAGTAAATAATCTTGTGGGAGCAGGAGGAATTACCCGTAGTGGCCGGGTCTTTTCGACACCTGAAGTGGTTATTGACAAGGTTGACAAGGGTAAGAGACCAGTGGTAGAGGAAACTTCTCGGGCTGGAGAGAAGGAATATCTGTTAAAGGATGCATAGGAGTTTATGAGGCTGATATGAAAGAGTGACTACAAGATAGTCGATCATTTACAGCAAACTCCTTCTAAGATATCAATCCTGTCTTTATTACTATGTTCTGAAGCGCATAGGAATGCACTGTTGAGAATACTGAATACTGCTTACGTGCCGTAAGAAATTTCGGTTAATCAACTCGAAGGGGTTGTTGCACACGTAAATGCAGGAAACGGTTTGGGGTTTATAGACTTGGATTTGACGCCAAGGGGCAGGAACCATAACTGTGCGTTACACATATCATTAGAATGCCGAGGGGCTGTTATGTCTCATGTACTCGTGGATACAGGATCATCCTTGAACGTACTTTCAAATAAATCCCTAATGAAGTTGGACATGCAGGGATTGATTTGCACACCAAGTGATTTGGTGGTGCGCGCTTTTGATGGTACCCGAAGATCTGTGTTCGGAGAAGTAACATTGCCAAATCAGGTGGGACCGGAAGTATTTGATGCAGTGTTCTACATTATGGACATTCAGCCTGCCTATAGTTGTCTATTAGGCCGTCCATGGATTCATTCAGCAGGAGCTGTGACCTCCATGCTGCATCAAAAGCTAAATTATATGGTTGGCGGTAGTGTTGTTACAGTGTGCGGGGAAGAGGATATAATGGTCAGTCACTTATCATCCTTCAAGTATGTCGAGGTGGACGGAGAGATACACGAAACCCTTTGTCAGGATTTTGAAACAATCAAGATTAAAGATAAATCTCCTGTTGTGAGCAAAGCGCTGAAAGTGGCCATGTCTTCTTTTAAAGAGGCCCAAGCAGTAATGCAGGCTGGGGCAGCGCAAGGTTGGGGCCAGGTATTGGAGATTCCCTACAAGTAAGACAAGTTTGGTTTAGGGTACCGCCCATCATTTTCTTCTCCTTCAGCCTCGCAGAGCGCACCGCACTATAAAGGACCTGTGCAGTTCACTAAAGGAGGAGTTATCTTCGAAAGGATCAACACTGTGTCAGACGAAGAGGGAGGTAGTGATTGTGATATGGATGCTTGGATCAAGCCTTGCACTCTAGGACAGAGCCTGTGCAACTGGTCTATTGAAGAATTTGTGCAAGTGACAACAAAACAATAATGCTTTGTTTTTCCGATTATTATACTACCCTATGTTCTACCCGGAGCATAGCGGTATTTTGTTTCAGGGCCTTATTGTTTATGTTTGAACATTGCTTTATCAATTAATCAAAGGGCGTTTTTCTCATTCAAATTTTGTGATCCATGTCTTTCTTATTTTTGTTTCTCACAATAAAATGGCAATGTGGTTTGTACTCGTTTGCATATCATTTGAAACATTTAACCATTTTTATTGCAGAATTACTATTGCAGATGGCACTGATTCAGAACCTCCTATGACTCGCTTCGACTTTGATCAACCGATATATCAAGCTGAAGAAGAGATTGATGAAGATGAAGACTTGCCTGAAGAGCTAGCTAGACTCTTGAAACAAGAAGAGAAGATTATTCTGCCTCATCAGGAGGAAATCAAGGTTATTAATCTGGGTTCTGAGGAAGTTGTCAGAAACGTTCGGATAGGGGCTGCACTGCAGAATGACATCAAGCAAAGCCTGATCGAGATGCTTCGAGAGTATATTGACATCTTTGCTTGGTCGTACGAGGATATGCCCAGGCTTGACACTGATACAGTGGTTCATCGATTGTCGTTACGTGAGGAATGTCCGCCAGTCAAGCAGAAGCTTAGAAGGACAAGACCAGACATGATTGTAAAAATCAAAGAAGAAGTCCAGAAGCAGTTGGACGCAGGATTTTTAGCCGTGACAACTTAACCTCCGTGGGTCGCCAACATCATACCTGTACCTAAGAAGGACGGTAAGGTACGAATGTGCATAGATTACAGAGATTTGAATAAGGCGAGCCCAAAGGATGACTTCCCGCTCCTTCACATTGACGTATTGGTTGACAATACTGCTCAATACTCCGTATTTTCCTTCATGGATGGTTTTTCCGGGTATAATCAGATCAAGATGGCACCGGAAGATATGGAGAAAACGACGTTCATTACGCCGTGAGGGACCTTCTGCTACAAGGTAATGCCTTTTGGATTGAAAAATGCAGGGGCAACTTACCAGCGGGCTATGGTCACTTTGTTCCATGATATGATTCATCATGAGATTGAAGTCTATGTTGATGACATGATAGCAAAGTTGCAAATGGAGGAAGAGCATCTGGTCAACTTGTTGAAGCTGTTTGAGAGGCTTAGGAAGTTTATATTGAGGTTAAATCCAAATAAGTGCACTTTTGGAGTTCGGTCCGGAAAGTTATTGGAGTTCATTGTTAGTGAAAAAGGAATCGAGGTCGATCCTGCAAAAATAAAAGCTATACAAGATATGCCAGCACCGAAAACAGAAAAGGAGGTCTGTGGTTTCTTGGAGAGATTGAACTACATTGCTCGGTTCATATCTCATCTCACAGCCATGTGTGAACCAATGTTTAAATTGCTAAAGAAAGATCAGGCGGTCGTCTGGAATGAAAATTGTCAAAAAGATAAAAGAATACTTGCAAGAGCCTCTGATATTGATACCCCCAGTAGCTGGAAGGCCTTTAATCATGTACTTAATGGTTCTTGAGAATAGTATGGGTTGGTTCTCGGTCAACACGACGAGACTGGAAGAAAAGAGCATGTGATCTATTATCTGAGTAAAAAGTTTATAGACTGTGAGTCCCGTTACTCAATGCTCGAGAAAACATGTTGCGCACTCGCTTGGGCTGCCAAATGTTTTAGATAATATATGCTTAATCATACAACCATGTTGATTTCGAAGATGGATCTGATCAAGTATGTCTTCGAGAAGCAAGCGCTCTCAGGAAGAATTTCCAGGTGGCAGATGGTACTGACAGAGTACAATATACAATATGTTTCCCAGAAAGCCATCAAGGGAAGTGTTCTGTCAGAGTACCTTGCGGAACAACCAACCGAAGACTATCAACCGATGAAGTTTGAATTTTTTGACGAGGACATCATGTTCCTCAAAGTGAAGGACTGTGAAGAGACACTACCCGACGAAGGTCCAGAGAAAGGTTCTCAGTGGCAGATCATTACAACTCCTCATGGTACTCATATCCCGTTCACTGCCAAGTTGACATTCCCTTGCACTAATAACGAAGCCGAGTACGAAGTGTGCATCATGGGTCTATAAGAGGTTATTGATTTGAGAATCAAGAATTTGTATGTATATGGCGATTCAACGCTAGTGGTTAATCAGATCATGGGAGAGTGGGAAACTCGTCATCCAAATCTAATTCCTTATAAAGACTATGCAAGGAGGTTGTTACCCTTCTTTGACAGGGTAGAGTTTCACTATGTGCCGCAAGCAGAGAATCAGATGGCAGACGCTTTGGCAACGCTATCTTCGATGTATAAAGTGAATTTTTGGAATGATGCTCCAAGAATAGTCATCTCTCGCCTTGATAGGCTCGCTTTCGTAGCTATTGAGGAAGTTGTGGATGGCAAGCCATGGTTTTATGACATATAGAACTTCCTCAAGAAGCAAGAGTATCTGCCAGGGGCTTCGGCTTAGGATAAGAAGACGTTGAGGAGGTTGTCTGGTAACTTTTATCTAAACCCAGATGGTGTGCTCTACAGAAGGAACCATGATTTGGTGTTGTTGAGATGCGTGGATGAAAAGGAAGCAACGTTGCTTATGGAAGAAGTCCACGAGGGTACTTTCGGTACACATGCCGGTGGGCATGCTATGTCTCGGAAGTTATTGCGAGCAGGGTATTATTGGCTAACCATGGAGTCAGATTGTTTCAAATTTGCGAAGAAATGCCATAAATGCCAGATTTATGCAGACAAAATTCATGTACCGCCGTGCCCATTGAATGTTATGGCATCCCCGTGGCCTTTCTCCATGTGGGGCATTGACATGATTGGAAAGATTGAGCCAACCACATACAATGGTCATTGTTTCATCTTGGTCGCCATCAATTACTTCACTAAATGGGTTGAAGTAGCCTCGTATGCCAACGTCACAAAGCAAGTCGTAGCCCGGTTCATAAAGAAGGACATCATCTGCAGATATGGAGTACCCGAAAGGATCATTACTGAAAATAGTTCGAATTTGAACAACAAGATGATGAAAGAATTGTGCCAGAATTTCAAAATCGAGCATCACAACTCTTTTCCCTATCGTCCGAAGATGAATGGAACTATTGAAGCGGCCAACAAGAATATCAAGAAGATAGTGCAAAAGATGGTTGTCACTTATAAGGATTGACATGAGATGTTGCCCTTTGCTTTACACGGTTATCGTACTACGGTATGTACATCAACCGGGGCAACTCCTTTCTCGCTGGTATATGGTATGGAAGGTGTCCTACCATTGGAGGTTGAGATTCCTTCTTTAAGAGTGTTAGTCGACATCAAGCTTGATGAGGTAGAATGGATAAAGAACATATTGAATCAACTTAGCCTGATGGATGAGAAGAGGCTAGCGTCTATCGCATACGGTCGGTTGTATCAGAGTCGGATGAAGAAAGCTTTCGATAAGAAGGTGCATCCTCGGAGCTTTCAGATATGCGATCTTATGTTGAAAAAGATTCTCCCACCACAATCAGATCACATGGGCAAATGGACTCCCAACTATGAAGGTCCATATGTCGTTCGAAAGGTCTTCTCTGGAGGAGCCTTGTTGTTATCCACCATGGATGGTAAGGATTTTACATCCCCAGTGAACGGAGACGCAGTTAAAAAATACTTTGCTTAAAGAGACCCGCTGGAAAGAAAATGAATATCTAGGCAAAACTGGGGCATCTCGGCGACCATAAAAAGGAATTGGGTTCGGGCAAAAATTAGGGATAAAAATGAAAATATGTAAACCCGCAAGGTCGAAAACCTGAAAAGGCGACTTTGGCAAAAATGGGTATCCCGGTGAATCGAAAACCCGAAAGGGCGGTTCAGGCAAAAGTTAGGGATTGAAAAGCAAATGACTGCGGTCTGCGTTTGAACTTCATCGCTTAGTGAATTGGGAGGACCTGAGGGTCGTTTATCCGAATCAATCTCTTCTAAAGATGAAGCATCGGGAAAGCATTAAGTTCAGGCGAGTCATAGAGGGATCAGCTCATGGTGTTTGTCTGTGCCACATTGCCGACATTTTTGTATACTTTTGTATATTTCTGTGCATATCTGTATTGTTTTTTGCACATCTTCCTCTTTTCAGGGGTTGCATCTGTTGTAAAACTTTGCCTATTTACAAGCCAATTATCAATAAACATATACTATTCGGTATCTCGCTTGTTTTGTTTTAACCTTTACTGTTTTGTTTGTGAAAAACGCCCAATGTTTTGATAAACTTGCACATACATAAACTTGCAGGCCTTGGCCAATAGTTGTTAAAACTTTGAATTAATTGGACAATGTCACGAGTGATGACTGAGTTAGTTCCGTTTGCGTAGGATATCTTGTCTGTTTGTTCAATTTTGCAGGGTCGTTACCCTTGGGGCAAAGAGGTGTGGATAAAATTCGTCTTATCTCCAGCCGGAGTCTGTTCCCCCAGCAAGCGGAGTTTGCATCTCTATCCCAAGTAGAGTTTGTAAGCAGTTTAAGCGAGCAGGTAGCGTGTGCGCTTTCCCTCGACAGTTGGTGCATATTTAATCCCCATAAGGTGCATGTTCGTATGCATTCCCCATCGAGTTGTGATTGGATTTTCTTCCCACTGAGTAAGCTATAGCCTAGGTAGATTCGCTCCCAATTGAGTAATCTCCAGCAGGATGGAGGAATTCCGTTACCCCGGAATTTTCTTTGCAGGAGGCCATCAAGGGCTCGTTTCCTCGACATAAGTCCAATTGTTATTGGCATGAGTAGGTTGTTTCCCCAACAGGGTGATTTCTGTATCTCTAGCATTTATTTTGCTGATTCAGTTTTGTTGCATCTGCATGCGTGCATAGCATTTACCCAAATGCGTAGCATGTCCATTTCGTATGGAGCATTACGCCATTTCAAACATACGCATCTGAAGCATAAGCCATGTTCGATACCTTTGGTGCCGGTGGCCTTTGAGGGCTGAGGATTTTGAATTCAGGAGATCTTTTGTGTTATCCCTCCGTAGGGCGGATCTTTGGGGTCTTCGTGTTGTTGGTTTCTCCTCGACAGAGTCGTTTATTTAAACCTCTCTTTTCCTATCGAAGCTTTCCCCACAGGTCGCGAGTTGGTTGATTTTATCGCCTGCCTATGGTGGGTATGTTATGTCAACTTGTGGTTGTTGATTCCCAACATAGTCTATTTCGGGTGTGTTATCCCAACTTTTGGTTGGTAATCCCTGGTTTCCTGACAAAGTCCTCTTTCCAACTTTTGGTTGGTAATGTTGGCCTCATTCCAACTTTTGGTTGGTGATCTATTGGCGTTTGGATGTTGTTCCAACTTTTGGTTGGTAATCCTTGTTTTCCTCGGTAAAGTTGATTATTCCAACTTTTGGTTGGTAATCTTTGTTGCAGTCAGTTCATTTTCATTCAGCGGTTCCGACAATCCTAACTTTTAGTTAGTAGCCTTTTTATTCCAACTTTTGGTTGGTAGTTCCGGACGTTATTCCAACTTTTGGTTAGTAGTCTTCCTTTGCTGACGGCATTCCAACTTTTGGTTGGTAGTCTTCCTTTGTTGATCATCCCAACTTTTGGTTGGTAGTCTGCTTTTGTGGTCGTTATTCCAACTTTTGGTTGGTAGTGTCGGATGATCATTCTAACTTTTGGTTGGTAGTCTTATGTAGGGGAGTCAGCTTTGTTTAGCGTCTCCAGCGATCCTAACTTTTGGTTAGTAGCTTGCGCTCCGACTTTTGGTCGATGTCGGTCTTTTCCTGGCGATCCTAACTTTGGGTTAGTAGCCTTGCTTCCCAACCTTTGGTTGGATTTTATCCCCTGTAGGCGTTATTCCAACTTTTGGTTGGTAGTCCCCGGCGGGGTCCGAAGCTTTGTTGGTGTATTCCAACTTTTGGTTGGTAGTCCTTTGTTCCTGGGGTTGTTATCCCAAGTTTTGGTTGGTATCCTTCGTGTGATTCCAACTTTTGGTTGGTAGCTTCGTGTGATTCCAACTTTTGGTGGGTAGCTTTGTTTGATTTCGACTCTTGGTTGGTGAGATTTTGGTGATGTTAGTCCGACTTCTAGTTAGTAACTAGCGACTTGTCAGAGTTTGTCTGTTTCCAACTCTTGGTTGGTGAGTGTTCGTTGATGTCATTCCAACTTTTGGTTGGTATCCTTTGCTTCAATTCCAACTTTTGGTTGGTAGTTTTGTCTTATTCCAGCTTTTGGGTTGGTAAGATTTTGTGGGCGCGATCCCAACTTTTGATTGGTAGTTTTTGGTTTCTCGTGTGGAGTGTTATCCCAACTTTTGGTTGGTAGCTTGTGGTCTTCTGGTGATTTCAACTTTTGGTTGATAGTGTGGATTTGACTTTGTTCGGTATTCCGATGATCCCAACTTTTAGTTGGTAGTTTGTGGTTAGTACTGACTTTTGGTCAGTGTACTTCCCCAGCGGATTATTCTTGTATTTAGTTCAGTTATCTCTGGAGATTTCTGTGGCTGGCAAAGTTCCGGGTTTGTTGGTATTCAACCATCTTTTACCTCGATTGTTTGAAAGTCGTTCGCTTTTCACTCAGTCAGGTCCAAGTCGCTTGAATAGGGGTAGCTGTTGCACCCTAAAATTTGCCCAACCTTTTTCTTGGCTTGGCTTTTTGTTTTATTACATTCTGTTGCATTTCGGCATTGCATAGCATTTGTTCTTGAGATAGGGGATCGAGGTTTTCCGGTGGCTCAGAATCCGCTCTCAGTGCAAGCAATCAAAGCAGCAGGCTCCGACATTTATTTTTCCCAGCGGTCGGGCGACCGATTTTATTTTGTTTTGCAGGTTATTTTCAGCCAAGAAAGTAGCGTTCAGGATATCATGAGTGTTGCACCCCAAAATTTGCCCAACCTTTTCTAACTTAGGTTTATGTTTCAATTGCATAGTCATTTGCATTGTCATCATGTACATAGTGTATTCATCTGCATTGCATAGCATAAACAGGGGATCAAGTGCTATTCTTACCTCAAGAGGCATACTCAAGGGGTTTCATTCATGTTCCAGACTATTCAGGTCATCAGGGAAGAATTTGAACCTTGAAGAGTTGACAGATCAATCATTGGATTCTCTCCTATCTTGAGGTTATTTGGGGATCATCAGAGGAAGTGTGGGCTATGAGCTAAGAGCAGGGAGTGTGTATGGATGTTATGGAAAGCCTAGATGATCATTTTGAAGAAGAGCCAAATCATTGGAATGATTGCAAGAGCCTCAGTTGAAGTCTGTCAACTAGGGTTTTATCCAGGTCAACCTTAGGTCAACCCTAGGTCAAAGGCTTGATTTGAAAGGTATCAGTGCTCATTTGAAGGATGTGGGATTCATTATGTGATATGTGGATATGGATGAGGTGTTGTGCCCAAGAAAAATCAAAAGGAGTCAAGGAGAAGTGGAGTTACCAAATTAGGGTTTTAGTGTAAAATACCCTGATTTAGGTCCAACTTCAAAGCAGTGTAACTCAAGATGCAGGCTTTATATGAATTTCTGCTCCACATGAAACTTGTAGAGTATCTTCATAGCTTTAATTTGAGTGGTGGAAGTCATCAAGATGATTTACAGAGCTCAAGTTATAGCTCTTGCAAGTTACAGGTCATCTGAGGGCACTGAAATTTGTCTGTGAAAGTTGTCTGTCTTCCAAGCGACTTTTGACCTTCAAGGAATTTTCAAATGAATTCTTGGAAAACATAAGAGTTGTTCCTCATGGTCTACCCTTTTCAAAAAGGTATGGTATGACTTCATCTGATTTTCAGAACTCAACTTATAGTTTGTACAAGACAAGGGTATTTTGGTCATTTGGTGATTATAGGTCATTTTAAGCAAAGGCCATATCTCCTATTTCCAAGCCTCAAATGAAAAACTTCACAACATCAAAGTTGTTCAAAATGACATTTTAAGCCTAGAAAAGAGGTCATGGAAGTTTGGAAATGCATGGAACAAGAATTAACAAAAGGTGGTGAAAATGGCTTAAAAATGGCATATAACTTGAAAAAGTTCAAATGGAAATTTGGTTTGGGCAATCTATAAATCCAAAATGGGTCATGTAATATATCAAATTGAGTATAAACAACATTTTAGAGACATTTGTTCAGCCACAATTTTGAGATAGGGCTTTAAAAATGGACTTGCTTTGTAATTCTATTACTTGCAAAATAAGGCACATTTGTAAAATGAAGAGAAATGCAAGGGATCAGCAAATGAGCATCCATACACATCCATGTTGTCATATAATGAGATTTTCAAGGGGTTGCAAAGAGATTAAAGTGAGATGTCATGAGATATCAAAATACCATATCATAAGAAATTCTTGAAGCTTCTAGAATCATCTTGGATTGAACTAGAAGTCTCTAGATTCTTCCATGCTACTCTATATAATGGATTGAGATCATGTGTGTAAAAGGTTGGTGCATAGAGAGGGAGAATAGAGAGAATTGTGAGATTGCTTCATTTGCAAGGAATTGAGAGATCATTCAATCCACCCCATTTCTGTTCAAGTGTGTGCTTCATCTTCAATCTCTAGGTCAGAGTGAGTGTGAAAGAGCATGCTTAGAGGTCCATCCATGGCAGTTTGAAGAGCTGGCTTTGAATATCCAAGATCTTACACCAGAGCTGCAGCCACCATTACAAGCATCTCCAGCCATTTCCTTTGCATACAGAAGAGTTAGCACCTCCCAAAGATCATCTTTGAAGATTACCAAGACCTGTGGTGAAAGATTCCCCTTCTGTTTTCATCAACATTGCAGGTATGCAATTCAATTCACACCTCTCTAATTATGTCATGTTAGTGTGTATTTTTAGGTTAGAATGGTTAGGTTAGGATAAAGGATGATGTATGCAAACTGTTAGAGCCATTGATGAAGTTTTGTATTAGGGCATTGAAACTTTCTTGACTTAGAACACCTAGGTTAGGATGTATTAATCTTTGTTAGATAGCTCAGAATAACCAGCATGACACATAGAACACATTAGTATAAGACTCAGCAAGATCCATTAGTGTGCATGACAGTGGAAGTGAGTGGTGCCCTAGGTTTACACCTATCGGGTTTTGCTTTAGGGGAAGTTTTAGAGGAAACTGAGGCCAGGGTCTTGTAGAGGGGAAGGAGTAGTTCATTTTTGGTTTTTGAAGTGTGGCATTTAGTTGAGGGAGGAGGGAGAACAGAGATGGAGAAGGATCGGGCATGGGAGAGAGATTTTCAGCTAGGGTTTGTCCAAGGTTGAAGACGATGCCATGACCGTCTGATTAAGTTTGAGACTTTGACCTGGGGTTAGATCCAATGGCCAGCATTCAAAAAACGAAAACGGAGGGAATTTGGCTGTGTGTAGAAACGCAACGTTTCATTTAATGAAACGCGTGGGCCTGGACTGAAACTTGATACTCCCACCCCCTATAGGAAGCCCATCACAAATACACTATATTGGGTTGCTTTTTACACCGTTCCTTTCTCTTTTTCTTTTTGTTTTTTAATTCATTTTCTGAATACGCTTGGGCCTGCGCGCATGTGCTAGTAACACCCCCAGTTCCCTAGCCCATCTAGAAAACAACTAGGCGCTTGTACTATCAGCACCCCCTCTCTCATTTTTCTTTTATTTTGTTATTTTAATTTGCTTTATTTTCTTTTGATTTTGTAAAATCCATAATAAATTGGAAAAAGCTTATTTTTAATTGCTTCTTTTTGTGTTAGTTTCATAATTCTGTTAAGAAAATTAACGAATATTAAAGTTAGCATTTTATGTCATTTTTGTATTTTTGGCATATTTTTCTTTTTAATAGCTTTTTAAGTGATTTAGTTTAGCACATAAAATTGTTGATTTTAGTTTAGTTAGGTAGTTTTGTATTTTGAACCTATTCTTTTTAGGACATTCCATTTAGGACCTCAACTTGTGTATGAGATTTAATTTGTAATTTTTAGGGTTATTTTTAGATGCTTTGATTAGGTGTGATTAGGAGAATCAAATTAGGGTTTTTAGGCTTGACATAGGTGTGATAAATCATTTTCTTTTAGGAGTTTTGATTTGATTTTTTGGGTATGGGAATATAGGGATAGTATGGGTAAGTGTAAGAGACCCTTGTGAATAAGTAATAGGTTTTTCCCCTTGACTTTTGTATTTTTAGGGTATTTTCTGAAATTGACTGATTGTATTGATTGCTTGTTGTATTGTTTGTCTGGCTTTGGGGTTTATCTTTGGGGGATTTGTTCTGGGGGTTTGGTTTGCATGAAGACTTTGTTGAAAGAACATGGTGAGGAGAAGATTGAAGACCAGAGATTCAGAGGTTGATGAGTTCAGCTGTTGAAGACCATAGGGTTTAGGAGCTAGGTAGAGCTCTAGATTAGAGATTTGATTCATGAAACATGGAATGCTTCCTGTGCTTCCATTCTTTCCCAGTGACTAAAAGTCCCTCTAAGAACTCACCTCCCTCCTTTGGAGGGATAAGTGATTGGTCTTAGAGGTAGAACTTTGAGGGAACCTGTCCCACTATGCTAATCCCTTGTGCGCTTCCTTTGGTTGTCCATGAGCTGAGTAGCATGCCATACTATCTCTCTTGACTTTATTCTGTTATCCTGGAGTGTTTACCCTTGAAGATGGAGATCATTGAAGATGAAGATTGTCAAAGCAAGAAGCTAGCTAGAGCTCGGGGGCCTAATGAAGAAAGAGCTTGGAGGTTCATTTAGGGGATGTGCTGTGCATCAACTTTGGAGTTAGCTGTCAGAGCTTGGGGCTTTTTCTGTATTGTGTGTATTAATTCCCCTAGGTTTAAAGTGAAGTGTGCTTCACTTTTGCCTATTGTGTTCAGGATCGAGGTAGATTTTGGCTCCCTTGCCTAGCTGTTTGCTGTATTCATTATTTTACTGTTTACTGTATATGTTTTTGCTTTCCGTTTATTCCCTTAGGAGCTCTGTTTCTCTCCGTGCAAGAGAGTAACATGACAGACATTAGGAGCTAACCCATGTATGATAACATTAGGGTAGATTTTCATTCCCTTTTTGTAACCCTAGGAGTCTTTAGAGTGTCATCTCTTCTTTATTCAAAACAATAGAAAAACATTAATAAAGGTTATAACAGAGATCAATTCATTTCTTCCGTCAAAAGATTTGAACAAACATCAACCTTTTTTTGTCCTTCAGGGACTGATAATAAGAAAACCCTTGTTTAAGGTGATATTTTTCATAAAAGACACTTGAACAGCTTGTGTCGTGCGTAGCCCGAACTACGTTTGCTCTGATATTTCATGTTGTATGAAAGTACGTAGGCATAGGATGCGATATCCTAGCGAGCAACCTTCACCCACCTTCACCCGTAGTTAGGCGAACTACGTTGACTCTGATTTCTCGTTCCAGACGGGAATACGTAGGCATAAAGTGCGATGCTTTGCCGAGTCATGTTTCCTTTTCTTTTCAGACCTCATCCTTTAGTTTAGATAGAAGTGTAATCCGTACAAACAAACAAGCGTGGATCCCATCGAGTACGATGGACGTGAGGGGTGCTAATACCTTCCCCTTGCGTAACCGACTCCCGAATCCAGGTTTTGGTTGCGATGACTATACCTTTTCCCGTCTTTGCGTTAGGTTTACTCTAAGCGTTTCCTTTCCCTCCTTTGGGATAAATAACGCACGGTGGCGACTCTTCTGTATTGCTGGCGCCCATTTTCGCAGTAGAGACAGTGAGCAATCTCATGGTTACAGCGTTCAAGAACACACTCCAGAAGCTTAACAGGGTTTGAAACAGCATGAAACGGGCAAACAGGCAGGTTTCCCTCCAAAAGGCGCTAGAATTCAAATTTTGAAGGTGTTAATCGATTAACGCATATGGTTAACCGATTAACCAATGAAAAATTAGCCCAGATTCAAAAATTTAAAGGGGTTAATCGATTAACCTATATGGTTAATCGATTAACCAATGTGATTTTTGCCTCTGTACGTGATTTTTCAATGCAGAACCATTTGGGGTCTAATTTTGGCCATTTGGAAATCCATTTTTACACTTGGGAAGGATCTAGAACAATTTTTGAAATTTGGATTAGTTTTCAAATTAATTTAATTCCCTCCAAAATCCCACCCCTAATTCCATTCCAAATTTTCCAATCCACTCTCCAAACCTTGCTTTGGGTCCAAGCCAAAAGAGTACTTAAGTGATTCACTCCAAACCATAATGATCTAACTCATAATTTCCATTTTCAAATTCAGAATTGCCCTCAATTCTCTCTCAATTTCATCATTTCCAAAACCCTCACCAAAGCTCTTCCTCCATTGAATTAATTGATTCTTCATTGGAATCCATTAATTCTTGAGCTTAAACCTTCATCTCTCATCTCCATTGGATCAGTTTCTCCATTTAGTTTTCGTGCAAATTCAGATCTGAAATTTGAAGTGAAGCTAAAAGTGATTATTTGAAGTAATTTGGCTTAATCTTGAAGGATATCCATCTTTACTACAAGGATTAGCTTGGATTTTGAAGTATTCCGGGTTTCTTGCTTTGATCTACTCATTTCTAGCAAATCAATATTAACCGAAGCAAATCTCCGCTTCATAGGTTGTAAATTCTCGATCCGATTCTGTTTTTAGCTTAATTGCATGTTCATCATGTTGATTTTCATTTTTGATTGATTTGCTGCATTTTGATTCATATGATCTGTGTTGATGCTGTTTGGATCTGTATACATGCTGTTGGAATCATGGTTTTCAGATTTAATTTCGTGCTTAAGTGATTATGTGTTCATCGACATGTTTGGAGAAGTGATAAGCTGTTGAAAAGTGATTCTGCTTTGCTGTTTTCTGCTGTCAGCACAGTGTTAATCGGTTAACGCATATGGTTAACCGATTAACCATCACAAATTTTCAGATTTTTCAAAGTTTTTATAGTGTTAATCGATTGACGCATATGGTTAACCGATTAACCAGTTCAAATTTTCAGTTTTTCAAACGTTAACAGTGTGTTAACCGATTAACCCCGGGGGTTAACCGATTAACAATGTGTTGGCAGGCCTGTTTTGCTACTTTGTTTGATTGTTCGCATACCGTTTCACTTCGAATCTTCATAAATTAATATGATGCATTAGGAGTGAAATGTTTTTGGTGTTTGCCACTGTTTGTGTTTGGTTGATCATGATTTTGTCGATACTTGTGCTCATTTTCCACTTGGATACATACTTATGTATGTGGTTCAAAGTGATGACTCTTTGCATGTTTGTTTGTTTCTATCTATGGCTTTCCCTTCCATGTTTGCATAATTCTTGCATCGCTGTTGAGGTCGAGACGAGCTTGTGGCGGCTGCTGCCCCACACATTTTTTCCTCCCTCCCTCCATTCTAAGTGTTGCATTTTCATGTATGTCTCTCTTTACTTGTGATTGAATTTACTTGGTGCTTTCTTGTGCTTCTTGCCATGATCCCCATAGGGTTCCTAGTCCCTCCGTTTAGGACAGGAGTAGGAGAGACATTAGGTGTTCAATCCAAGCATGCTAACATTAGGTAGTTCCCATTTGTATCCCAAATCTAAGTCCACTTTGCATGACAACTTTTTAGGATTGAGTTTAGTTTCCCTTTAGTGCACTCTTTCTCTCCTCATCTTCAAACACTCATAAAACACCTAATAAAGAATGACAAATGTTGTATGCTACGAGCCTTAAGTTACTTGGGGAATGGTGATTGAGTGGCTTCCTCTCAATTGCCTAGAGTGTTTAGTATACACCCTTAGGGTGATATGCAACACATTCGCTCCTAAGTCATAGTCTCTAGTGCAACATGAGTTATAAATCAAATTCAAAACACTTCTTCTCTAAAAAAACACAAAAACACTTCAAATCTTTTTCACCCTTTGGGGTTCTTAATCATGGAAAATATTTTCAGATAAAAGAGTGTTGTTAACTCTTAGTTCTACCGCAAACGGTAACGCCTAAGTCTCCAGTGGTCGAGCCGCATACACCAACTGCTAGAACTGCTTGTTAACCTTACTCGGGACTAAAAACTTTTGAACCAACCTGTGGTCTTTTTAGCCTGAATTACGTTTGCTCTGATCTTTCATACCAGATGAAAGTACGTAGGCACAAAACGCGATGTCTTGGCGAGCAACCTTCCCCCCTTTCACCCGTAGTTAGCCGAACTACGTTGACTCTGACTTTCCTATTGCACGGGGGAATACGTAGGCACAGAGCGGCGATGCTCTGCCAAGTCTCTTTTCTTTTTCTTTTGTCCTTTGGCCTTTAGCGTAGATAGTTTCAACACACCCTTAGATAGACAACAAAACGTGGATCCTGTCGAGTACGACGGACATGAGGGGTGCTAATACCTTCCCCTTGCGTAACCGACTCCTGAATCTAGGACTTGGTTGCGATGAACTTGTCTTTTCCCTTTTTCGTTAGGTTTTTCCGACCGTTTCCTTTCCCTCTCTTTGGGATAAATAACGAAAGGTGGTGACTCTTCTATTTTTCGCCGGGTGTTTTTTGTAGTTGCGACAATATGCATTCAAGTGGAAAATAAACACGTGTGTCGAAGAAATCATGATCAAACGATCAAGAATAGTGACACAATATCCAAAACATCTCACTCCTAATGCATCATACTGATCCATGAGAATTCAAACTGAAATGATTCCAAAACAACCTTGAAAAACAGCAAAACAGGCCTGCTGGCGCAGTGTTAATCGATTAACCATTGAAAAATGTTTGAAAATTTGAATATTCACACTGGTTAACGGATTAACCAGTTTGCACTGCAACTGGTTAATCGATTAACACTGTACCAGCAACAGAAAACAGCAGCTCAAAAGCACTTTTTAACAATTAATCACTTCTCCAATAATCCAGTTGATTGTATAATCAATTATGCACGAAATTAAACCAGAAAAAAATGATTCAATTAACCTATAAACATGTTCAAACATCCAGATCTCAAATCATATGGATGAAATCAACCAAAAGTCAATAAAAAATGAAGATCCACATTGAATATGCAAAATAGGCTCAAAACAGAATCGGATCTAGAATTCCAACCTACAAGACAGAGATTTGCTTTGGTAATTGTTGATTCAACCTCAATTGAGCAGATCCAAGCAAGAAATCTGGAAATCCTTCAAGATCCAAGTGATTATTTGTAGTAGAAATGAAGATCCACCAAAATTAAGCAAAAATTATTCAAATAAGCTCCTCTAGATCAACTTCAAAATTCAGATCCACAATAGCACAAAAATTGGATGGAGAATTGTAGACTATAAGGATGAAGGATGAAGGTTTTAGCTCTAAAATTCAATGATTCCAATGGAGAATCAAAGAATTCAAAGAAAGAGCTTTAATGGAGTTTTGGTGGGAAGAAAAGTTGAGAGAAAATTGAGAGAATGAGAGTGAATTCTGAAAATGAAATGGAATTATGAGGATTGTTTTTGTGAGTTTTGAGCAAATCATTTAAATATGCTCTTGGTTTGGATCCACATGTGGTTCAGAGTGTGGTTTGTGAAAATTGGAATGGGATTAGGAATGGGAAATTGGAGGGAATGTGAATTAATTTGAAAACTAATCAAAATTCAAAGTGGTTCTAGATCCTTCCTTTGGTGTAAAATCAATTTCTCAAGTGATCAAAATGGACCCTAAAGGGAATTCTATTGAAAATTCATGCCACACCTTCTGGGTATCATATCACCCCTCTTGAATGTCTGTGACGCTGATGACCGCATAGGATGCCAAACTTGTGTCAGTTTAGGTCCATACTTGTGAGCAGGGTCGGGTTTGTTGCAGGAAACCTTAACCTTCAGACTACCTGGTTTTCTTGATAGTGAATAAGTTTTGTTGGTACCAGAGGTCCTCATCATCAGATATATGATTGTTCTTGACAGAGCAGAGTTTTGGTCCTGTATCAGAGGTCCTTATTGTCAGATGTGTGTTGTTCTTGATAGAGCAGATTTGTGGTCCTGTATCAGAGGTCCTCATCAGTAGATGTGTATTTGTTCTTGACAGAGCAGGTTTATAATTGAGATCAAAGGATCTCATTATCAGATATGTGTTTGTTCTTGACAAAGCAGATTTATGGTCTCATATCAGAGGCCCTTGTTATCAGATGTGTGTTTGTTCTTGACAGAGCAGATTTATGGTCCGATATCTGGGTTGTCTTCTCATCAGAGATATGGTTGGTCTTGACCAAGCAGTATTGTGGTTTTGTTGATACAGAATCTTCACCTTCATATCTTCAACAAAACAGTTGCCTTGATCTCCTGCTGCATGATTGCATTTTACATTGCTTTGCATACTCATTTGCATTTCATTAACGTGTGTCTGTGTTGCAGGTACTGTTTTCCCCAGATTCAGGATTTCTTGCCTTCTACTGTGCTACTATGGGTTCTCTGAGGAAGACCGTGGCTTACAAGCTCCCTACTCCCGATGTTATTCAGCTGACTGGTTTGATTGCTTTAGCAGATGATTCTGTGAGAGATGAATTCAGAAAGTCTTACGGTAAACTGCTCGGTTTGGTTCGTAAACCCTCTGTGTTTGAGTTGAATGGGTTGCACGCTCTGCTGCAGTTCTATGACCCTCCATTGAGATGCTTTACTTTCCAGGATTTTGTTCTCGCACCCACACTAGAGGAGTATGTTGATTTGTTAGGTGTGCCTATCAAGAGTCAGATGCCCTTTGTTCATATGGATGCTGAGCCTAATCTGGCTAGTCTAGCTCCTTCACTTCACCTAGATGCCTCCGAGTTGATCTTGTCTAGTTGGAACAAGGTTCCCGGTTTCTCCTTGCAGTTCTTAGTGGGAAAGGCTCAGCAGTGCACCAAAGACAGATGTTGGGTCGTGTTCAACTCCATCCTTGCTCTGTGCATATATGGCATCATTCTATTCCCCAATATGCCCGACTTTGTAGACTTCGACGCCTTTCATATCTTTGCATCAGGGAATCTAGTCCCTACCTTGATAGGAGACGTCTACCATTCCGTCCACTACAAAAACGAGAACCGAAGGGGCAAGAATGTCTCGTGCTGTGTACCCCTACTCTATAGATGGCTTGATAGTCACCTACCTAAGAAGGGTCCCTTTGCTTCTTCTGCAACCACAGCTGAGTGGCCCGAGCGTCTGATGAGTCTATCTGCAGAGGATGTTGCCTGGTTTGACAGAGATAGGTTGGGTACTGAGATTATCTTCAGTTGCAGCGGATTTCCGAATGTGCCTTTGATAGGTAGGAATGGCTGTATCAACTACAATCCATCTTTGCTGGTCCGACAGTTTGCTTATGCCTTGAGAGCTCCGCCGAGGGATGAAGAGGTGCAGGAATCTCTGTACCTCACTGGTCTTCTAAAAGGGGATATGTTATCTAAGCTTCAGCGCGCTTGGAATGGTATCTGTAAGCGGGGAAAACCGTTGTTGGGAAAAAGTAATAGCCAGGCCTACGCTCCATATGTGACTTGGATCAGAGCCAGAGCAGATGCTATAGGGATTCCGTTTCTTCCTGCCAAGCCAGAAAGCCCTCCAGTGATTGAAGAGCCTACCACCGTGCCTATTCAGCAGCATAATCAGGTGTTAGCTGAGAGAGATGAGCTGAAGAAGGCCAACGAAGAACTGGAGAAAGAATTGGCTCAACTCAGAAGCGAGAGAAACGAAGCCGTTCATTCCTTCAAGAGGCAGACCGAGCTGGTGAACCAGTTGGGGACATATTTGACTAAGCAGATAGCTGAGCGTGAGTGCTTGGGTTGAGACTTCAAAGCTGTCAACGATGTACTGGCCACTAAGAAACAATACTTGGATGAAGCGTACCAGAGGATATCCAAGTTTAACCAGCATTGGAAGGCCACCCTAGCCAACAGGAAAGAGCGGGAGGATAAGCTGAAGCAGCAGATCTCCAAGTTGAAAACCTAGGTGAAGGCTAGTGAGAAGAGGTTTGATGAAGAAACCGCTTGCAGATATGCCGCTGAAGGCCAGCTCAACAAGGCTCTTGCTAACCTAAAGGAACGCAAACTGACGTTTGCATCCAAGAAGCGGAAGCTAGAAGATTGTTTCGGTGAAGGAGCATGGGAAGATTTGGTCGAAGGTCTTCAGTACACCATTATGCAGAGAGAGTTACTCGTCGAAGGGTTGCTCACTCGGTCTGATCATCCAGAAACGAAGGGGTTGTTAGAAGAGTTTCGCGCCCGTGGCCGTGCTTGACTATTTGTATTCCTTTTGTTTTGATCATTGTTGTATGCTGAACATCACCAGGCTTGTTGGTTGAGGTCATGCCTTCGATTCATCTTGTACTCAGTGACATTGTATACCGCCTTGATGGGCTTTCTTTATATATATGAGATGTTATTTCCATGACTGGACTCGGACTTCTTATCAGCACTGGAACTCAGGCACTAGGATCGGGGGGAATCTCCCTAACGCACAGACACACGTTTGCATTTGCATGAAGCATTTGCATAACGAGCACTTTGTCATTTTTCCTAACCTTTTGTGTATACAGGTTGTTTCAGGTTGTTCCAGGATTGATCAGAGACCTATCCACCGCTATCCGACCAGAGTAAATCAAACCAGAATTATGGAGCAAGTACAAACTGATGTTCAAGAACTCCGAGAAAGAATGGACCGCTTCATGGAGCTCATGCAAGCAGTCGCCAATGGCCAGGATCAGCTCAGAACCTTGGTTTAGCCTCTGATTTCAAGGGTTGATAGCAATGGTGTACTCCATGGTGGGGCTGTTCCAACCCCTCCACCAGTGGAAACTCCTCAGAATGGCGTTCCCGTGACCGGGGGGAATGGCAGTGCCAACGACAATGTGATAGCTAATATGGGACTCAATGGTAATACGACGGGCGTCGGTAATGGGAATTTTGAAGCTAATGTCAATGTTGGGTTGGACAACGACAATGCGGGTGTTGGAAATCTGTTCGGGCCTCAACCATGGTTAGAAGACCGCCAGGACAATGTGTTCTCACAGAGAGGTGCTGAAGGGGAGCTGACTGCTGAGGCACGACTAAGGTTTAAGGCACTCAAGGACAAGATGAGGAATATTGAGAATCAGAACACCATGGGTGTTGATATGTCCAAGTTTGTGATTTGCTTGATAGCATTTTATTTTATTTCATTTCTTTTGTATGATTGCAGTTATTCATGTCTGGCTTGAGGTCGAGACGAGCTTGTGGAGGCTGATGCCCCACACACATTTCCTCCCTCACTTGCATTGCATGCATTTTACAGTCGTTTACTGTTTACTGTTTAAGCTGATGCTTTATCTGTTTCTGTATCATTGACATGATCCCCTAGGAATCTCACTTCTTTTGATAAGGAAGTGATGATAGAACTTTAGGTTGAAACCTATGCATGATAACTTCTAGGAGTTCCCTGTTTCAAACTTCAACCATAGGATGAATCCTTGGCATGACAACATTAGGACTTGATAGTCTCCCCGTAGTTGAGCCTGTTCTCTCTTCTCATCTCAAAACAAATTAAAATACAATAATAAAGGTTAACTGACGTCGTACGTTACGAGCCTTAAGCTATCTGAGAAAGGGTTGTCGGAGAGTTTCTTTTCGACAGCTTGGATGTTTAGTATGACACCCTTTGGGTGACATGCGACGCATTCACTCTCAGGTCATAGTCTCTAGTGCGATATTGGTTGCAAACATCCATAAAAAACAGTTCTTCCGTAAAAGACAGAAAACAAACTTCAAACCTTTTTGCCCCGTGGGCCCATAATTCAAAGGAAGCTTTTCTGAAGAAAAGAGTGTCATTAACTCTCAGTTCTACCGCAAACGGTAACGCCTAAGTCTCCAAGGGTCGAGCTGCGTACACCAAACTACTGGAACTGTTTGTTAACCCTACTCGAAAAAACAGATAAACCTGAATTCCCGTAATCCGTATTATCCCGAACTACGTAAGCTCTGATCTCTCATATCTGTTGAGAGTATGTAGGCACAATACTGACGTATTGGCAAGCCACCTTCCCCCGTAGCCCGTAGTTAGCCGAACTACGTTGACTCTGATTTCTCATTCTCTGATGAGAATACGTAGGCATAAAGTGCGACGCTTTGCCGAGTCATTTTCTTTTCTTTTTAAGCCAGCCTTGATAGGTAGATAGATAAAACCAACCCGTCCAGTAAACACAACAAGCGTGGATCCCATCGAGTACGATGGACATGAGGGGTGCTAATACCTTCCCCTTACGTAACCGACTCCCGAACCCAGACAACGGTTGCGATGACCTTGTCTTATACCTTTTCGTCAGGTTTTTCCGATCGTTTCCTTTCCCGTTCTGAGGGATAAATAACGAAAGGTGGCGACTCTTCTATTTTGCCGGCACCTTATTTTCGCGGTAGCGACACTAAGTAACTCCAACCTGAAGACGTGCGACAAACCTCCGTGCTTTTCCTTTCCAAGTTCACATGCCATGACCTGCAGAAACATAACCGATAATCAGGAAACCATTAAGAGATTTGAATTGAAACTTAGAGTTAAGAGAAGAGGATGAGATGATTTAGATTCAGCCCTCAGAAAACTCATCATCAGGCAGAAGCACTAGTGGCTGGGAAGGCAACAACAAAGGATACCGTCAGTTCCCTACCGAACACCGAAGAATTGAATTATGGGACAGCAAAACAATTAACTTCAATGACCTAACACGACGCGAAGCATACAACTACAGACAGCTGCAATTTCAAGCACACACGGTTCATACCACCAAGTCATCATTACCGTTATACCTCTCTCGCCAGTGACATGAGACCGGCAACTCTCAGACTTATGATCGGGTCCTGAAAGAAGAAGAGGAAATTAGCATAATAACAACAGCAGGTATCAACTTCAAACAAGCAGCATCAGCTGCATCAGTATCAAGACAATAACAGGTTTGCAACAAACAGCAACAGGCCACAATTAGAATTCCACAAGCTGCAACCAATAACAAGCTGCGAACAACAACAAGCTGCAAACAACAACATTGATCCTGCATCCCAAGCTGCTCCACCACCACTCTACCATCCAAAAAAAACTTGGTTACTGCATAGAGCATAAAAGTCAAGTTAGACTTCAAAATTAACCACAACAATTGACCAGGATGGCAAGCAGTTCCCCAAACTCCTGCATCAACACACGAAACAATAAAGGGATTCAGTTAGAAATTACAAGAAAGACTCCTGCTCAGTTTGATGTAAACATCATATTCCACCAACAATAATCAAAGACATCCACTATTTAGGAGGCAACCGAAAACTCAAAGCAGAGTTGGGGAAGTTAAACCCTCAGGACTACGAAGTGCATCATCGGGCATAGGAGCGAGCGGCCAAGAGGGCAACAACCGAAGCTGTCACCTACTCCCTACCGAACATCGAAAATCAAATTCATTAAAGCAAAGCAATTAAGTCTCAATGGTCCAATACAATGCAAAACACAACTTCATCGAGGCAGCAGAGGCGTTCTTATTTCCCTCATGGCTCAGACCTGTAAGCCATCATTGCCACTTTGAACCTTTCTCGGCGACGACATAATAGCCGACAACTACTGTACTTCTAACAACATCCTGAAAGAAGAAGCAAAACAATATCAAGTCTTCATCTGCAAACCATAACAGCGCAGTATAACAACATCAATAACATCAACTACAAGCAACAATAACCATGTCAGTTCAACAACAACAAAAGCAAGAGTATTATTTGGCAATAAAGAATGGCGAAACAAACATAACAACAACAAGTATCAGTCACGAGTTAGCTACAATCACCAGCAGAACAACAACAATAATCTTGTTTCATCATCTGCAACAACAGCTACATATTGACCACAAAAAGAAACAATTCGAGGCCCAAGAGTAAAGATAAAAGAAGACTCAGCCCTCAGGTAACACATCATTGGGGCAAGGCTCGAGTAGCCAGGAGGATAACGAGAAGCCGTCGTCAACTCCTTACCAACTCAAGAGCCTCAATGGAAATTCAAAAATAACAAGAGGCAACCACAATCCCTCATAGGCTCAGACACAATGTCGTCATCGCCGTTTCAACCCAACATCAGCCATGGTATAAGACAAGGCGAGCGTCTGAACTCGAGTACAACTTTCTCTACGAAAAAGAAGAAGAGAAGTATGGCAAGGAACCAAGTCACAAAGTTAACAAGGAAAATTACAAATCAATACAGGAAGAAGAAAGATTAGAACTTCCCCAATCAAAACCATCCCGGGCTACTAATTCCTTTGGCTCATAATCTCCTACTTTCTACACCTGCAAAAACATAGGGTTTGGATTAGTAAGTCGACCAAGAATATACCCTGTGCAGAAAATATCCTATTCAGATTCCTTCAGCATCAAGTGAATATTCCTCAAATCAAATCACACAATCCGATTTTTATCAACACCATTAAACGCAATCATATGAAGAAGGAAAGTTTTTGAATCCAAATCACGCGAAAACGGAAAGGCTTTAACACCAATTAATCAGAAATCTTCTACTCAGAGGCCTATAAATGGGAAGGAAATCGACAACATTCAGGAGAATCCACGAACAACCACAAGTTCGAAACCCTAGAAAAATCATCACGAAAAAACACCAAAAGCCTAGAGCTCGTAAACCTAAGAGATTGAAGGAGGATACCCATCTGCTTCAACCGTCGAAACTCATCATCGTCAGCCGCCGCGAGCAACTAACGACGTTCCCATCCCGTTCATCTCGAACACGATCCCAATATCCCCAACTTCCAGTAAGCCATCGGTTCATGTCGAGATTATGGACTTTTTGATGTTTCTGTTTGTGTTTCAGGTTGAAGAAAGTGACGAAAATGACGATGAAAGGAAATGGCGAGTACGATCGGAGACAATGAGAGGAAGCCGAGCGATTTGAGGTTTCGATTTGGGGGAAACTCAAAGGGGGCTAGGGTTCTTCGCTATTATTATGAGTTCTTTGTATTGTTTTTGTGTATTACAATCACAACCACTACACTGCCACTAATTACCCCCATTTTCCTAATCAGTTTTTAATTAACCTTTTTTTAACCAATAATTAATCATCTTTTTTAATTAAACCAACAAATAAAACCTATTATTTAAATCTAGTTTCTATAGTTAACTTATTTATTTAATTAAACAATCTCTTTTAGAAATTAATTAACCCTTTTATTTTAATTAGTTAATCTAAATCAGACTTTTTTTATAAATAAAAACTAGTAACCTTTTTTTTATTAATTAAATCAACTTTTTATTTTATTAATTCTTTTTATAATATAACATTTATTCAACTTTTTTTTAAATAACTTAGAAATATAGTAATAAAACCTTTAATTTAAAATCAACCTTTAGTTTTATAATTAAGAACTTTTTAATAATAATACTAACTTTTATAATAGAGAATTTAATTAAGCTATTTTATTTATTCATTTCATGTTTTTTTTTTGTTTTTTTTATTTTAATAAACCTTTATAGCGAAAACCATTTTATAATTTAAATAACGTTTAGTAATAACGATAATCGAACCTCTCTCCCTTAAGGACATTTCCCTCAAAACCAATCTCATTAATATAACTTCTTAAAACCAATTCCAACACCCCTTAAAATCAACCCAACATTTCTCTTAAAACCCTATAACTAAATCATTTTCTCACTAATCAATCCGTCTAAAGTCAATCTCACATCGTAAAATATAATCAATCATGCACCTCACATACGCAATTCACTCACCTACACCTTAGCGCTTTCATGCGTGTGTATGGCTTTACTTTCCGCAATTTATCTTTCGCAACTTTACATTATCGCAATTTATACCCTCGCATCGTATTCCGTCCAAAGGAAAAACCTACACATGATTCAACAATTGTGTGTAGTGCACATCATTTGCATCATTCTCCCACATGATCCTTGATCCCATTCAAGTCGATCTTTTAGGACAGATCCTACCCCATAGGAAGGACCGTTATCTCCTTACAACATAGAAATAAACAAAAAAATACAAAATATTCAAACACAATAGAGAAATAGATGTTAATAATCTTAAGCGAGATAGAATCTCCACCCCACAACAATACAATCAATACCGTAGGAACTTTGCCTTAAGAGAGATAGAGGCGTACATCATCGATCTATATCCGAGTACTTGAGCCCTTCTCTTAAGACGATGCAAAGACTATTTTCCTACAATTTGTGGCGGTTAAATCTCCCTTAAAATGACAACTCACCTTTTCTCCTAAAATTAATCAACCAACTACCCTGAACCCGTAGGAACTTTGACCACAGTCAAAGAACTCCTCAAACCCTTTAGGGGAACTACAAATACTCTGATTCCACTCCCGTAAGGATATGTAGGCATAAGATGCAATATCTTATCGAGTATACTTAGAAATAAACCCCTAGGTCTTTCAACTTTAAGCAGATAAACACTTAGCAATAAACAACATAAAACAAGAGGTTCCTGTAGAGTACTACAGAAACTTAGGATGCTAGCACCTTCCCTAAGTTTAACCAACCCCCGGACCTAAAACTCTCTAAACCTTGCATTTGCATTGCATTGTGGGAATTTCGATCTTTATCCCTTCCTTCGGACAAATCAAAGTTCGGTTGCAAAATGAATTAAAGATTCAAACTATTATTTTTTATTTATTTATTATTGATTTAATTCATAAAAATCATTTTAAATAAATAAAAAATATAAAAATCTATTTTTGGGTGAAGATTTTGTTTCTAGAAATTCATAATCATTGATTGAATTAGAATGAGAAGGAAATCATGTGATCTCTCCCAAATTATTATTTTTTTATTTATTTATTATTGATTTAATTCATAAAAATCATTTTAAATAAATAAAAAATATAAAAATCTATTTTTGGGTGAAGATTTTGTTTCTAGAAATTCATAATCATTGATTGAATTAGAATGAGAAGGAAATCATGTGATCTCTCCCAAATTATTATTTTTTATTTATTTATTATTGATTTAATTCATAAAAATCATTTTAAATAAATAAAAAATATAAAAATCTATTTTTGGGTGAAGATTTTGTTTCTAGAAATTCATAATCATTAATTGAATTAGAATGAGAAGGAAATCATGTGATCTCTCCCAAATTATTATTTTTTATTTATTTATTATTGATTTAATTCATAAAAATCATTTTAAATAAATAAAAAATATAAAAATCTATTTTTGGGTGAAGATTTTGTTTCTAGAAATTCATAATCATTGATTGAATTAGAATGAGAAGGAAATCATGTGATCTCTCCCAAATTATTATTTTTATTTATTTATTATTGATTTAATTCATAAAAATCATTTTAAATAAATAAAAAATATAAAAATCTATTTTTGGGTGAAGATTTTGTTTCTAGAAATTCATAATCATTGATTGGATTAGAATGAGAAGGAAATCATGTGATCTCTCCCAAATTATTATTTTTTATTTATTTATTATTGATTTAATTCATAAAAATCATTTTAAATAAATAAAAAATATAAAAATCTATTTTTGGGTGAAGATTTTGTTTCTAGAAATTCATAATCATTGATTGAATTAGAATGAGAAGGAAATCATGTGATCTCTCCCAAATTATTATTTTTTATTTATTTATTATTGATTTAATTCATAAAAATCATTTTAAATAAATAAAAAATATAAAAATCTATTTTTGGGTGAAGATTTTGTTTCTAGAAATTCATAATCATTGATTGAATTAGAATGAGAAGGAAATCATGTGATCTCTCCCAAATTATTATTTTTTATTTATTTATTATTGATTTAATTCATAAAAATCATTTTAAATAAATAAAAAATATAAAAATCTATTTTTGGGTGAAGATTTTGTTTCTAGAAATTCATAATCATTGATTGAATTAGAATGAGAAGGAAATCATGTGATCTCTCCCAAATTATTATTATTTATTTATTTATTATTGATTTAATTCATAAAAATCATTTTAAATAAATAAAAAATATAAAAATCTATTTTTGGGTGAAGATTTTGTTTCTAGAAATTCATAATCATTGATTGAATTAGAATGAGAAGGAAATCATGTGATCTCTCCCAAATTATTATTTTTTATTTATTTATTATTGATTTAATTCATAAAAATCATTTTAAATAAATAAAAAATATAAAAATCTATTTTTGGGTGAAGATTTTGTTTCTAGAAATTCATAATCATTGATTGAATTAGAATGAGAAGGAAATCATGTGATCTCTCCCAAATTATTATTTTTTATTTATTTATTATTGATTTAATTCATAAAAATCATTTTAAATAAATAAAAAATATAAAAATCTATTTTTGGGTGAAGATTTTGTTTCTAGAAATTCATAATCATTGATTGAATTAGAATGAGAAGGAAATCATGTGATCTCTCCCAAATTATTATTTTTTATTTATTTATTATTGATTTAATTCATAAAAATCATTTTAAATAAATAAAAAATATAAAAATCTATTTTTGGGTGAAGATTTTGTTTCTAGAAATTCATAATCATTGATTGAATTAGAATGAGAAGGAAATCATGTGATCTCTCCCAAATTATTATTATTTATTTATTTATTATTGATTTAATTCATAAAAATCATTTTAAATAAATAAAAAATATAAAAATCTATTTTTGGGTGAAGATTTTGTTTCTAGAAATTCATAATCATTGATTGAATTAGAATGAGAAGGAAATCATGTGATCTCTCCCAAATTATTATTTTTTATTTATTTATTATTGATTTAATTCATAAAAATCATTTTAAATAAATAAAAAATATAAAAATCTATTTTTGGGTGAAGATTTTGTTTCTAGAAATTCATAATCATTGATTGAATTAGAATGAGAAGGAAATCATGTGATCTCTCCCAAATTATTATTATTTATTTATTTATTATTGATTTAATTCATAAAAATCATTTTAAATAAATAAAAAATATAAAAATCTATTTTTGGGTGAAGATTTTGTTTCTAGAAATTCATAATCATTGATTGAATTAGAATGAGAAGGAAATCATGTGATCTCTCCCAAATTATTATTTTTTATTTATTTATTATTGATTTAATTCATAAAAATCATTTTAAATAAATAAAAAATATAAAAATCTATTTTTGGGTGAAGATTTTGTTTCTAGAAATTCATAATCATTGATTGAATTAGAATGAGAAGGAAATCATGTGATCTCTCCCAAAATAGCAAGCACTCATGATCAAATATTTGAAATTTATACAATGATCTTTTTGAATATTTTTTGGATCAAATATCCACACAACACATTAATGATTCTGACCTAAATCCATCACACATATATACTAAGCACAAACATAACCCTAGGGACGAATTTGCAGCAGCCTAAAGGTAAGATCAAAAGCACAAAAATCTTTCAAAAAGTCATATTCGGGTTCTCAAATTCAGAGCATTGCAAGGTATTTGGAAGACATAGCAAGCTTCCTTGGACTCTTCTGATCATAAATCATCATCCATATGCATCATATACACACCCAATTGCTCAACCCGAGTTCATCTTGACCTTGAATATTTTGTTTTCGAATCCATTGATTTATCATGTTTAAACTGTTTTTGATTGTTGTAGGATGTTTAGAATGAACTCTAGAACGATTCTGGGTGGTTCAATTGGATTTTCATTGCAGGAACAAGAATTCACCATGATTAGGGTTTTCGGCCCTCTTTAGGGTTTCACGATTTTCAAATGATAAATGGATTTGAAAAACATAGGACGATTGAAAAACTCAGTAGCAATACAATGGTGCAATCAATTTTGTGAAATTTTGCCGTTTGGATGAAGTTTGTGTTTCGCAGGGTGGAAGAACTCGTAACAATATTCGTAGGAGAAAACGTTGCAAAATCCGCAGCCTGATGGTTGTTGTGCTTCCTGGAAATCAAGCTGGCCTGGGTTCAAACCTCAGCCAGGTAAGTTTCCGCTTTTTTTTTTCTTTCTTTCCTTTTATTTGATTTAAATATTATAATATTAGAAATTAAATATATTATGTATATTTCTCAATAATAAATAAATAATAATAAAATATGTCTGTTTTCTTTAATTTTAAAAAAAATATGTTTTTTTTTCACAAATTTTGTTTCTATATTTTATGTCTAAATTGTAATATGTATAAATTAGAAAATTTTTATATATAACTAAATCCTATTTTTTTTATATAAACCCTAAAAATTAATTTCTCATATAAACCCTAATTTCATAAAACTCTAAAAATATTTTTTAATACAAATCTAATCCTATTTTTTTTTAATGTTATTTTCTAATATAATTATTATGTATGTATGTTTACTATAATTCTTACAAATTTTTGTAAATATACTTATAAATATTTTTTTACATAACTTTAGTTTATAAATAATTGTGCTTATAATAATTAGATTTTTTGTAGTAACTTCATGATTAAAATATAATTTAATAATTTGTAAATTAAAACAATTGTTTATTCATATTTGTTTTTTAGTTGATTATATTAAAAAATTGTTAATTTCTTATTATTATAATATTTGGATTAATTTTGTTTATTCTTATTTACTAACCCATTTATATTCTAATCATGCTTATTATTTTGTTAAATATTGCTTACTAACCCCCTTTATTATTTATTGTTGCTTATTTATATTTTATTTATCTTTGCTATTTAATTATTTTGCTTATTATTTTGTAATTGTTTCTTGGATGTAAAGTTGTTTAATTATTTAATTATTATTATGGTTAGTAATTAGGGAGTGTAACAACATGTATGTAATATTAAAATAAATTTAGATCACTTTTAAATAAAGATAATTAAAATAAACACGTCACACACGTAAGTCGATTTTAATCACCGTCTCACTTCCTAAGGATATCCCTCAAGTTGCCTATGAATATTGGTTAAGTGGGGTGTATAAAGCAAGTCCCTCAAAAAAGAAAATCATCAAAGTCCCTTATGGTTGCCTTTACGAATCGAGTCCCTTTCGAAAAATGATGATAGTCCCTCCAGTTTGCTTATTACACCCCACAATGGCCTTCAAAAATCCAATTGTCCCTCACATGTCCCTTAACATCCAAAGTAAGGACTACCTACTCCATTATAGTAGGGATAGTCTTACTAAGGAAAGGATAAAGAATAAGAAAGACCTTAAAACATTAGGGTAGGCTACTCCTAGATACTTGCTCACTTCAAAACTTTTTCACACTTAAACAAATTTCCAACAAAATTTTCAAACAAGTTTTTTTTCACATCCACACACGGATTATTATTAAACTATTCTGAAATTTTTTGCTATTCACACACTACACTTTCAAAACAATTCAAAAGTGAGCTTAAGTACCTAAGAGCCCATGGATAACCATGGATGAAAAGGGTGCTAACACCTTCCCTTTTCATAACCTACCCCCCGGACCCAAAATATTCTCTAAGGTCTTTCCTGTTCTTTTATAACCTTTCCTTATGGATAAAATAAAAGTCGGTGGCGACTCTTGCTATCCGCAACATTGTTTAAAGTCAGTTCTCCCACCGTGTTACAGTATCCAAATTTCACCGCGACAGAAATGGCGATTTCACTGGGGAATCTTCTTAGTGGGTTTCCCTATCTTGTTTCTACTTGTTTATTGCTTTATATTTGTTATTTGTAATTGTTTACTTGTTTGTTTATTGCCCTTGGGTTGATACTTTTGAATGGTGAGACAAAGTCATACACCCATACTTGAGTGAACTTAAGATAGGATAGTGATATGTTCAAAGAGGCTTATAGGGGGTGGAATCTCGACCAAGCTGACTTGAAAATCATGCTCAATTGAGGCCCTCTCGAAAGTTGTATTGTTGAACGAGTTCTTAATCGTGAAAACATGCACTATATTCGATGTTGGAGCCTATGATATTGAGGACCTTAGTTACCTTAACCCCACTTTAACCTTTATTAGGATGTAGTGCGGGGCTATGAGGGGGTACCCCCGAAATAGTGCTACGCGATACTACACTCAAAAGAAGTTCTCTTGAGAATATTATTAACCCCCGAGTACTTGGGAAGTTGATAATATCCGAAAGATGGGCTAATGACTTTGGGAACCTTATTAGAACCTTGTTCTACAAGTACAATCAACCTTTAGTCCGCATCCTTTGGGAATGGGTATACCTTTACTCCATGCTCGTTGCAAACCTAGGGTCCCCTTTGTTTGTTTATCCTTATGTTTCTATGTGCTTACTTGTGTTTGTTGCATTCATAAAGCATCATACCGCATTGGACTTCATGGGATTTTACTTTTGTTTATGAACATTGTAGGGGGTACTATGAATCCCAATAGAAGGCACACTTTGAAATACACTTTTAAAAGTCCCAAATTGGATGACCTAAAGAAGTTGGTAACTTTGATTGAAGACCAAGGGAGGTTCAAGAGCAAGTATGGGAAACTGATATCTTTATTGAGTCGCCAAGTAGACGAAGGACTTCTTTCCACTTTATTGCAGTTCTATGATCCGCTATATCATTGTTTCACATTTTCCGACTTCCAGCTATTGCCTACATTAGAAGAATACTCCTTTTTGGTTGGTCTACCTATCTTAGAAGAGTCCCCTTTCCCTTTTTTGGAGAAAGACCCCGATGAAAGAGATATTGCTAAGGCCCTCTATCTAAAAGTATCTGACGTCAAGGGAAATTTGATTAGTAAAGGTGGTATTTTTGGTTTGACTACGAAGTTCTTAATCAGTAAAGCTATGTTCTATACCGATTATACGAACAAGACTTCATTCGAGGCAATCTTTGCCTTACTTATTTATGGAGTGTTTTTGTTCCCAAGTTTTGAAGGGTTCGTCGACCTCAATGCAATTAAGATCTTTTTGAAGAACAATCCAGTACCAACTCTATTGGGTAATGCTTATCATTTTGTGCATCTCCGAAACTTCTATGGTGGAGGAATGATCACCTGTTGTGTGCCCTTACTTTACAAGTGGTTTATTTCGCACTTGCCGAGGTCTACTTCTTTTTTGAATCTCGATAGAGGGCTTTGGTCTCCGAGAGTTATGGTGTTGACTCACTCAGACATCGTTTGGTACAACCGAGCGTATGATGGAACTTTAATTATTGATGGATGTGGTGACTTTGCTAATGTGTCGTTACTCAGTTTTAATGGAGGGATCCGTTACAATCCAGTCTTAGCTCATCGACAGTTGGGATTTCCGTTGAAGGAGCCGCCTAAGAGTGTTCAAGTGGAGGGCATTTTCTTTAGGGAAAACAAAGAACTCCGAGACAAGATTTTGGTCGCATGGGACCATTTGCACAAGAAAGGGAAAGAAAGCCTTGGGAAACTTAATTATATGTCCTTAGAACTCTACGTTCGGTGGGTTAGAGAGAGAGAGCAGTCAAGCTGAAAATGCCTTATTCTCGTCAAGATCCTATATCTCCTAGGAGGGAGCCCACTTATGTCTTTATGTCTGAAGCTGAGAAGTTAGAGGTTGCCTTGAGGAAGTCGTAACGTGAGTTAGAGTCATGGAAGAACAAGTACCAAGTAGTGGTAGCAGAAAACGATGAATTTCAGAAGCAGAAGGAGGAACTTCAGAAAGAGAAAGATGAACTTTAGAAACAGCTACAGTTGAAGGATGAAGAGTTGCTTCCTTGCAAGAAGAGGAAAGCCATGGAGGATTTATTTTTCTCCGACCCGCAATGTACTATTTGGAAGCTGATTGTGGACAACCTTATCCGTGAGAAGACCCAATTAGAAGAAGAGCTCAAGCAGCGAAATTCAAAATTTCTTTAGGGCTTTCATTAGCTTTTATTTAGCTATTTATTTGGGACTTTTAAAAGCAATTATTTGTATTCTGTTTCAAAATTAATAAAGACGTTTTCTTTTTCTGCGATGTTCATAAATAGCGGGGATCCCATGAAGTCCTATTCATCTTGCATTGCATTCTTTCTTTTGTTCAAGAAACTCAATTTCATCTTTACAGGTATTGTAACAATGGATTTTAAGAGAGAAGCATTTGAGTACACTTTTCAGAGTCCTAACATCGAAAGCATAAAAGAGCTAGCAGATCTCATTGAGAACCGTCACGCTTTTGCAGTAGAATATGGAGAAGTCTTCCGTTTTCTCGAGCTCAAGATGAAGGGAGGGCTGTTGGAGACCCTTGTTCAGTTTTATGACCCGTTATACCATTGTTTCACTTTTCCAGATTACCAGTTGATGCCGACTCTGGAAGAGTATTCTGATTTCTTAAGGATGCCTATGACGACCCGACCTATATTCACCGGCCAGGAAGAGGTACCCAGTCACCAGGAAATTGCAAACACTACTCATCTCATCCTAGAAGATGTTCAAGCGCACTTAATCACCAAGGAGGGAGTCCTTGGATTCTCAGCTGATTTCTTGATTGGAAAAGTTCGTTACCATGCCGAGAGAAAAGAGGTCCTTATCTTGGAAGCTACCTTTGCTTTATTGGCCTATGGGATTTTCTGGTTCCCGAAAATTGATGATTTTGTCGACATGGATGCAATTAAGCTGTTCATCCTCAAGAATCCGGTTCTCACCTTGTTAGCCGACACATATTTTTCCATCCATTTGAAGAATGCTGAAGGAGGAGGACATATTGTTTGTTGTGCCGCTTTGCTATATTCATGGTTCATTGCTCGCCTAACTCGACACCCGTCTATTTGGGATGAGATAGAATCACCTCATTGGTCCGAGATAGTCATGGCCCTTACTCACTCTGACATTGTGTGGTATGACCCTACCTATGGAGGTATATGTATGATTCCTAGCATCGGAGGATTCACTAACATACCGCTTATTGGGAGAGAAGGATGCATAAGTTACAACCCTGCTTTGGCCCGTCTCCAATTTGGGCATCCCATGACCGAAGTACCTGACCGAGCTCTGTTGGAAGGGATCTTTTTCAAGGAAGGGGAAGACCCAGACCTAAAGACCATCATAATTTACGCATGGAGATACATCAATAAGGAAGGAAAGATCGCTTTAGGATACCCCAACTGTGCTGTCTCTGAAGAATATCTGCATTGGGTGCGAGAAAGAGCTCTCGACCTCAAAATGTCGTTTATTTGTCATGAACCCATGGTATTGGCTTTTCACGATCCTGAGTGGTTTGATGTGAGTGAAGTAGATCAGTTGAAGGCCGCTTTGGATGAGGCTATAAAACTGAAAGCCGCTTGGAGGAACAAGTTTTTCACCCTCAAGGTAGAGAAAGAGAAGTCCCAGAAGCTGCCAGAGATAGAATTTGCAAGGAAGAGAAAGGCGCGAGATGATTTATTTTCTCCTCACATCTCTTCCAGAACTGCCGCTAGAGATGATCTCCTCCAGCTGCTATGGCTTGGAAGGAATGTGTCAATCGACTCATCAATGAGAAGGCCGAGTTACAAGAACGTGTCAGTCTGTTAGAAGAAGAACTTCGCACACAGAAAGGGCATAGGGAGTAGATCTCCGAGTTCTCTTTTGCTTTTGGTTCGATGTAATAAACTGTTAAAAGAGTACTCTGCTTTGTAATGCTTCGAATGTCAAAATAAAATAAGTTTTTTTTCCAACGCTACAATACCAAAAAAAAAAGATTTGAGTTTCTTGAAGTTTCATACTCATTTGCATTTTGCATAAGCATAACATTGTTTGCACCCCAGGGTCTCACTCTTGCTTCATCTTCACAGACAAGCTGAATCACCGATATAACACTCGAGCTAGTCAACGCCAAAAGATGGACCAACTTGAACAAGAGAACAGAGTGCTCCATGATGAAGTCGCAGTTCTGAAAGAAAGTTTGGAGATGTTGAATGGTCTAGTGGAAGCCTTGTCCAATCAAGCCTCAATCAACAACCAGGAGGTTCCGAGGACCGTGATCTCTGAAGTGACACCCACACCGATCCCAGTGGTGTCTTCTGTTGCTGACATGTCCTACAGCATGCCTCAAGGTTTTCCGTGGGGGTTGTCTCCCAATTTCTTTTCGACCGGTTACCGCCCGTCTGTGTCTGAGACCCCTGCTGTGACCACTGTTCAAGCTGCTCCTGTAGTTTCTGCTGTGATGAATACTGCATCTCCACATGTGAATGTTGTCCCGTATATCCTGGATGAGCCAATTTTACAAGGGTCGCCGACCGAAACTGTGGGTTTGGAAGAGAGGATGGATGGATTTCAAGACCAATTTTCTGAAATGCGAAAAGAGTTGAAGGCTCTTCGTGGGAAGGATTTGTTTGGAAAGAGCGCTTCTGAGCTGTGCTTGGTCCCAAATGTCAAGGTTCCGCCGAAGCTCATGGTCCCTGATTTTGAGAAATACAAGGGGAATACCTGCCCTCAAAGTCATCTTATTATGTATGCCAGGAAGATGTCTGCCCAAACCGATAATGATCAACTGCTCATTCACTACTTCTAAGACATTTTGACAGGCGCTGCGCTCAAGTGGTACATGGGGTTGGATAGTACGAAGATTCAAACTTTCAATGATCTAGGGGGAGCCTTTGTCAAGCAGTATAAGTATAATGTGGATATGGCTCCTGACCGTAATCAATTGAGAGCTATGACACAAAGAGATAAGGAGAAGTTTAAGGAGTATGCCCAACGTTGGCGCGAGTTGGCCACGCAAGTCACACCGCCGTTGGAGGAAAAAGAGATGACCAAGATTTTTCTGAAGACCCTTGGTCCTTTCTTTTATGAGAAGATGGTAGCCAGTGCACCCAGTGACTTTACTGAAATGGTTAATATGTGAATGCGCTTGGAAGAAGGTGTCCGTGAAGGAAGATTGGCTAAAGAGGAGAGTGCTCCTAAGAAGTATGGGAGTGAATTTGTAAAGAAAAAAGAGCAAGGAGTGAACACCGTTCAAAAGGGACAATTTAGGAAAAGGTATTCACCATCACACCAAGTTGCAGCAGTATCACCAATGTTTAATGCTCCAACTTATCAGTTACAGTCTCCGCAACCGAGTCAGCAACCTCAGTCCCCCAATGCTCAACAGCCGCAGCCTCAGCAAAATCCGCAGTATCCTCAGCAGAATCGGCCATTCAACAATTAGGGTCGTGTGTATAGAAAGATAAACTTTGAGCCTATTCCTATGAAATATGCTGATTTGTTTCCAGCTTTGGTCCAGAATGGTCATATTCAAACAAAAGCTCCACCTATGGTCCCCGAAAATCCTCCGCCTTCTTATAGAGCTGACAAGTTTTGTCCGTATCATCAGGGTGCTCCAGGCCACGATATTGAGAGTTGTTTTGGTATGAAAGCAGACGTCCAAAGGCTCATTAAGTGCGGAATTCTATCCTTCAAGGATTCCGACCCTAATGTGCAAGTTAATCCGTTACCCCCGCATGGTTACCCCTCCGTTAACATGATTGACGACTGTTTGGAAGATGGTGATCAAGAAGTTTCAAGTGAAAGGGCTGAAGAAGTTTGTGTTATAGTGCCTCACTTTAAGGAAGTGGAGCGTATCGAAATTGTTTATAATAGCAGAAAGCCTGCTGTTACCCCGTTGGTAATCAATATGCCTGGACCCATCATTTATACTTCCAGCAAGTCTATCCCCTATAGATATAATGCTATAATGTTGGAGAATGGAAAGGAAGTGCCCTTGCCCGCTGCACCTTCAGTAGTTAACATTGCAGATGTCCGTAGAGTAACAAGGAGTGGTCGAGTCTACCCGACTGTACCACCGAAAGAAAAGGAGGTCTCGTTGGAACTACCAGCCTCAAAGGATCTAATTGTGGGGTAATCTGGTGGATCCAATTTGTCCAATTCAGATGAATGTCTAAAGGTGATCAAGAGAAGTGAGTATAAGGTTGCAGATCAGCTCCTGCAAACCCCGTCGAAGATTTCTGTGTTGCAATTATTGATGAGTTCTGAGGCTCATAGGGAAGCGCTCCAGAAGGTATTAGAACAAGCGTATGTTGAACAAGATGTGACTATGGAGCAGTTCGACAATATCATTGGTAATATTACTTCATGTGACAATCTGGGTTTTAATGAGGATGATCTCTCAGAGGAAGGAAGGAAGCATAACATGGCTTTACATATTTCAGTAAACTGCGGAAATGATTCTCTGTCCAGTGTGTTAGTTGATACATGATCTTCTCTAAACGTGATGCCTAGAACCACTCTATCTAAGTTGTCTTATCAAGGACCACCGATGAGGCCAAGTCATGTCATTGTCAAAGCTTTTGATGGGTCAAGGAAGACTGTAATTGGTGAAGTGGACTTACCGATGACTATTGGATTGCAGACTTTTATGATCACGTTTCAGGTCATGGACATTCGTGCCGCCTATAGCTATTTGTTAGGGAGGCCATGGATACATGAAGCTGAGGCAGTTACTTCCACTCTGCATCAGAAATTGAAATATGTTTTTGAGGGAAAAACAGTTACAATTTGTGGAGAAAGAGCTTTGGTGGTGAGTCACTTGTCATCATTCTCGTATGTTGAAGCTGAGGAAGAGGTTGGCACGCAATTTCAAGCTTTGTCTATTATGGGCGAGGGTGTCCAGAAATCTCAGGCATCTATGTCATCATTTAAAGACGCGCAGCGAGTAGTGAACAGTGGTCATCAGACAATTTGGGGTAAGGTGTTATCTTTGCCAGAGAACAAAAATAAGGAAGGTCTTGGTTTCACCAGCAGTTCTGCTCAACAAACTACCAGAAGTCCAAGATTTCCGCTGATTAATGAAGTGTTCCGTAGTGGAGGAGCCGTCCATCATCCTCAGGTTAATGTTGTGTCAGAGGATGAACTTGAAGGTGTTAGAACACAGATTGGTTCTTAATAATATCTCTATGTTTTGATGATAACTATTATGAAATTTTGTAATTAAGAATTATATACTCTAAAATTTGCTTGAGAGTGTTTGCTGCAGATATTAAAATAATTATCACTCCAGAAGCAAATCAGAACTGAATATAAGAAATATGCTAGACTCTGAAGCGTCAGATGCATCCATTAGAAGATTCTGAATGCTGCCAACAGAAGATCCTGAACGCTGTCTCCAGAAGGATCTGAAGCAGAAACTCCAGAAGGATCTGAAGCAGAAGCTCTAGAAGGATCTGAAGCAGAAGCTCCAGAAGAATCTGAAGCAAGTCAGAAGCATCTGAACCAAAGAAGAATTTTGTATGAAAAGTTTTCAAAGCATAGTTACTACAGAAGATTCTGAAAGTACTAAAGCTGCCAGTACTGAGGATCTGACTCAAATATGCTATGAACTTACACACGCTAAAAGCACACCTGCTGCAAAGACTCTGATTCAGCAAAGCTCTGATCAACATCAGAAGGCTCTGATCATATTAGACTCTGATGAATTTTTCTGAAAATTGAAGAAGAAGAATTCAAAGATTATGTCCGTTGGAATAATCCAAACGACTCTTTCCTTATTTATGCTAGACACAAGAACACAAACAAAAAGGATTTATCTGTGCTTTCTTCTTCTAGGAAAGGTCACTTGATGTGAAGACAAAAAGGCTCAGACCTTTTGGACACTCTTCTCAACGTGAAGTTCTCTTGGATCAAGCTGCCTATAAAAGCAAGTCTTCACCCATCTTCTTCAGTTGACGTTTTACCTGAAAGAAATCAATATCCAAAGCTCTCATACAATTCACATTCTTTCTAAGAATTAATTTCTTTGTTCTTAATATTAAGTGAAAAATCACAGTTGTGATAAAGCTTTTTAGAAGCAATTTAAACACTTGTATTTGTTATTACATTTGATTGTAAGAAAACCTTAAGAAGATCCAGTTAGGATCAATAGTTCTTGAGAAGACTTTGAACAGTTGTTCTTAGTGCTTACTATTGTAATCAGTTGATTAAATAGTGGATTAAGTCCTTTATTGAGAAAGGTAAATCACTCTAGGAAGGGTGGACTGGAGTAGTTGAGTTCAACGAACCAGGATAAAAATACTTGAGTTTTTATTTCTAAGTTTTTATCTTCATACTTATTCAACCCCCCTTCTAAGTATTTTCTCACCTTCAGTTGGCATCAGAGCTCCGGTTCTGTGTGTGCTACCACTTCACAGTGACAGTAAAGATCCAGTGAGAAAAACATTGATATATATTTGGTTGTTACTATGGCTGATAATACAATATCTAACATTAACAACAAATATGTAGAAAGGGACAGAATCAGCACCAAACCCCCTATGTTTGATGGGGAGAAATTTGATTATTAGAAAGACAGGATTGAAAGTTTTTTCCTTGGATATGATGCTGATTTATGGGATCTGGTCATAGATGGATATGTTCATCCCATTGATGGGAATGGCAAGAAAGTAGACATAAAATCTATGACAGATGCTCAGAAGAAGGAATTTAGAAATCACCACAAGGCCAAAACAATATTGTTAAATGCAATATCTCACACTGAGTATGAAAAAATTACAAATAGGGAAACTGCATTTGACATGTTTGAATCCTTAAAGATGACTCATGAGGGAAATTCTCAAGTCAAGGAAACAAAGGCCCTGGCTCTGATCCAGAAGTATGAAGCCTTCAAGATGGAAGACTCTGAATCTGTTGAAGCTATGTTCTCCAGATTTCAAATACTTACAGCTGGACTAAAGGTTCTGGATAAAGGATACTCTACTGCTGATCATGTGAAAAAGATCATCAGAAGCTTACCTACCAGATGGAGACCTATGGTGACTGCGCTGATAATGGCTAAAGATCTGAACAAGATCTCCTTGGAGGAACTAATCAGTTCACTAAGAAGTCATGAAATTGAACTTGAGGAAGATGAACCTCAAAAGAAAGGTAAATCTGTTGCTTTAAAATCTAAAAAATCTTCTAAGGCATTGCAGGTAATAGAGGAGAGCTCTGAAGAATCCTCATCTGAAGATGAAGATGAACTATCCATGCTGTCTAGAAGAATAAACAAACTCTGGAAGCATAAAGGAAAGAAGTTCAGAAACTTCAAGAAGCCTGACCAAAGAAAAGAATCTTCTGGACACAGAAGATCTGGCAAAAAGGAGGTTGTCTGTTATGAATGTAAAGAACCTGGACATTACAAAAATGAATGTCTAAAGGTGCTGAAAGACAAGCCTAAAAGAAAATCTGATAAGAAGAAAAAGGTTCTAATGGCCACCTGGGATGATTCAGATACATCTGAGTCTGAATCTGAGTCAGAAGAAGAATGTGCCAATGTAGCTTTGATGGCAGACATAGAAGATCAGGAGGAAGGAACTTCAGGTTCTGAAGCTGACTCTGAATCTGACTCTAACGCTGAAGAGGTAATGGCTAAACTCACTAAAGAAGAACTTATCAAAGTGTTATCAGAAGTTCTGAAGAGCTATAACAATATTAAGCTCAAATACAAGAAAAGCGTCAACGCAATCTTGTATCTGAGAATAATATTCTCAAATCAGAAGTAGCTGAGCTAAATGAAAAGAACTTAAAATTGAAAAATGATTCTGAATTAGCTCAACAAAACTCTGATTCTGAAACTGAATCTGAATGCAAAAATATTTTGGAAAAATATGATTATAGCTTTCAGAAGTTTCTTGCTAAAAGCATTGATAGAAGCAAAATGGCTTCTATGATCTATGGAGTTAGCAGAAATAACAGAAAAGGAATTGGATATGAATCTTCCTCTGGAAAGGATTTAAATCCAAAACCTGTTGATAAAATTATCATCAAGAAAACTCCTTTATATTCACACTTTAAATTTGGTCACTTGAATGATATTGAACAAACACGTTTTGAAAAGAATATTCATGTGTTTAAATCTAAGGCTAGTCAGAATAAACCTTATGTTGAAAAACAGAAGTTTAGACAAACTTTCAGAACAACTAACCCTAAAGGACCCAAGAAGATCTGGGTACCTAAAAGTAAAAAAACCTTGTTGCAGATGTTCTTAGCAGCAAGGTCAGGACGCCAATCATGGTACCTGAACTCTGGATGCTCGCGTCACATGACAGGAGAAAAGTCTATGTTCCAAAGTCTGGAGCTTAGATCTGGAGGTGATGTGAAATTTGGAGGGAATCAGAAAGGCAAGATCATTGGATTTGACACCATTGGAAATGGTAAACTTCCCTCTATCACTAATGTTTTACTTATAGAAGGATTAAAGCATAACTTATTGTCCATAAGTCAATTAAGTGACAATGGTTATGATATAACCTTTAATCAAAAATGTTGTAAAGCTATTAGTCAAAAATATGGCTCTATTCTATTTAGTGGAAAGAGGAAAAACAACATTTATAAAATAAATCTTTCAGAACTTAAGGTTCAGAATGTTAAATGCCTCTTGTCTGTTAATGAAGAGCAATGGGTCTGGCACAGAAGATTAGGGCATATTAATATGAGATGTATATCTCAGATTAATAAACTTAATCTTGTCAGAGGACTTCCTAATCTGAAGTTCACCTCAGATGCTCTTTGTGAAGCATGCCAAAAAGGGAAGTTTTCAAAATCATCTTTTAAATCAAAAAATGTTGTTTCTACTTCCAGACCACTATAATTACTTCATATTGATCTGTTTGGACCAATGAAAGTTGCATCCATCAGAGGCAAGAAGTATGGATTAGTCATTGTTGATGACTATAGTAGATGGACATGGGTAAAGTTCTTAAAACACAAGGATGAGTCACATTCTGTGTTCTTTGACTTCTGTAAACAAGTCCAGAATGAAAAAGATTTCAAAATTATAAAAGTCAGAAGTGATCATGGTGGTGAATTTGAAAATAAATATTTTGAAAAATATTTTAATGAAAATGGCATTGCTCATGATTTTTCCTGTCCTAGAACTCCACAACAAAATGGAGTTGTAGAGAGGAAAAATAGAACTCTGCAAGAAATGGCCAGAACCATGATCAATGAGACTAATCTGGCAAAACACTTTTGGGCAGAAGCAATCAACACAACCTGTTACATTCAGAACAGAGTGCCTGTAAGACCTCTTCTGGAGAAGACTCCATATGAACTGTGGAAGAACAGAAAGCCCAATATTTCATATTTTCATCCTTTTGGATGTATTTGCTATATGTTAAACACTAAAGAAAATCTAAACAAGTTTGATTCCAAAGCACAGAAGTGTTTCATGCTTAGATATTCTGAATGCTCTAAAGGCTACAGAGTATACAACACTGAGACACAGATTGTGGAAGAATCTATTCATGTTAGTTTTGATGATAAGCTTGGCATTAAAAAGCCAAAGCAGTCTGAAAACTCTGCAGATAGAGAAGTAGTCTTCACAGACTCTAAAGACTCAGAGGCAGACAAAGCTCAAGTGAAGGAACCAGAAGTAACACCAGATGCTATTCCTTTAACTTCTCAGATGAACAATTTAAACATTTCTGAAGAATCAACTGTTAGAGGATCATCTTCCAGAATCAAAGCTTCTCATCCAGAGAATGTTATCATTGGAAAGAAGGATAACCCTATCAGGACAAGATCCTTTTTAAGATCATATGAAGCATCATTATTTGGACTGGTGTCAGAAATTGAACCAACTTCTGTAGATGAAGCTCTGCAAGACAATGATTGGATTATTTCCATGCAAGAATAGTTAAATCAATTCACCAGAAATGATGTGTGGGATTTAGTTCAAAGACCACAAGGATTCAATATAATTGGAACTAAATGGGTCTTCAGAAATAAGCTTAATGAGAAAGGAGAAGTTGAAAGAAATAAGGCAAAGCTTGTTGCTCAAGGGTACAGTCAACAAGAAGGTATTGATTACACTGAAACTTATGCTCCAGTGGCAAGGTTAGAATCTATACGCCTTCTTATTTCTTTTGCTGCACAATATAACATCACTCTATATCAGATGGATGTTAAAAGTGTCTTTCTAAATGGCATTATAGAAGAAGAAGTTTATGTCCACCAACCTCCTGGTTTTGAGAATGAAAAATTTCCAGATCATGTTTTCAAACTAATGAAATCTCTGTATGGTTTAAAACAAGCTCCCAGAGCTTGGTATGAGAGATTGAGCAATTTTCTTCTGGAGAAAAATTTCATCAGAGGCAAAGTGGACACAACACTCTTTTGTAAATCATTTAAGAAAGATCTTCTAATTTGTCAAATATATGTGGATGATATCATATTTGGATCTACCAATACTATGCTGGGAAATGAGTTTGCTAAATGTATGCAGGCAGAATTTGAAATGAGCATGATGGGAGAATTGAGATTCTTTCTGGGAATTCAAGTCAACCAAACTCCAAAGTGCACTTACATACATCAGACCAAATATGTTAAAGAACTTCTGAAGAAATTTAACATGACTGATAGTAAGCTGGCAAAGACTCCCATGCATCCAACTAGTTCACTAGGCAAGGAAGAGGTAAGTAAGAAAGTAGATCAGAAACTCTACAGAGGTATGATAGGATCTCTTCTTTACTTAACTGCTTCTAGACCTGACATATTGTTCAGTGTATGCCTGTGTGCTAGATTCCAATCAGATCCTAGAGAATCACACTTGACAGCTGTCAAGAGGATTCTAAGGTATCTGAAAGGTACTTCTAATATGGGTTTGTGTTACAAAAAATCTGATGATTTCAAATTAGTTGGATCCTGTGATGCTGACTACGCTGGAGACAGAGTGGAAAGAAAAAGTACTTCTGGAAGTTTTCAATTTCTAGGAAGAAATTTAATCTCTTGGTACAGCAAGAAGCAACCCACAATTGCACTATCCACCACAGAGGCAGAATATATTGCTGCTGCTGGATGTAACACGCAGATGCTCTGGATGAAAAGTCAACTAGAAGATTATCAGATATTTGAAAGTAACATTTCTATATTCTGTGATAATACTTCTGCTATATGTTTGTCTAAAAACCCCATTTTACACTCTAAGGCAAAACATATAGAAATTAAGCATCATTTCATCAGAGACTATGTTTAGAAGGGAATTATAAATTTAGCCTTTGTTGATACAGATCATCAATGGGCAGACATTTTCACAAAACCCCTTGTTGAAAATAGATTCAAATTTATTCTGAAAAATATTGGTATGGATTTGTGTCCAGAATAATATTTTTCAGAAGCAAATTTTACAGATGCAAAAATGTTTAATGTTCTGAAGTATTTCATCTGATCAACTATTCATTTCCTTAAATTACTTTATTTGTGAAACTCTGAACTAACAATACTCAGAGGATCTGAATGTTGATTAACGTTTCATTTCTCAAGAGAATTCAGAAGCACATGTAAGAAAACACTTGTCACTCTGAATCTGCAAAGGTGGCGTATACACTATTGAAGAGACGTTTGAGGTGAAGTTTGAATAGTGAAAATCTTGATTTTCCCCCCAATTTTTCAGAATCAATTAATGGTTGAAATGATTTTTATTCCTTTTCATTAAATGCTTTGTGAGAACGTGCTTTTATCTGACTGTTTGTATGCCTAAGTGTTCACTATAAATATCACATTTCTCACCACATTCACACTTTTCACATCTCAATTGTTTATGCATTTCTGTCTCCTTTTCTCTCTTCACAAAAACCCTAAGCGTTTGACAAACTCATCTTCAATGGCAACATCTTCATCCACTGCTGCACAATTTCAATCTACCATGGCTGCAGTTACTTCTGCAAATATGGGTGTGACTCCTTATACGACACCAAAGAGAACTCTGTTAACACCTGTTGAAAAACTGGAGGTTCTCTCTGAATCAATGGTTGAATTTGATTCACTGGCTGAGAATGGGTTTGAGTTTCGCTCCATTATAGATGCTCAAGGATGGGTGAAATATTTTGATAGACTTTTTGGACCAGTTTACCCCCTTCTAGTGAAAGAATTCTGGATCCATGCTGCTGTATACCCTAAGTTCATTTTATCTTCTATTCTGGGTAAAGAAATAATCATCACAGAAGATCTGATCAGGAAACTCATTGGATATGAGGAAACAGATGGAGTATCTCACTTGCCAGCTGGGCGTGTAGATATGGATGAAGTATATGAGGAAGTGATGACTGCTGGACAAGCTTCTAATAAGTTCAAAGATCTGAAGCCTGACTACAAGATCTGGGCTAAGATTTTCATGGGATGCATTCATCACAGAAAGTCTACAAACTCTCCAGACTATGTCAACAATGAACAACTCTACTTTATGTATTGCCTAAGTCAGAGCACCAAGGTAGATCTTCCATATATTCTGTTTATGCACTTATGGAATCATATAAATGCCTCTAGAGAATATGTGAAAGAAAAAGGTCAGAAGATCAGAACTTGGATTCCTTTTGGAAGGTTAATTTCAGATCTTCTAATAGAGAATGGACTGGTGACTGCTCTATATGCTGTTGGCGTCACAGATGAACTTGAATTTATTCTGGGAAAACCTCTGAATGCAAAGAGTCTTCAGAGACTAAAAATAGTAGAAGAACTCACAACAGCTCCCAAGAAGCTGAATATCACAGAACTCAGTCAGAAGAGAATCCCAGTAGATGACTACCCTCTGTTCTTTGCTGAAGGACCAAGAGAAATTATAGTGAGTTATATTGATGCTTGCAAGGCAGATGGAACACCCATTCCTGCAGATATTCTGAAGAGAGCAAGGGAACCATTGCCTGTTGTAGAAGAAGAGATCCCAAGAAAAAGAAGTCAATCAGAAGCAGAAGCTGCACCTGTTCAGAAGAAGCCCAAAGTTTCTGAGAAGCCTCAGAAGCTTATCAAGAGGAAAGCATCTGAAGACACTCCTTCTGTTCTAGCAAAACGAATCAAGATTAAAGGTACCAAACTTTCTGTATCTTCTGTAAATAACACTGTAGTAAATGATTCAACAATTAAGTCTATTCCTAAACCACCTTCCACTCAAAAACAATCTGTTTCTGCTCCACCTCATACATATGTTCCATCCCCACAAAAATCATCTGTACCAAAACCAATAACAACAAAACCAAAAATTCAGATTCCACAACCAGAAGTACCAATAAAACAATTTGCACCACAACAACAACAAAAAGAAAAACCATCTGAACAACCAAAAGAAAATCCATCTGAACAATCAAAGAAAAAACCATCTGAACACCAACAACAACCACAAGAAAAACCATATGTATCACAACAAACACAACAACCAGAAAAACAATTTGAACCACAAACACAACAACAAGAAAAACAACCAGAAAAATCACCGTCAAACACATCTGAACCCATTGTATCTGTTCCAGTTATCTCTGAACCAATAAAAGTTACATCTGATCCACCTTCATCAGAACCACCTGCATCTGAACCCCTATCCAAAACTTCAGACTCAACTAAACCATCTGGAACTAATATCCCTGAGACAGAAGTTCTAGATGTTACACCTCTCAAAACTGTCTTTCAAGTATCCTCTACCTCTTGCACACTAACCACATCCTCAAATTCCTCAGAATCAGATATTCACCCAGATTTTCTGGTATCTCCATCTCATAGAGATTCTGAAGTAAACCAACTAGAACCATCTGTTTCTTCTGGAACCCTTATTCCCAATCCTACCACAACACCTAACCCAACTTCTGAAATCCTCATTCCAAATCCTATCCCAACATCTACACCAAGAACATCTGTAACTTCTGCCTCGTGTAAACTATTCTCATCTTATCTTCACAACCTTTCCTATGGTTTCAAACTCAAAGATTTCTATGACAGATTTGAACCATCTGACCCTATCACTCCTTTCAAACCCAAACTTACAATCATTCTACCATCTGTGATTCTAACTTATATTAAATCAATGTCAGCAGTAGGTTCATTAGATACAATATCATACTCTGCTAAATCTGCAAAAGCTGTTACTTCTGCTAAACATGCTACATCTGATTTATCTGCTAAATCTGATAAACCTAATAAATCAGCCTTCAAACCTTACTCAGATAAACCATTTAATGTTGTTTCTCATGCCTCAACTGCCAAACCATGTTTGATGAATGCTCTAAAAAGATCAAAACCTAACAAATCCTCTGAAATTCCATTCGTACCTTACTACCCTCCTCCTCTGATCTCCATCCATAAATCCATCTTTCCACCTACTCCCCAACCCAGGCCAATAACCTTGGAAACTCTGTTACACCCTAGACCTAGACTAAATGTTGATAATTTATTTACATGTTTTTTTACAAGAAATACAGATGTATTTAGGATCTGTACAGAAGAAATGTTCAGCAACAATGGATGCAAAGGAATCAGATATCATTTGGAATGGCTTCATCAACAGATTCAATACTGTAGCATCCAATCTGAAGAATGTATGTTCTGATGATGCTAAGCTCAGATTTGCTGAAACAGCTAGAAGTCTGTTCTGGACTGTTAAGAGATCTGGACCACTGCTTCTTACAGATGCTCCTTCGCCATCAGAAGAAAATCCTGAATCTTCATCTGAAGATAATCCTCTGGCTATGACTCTGATAGAACAACCTTCTGGCTCTACTGCTCCTAACTCAACCACTCCTATGGAAATTGACTCTGTTCACGCTTCAGAAACTGTTCCACCTTCTTCATCTGAGATTAAGAAAGAACATCCAGATCTTGAAGATAAGATTGCAGTTTTGGAAGTTTGTCAATCAGAAATCAAGTCATGGATGGATAAACAAGATAAGAAGTATGAAGACATGACTCAGTGGATGTCCCAGCAGGATCAGAAGAATGAAACAATGGCTAAGTGGATGTCAAAACAAGAACAGTCCTCTTCTGAGATCACGGATCTGTTGAAGATGCTTTTGTCAAAACACTCTTAGTTTATTCATTTTGTTTCTTCTGTTGTTTGCATCTGATGTTTGCATATGTATTTTGAATATCTTCTGATGTGTGTACTTTTGCTCTGAATTGAATGAATGAATGCTTCAAAGTTTTCTCCACATGGTATATCTCATTTATTGTTTCCTTTTTCTTTGTCTTTTCAAATTATTACTTTTTGCTTATGACAAAAAAGAGGGAGAAAATATAGATCTGAACTGTTTAATTAAACTTCACCAGAATGAAACTTCAGACATATCAACTTTATCTAACAAAAATTCTAAGTATTTCAGAACATTTGATAAGTACACTCTGTAAAAGAAACTCTGAGACTCTCAGATCATTTTGACAATTATCAGACTCTGACTGTGAAATATGCAAGACACTCTGATTCTCAAATGTTAAAGAACAATCAAGCTCTAACTCTGAAAAATACTCAAGACAAAAGGGAAGTTTCTATTCCTTATTTATACTTAATTCAGGGGGAGATTCATCATCTCAGGGGGAGTTATAATTACTCTATTTTCAATTAAACAAAATTTCTGATGTTTTTGTCATCATCAAAAAGGGGGAGATAGTTAGAACACAAATTGGTTCTTAATAATATCTCTATGTTTTGATGATAACTATTATAAAATTTTGTAATTAAGAATATATACTCTAAAATTTGCTTGAGAGTGTTTGCTGCAGATATTAAAATAATTATCACTCCAAAAGCAAATCAGAACTGAATATAAGAAATATGCTAGACTCTGAAGCGTCAGATGCATCCATTAGAAGATTCTGAATGCTGCCAACAGAAGATCCTGAGCACTGTCTCCAGAAGGATCTGAAGCAGAAGCTCCAGAAGGATCTGAAGCAGAAGCTCCAGAAGGATCTGAAGCAAAAGCTCCAGAAGAATCTGAAGCAAGTCAGAAGCATCTGAACCAAAGAAGAATTTTGTATGAAGAGTTTTCAAAGCATAGTTACTACAGAAGATTCTGAAAGTACTAAAGCTGCCAGTACTGAGGATCTGACTCAAATATGCTCTGAACTTACACACGCTAAAAGCACACCTGCTGCAAAGACTCTGATTCAGCAAAGCTCTGATCAACATCAGAAGGCTCTGATCAAATTAGACTCTGATGAATTTTGCTGAAAATTGAAGAAGAAGAATTCAAAGATTATGTCCGTTGGAATAATCCAAACGACTCTTTCCTTATTTATGCTAGACACAAGAACACAGACAAAAAAGATTTCTCTGTGCTTTCTTCTTCTAGGAAAGGTCACTTGATGTGAAGACAAAAAGGCTCAGACCTTTTGGACACTCTTCTCAACGTGAAGTTCTCCTTGATCAAGCTGCCTATAAAAGCAAGTCTTCACCCATCTTCTTCAGTTGACATTTTACCTGAAAGAAATCAATATCCAAAGCTCTCATACAATTCAAATTCTTTCTAAGAATTAATTTCTTTGTTCTTAATATTAAGTGAAAAATCACAGTTGTGATAAAGCTTTTTAGAAGCAATTTAAACACTTGTATTTGTTATTATATTTGATTGTAAGAAAACCTTAAGAAGATCCAGTTAGGATCAGTAGTTCTTGAGAAGACTTTGAACAGTTGTTCTTAGTGCTTACTATTGTAATCAATTGATTAAATAGTGGATTAAGTCCTTGATTGAGAAAGGCAAATCACTCTAGGAATGGTGGACTGGAGTAGTTGAGTTCAACGAACCAGGATAAAAATACTTGAGTTTTTATTTCTAAGTTTTTATCTTCATACTTATTCAACCCCCTTCTAAGTATTTTCTCACCTTCAGAAGGTTACATATCAGACGGTTCTGCAAGGTCCTCTATTCCTTATGAAGATTATGAGCCCTACATGGAAGACCCAGGTTATGTTCAGACGAGTTTGACTATAGCTTTGGAGTTTATGCTGTTACCGAGGAAGATTCAGATGAGGATGTTCCAGACTTTGTAACCCCAGGTGTTTTCGTTAAGAACTGGAGTATGGATGAAGCCCCTGCTTTCGTTCATATATCTAAGTAAAGCATTTGTTTTTTAAAAATTTCGCTCTACCCAAGGCGAAACTGCATTATTAGGGCTTACTTTTAAATAATTCCCTTTGCTCTGCCCAAGGCAAAGGTGACTTTGTTGGGCGTGTCTCTTTGGTTTTGCTATCATCAATAAATTGCTTTCATTTTCATTTGTGTTTTTATATTTATATTTATTTACGATGTTGGAAAATAATAAGTAGCATCTGGCGTACACACACTTTCCACTTTACGAAAACTTATTAAAAAATCGTATCACTTGCGCAGATTGCTACATAAATTACATCCTGGGAATACTGATCCACTACCTTCTCCGAATTTTGAGTTTCCTGTGTACGAAGCCGAAGACGAAGAAGAAGATATCCCAGAAGAGATTTCCAGACTGCTTTAGAAGGAAGATAAAGCTATCCAACCTCACCAAGAGCCAGTGGAAGTAATCAATTTGGGAACAGAAGAAATCCGTAGAGAAGTGAAAACTGGAGCCTTGCTCAAGCCTGATGTGAAGAAATGGCTGATTAATTTGCTTGGAGAGTATGTTGATGTGTTTGCTTGGTCATATCAAGATATGCCCTGATTGGACACTGCTATAGTTGAACACCGTCTACCTTTGAAACCAGAGTGCCCGCCAGTAAAATAGAAGCTCAGAAGGACTCGACCCGACATGGCTTTAAAGATTAAGGAGGAGGTACAAAAACAGATTGATGCAGGTTTCCTTGTCACTGCCGAATATCCGCTCTGGTTGGCTAATATTGTGCCTGTTCCGAAGAAGGATGGTAAGGTTCGCATGTGTGTAGATTACAGGGATTTGAATAAAGCCAGTCTGAAAGATGACTTTCCGTTACCTCACATTGACATTTTGGCTGACAGTACCGCAAGATATGAGGTTTTCTCCTTTATGGATGGTTTTTCAGGTTACAATCAGATTAGAATGGCTCCCGAGGACAGAGAGAAGGCGTCATTCATCACGCCTTGGTGCACCTTTTGTTACAGAGTTATGCTGTTTGGATTAAATAATGTAGGGGCAACATATCAGAGAGCTATGCCTACTTTATTCCATGATATGATGCACAAAGAGATTGAGGTCTATGTGGATGATATGATAGCTAAGTCAAAGACTGAGGATGATCATGTTAAACACCTGGCCAAGCTGTTTGGTCATTTAAGGGAATACAAGCTCCGTCTGAATCCCAACAAATGTACATTTGGGGTGCGATCAGGGAAACTATTAGGCTTTATTGTCAGTCAAAGAGGGATTAAAGTGGACCCCGACAAAGTGAAGGCTATCCAAGAAATGCCAGCTCCTACCACTAAGAAGCAAGTCAGAGGGTTCTTGGGACGTTTGAACTATATCTCCAGGTTTATATCCAACATGACTGCTACCTGTAAACCTATTTTCAAGCTTCCGAGGAAAGAACAAGGGTATGTTTGGACTGAAGATTGTCAAAAGGCTTTTGATAGTATCAAAGAGTATTTGCTTAAACCACCTATCCTGATACCGCCAGTTGAAGGACGACCTTTGATTATGTATTTGACTGTTTTAGAAGATTCAATGGGTTGCGTACTCGGTCAGCGAGATGAAACAGGAAAACAAGATCATGTCACTTATTACCTGAGTAAGAAATTTACTGATTGTGAAACAAGATACACTATGTTAGAGAAGACTTGTTGTGCTTTGGCGTGGGCCGCCAAACGTTTGCGCCAGTATATGTTGAATCACACCACTTGGTTAGTTTCGAAGATGGATCCTATCAAGTATATTTTTTAGAAGCCCGCTTTGACTGGGAGAATTGCTAGATGGTAGATGTTGTTATCCGAATATGATATCGAATGCCATACTCAGAAAGCTATTAGAGGAAGTGTTTTGGCTGATCATTTGGCTCACCAACCTATTTTGATTATCAATCCTCAAAAGATGATTTTCCAGACGAAGATGTTATGTTCTTAAAGATGAAAGATTGTGAAGAGCTCGTGCATGGTGAAGGACCGGAACCCGGATCTCAATGGGGTTTAGTTTTTGATGGAGCTGTCAACGCTCATGGAAAAAGGATAGGCGCTGTTATTGTGACTCCTCAAGGGTCCCACATCCCGTTTACTTCTAGATTAACATTCCAGTGTACTAATAATGAGGCTGAGTATGAGGCATGTATTATGGGTCTGGAGGAAGCAATAGATTTGAGAATTAAGAATCTGGATGTGTTTGGTGATTCTGCAGTGGTAATCAATCAAATCACCGGGGAATGGGTAACTCGACATGATAATTTGGTCTCATACAGAGATTATGCTAGAAGACTGTTACCGTTCTTTGATAGGGTCGAGTTTCATCATATCCCTCGTGATGAGAACAGAATGGCAGATGCATTGGCAACTCTGGCCTCGATGATTATGGTGAACTTTTGGAATGAGTGCCCTCAGATTGAAGTAAAACGTCTTGATAGACCCACCTACATCTTTGTCGTCGAAGAAGTTGAAGACGACAAGCCCTGGTACCATGACATTGAAGTATTTCTCAAAAATCAAGAATATCCTTTAGGAGCTTCCAACAAAGATAGGAAGACTTTGAGAAGGTTGGCTGAGAGTTTTCTTCTAAGTAACAATGTGTTATACAAGCGAAATTTCGACATGGTCTTGCTGAGATGTGTTGACAAACAAGAAGCAGATATGTTGATGACGAAAATTCACGAAGGATCCTTCGGCACCCATGCCAATGGACATGCCATGGCCAAGAAACTTTTAAGAGCTGGTTATTATTGGATCACGATGGAATCAGATTGTTACAAGTTTGCTAGAAGATGTCACAAGTGTCAGATTTACGCGGATAAGATTCATGTGCCTCCAACTTTGTTGAATGTTATTTCATCCCCGTGGCCGTTCTCTATGTGGGGAATTGATATGATTGGTATGATAGAACCGAAAGCATCTAATGGGCACCAATTCATCTTAGTAGCCATTAATTACTTTACTAAGTGGGTCGAAGCGGCTTCTTACGCTAATGTAACACGACATGTGGTTGTCAAATTTATCAAGAATCAGCTTATCTGCCGATATGGTGTGCCGAGAAGAATTATTACAAATAATGGGTCCAATTTGAACAACAAAATGATGAAAGAATTATGCGAAGAATTCAAGATAGAGCATCATAATTCTTCTCCTTACAGACCAAAGATGAATGGGGCTGTTGAAGCCGCCAGTAAGAATATCAAGAAGATTATTTAGAAAATGGTTGTTACTTACAAAGATTGGCATGAAATGCTCCCGTTCGCCTTGCATGGGTATCGTACGACAATACGCACATCGACTGGGGCAACTCCATTTTCACTTGTCTACGGTATGGAAGCAGTACTCCCGATAGAAGTTGAAATTCCTTCTATGAGGATTTTGATGGATGTAGAGTTATCAGAAGCTGAGTGGTGCCAGAACAGATATGATCAGTTGAACTTAATCGAAGAAAAGAGGATGGCGGCACTATGCCATGGTCAGTTGTATCAGCAAAAGATGAAGAAGGCATTTGACAAGAAAGTTCGACCCCGTGTATTCAAAGAAGGCGACCTCGTGCTCAAGAAGATTCAGTATTTCCTCACCGATGTCAGAGGAAAATGGGCCCCAAACTATGATGGATCGTACGTAGTAAGAAAGGTTTTGTCAAGAGGTGCTTTGATGTTAGCAACAATGGACGGAGAAGAATCACTCGCCCTGTGAATACAGATGCTGTCAAGAAATATTTCGTTTAGAACTCGGGGAGTTCTCATTGACTTAGGGAGAGCAAGTTGTTATTCCCTTGATGTAATCTCTATTATTTTCCAACACTGTAATATTGGGGTCACACCTTTCTGCTGACCACCATTCAATAAAGTTTTTCGTTTGTCAAAATCTTTATTCCTGATAGCAAAATCTAAACAGATTTGAACTTTTTTCACTACTTTGTGTTTTACTCGGTATATGAATAACAAAAGGATGACCATGGACGTTTATTTCATCCATGGAATAATGTCAATCTGATTCCACAAGCAGGATATTTATTTTATCCGGAGACGAGGTTGGTTTACGTTCAAGCTTTCTTTACGGGTGGTAAGAGGTCTGTGGAGATTTTGCTTGGTTACCTTTCCGTTTGAGACGTTCCTTTTTTTCCTCTCCTGGTTTGTCAGCATACGCATAACATATAGATAGATAGCATGGCATGCGCATCTTGTTGCATCTCTTTGTGTTCATTTTGTTCTATCGCTTTGGCTGTGTCTACCCCTAAGCGTTTGGGTGTGTCGTATCTCTCCAAATAGAGTTATCAACCCTAGGCAGAAAGAGCATGATGTTTCTACTTTCCCCACGGAGTTCGATTCTCGTGGAAGACGGTTATTCCAGTACATTCCATTTGAGTTCATACCTCAATGGTCCAGTCTTGCTTGATAGCCTTCTCTTCGGTTACTTCCCGAATTGAATTTCGGTCCTGGACAATCATAGTGTGGATAATCTCCAATTTTGAACATGGAACAGGTGTGCATTTATTTTGCACTCTACCCCCAGGAATAATAGTTTCGAAGAATTTTCATGAAGACAAATATTTCTCCAACAATATCACAGGTTTTCTCAACCATCTACATTGGGACTATAAACAATCTCTTTATTTGAGCAACTCGTTTTGGCTAAAATCTTATTCAAAATGACAAAAGACAGCTTCTACAAGATAGTTCATTCACCCTCAGTGGGTTCATCAACCTTATCAACTCGTCGAATGGCATCGCTTCGTCAATCCATCAGAAAGGAATATATTCCCCAGTGAATTCCCTACACAAGATTAATCCCATCAAGTGACATCTCCCCAAAGAAATTGAGGAAGTTTATCACATTTGTCTCTCTTTATTTGAGAAGACATACTCTACAAATCAACCGGCTTACATCTCTTATGAAGATCCCCGGTGAAGTTTTCCAATCTCCAATACATTACAAGTTACCTCTACAAATACAATCTACAAAATTCTACAGTCCACAACACATTATGGCTCACAGCCAAGAATTTCTGCAATCCATGATGACATTTTGATCCCCTGTGAAGATATTCGCACGAGTTTTCGTCATTTCGGGCAGAGAATGAGACCAGCTCATGGTTCCCATATCATGACGCTCGGGGAGGTTCTGCATCAGAGACTGAGACCAGCTCATGGTTCCCATATCATAAAGCTCAGGGAGGTTCTGCATCAGAGACTGAGACCAGCTCATAGTTCCCATATCATAAAGCTCAGGGAGGTTCTGCATCAGAGACTGAGACCAGCTCATAGTTCCCATATCATGACGCTCGGGGAGGTTCTACATCAAAGACTGAGACCAGCTCATGGTTCCCATATCATGACGCTCGGGGAGGTTCTGCATCAGAGACTGAGACCAGCTCATGGTTCCTATATCATGACGCTCGGGGAGGTTCTACATCAAAGACTGAGACCAGCTCATGGTTCCTATACCAGGACGCTCGGGGAAGTTTTACCTTTTACTATTTCCAGTCGGATTTCAAAAAACAGAAAGAGAAAAAAAAGGACATGAAACAAAACTGAATTACTGACTCGATCAAGAGACTTCATTTGGACTATTACCGACCACCACATTTTGGTAGTAAGTCTATCCTTCGATCACAAATTTCTCACCTACTGTTAAAACACCATATTCTTGGTGTGTGTGCTACACTCTTATACGTGTGGAAATTCCCTTGTGGCGGTTGTTTCCTGTCCCCGTGGAGTCCCATTTCGTTGGGCCTGTTGCTCCTTTGTTTCTCGCATGTTGTGCCCAGTTCATCCCCTGTGACGTCTCTTCTTCACAGAACCGTCCCGCTTGCATTTCTCATATCATTGCATATCATTCGCATTCAGTGGTTTCTTAGGGCCAAAAGTTCGCGCAATGTTTGTATTTAAGTCCCTCCTATCTCGTCGAGACGGAGATTCCAATCTCCATAGCCCCGAATAGGAATAACTTAAATAGGGGCATCTGTTGCACCCTAATTTTTGACCATAAGATCGCACCTCTTTTGTGCATATTTATGTTATTATCACTAACAAGTGTGTGCAGGCGTAAATCTCAAAGGTTGCAGACCCAAGAACTTGTGAATCAGAAGTTCGCATCCTGAAGTCAATTTCAAGTATATGAGGGGGTTTATTACAAATTCAAAGACGTGAACCCAAGCTAACAATCCAAGATATATGAACAAGAGGGGTCCTTATGTGGCAATCATCAAGATCCATCTCCAACCTCAGTACTCATATTATCATAAGGTCTAAACTCAAATTCCAAGACTTCGACTCTTATGGTTTCAACCACATTGGAGGATTCGTGCTACATTTTCGTTTTAGTACATATGGGAGTTCTTATAATCCAAGGGATTCGTGGCCATGATAGTCAAGTTAACTTTGAGACCCAATTCAAGTTTCAAATTAAATTCAAGGACCCTTTTAATCAATTTATCATTCACGCTCAAGTGCTCAACTTAAGAACTCAAGGAGATCTTGTATTAAGGTCTTACGATCTCAAATTAAACGCAATATGGGCTTTACTATCAAAGTAACACTATATTCAACTAAGTCAATTACAAATGGTCCAAGAATTATATTGAAAGATAATTACAAGAACTAATTATTCAAGAATTCTGTCAAAGTCATTACAACAGAGGCGTTACAAGTGTGTACTGTTGCACCCCAAAATTTGCCCAACATTTCTTTACCTAGCTTGTGTTTCATTTAATTCATATTAGCATTATCATTTGCATTTCATTGACATGTATGCAGGAGATCAAGAGGTATGATTACCAATCAAGAGCTATACAAGAATACAAGGCTAGCTAAGAATGTTATTCAAGTGTTCAAGGGTTGATATCCTTGTCAGAGAAGTTAAAGGATCCTTAGAGAAAGTGATTGAACCCAAGTGTGTAGGTCTCCTAACTTGAGACTTGTGGGAAGCCATCAGATGATTCTGAAGCCATGAAGTTAGACTTGAGGTCTTGAGAGAGCTCATGAGAAGGTTTGAAGATCACTTTGAGGCCTAGACAGGTCCTTATGCAAGACTAAGAAGCCTCATCCATGATTGGTGCAACTAGGGTTTGACTAGGTCAACCCTAAGTCAACTGAGGATTTGAAGAAGGTTGAGACCTAATCCAAGAGCCATGATACCATGGATTGATACATTGATATGTTATAAGGATGATTCCAAGGTTGACTCATCATGATTGAAGAGTTTGGGAAGTTTCAGGCTAGGGTTTCTATGACTTAACAGTGTAAAATCCCCTAGCTTGACCCCTGACTGCCAGGCCATTTAAATCAAGATATGATCTTCATATCATCTTGACCCCAACATTATTGTTGTAGGGCATGATCTTAGCTTTAATTTGAGTACTAGAAGTCCTTGATAGGGTTCATAGAACTCAAGTTATGAGCCAGACAAGTTACAAGTCATTTGAGGCATGTGAATTTGGAGCTTGAACGTTACCCAAATTGCATGACACGTTTGCCCTAGAAGGATGATTCCTATGAACTTTTGGTCAACATGAATGTTGTTCCTTATTCTCTTAGCTTTCTAAAGAGTACTAGAAGTCCATGATTGGTTTTGTAGAACTCAAGTTATGGCTTTGATAAGTCAAGGGTATTTTGGGTATTTGGACATTACAGGTCATTTTGAATCATAAGTTAATTTCACCATCTTGCAAGCCTTAAATGGATTTTTGTTCAACATGAAAGTTGTTCAAAATGATGTTTTTAGCTTGTCCAAGTATCAAGAGTCCATTGATATGGATTATATTAAGCCTTGGTGGAAGAAAGTTCATATAAAAGCCATTTTAATGAATTAAGATGGGAAAATTCAAAACAATTGAGAATAACATGTTTTCAAGTCAAATATGTAGTCAATTTGAATGGAATTAATGTTTTATATAGATTTGCATTATTACATTTTTGGTTTGAAGTCCATAACATGGCCATTTGGAAGATTGCTTCACAAATAAGAAACACATCTCACACACTCCATAGGTTGAAATCAAAGGAAGGAAACCACATCACTACACTCCATAAGGCTTAAGTGAATCATGTTGGATGATTTTGGAGTGTGAAAAAATATTGAAAGCACATATCCACATTGAAAATTTGGAAGAAAAGTGAAAATTCAAAACTCATGAATGGGCCTGGTTTGGGCCTCTAATCCATTGAAACAGAATATAAATAGGATGTAGAACAGAATTGGAAGGTTCTGGTGATCATTTTCGTGGAGAAGCCATTGGAGAGAAGTGAAGAAGCAAGCTTGGAATTGAAATTTCGTTTTGGAGAATCAAGAGTTTTCAACAGGAATTGAGCATCAAGAAGCATTCACCATTGATCACTGAAGATTTCTGCACGATTTGGAAGAGAATTGAGGCTTGAATCCATTGCAATCCAAGTTCAAAGCCAGGTTTTAAATTCTTGAAATCTCTCTCTGATTATGTGTTTTCCATGAACTAGAAGCATGCGGTTAGGTTCTATTCATGATCTAGATGGATTTTGGATGGTTAATTTCAACTTTAGAGACAATTTAGGGTTAATTTCATTTTCGGTTGAGATTGTGATTTCAAGATTCATGCGGTTTTACAGTGAATAAGTGGTATGGTTGAGTTCCTGGTGAAATTCTGGTCAAGTTTCATGTAGAGATCGTGGCCATTGGCGGCCTGTAGATGAACTTAGGGTTGTGCCAGGGTGGCCGGAAAAGCCACCAGCGGTTGGCTTCGCGTGCGCAGACTTGCAGGTTTGAAAGGTTGAAGATGAAGTCTGGGCCGTCCGTTCGTGTTGAGACCTTGACTCAGTCTATCCATCCTAGTGCTCTTGTTGCGCCACGTATCCCCACATCCAAACGCAACGTTTGGTTTATTGAACTTCAGACTTTGCTTGCTTCGCTGTGTAAACCAAGGAGGAACGAGTTCGATTCTCACGCGTGCCTCTTTTTCTTTCATCTTTTTGTGAACTAAAGTGAGCAAGTGAATTCAGAGCGCATGGGCCTTGGCTTCAGTTGCTATCCTCACCCCATCTCCAGGCCCAACAAGGTTTTTCAAGGCAATTGGTTACTCATCACACCCCCTCCCCTGGTTATTTGTTTGAACTGAATTGATATTCAGATGGGCCTCACGCCCTGTTGCTATGTGCACCCCCATTATGCTGGGCCCAAGCGAAACTAGTTGGGATTAGTTGCTGTTTGCACCCTCTATTCATCTTCTCTTTAATATTGTTTTATTATTTTTGTGTATTTCATGTTAGTGTGAAAACAATTCATAAAAAATAGGAAAATAGGTCAATTAATTCCAGGTTTTCCCCCCTGATTCATGATTGAATCTAGAAGTTTGTTGAATAAAAATATTAGGAAAATCATGCATTTTCAATTTTTGTGCATTTTTTACATTTTATTTGATAATAAAATGGCCATGGTTGATACCTCTGTTTGATGATTTTAATGTGAGCACTTGGTGATGATTTTTGGCTTGATTTTTTGTGTGTGAATAGCTTAGACATGTATGCTCCCATAGTATTTTTCTCACATTTTTGTGATGAAGTTAGGTTTGGTTTTTAGGTTGAAACTTTAGGTGCCTCCTTTTAGAGTTTAGGTTTAGTACCTTGTAGTGTAGAATTTAATTCTTGGTCTTATTTGAGGATTTGATCTCTGGAATTAATATGGTAGAGTCATGATTGACATAGGTTCCCATAGTTATTTTTGTAGGATTTTACAATTGGTTTTAGTATTTTAGTTAGGATTAACTTTAGTACTAGGTTTTAGGTGATCCTAACTTGCTAATTCAACTAGAATGACTTCTTTAGTTCCCTTAGATTAGGGTGTTGCTTCTCTTGCTCTTGGATAATGATGAAGACTTGTGTGGGCTGATGTGGAATGCATGGTGGAGCATGGACTTGAAGATTCCCCTCCCTTTGGTGTAGTTTGTTTAGGGTTAAGGATGTAAGAGCACAGATTGTGTCTTAGTAATATCTCTATGTTTTGATGATAACATTAATGATAATTTGTATACAAGAATTATACTCTCTAAATTTGTTCTAAACTGTTTTCTACAGGCACAAAAGATTTTAATCTTAAAGAGCAAATTTGATGTGAACAATGAATTCTGAATGGCTCAAGAGCATCTGAAGATTAGAAGAATCTGAAGTATAAGAGCTTAGTTATCAAGATTCTGAAGATACAACACGCTGCATGTATTATCAAGAATCTGAATAAGAGAAGACTCTGAGTGAAGAGACTCTGAATGAGAGAAGACTCTGATCTGAGTGAAGACTCTGATCTAAGAGCATGTTACGCTTCAAGCACACAGCTGCACCAGACTCTGATTCATCAACATCTGAAGAACATATTAGGCTCTGAAGTTTCCAGAAGGTTCTGAAGACTGAAGACTCTGATATTGATTGTTGATCTGAATTATTTGAAGAAGAATATTTTAATATATCCGTTGGAATATGCCAGCAAATCTTTCCTTAATTGGGATAGACAAAATTCTCTGCAAGAATATTATTCCTCTGGTACATTCCTTATATGGTATAATCACAGCTCAGCAGACAATTGCTACACCCACTATTTGTGCGCCGTCTCTCTGCTGTAATAGTACAAAGGACAGTACTATTTTGATATTGGAAATATTTTCTCTAACGGTAAAATATTCTCTCCAATATTCAAGTGGCTATATAAAGGACATCATAGCTCATTCTTCAAGTGCTGAATTACAACAATATTGACAAGAACTCTCTCACGCTAAAAGCTTTCATATTCTTCACTGTTCATACATTGTTCTAAACTTAGAGAAATAACACAGTTGTGTTTATAGCTTTCATAGAAGCAATTCTTACTCTTTCATTGTATTACATTAATTTGTAAAGAAAGTTTTCCTTAAGAGGATCTAGGTTAGATCAGTAGCTCTTAAGAAGACTAAGAACAGTTGTTCTTAGGTGTGCTATTTGTAATCAGTTGATTTGAATAGTGGATTAAGTCCTTGTTGAGAAAGGCAAATCACTCTTGAAAAGGGTGGACTGGAGTAGTTGAGTTCAACGAACCAGGATAAAAATACTTGTGTTTTTATCTTTGATTATTTTCTGTCATACTTATTCAACCCCCCCCTTCTAAGTATTTTCTCACCTTCAGTTGGCATCAGAGCTCCGGTTCTGAGTGTGCATTCGCTTAACCGTGACAGATAAAGATCCAGTGAGAAAAATACTCTGTTATTTATTTGGTTGCTAATATGGGTGATATTCCTACATCAAGCAACAAATATGAAGGAGACAGAATCAGCACCAAACCTCCAATGTTTGATGGAGAAAAATTTGATTATTGGAAGGATAGACTTGAAAGTTTTTTCTTGGGGTATGATGCTGATCTCTGGGATTTAGTCATTGATGGGTATGAACATCCTACTAAGGATGGCAAAAAGATTGATAGAAAATCAATGACTGAGGAGCAGAAGAAAGAATTCAAGAATCATCACAAAGCCAGAACCATACTTCTGAATGCAATCTCGCATACAGAGTATGAGAAAATTACCAACAGAGAAACTGCTCATGATATGTTTGAGTCTCTCAAAATGACTCATGAGGGAAATTCTCAGGTGAAAGAAACAAAGGCTCTGGCGCTGATACAGAAGTATGAAGCGTTCAAAATGGAAGAATCTGAGAACATTGAGACTATGTTTTCCAGATTTCAGATTCTAACAGCTGGGTTGAAAGTTCTGGACAAGGGCTACTCAACATCTGATCATGTCAAGAAGATCATCAGAAGTCTTCCTACCAAATGGAGACCTATGGTGACTGCATTGAAGCTGGCCAAGGATCTGAACAAAATCTCATTAGAAGAACTCATCAGTTCTTTGAGAAGTCATGAGATTGAGCTGGAGGAAGATGAACCCCAGAAGAAAGATAAAGGTAAATCCTTAGCTTTTAAATCTAACAAATCTGTTAAAGCCTTGCAGGTTAATGAAGAAAGCTCTGAGGAATCTTCTTCTGAAGAAGAAGATGAACTATCAATGCTGTCCAGAAGGATCAACAAACTCTGGAAGCACAAAGGGAAGAAGTTCAACAACTTCAGAAGATCTGATCAAAAGAAAGAATCTTCTGGACACAGAAGATCTGGCAAGAAAGAGATCACTTGTTTTGAATGTAAAGAACCTGGACACTACAAGAGTGAATGTCCCAAACTTCAAAAGGAAAAACCCAAAAGGAAGTTTGACAAAAAGAAAAAGGTTTTGATGGCTACATGGGATGACTCAGATGAATCTGAATCATCTTCTGAATCTGAGGAAGAATGTGCAAATGTTGCGCTAATGGCCAACACAGATGATCAAGATGAAGGAACGTCATCATCTGAATCTGAGTCAGAATCAGACTCTGACTCTGAAGAGATATCCTTAGCAGCAAAATCCAGACACCAATCATGGTACCTGGACTCTGGATGCTCACGACATATGACGGGCGAAAGGTCTATGTTCCAAAGCCTGGAACTTAGATCTGGAGGAGACGTGAAATTTGGAGGGAACCAGAGGGGCAAGATCATTGGCTCTGGTACGATAGGTAATGGTAACCTACCCTCTATTTCTAATGTTCTGTTAGTTGAAGGATTGAAACATAATCTATTGTCCATAAGTCAATTAAGTGACAATGGTTATGATATCATCTTTAATCAAAAATGTTGCAAAGCTGTTTGTCAAAAGAATGGCTCAACCTTATTCAGTGGAAAGAGGAAAAACAACATTTACAAAATTAACCTTTCAGAACTTAAAGTTCAAAATGTAAAATGCCTTTTATCTGTGAATGATGAGCAATGGGTCTGGCATAGAAGATTGGGACATATTAATATGAGACGTATATCTCAGATTAATAAACTCAATCTGGTCAGAGGACTCCCTAATCTGAAGTTCAATTCAGATGCTCTGTGTGGCGCATGTCAAAAGGGTAAATTTTCAAAATCCCATTTTAAACCAAAAAATGTTGTTTCCACCTCTAGACCATTGGAATTACTTCACATTGATCTGTTTGGACCAGTGAAAACTGCATCCATCAGAGGCAAGAAGTATGGGTTAGTCATTGTAGATGACTACAGCAGATGGACATGGGTAAAGTTTCTAAAACACAAGGATGAGTCTCATTCTGTGTTCATTGACTTCTGCAATCAAGTCCAGACTGAAAAAGAATGCAAAATTATTAAAGTCAGAAGTGATCATGGTGGCGAATTTGAAAACAAATATTTTGAAAAATATTTTTCTGAAAAGGGAATTGCACATGATTTCTCCTGTCCTAGAACTCCACAACAAAATGGAGTTGTAGAGAGGAAAAATAGAACATTGCAAGAAATGGCCAGAACCATGATCAACGAGACAAATCTGGCAAAACATTTTTGGGCAGAAGCAATAAATACAGCATGTTATATTCAGAACAGAGTGTCTGTAAGACCTCTTCTGGAAAAGACTCCCTATGAATTGTGGAGAAACAGAAAGCCCAACATTGCTTATTTTCATCCTTTTGGATGTATTTGTTATATGCTTAACACTAAAGATCATCTAAACAAGTTTGATTCCAAAGCACAGAAGTGTTTCATGCTTGGTTATTCTGAACGCTCTAAAGGCTACAGAGTATTCAATACTGAAACACAGATTGTGGAAGAATCTATTCATGTTAGATTTGATGATAAGCTTGGCTCTGAAAAGCCAAAGCAAGTTGAAAGTTTTGCAGATAGAGAAGTTATTCTCACAGACTCTGAAGGCTCAGAGGCAAACAAGACTAAAGACAAAGACTCTGAAGAAAATCCAGATGCTACACCTTTAACTTCCCAACTTGACAATCTGCATATTTCTGAAAGACCAACAGTCAGAGGATCTTCTTCCAGAATGAAAGCTTCTCATCCAGAGGATGTGATAATTGGAAAGAAAGATGATCCAATAAGGACAAGAGCATTTCTCAGAACTTCTGAATCTTCCTTCTGTGGCTTAGTGTCAATTATAGAACCTTCATCTGTTGATGAGGCTCTGGAAGATAATGAATGGATTTTAGCTATGCAAGAGGAGCTGAATCAATTCACAAGGAATGAAGTCTGGGATCTGGTTCCAAGACCTAAAGGTTTCAATGTTATTGGAACAAAATGGGTTTTCAGAAATAAACTGAATGAAAAAGGAGAAGTTGAAAGGAACAAAGCAAGACTGGTTGCTCAAGGCTACAGTCAACAAGAAGGCATAGACTACACAGAAACATATGCTCCTGTTGCAAGGTTAGAGTCTATACGCTTGCTTATTTCATTTGCTGCACAACATAACATCACTCTTTATCAGATGGATGTTAAAAGTGCTTTTCTTAATGGAATTATAGAAGAGGAAGTGTATGTCCACCAACCTCCTGGTTTTGAAAATGAAAATTTTCCAGATCATGTTTACAAACTAAAAAAATCTCTTTATGGACTAAAACAAGCTCCCAGAGCTTGGTATGAGAGGTTGAGTAATTTTCTTCTGAAGAAGGATTTCATCAGAGGAAAAGTGGATACCACACTATTTTGTAAAACCATTAAGAAAGATTTGTTGATTTGTCAAATTTATGTAGATGATATTATTTTTGGATCAACAAATATTATGCTTGGAAAGGAGTTTGCTAAATGTATGCAGGAAGAATTTGAGATGAGCATGATGGGAGAACTGAAATTCTTTCTGGGAATCCAAGTAAATCAGACTCCAGAGTGCACCTACATACATCAGACGAAGTATGTTAAAGAGCTTCTGAAGAAGTTTAACATGCTGGATAGCAAAATGGAAAAGACTCCAATGCATCCTACAAGCACTCTAGGTAAGGAAGAGGTAAGTAAGAAGGTAGATCAGAAACTCTACAGAGGTATGATAGGATCTCTTCTTTATTTGACTGCTTCTAGACCAGACATTCTGTTTAGTGTTTGTTTATGTGCTAGATTCCAATCAGATCCTAGAGAATCACACTTAACTGCTGTTAAGAGGATTCTAAGGTATCTGAAAGGTACTGCTAATGTTGGTTTGTGTTACAGAAGATCTGACAAATATTCACTAGTTGGATTCTGTGATGCTGACTATGCTGGAGATAGAGTTGAGCGCAAAAGTACTTCTGGAAGCTGTCAGTTTCTTGGAAGTCATCTGATCTCATGGTACAGCAAGAAGCAACCAACAATTGCACTATCAACCACAGAGGCAGAATACATTGCTGCTGCTGGGTGTTCCACTCAGATGCTCTGGATGAAGAGTCAACTAGAAGATTATCAAATCTATGAGAGTAATCTTTCTATCTTCTGTGACAATACTTCAGCTATATGTTTATCCAAAAATCCAATTTTACACTCTAAGGCTAAACATATAGAGATTAAACATCACTTCATCAGAGACTATGTTCAGAAGGGTGTAATAAATTTAGCCTTTGTTGATACAGATCATCAATGGGCAGATATTTTCACAAAACCCCTTGCTGAAGATAGGTTTAAGTTTATTCTGAAAAATATTTGTATGGATTTTTGTCCAGAGTAATATTTCTCAGAGTCTACTTCTCAGATGCTAAGTGTTTAACACTCTGAAGTATTTCATCTGTTTTGCTTGTTTAATTTATCTGTGATTTATTTTTGTGTGAAACTCTGTACTGACCATCTCAGAGGATCTGAAAGTTGAAAACGTTTCATTTCTTAAGAGTTACAGAATCACATGCAAAGCAAACACGTGTCACTCAGAATCTGAAAAGATGGAGTACACCTACTGACTATGACGTTTAAGGTATTGCTTTGAAAATCTCAATCTGTCTTGATTTTCCCCCCAAATGTCATATCATAATTAAAAATGATTACTTTTCATTAAATGCAAACGTGCGTATGTGTCCTATGTATGTCTGTTGTGTTTCCCATGCGTGTTTTATTTTTCTATATAAACCACTCTCACAACACATTCACACTTTTCACATTCTCAACACATATGCGCTTTTGTCTGTTGTTCTCTCTCTTCTCAAACCCTAAAAGAACCCAGAAACCGTCATCTCCTTCTTCATCATCAACAATGGCATCTACATCAAAAGCAGTTACTACCAAAGATTCTACCACTATCATTGAACCAGTACGCACTCTCCTGACTCCTGTTGATTCTCTAGAAGTGTTATGTGAAAGTTTCGTGGATTTGGAAGACCTTGCTGAAAATGGGTTTGATCTGGTTCCTTCAATCAAAGCACAAGGCTGGGACGGTTACTTTGATAGGCTGATGGGTCCTGTGTATCCAAAGTTAGTGAAGGAGTTTTGGATCCATGCATTCGCTACTCCAAAGTTCGTTCATTCTTCTGTGCTGGGTAAGAAGATTGTTATCACTGAAAATCTGATCAGGAAACTCATAGGTTTCACAGCAACTGATGGAGTAACCTCTCTGTCTTCTGCGCGTGAAGACCTGAAGGATGTTTGTCAAGAAATCTGCACTACTGGTGAACCTTGTAAGAAGGTTAAGTTTTTGAAACCCACTTACAAGATTTGGGCTAAGATTTTCTTGAACACCATTTTTCACAGACCCTCCTCAAACTCATCTGACTATGTTAATGCTGAACAACTTTACTTCATGTACTGTTTGCATCAAAACATTCAGATTGATCTTCCTTATCTGTTGTTCAATCATCTGGTATCTCATGTCAAGGAAACAAGGGAAACAGCAAGAGATAAAACTGGAAAAGTCAGATCATGGATTCCTATGGGAAGACTGATTTCAGATATTCTGGTAGAAAACCAACTTGTGGCGCATCTGCAAGAGGCTGGGCTGACAGAAGATCTGAACTTTATCATTGGCTCTGAGATAAATGGCTTAACTCTGAGAAGGATGAAATTGGTTGAAGATTTATCTGAGAAACCAAGGAAAACTAACTCTGAAGAAGTTAGGGGGAGAAGGATTCCTGTTGAGGACTTTCCTCTATTTACCTCAGATGAACCCAGAGAGCTAATAGCTGAGTATGTTGCTTGCTGCATCAGAGATGGTGTTGAGATCCCTGCAAATCTTGTGCAGAAGGAAGGCCAAGTTCTTCCTGATCAGACAAGGGAAAGAAGACGCAAGAGAAAAGCTGATAAAGAAGGTCATCAGAAGAAAAGAAAGCATTCAGATGCTGAGAAGAAGAAGAAAAGAAAGAAGCTGAAGAAGGTTCAACAAAATCCTCCTGCAGCAACTTTTGAAGAGATAAGAGATACTCTGAAACAGGTATTTAACACTGATTCTAATCCTGTTCATCATTCTGCTACCACACCATCTGACTCACCCCTCATATTTAAAAGATCTAGACCATCTGAGACTCATACACCACAACCAACAAACATTCAAACACCACAATCCAAACAAACTCAACAAACAACACCACAACCTCAAAACCCCATCCCAGAATCTACCATTCCAGAGGATGTTCACCCTGAACACTCTGACCAACCTGAAAATCCCATTGATCCTAATGAGATATTGGATATCACACCCTTAAACCGTTCTATCTTTTTATCTTCAACTTCTGAAAAATCTAACCAATCTGATACATCATCTGATGATGAATCATCTGGTTTCATTAATGAATGTTTGAATGATCTCAAACAACCTCGTACTGAGAGTGTTTGGAAACAACTTTTTAAATCTCCCACCTCTGATCATCCACCTTCTCCACAAAATTCCCCCACTCAAACTCTCAATCCACAACATCTTGAAATCCAATCCACTCCACAACCAACATCTGAACCACAACCAACATCTGAACCACAACCATCATCTGAACCAACCAACCAACAAACTTCTGAACCACAAATTAACCAACAAACATCTGAACCTCAAACATCTGAACATCCATCTCCACAACCTCAACCTTCTAAACAAACACCACAAACACAACCAACCCAACCCAGAATCCCTGATGAAGCAGAATTGGGATCAAGTGTTTATACTATGTTAAGAAATTTTGACAAGGATAATGTCTCAGACTTTGCTGACATTATGGATGTGTGCATGACTACTATGGATAAAGAGGCTGCTAATGCTGTCTGGAAGAAATATCTTTACAGACTGAATAGGGAGGCTTTGAAAATCAGGACTCAATGTCTTAGATTGTCAAAAGTAAGGTTTGCTGCTTATCAGAAACGGATTAAGAAAAACCCTCCTCCTATTCTTCTTCTAGAAGCTCCTCCACCTCCAGAAATTCCTGCACCCAATGTCACTCAGATTGTTTCAGAATCCACTGTTCCAGAATCTTCTATTTCAGTATCTACAGATCTTCAGAAGGATGTCAAGGAACTAAAGGATTTCATGGTTGATCAAAAGAAGACAAATGAAGAAATGAAAACTTGGATGGCTAAGCAAGATGAGAATTCAGAGAGGATTACAGCACTGCTGCAACTCATCGCTTCTCAACAAGCCTCATCTGCCAAACCTTCTTAATGTTTTTGCACAAGTTTTTCATGCTTTGTTTTGTTTTTGATTGTCTTCTGATATGTTTTGTTTGCTTCTATCTGAATCTGGATGTTATCTTAATGAAAATGATCTTTTGCTTATCTGGATATGTGTTTCTTCTGCATCTTTACTGTCTTTTAAAAATCTTTTTGATTATGACAAAAAGGGGGAGAAACAAAATAGAATCTGATTGTTCAAATCTATAAGCAATTATCTGAACTAAGTCAGACATGTTACTAACATTCTTTGAATCTAATCAGAATCTGACAAATTTATCTAACCAGACTCTGACAAATTTCATTGAAGTTTTTCCTGAGATCTATCTTTTCAGAACCTGATCAAAAAAAGCTAAATCTGAGTAAACCAGACTCTGATATCTAAAGACCAGACTCTGATATCTAACCTTGAGTACTATGATCTGAAAGATAACTCAAGACAGGAAATGGCAAGATAAACAACCAAGTGTTCTGAAGTTGTTCATCTGGCATCAAGCTTTAATATGACATCAAGCTTTGGCATCAAGCTTTGACTCTAGAAGTCAAACATATATCAACCAGGATTTGTCAACCAGGCTTCAATCAGGATGTTAATCAGGCTCTGAACCCAAAATGCAATCAGGCTCTGAATCTGAAATGAAATCAGGCTCTGAATCTGAAATATACTCAACCAGAAAGGGAAGTATCTAATTCCATTAGAGTATTCATTTCAGGGGGAGATTGTTAATCTCAGGGGGAGTAATTTTAATTCATTTTTATTGAACAAATTGCTCATGTTTTGTCATCATCAAAAAGGGGGAGATTGTAAGAGCACAGATTGTGTCTTAGTAATATCTCTATGTTTTGATGATAACATTAATGATAATTTGTATACAAGAATTATACTCTCTAAATTTGTTCTAAACTGTTTTCTACAGGCACAAAAGATTTTAATCTTAAAGAGCAAATTTGATGTGAACAATGAATTCTGAATGGCTCAAGAGCATCTGAAGATTAGAAGAATCTGAAGTATAAGAGCTTAGTTATCAAGATTCTGAAGATACAACACGCTGCATGTATTATCAAGAATCTGAATAAGAGAAGACTCTGAGTGAAGAGACTCTGAATGAGAGAAGACTCTGATCTGAGTGAAGACTCTGATCTAAGAGCATGTTACGCTTCAAGCACACAGCTGCACCAGACTCTGATTCATCAACATCTGAAGAACATATTAGGCTCTGAAGTTTCCAGAAGGTTCTGAAGACTGAAGACTCTGATATTGATTGTTGATCTGAATTATTTGAAGAAGAATATTTTAATATATCCGTTGGAATATGCCAGCAAATCTTTCCTTAATTGGGATAGACAAAATTCTCTGCAAGAATATTATTCCTCTGGTACATTCCTTATATGGTATAATCACAGCTCAGCAGACAATTGCTACACCCACTATTTGTGCGCCGTCTCTCTGCTGTAATAGTACAAAGGACAGTACTATTTTGATATTGGAAATATTTTCTCTAACGGTAAAATATTCTCTCCAATATTCAAGTGGCTATATAAAGGACATCATAGCTCATTCTTCAAGTGCTGAATTACAACAATATTGACAAGAACTCTCTCACGCTAAAAGCTTTCATATTCTTCACTGTTCATACATTGTTCTAAACTTAGAGAAATAACACAGTTGTGTTTATAGCTTTCATAGAAGCAATTCTTACTCTTTCATTGTATTACATTAATTTGTAAAGAAAGTTTTCCTTAAGAGGATCTAGGTTAGATCAGTAGCTCTTAAGAAGACTAAGAACAGTTGTTCTTAGGTGTGCTATTTGTAATCAGTTGATTTGAATAGTGGATTAAGTCCTTGTTGAGAAAGGCAAATCACTCTTGAAAAGGGTGGACTGGAGTAGTTGAGTTCAACGAACCAGGATAAAAATACTTGTGTTTTTATCTTTGATTATTTTCTGTCATACTTATTCAACCCCCCCCTTCTAAGTATTTTCTCACCTTCAAAGGATTAGGGTTTTTAGGGAGATCTCTTAGAATAGACTTTTTTTTCCTTCATGAAACATGGAAGGTGTTGATCACTTCCATTCCTCCCTATGATGTAAGGTCCCATTGTGAAGGCCCCATCCCTCCTTTGGTAGGATGAGTGGCTCCTCACAAATTGGTAGAACCTTTGAAGGTTCCTTTCCTTGATGGTGGAGTGCTTAGAGGTGACCTTTGGTCTTCACTTTGCTTCTCCCTATCCCCACCTTGCTCTTGTTAGATGAATCTTTCCCCCTTTCTAGAGGATGGAGTTCCTTGCTAGAAGATTGAAGGTGCTAGAGGTTGCACTTCCCCTTTGTTTGAAGACTGCCTTTGGAGCTGAGGCTTGAAGACCAAGAAGAACAAGTTGACACTTGTGTGAAGAAGATCAAATTGAGATTGAAGAAAGAGCTGAAGCTTGAAGAAGTAAGTTGATACTTGCCACTGAAGATGAAAGCCTTGAAGAACAGTTACAGACTGAGGACTGAGCTACTGTCAGAGGATTGCTTTGCTGTGAAGCTGTGGGAGCTGTTGATCTGCTTTCATTCCTGTCTGTTTGCTTTCTGTGCAACTGTATTGATGTGACTTGTTTGATTTGCTTGATGCATTAGAATAAGTTCATGTTTAGACTGATTTAAGCTAGGAGCATGATTGCACTAGAGGTTGAGTTTCTCCCTCTGCTTGTATTTTTACTGTATGGCTTTGCTTGCGGGTATTCGGTAGAGCCCAGCTTCTTTGCCTATGTGGTTTATGATTTTCTTGATGGCATTTTATTTCTTCTGTATGATTGCAGTTATTCATATCTGGCTTGAGGTCGAGACGAGCTTGTGGAGGCTGATGCCCCACACACATTTCCTCCCTCACTTGCATTGCATGCATTTTATAGTCGTTTACTGTTTACTGTTTAAGCTGGTGCTTTATCTGTTTCTGTTTATCATTGACATGATCCCCTAGGAATCTCACTTCCTTTGATAAGGAAGTGACGATAGAACTTTAGGTTGAAACCTATGCATGATAACTTCTAGGAGTTCCCTGTTTCAAACCACAACCATAGGATGAATCCTTGGCATGACAACTGTTAGTACTTGATAGTCTCCCCGTAGTTGTCCCCCTCTCTTCTCATCTCAAACAACAGTAAAAAACGTAATAAAGGCAAGTTAGTATAAGCGCGATACGAGCCTTAAGCTACTTGGGCAATGATAATTGAGCGGCCTCCTCTCAATCGTCTAGAATGTCTAGTATGCGTCCTTTGGACGATATGCGACACATTCGTTCCCAGGTCATAGTCTCTAGTGCTGTACAAACTACAGACAACCATAAAAAACAGTTCTTCCGTAAAAAACAGAAAACAAACTTCAAACCTTTTTGCCCCGTGGGCCCATAATTCAAAGGAAGCTTTTCTGAAGAAAAGAGTGTCGTTAACTCCCAGTTCTACCGCAAACGGTAACGCCTAAGTCTCCAAGGGTCGAGCTGCGTACACCAAACTGCTGGAACTGTTTGTTAACCTTACTCGATAAAACAGATGAATCTGAATTCCCGTAATCCGTATTATCCCGAACTACGTAAGCTCTGATCTCTCATATCTGTTGAGAGTACGTAGGCACAATACTGATGTATTGGCGAGCCACCTTCCCTGTAACCCGTAGTCAGCCGAACTACGTTGACTCTGATTTCTCATTCTCTGATGAGAATACGTAGGCATAAAGTGCGATGCTTTGCCGAGTCATTTTCTTTTATTTTTAGACCAGACCCTTAGCGTAGATAAATATAACAAACCCGTCAGATAAACACAACAAGCGTGGATCCCATCGAGTACGATGGACGTGAGGGGTGCTAATACCTTCCCCTTGCGTAACCGACTCCCAAACCCAGACAATGGTTGCGATGACCTTGTCTTATACCTTTTCGTCAGGTTTTTCCGATCATTTGCTTTCCCGTTCTGAGGGATAAATAACGAAAGGTGGCGACTCTTCTATTTTGCCGGCACCTTATTTTCGCGGTAGCGACATGTACAATCCGTATACTTCATGTTTTTTTTTGGCAACATGTAAAGGATGAAGCCAACGCGACAGCTAGCTTCATGGAGCTCATACCCAAGCCCTTGGTTCCATTTCCTAAGTAACTCCAACCTGAAGACGTGCGACAAACCTCCGTTCTTTTCCTTTCCAAGTTCACATGCCATGACCTGCAGAAACATAATCGGTAATCAGGATACCGTTAAGAGAATTGAATTGAAACTTAGAGTTAAGAGAAGAGGATGAGATGATTTAGATTCAGCCCTCAGAAAACTCATCATCGGGTAGAAGCACGAGTGGCTGGGAAGGCAACAACAGAGGATGCCGCCAGTTCCCTACCGAACACCAAAAAATTGAATTCTGGGACATCAAAACAATTAACTTCAATGACCCAACACGACGCGAAGCATACAACTACAAACAGCTGTAATTTCAAGGACACACGGTTCAGACCACCAAGTCATCATTACCATTATACCTCTCTCGCCAGTGACATGAGACTGGCAACTCCCAGACTTATGATCGGGTCCTGAAAGAAGAAGAGGAAATTAACACAATAACAACATCAGGTATCAACTTCAAACAAGCAGCATCAACTGCATCAGTATCAAGACAATAACAGGTTTGCAACAAACAGCAGCAGGCCACAATTAGAATTCCACAAGCTGCGACCAACAACAAGCTGCAAACAACAACATTGATCCTGCATCCCAAGCTGCTCCACCACCACTCTACCATCCAAAAAAAACTTGGTTACTGCATAGAGCATAGAAGTCAAGTTAGACTTCAAAATTAACCACAACAATTGACCAGGATGGCAAGCAGTTCCCCAAACTCCTGCATCAACACACAAAACGATAAAGGGATTCAGTTAGAAATTACAAGAAAGACTCCTGCTCAGTTTGATGTAAACACCATGTTCCACCAACAATAATCAAAGATAGCAACTATTTAGGAGGCAATCGAAAACTCAAAGCAGAGTTGGGGAAGTTAAACCCTCAGGACTACGAAGTGCATCATCGGGCATATGAATGAGCGGCCAAGAGGGCAACAACCGAAGCTGTCACCTACTCCCTACCGAACATCGAAGATCAAATTCAGTAAAGCAAAGCAATTAAGTCTCAATGGTCCAATACAATGCAAAACCCAACTTCATCGAGGCAGCAAAGGCGTTCTTATTTCCCTCATGGCTCAGACCTGTAAGCCATCATTGCCACTTTGAACCTTTCTCGGCGACGGCATAATAACCGGCAGCTGCTGAACTTCTAACAACATCCTGAAAGAAGAAGCAAAACAATATCAAGTCATCATCTGCAAACCATAACAGCGCAACACAACAACATCAATAACATCAACTACAAGCAACAATAACCATGTCAGTTCAACAACAACAAAAGCAAGAGTATTATTTGGCAACAAAGAATGGCGAAACAAACATAACAACAACAAGTATCAGTCACGAGTTAGCTACAATCACCAGCAGAACAATAACAATAATCCTGTTTTATCATTTGCAACAACAGCTACATATTGACCACAAAAAGAAAAAATTTGAGGCCCAAGAGTAAAGATAAAAGAAGACTCAGCCCTCAGGTAACACATCATTGGGGCAAGGCTCGAGTAGCCAGGAGGATAACGAGAAGCCGTCGTCAACTCCTTACCAACTCAAAAGCGTCAATGGAAATTCGAAAACAACAAGAGGCAACCACAATCCCTCATAGGCTCAGACCAAATGTCGTCATTACCGTTTCAACCCAACATCAGCCATGGCATAAGACAAGGCGAGCGTCTGAACTCGAGTACAACTTTCTCTGTGAAAAGAAGAAGAGAAGTATGGCAAGGAACCAAGTCACAAAGTCAACAAGGAAAATTACAAATCAATACAGGAAGAAGAAAGATTAGAACTTCCCCAATCAAAACCATCCCGGGCTACTAATTCCTTTGGCCCATAATCTCCTACTATATACACCTGCAAAAACATAGGATTTGGATTAGTAAGTCGACCAAGAATATGCCCTGTGCAGAAAATATCCTATTCAGATTCCTTCAGCATCAAGTGAATATTCCTCAAATCAAATCACACAATCCGATTTTTATCAACAACATTAAACGCAATCATATGAAGAAGGAAAGTTTTTGAATCCAAATCACGCGAAAACGGAAAGGCTTTAACACCAATTAATTAGAAATCTTCTACTCAGAGGCCTATAAATGGGAAGGAAATCGATAACATTCAGGAGAATCCACGAACAACCACAAGTTTGAAACCCTAGAAAAATCATCACGAAAAAACACCAAAAGCCTAGAGCTCGTAAACCTAAGAGATTGAAGGAGGAGACTCATCTGCTTCAACCGTCGAAACTCATCATCATCAGCCGCCACTAACGACGTTCCCCTCCCGTTCATCTCGAACACGACCCAATATCTCCAACTTCCGGTAAGCCATCGGTTCATGTCGAGATTATGGACTTTTTGATGTTTCTGTTTGTGTTTCAGGTTGTAGGAAGTGACGAAAATGACGATGAAAGGAAATGGCGAGTGCGATCGGAGACGATGAGAGGAAGCCGAGCGATTTGGGGTTTCGATTTGGGGGAAACTCAAAGGGGGATAGGGTTCTTCGCTATTGTTATGAGTTCTTTGTATTATTTTTGTGTATTACGATCACACCCACTACACACTCACTACACTGCCACTAATTACCCCCATTTTCCTAATCAGTTTTTAATTAACCTTTTTTTAACCAATAATTAATCATCTTTTTTAATTAAACCAACAAATAAAACCTATTATTTAAATCTAGTTTCTATAGTTAACTTATTTATTTAATTAAAAAATCTCTTTTAGAAATTAATTAACCCTTTTATTTTAATTAGTTAATCTAAATCAGGATTTTTTTTATAAATAAAAACTAGTAACCTTTTTTTATTAATTAAATCAACTTTTTATTTTATTAATTCCTTTTATAATATAACATTTATTCAACTTTTTTTAAATAACTTAGAAATGTAGTAATAAAACCTTTAATTTAAAATCAACCTTTAGTTTTATAATTAAGAACTTTTTAATAATAATACTAACTTTTATAATAGAGAATTTAATTAAGATATTTTATTTATTCATTTCATGTTTTTTTTTTAATTTTAATAAACCTTTATAGCAAAAACCATTTTATAATTTAAATAATGTTTAGTAATAACGATAATCGAACCTCTCTCCCTTAAGGACATTTCCCTCAAAACCAATCTCATTAATATAATCCCTCAAAACCAATCCCTTAAGGACATTTCCGTCTAAAGTCAATCTCACATCGTAAAATATAATCAATCGTGCACCTCACATATGCAATTCACTCACCTACACCTTAGCGCTTTCATGCGTGTGTATGGCTTTACTTTCTGCAATTTATCTTTCGCAACTTTACATTATCGCAATTTATACCCTCGCATCGTATTCCGTCCAAAGGAAAAACCTACACATGATTCAACAATTGTGTGTAGTGCACATCATTTGCATCATTCTCCCACATGATCCTTGATCCCATTCAAGTCGATCTTTTAGGACAGATCCTACCCCATAGGAAGGACCATTATCTCCTTACAACATAGAAATAAACAAAACAATACAAAATATTCAAACACAATAGAGAAATAGATGTTAATAATCTTAAGCGAGATAGAATCTCCACCCCACAACAATACAATCAATACCGTAGGAACTTTGCCTTAAGAGAGATAGAGGCGTACATCATCGATCTATATCCGAGTACTTGAGCCCTTCTCTTAAGACGATGCAAAGACTATTTTCCTACAATTTGTGGCGGTTAAATCTCCCTTAACATGACAACTCACCTTTTCTCCTAAAATTAATCAACCAACTACCCTAAACCCGTAGGAACTTTGACCACAGTCAAAGAACTCCTCAAACCCTTTAGGGGAACTACAAATACTCTGATTCCACTCCCGTAAGGATATGTAGGCATAAGATGCGATATCTTATCGAGTATACTTAGAAATAAACCCCTAGGTCTTTCAACTTTAAGCAGATAAACACTTAGCAATAAACAACATAAAACAAGAGGTTCCTGTAAAGTACTACAGAAACTTAGGATGCTAGCACCTTCCCTAAGTTTAACCAACCCCCGGACCTAAAACTCTCTAAAGCTTGCATTTGCATTGCATTGTGGGAATTTCAATCTTTATCCCTTCCTTCGGACAAATCAAAGTTCGGTTGCAAAATGAATTAAAGATTCAAACTAATCAATAGTTTGGTATCCAAATTTCACCGCGACAGGATCATCTCACGTTAATCAATCAAGGTAACAGGAGTGATTTTCGGATCAATGAGAATGGTGTGATGAGGTTTAGAGATAGAGTGTGTGTTCCTGATGTGCCAGAAATCAAGAAGAGCATTCTTGAGGAAGGTCACAGAAGCGGGCTGAGTATTCATCCTGGTGCCACAAATATGTATCGATATTTGAAGAAGCTGTTTTGGTGGCCGAGTATGAAGAAGGAAATTGCAGAGTTTGTGTATCCTTATTTGACTTGTTAGAAGTCGAAGATTAAACATCAGAGACCGTCAGGTCTGATGCAACCGTTGAGTATTCTAGAATGGAAATGGGATAGAATTTCTATGGATTTTGTGACAAGTTTGCCGAAGACTTTGAAGGGATATGATTCGATTTGCGTGATTGTTGATAGATTGACTAAATCGGCTCATTTTATACCAATGAGGATCAATTATTCGTTGTAGAAGCTTGCAGAGTTATATATTGATCAGATTGTGAAACTGCATGGTATTCCTTCGAGTATTATGTCTGATAGAGATCCGAGATTTACGTCGAGGTTCTGGGAAAGTTTGCAGACAACTTTGGGTACTAAGTTGAAGTTCAGTTCTGCCTATCATCCGCAGATGGATGGACAGACAGAGAGAACTATCCAGTCTTTAGAGGATTTGTTGATGGCTTGTGTGTTGGATCAAGGTGGATCGTGGGATAGTCATTTGCTGTTGATTGAGTTTACCTACAATAATAGTTATCATTCTAGTATCGGATGGCACCGTATGAGGCTTTGTATGGTAGGAGGTGTAGGACTCCTTTGTGTTGGTATGAGTTAGGCGAGAGTGTTGTACTCGGACCTGAGATTGTGCAAGAGACGACTGGAAAGATCAAGATGATCCAAGAAAAGATGAAAGTGTCACAGAGGGTGGGGGAAGTAGCTCACATTGCATTTTATTGGTCCGTATCAGATTTCGAAGAGGGTGGGGGAAGTATCATATCAGATTGCTTTACCGCCGTCGTTTGCGAATTTACATGATGTGTTTCATGTGTCTCTGTCGCATCGCTGCGAAGAGGTGCCGACAAGGACAAAAGAGACGCCACCGTTCGTTATTTATCCTAAAGGAGGGAAAGGAAACGATCAGAGAAAATCTACAGAAAAGGGAAAAGACAGGTCATCGCAACCAAATCTTGGGTTCAGGAGTCGGTTACGCAAGGGGAAGGTGTGAGCACCCCTCACGTCCGTCATACTCGACGAGATCCACGCTTGTTATCTATCTAAAAGGGTGTTAATCTATCTAAGCGACAGGCCACAGGGACAAAAGAAAAGAAAAGAGACTCGATAGAGCATCGCCATTCTATGCCTAGGTATTCCCTCGTGCAATGGGAAAGTCAGACTCAACGTAGTTTGAAAAACTACGGGTGAAGGGGGGAAGGTTGCTCGCCAAAACATCGCCGTCTTCTGCCTACGTATTCTCGTCTGGTACGAGAAATTAGAGCAAACGTAGTTCGGGCTAACACGACCACATATTGGTTCAAGTGTTTTAACCGAGTAGGGTTAAACCTTAGTTCTAGCAGTTAGGTGTATTGCTGCTCGACCATTGGAGACTTAGACGTTACCTGTTTGTGATAGAACCAAGAGTTAACAACACTCTTTTATGAAAATGATTTTCAATTAATCCCGAAGGATAAAACAGTTTGATGTTTGTTTTTGAGTCTTTTATGAAGAAATGAATTGAATTGTGTTTGTAATTCATGTTGCATTAAAGATTATGACTTAGGAGTGAATGCGTCGCATATCGTCCAAAGGACACACGCTAAACACTCTAGACGGTATGAGAGGAGGCCCCTCAATCATCATTTCCCAAATGCATAAGGCTTGTAGCGTACAACACTTGTTATCCTTTATTATATGTTTTGAAGAAGTTTTGAGATGAGAAGAGAAAGACACAAAACTAAGGGGAAACTAACTCAACCCTAATGTTATCATGCAATGTGCTCCTATGGTTGAGATTGAAAAGGGGAAAGACTGCCCTAATGTTAGCATGCTTGGATTGAACACTTAATGTCTCTCCTACTCCCAAAGGGGACTAGGAATCCTAAGGGATCATGGCAAAGGACCCAAGTAAACACAAGATAAGTCAATCACAAATGAAAAGGAAGAAAGGGATGCAAACATGAAATGCAACACAAAGAAAAGAGGGAGGAAAAAGTGTGGGGCAGCAACCACCACAAGCACATCTCAACCTCTTAAATGCCAAGCAAAGAGATCCAAAACAAAAAAAAATGCAAGCAAAAGATGCGGGGATGAGATGAAATGGGAGAAGCGAGCTCCTATGATCATCGACCATCAATCACTGAAGAAAAGTGGGATGAAAAAGTGTGGGACAGCAGCCACCACAAGCACATCTCAACCAAATAATTATTCACTCTCAAGCAAAGCAAAAGATGAACACTCATCACTTTGAACAACATCCATAAAAGTATGCATTCAAGTGGAAATCGAACAATGTGTGTCGAATAATCATGATTAAACAATCAAGAACAGCGACACAATATCCAAAACATCTCACTCAAATGCATCATATTGATCCATGAAGATTCAAAGTGAAATGATACCCAAAACAAGCTCAAAAACAACAAACATGACATTCTGGTTCAGTGTTAATCGGTTAACAAATATGGTTAACCGATTAACCAGTTAAAAATGTTTGAAAATATGAAAATTCGCACTGGTTAATCGATTAACCAGTTTACACTGCAACTGGTTAACCGATTAACACTGTATCAGAAGCAGAAAATCAGCAACTTAAAAGCACTTTTCAGCAATTAATCACTTCTCCAATAATCCAGATGATTATATAATCAATTATACACGAAATTAACACCAGAAAACAGTGATCCAACAACATGTAAACACACTCAAACATGAAGATCATAAATCACATGGATCAAAATCAACCAAATCAATCAAAAATGAAGATCAACATGATGATTATGCAAATAAGCTCAAAAACAGAATCGGATCTAGAATTTCCAACCTACAAAGTGGAGATTTGCTTTGGTGAATGTTGATTCTCTTGAAATGAGTAGACCCAAGCAAGAAACCCAGAGATTCTTCAAGATCCAAGTGAGTTCTTGTAGTAGAAATGAAGATCCACCAAAATTAAACTAAAATAATCCAAATAAGCTCCTCTAGGTCAACTTCAAAATTCAGATCCACAATAGCATGAAATTTGAATGGAGAATTGTAGATGATATGGATGAAGGATGAAGGTTTTAGCTCTAGAATTCAATGATTCCAATGGAGAATCAAAGAATTTAAGGTGAGAAGAGCTTTAGTGGAGTTTGGGAGATGGAAAAGTTGAGAGCAAAATTCAAGAGTAAATGTATTCTGAAAATGAAATGGAATTATGAGGTTTGTGTGTGTGAGGTTTGGAGCAAATCATTTAAATATGCTCTTGGTTAGGATCCAAATGTGGTTTGGAGTGTGGTTTGTGAAAATTGGAATGAGAATTTGGAGGGAATGTGAATTAATTTGAAAACTAATCAAAATTCAAAGTGGTTCTAGATCCTTCTTCTGGTGTGAAATCAATTTCTCAAGTGATCAAAATGGACCCCAAAGTGACCTCTATTGAAAACACACGTGCAGAGCTGAAATTGCCTTGGTTAATCGGTTAACCGTATGGGTTAATTGATTAACACTTTCAAAAATTCAAAATTGAACTGATTTTGACTTGGTTAATTGGTTAACCATTTGGTTAATCGATTAACACCTTAATAATTTGAATTTTGGCGCCTTCTGGAGGGAAATTTGCATATTTGCCCGTTTTCATCTGTTCTAAGCCCTGTTCAGACTCTGAAACTTCCTCTTGAATACTACAACCATGAGAATGCTTGAGATAGCCTGAATGCTGCCTCTTGATATGAAAATATCCTGCAAAATAAAATAAAATCGACCGCTCGATCGCTGGGCAAAATAAATGTCGGACCTCCTGATGCTCGCTGTTTAAACTCTTGCACTAAAAAGAACTCTGAGCCACAGGAAAACCTTGATCCCCTGTCTCAAGAACAAATGCTATGACATGAAAAAATGCGAAAATGCAAAGAAACATAAGCCAAATACAAGAAAAAGGTTGGTCAAATTTTGGGGTACAACAACTGCCCCTATTCAAGCGACTTGGACCTGAAGGGATGTAAAGCAGATGACTTTCAAACATTCAAGGTAGGAGACGGTTGAATACCAAAGAACCCGGAAATTTGCCAACCGCAGAAATAGAACTGTAAACTGTTACTAGAACAAAAATCTCCAGAAACAACTGTATCTGATAGTGGCGACGACAATCAACTAACTGATTACCAAACCAGGAAATCTCGACACGCAGTCGGATGAAACATATGCTAACGCACAGGAAACGACACTAAGTCAGAAAGATCATCTGATATCACCATCAGGCATCTGTTTGAGCGAAACAGGCATCGAACCCGAAGGTCGGATCAACATGCAGTTGAGAATCTCTGCTAACCAGCAGGCATTCGCTAAATAAAAGCGAGCATCGAACACAAAGTTGAGATCATCTACTAATCCAAGCAGGCCTCGAACCCGAAGGCCAGATCACCACGAAGTTGAAAATCTCTACTAACTAGTAGCCATTCTGTAAATAAAAGAGAGCATCGAACCCGAAGGCCAGATCAACATGAAGTTGAAAATCTCTACTAACCAGTAGGATTCGCTAAATAAAAGCGAGCATCGAACCCGAAGGCCGGATCAACCCGAAGTTGAGAATCTCTACTAACCAGTAGGCATTTGCTAAATAAAAGCGAGCATCAAACTCGAAGGCCGACTCAACACGAAGTTGAGATCATTTGCTAATCCAAGCAGGCATCGAACCCGAAGGCCAGTTCAACTCGAAGTTAAAATTAGTGAATCTAACGACAATTCACAAGAGAGCTCCGCCAGGGATAAAGAAACTTAACCAAGAAACTCTGTTGGGAAGTACATGATAAGATGACCACATCTATCAGAAGGTTCTGCCGAGGTCTGGATACCTGTACGGGCTCAAGAATATAACGACACAAACTGCAATGGTCTGGATACCATACGGGCAACATAAATCAACCATCTGTTGGAAATACACCTGAAAACAAAAAGGTAACAACCTGGCTTATGTTTCACATGCATATGTTTGAATATGGCTTAATGCTCCATACGAAATGGAAATGCTACGCGTTTCTGAGGATGCTATGCACGAATGCAGAGTGCAACGGAAACGAATCAGCAAAATAAATGCTGAAAAGACAAAGCCAACTCCGCCGGGGAGAAGTAACACGTGCCAAGTACGATTGGACTTAAGCTGGGGAAAACAAGCCCTAGATGGCCTCCTGGAACATAAATTTCTGGGGTAATACTGTTCTGATGAGAACAAAAATCCACTCCACTGGGGGTTAACTCAAAACCTGCCGAGGAAAACACCCTGAACGACCTTCCAGAGTACAACTCTTCTAGGGAATAGACGACCTGACTGGGGAAAAACACCCAACCAATTGGAACCAAATCCAACCTAATAGGGAAATCAACGACTCTGCAGGGGATAACAATCAACCACTGAGATTAATTTCGCTTCACTGGGGAAATCGGCCCTAAATGGATTCCTATAACACCGAAGTCCTTCTAGGGTACACAAATACTTACATGGGAGTAACTCCGCTTTGCTGAAGATCAAAAATCCAATCCGCCGAGAATTACTCAGCTGGGGAATCAACTTCGATTGTAGATTACCTCCGACTGCTAGAAATCACTCAGTGGGGACAAACGAATAAGATTTATTGGGAAACTATCCCAAACTCTCTCTGTTGAGGATAGAGAATATCAGTCTCTGAATCAACCCTAACCTATGGGGAAGAATAACTGCTCTGCTGACTTCTTTGGGGAATAAAGCAAAAGGGAGAACAACCTCGACCTCTACTTAGGGACGGAATCACCACTTTAAGCTTTAAGTAGATATAAAGTCATAAATCTGGACTCTGTGGGGGAAAACAAATCCTGAACCTACTCCGCCACTAGGAAAAATTCCAAACTTGCTTGGTGGAAAGAAATCCAGTCTTGACTTGCTGGGAAGTAAGTGTGTACCTACAATCTGCTGGGGATACGGACACTTACTTGACCTGCATAGGGTATATCAATCTCGACCCTCTAGGGATGACTTTATTCTACCGAATAAGTCAATCTTGAACTTCTGAGGGATGAGTGCATACAGACAGTCTGCTGAGGATATGTTCACACACTCAACCGCACACTCAACCTGTAGAAACAAACCATTGCTGAGGAAAATGAGTCTCAACTACACGTCCTTTCTGCGGGGTACTTCTGATCTGTCATCCTTACCTGCGGGGGTACAAGCGTAGCCACTCTACTGGATGTGCCAAGTGTGATTGGGCTTTAGGTTTAGGGATGAGACCGGGCTTATGGTGATTGGATTTATTTCTGGTTACCAACAAAAGTGGATTTTTAAGGGGAAATACTAGACGAGCACTAACATTCAAGGGTAAACTACCAGACGAGAACTGATTTTTGAAGAAAATGTTTGCCAGACGAGCACTGGACTTTGCAAAGATGAACCCAACTAGGCATGGATTTGAGTTAGATAGGTCAGACAAGAACTGACTACCAGGCGAGAACTGGATCGTAAAGAAAGGTCAGACGAGCACTGACTACCAGGCGAGAACTGGTTTCCAAAATGGGTCAGACGAGAACTGACTACCAGGCAAGAACTGGATCTTAAAGAAAGGTCAGACGAGCATTGATTACCAGGCGAGAACTGGTTTCAAAAACAGGTCAGGCGAGAGTTGACTACCAGGCGAGAACTGGGTTTTGAAAACGGGTCAGACGAGAAATGACTACAAAACAGGTCAGACGAGAACTTACCAGACGAGAACTGGGTTCTGAAGAAAGGTCAGACGAGAACTAACTATAAAATAAGTCAGACGAGAACTGACTATAAAACAGGTCAGACGAGAACTGACTACCAGGCAAGAACTGGTGGCGAAAGGTTAAGTTATTAGACGAGATCTGACTCCTGGTTTCGGGTATCAGACGGGAACTAATTTTGGTTTGCCAGACAAGAACTAGACTTTGAAACTGTGCTTTCCAGACGAGGACTAGTTTGAAGGCTTGCTAGGCGAGAATTGGGCTTTGGAAAGATTTTTAGGTTACCAGGTTCTGACAAGTAACAAGTTTCGGCTATGTGACGAGGTAATGACATGATTCCCCGACACTCAACTCTTGCTGAGGAGAATAAACTCGCTTGAGTAACTGCCCCAGTGTAGTTCAACTTGCCCTAGTCTGATCTTTGGGACAGTTCATCTTGAAAAGAAAAGCTTTCCATGAGACGACCTCGAGATGGCTTGCCCCAGAATCAATACTATGAAAGGATTTGTCCCTGGTTGACTAACTCTGATAAACTCTGAAGATATGGAGAGGAACAATTCCTTTGTTTCCAATTTTGCCCCAACATGTGGGATCCTGTAGAAGTCTTCCTCGAAAGGGAGTTTGAAATCTCGGTACCTTGATGGTTTGTTAGGCCCTGCTTCAACATTCTGAACTTTGAAGAGGTGTTTCAAATTAAATTACTTCTAGATAAGAATAGCTCTTGTGCTCTCGGGGTGGCCTGCCCCAGCCTTGCAATGACTTTGCCCCTGATTGGCTAATTTATGGAGCAGTACCCCTAACTTTCGAGAGATTTGTCAAATCTCGACCTAATTGCCCTCAGATTAACTGACCTTTGAATGGATGACTCCCATGATACGATCATCTAATATAGCTTTCCCCTGCTCCACGGGGTCCTCAGGCGTTTTGCATTCTATTCTGATCAAACTTTCCACTGTGGAAACTTTCCTGATGTCAAGTGCTTACTCACAAGTAAAACAAATTGTTCTGCACAAAAGATATATTAATGCAAGGCATATGACAAATTTGAAATCCAAGTCTGTTCACTGGAAAAAAGTTTGTGACATATAGTAAATGAATCACTTATCAGAATGTTAACCTTAGCACCAACATGGTAAGAGGAATTATTTTAGGAGTCAGTTTCGATGCGATCTTTACTGAAATATGCTTTCGAAACCACCCTGCTTCAATTAGGACTTTTGAAGGTTGTAACTTGGTCAGGTTCACGGCTTGAAGGAAAGGATATAAGGCTCAAAGTTTATTTTAACCCACCCATTCTCCTTGATGTTATCCAATCCTACATTCAACTAATTTTACACAAGCGCTCACCTCTTAAAGGTTGAATGACAGGAGTGATGGTTCAGGAAACCACAAGTTTCTTTGGAGTGACAACCACTCGCTTTTCGTCTTTGGTGTCTGGAGCCACATGACTTGCTTTTTCGAGGATTTTTCTTTTCTAATCCTTTTTGCTTTTCTGCTTTTTGTTCTTTCCCTAATTTTTTCCTGGACTAATTCCTTTGAATTTTCGATTTTGAAGTCCAGCGGGATACCCTCATTTTTGCCTAAGTCGCTTGTTTTCAAGATTCGACTTAGCGGGCTTCTTCTTTTGATTTTTTTCTTTCTCTCTCTTTTTCTTGAACAAATCATATGACACTGGTTATCTTGATTTCTCCAAAAGGGTTATGACTGTCTCACTCCTGATTGGTGAGGTTTAACCACTGTGGTTTTTTAGGCATGACCTATAGAAGCGTGACTGATCCTCGAACGGAAACACTCCTTTTGCGATTTGGACGCTTGGTTAAATTAACTGACACCTACCCTGCCCTGGGTTAAGATTGAGGGTTTTTCGTTTTTCAGAAAGAAACTCCTACTACTAGGCTCAAAGGGGTTGACAAGGGACTATCTGTAACACCCCACTTCCCAAAATCAATTAAATTAATAAACATTATAAATAAACAAAATCAGAGTTCCAATTTCCCAAGTGGGATATCACGTGAAAACAACGTTTCCTTATAAAAAGGTTTTTCTCCAAATACAGCGGAATATTAAATATAAAACCCAATAAAAGTTTGATACGTTCACAGGAAAATAAAATATAAGTTCTTCATAAAACAAATAAAAGCGCCCAAGTCCCGTGCTACGTATCAGAGCATCCTAGACTCGACTGTCACACCATAATCCAAGCTAGCTAAGTACCTGGATTATCTGTACTTCCGGAGAAGCACAGACACAACAACAACAAAGGGGTGAGAAATCATGATCAAAAATATAATGGTAATGTAATACATGTAATAAGGCAGTAAAACACACCAACACATCAATTATTCACCCCAACAACACCATATAACGAACCTACTGTTCAAATTACAATATAACATATTATAATGCAATTATGCAACTCAACACCATGCATGCGGTACCGACTCATTGGTTCATTCAATCGAACCTGGATAGATCACTTACGCTCCTCCTGAGACATGATCTATCCCCCACCATTCTCCACAAAGGAGTACGGATGAATCACTTACGCTCCTCCTGAGACATGATTCATCCCACCAAAACACCATGATATGCAAGACACCAATGCATAATTATTATATTCTGGCACGCTAAGTGCACACGATCCTCCTGATCATATCATCATACAACAATGCATATGTATAGATATATTACACCAACACCATATAAATCAATCAGATAGTAAACGAATTCATACTATCACACCGGATATAACTACGTCCCCCCCCCCCACTCGGGGATACACGATCCTACTGATCACTACACACATATACATTACTAATTGCTCACCAACAATATTAAGGGAAACGCGTACTATCCCCAAGTACACAAGTTATATCCCATACTCATCATTTTCACACTACAGCAAGGCTAGAAGGATCACACGAGACCAATTCAGACATCTCACCAAAAGTCTCTGAGGTTACTCAGAACCTCCCTAAACCAACACCTCAGCCTATACACCAAAATCAATAATTCATCAACATCAATCCACAATCACAAACATGCCAATAGATATTATACTTACCAATTATCCTATAATTTCTACTCTAGAACCGACATTACGGTACATTACCGACACTTCAGAGTCACTCTGAATCTCACCAAGGTCCTAACCATAGTCATTAACGACACTATAGGGAAACAACACATAACTTTTCCCAAAGCTATAATCATGGTCATTGCCAACACTACGGTAACAACACATAATCTCATCAGCTTTATATTCCTAGTTACTATCAACACTACAGTAACATCAACAATCCAACAAAATGGATCAATACTACAGTAACATCAACAATAATCATAGCATGCCAATATAAAACTTTATATAACGATAAATTCCTACGGGGTTAAGGAATCCCCTCTACCCTATACATGTATAAACCATTCCCAATCAAATTTCTCCCCCCTTACCTTATCAATTGGTTGATCGATAGAAATCCTCCTAGAATTGGTCTCTTGGCCTTCCCCTTTTCTCTTCCGTTCTTCGTTCCCTTTTTCTCAATTTCTCAAATTATCGTACCACTCTCCCCACCCCTTCACATTCTATTTTCTTTATTAAATCTAATCCCAATTAATAAAATAACTTAATAAAATAATACAATATTATTATTAATACTAATAATATTATAATACTAATAATAATAATAATCATAATAATAATAATACTCATTATTAATAATAATAATAATAATAATAATAATAATAATAATAATAATAATATCGTTATTTTACCAAAATAATAATAATAATATTAATAATATTAACAAATATAATAAATATAATAATAATAATAATAATAATAATACTAATATCATTATTTCACCAAAATAATAATAATATTAATAATATTAAAAAATATAATAATAATAATAATAATAATATCATTATTTCACTAAAATAATAATAATATTAATAATATTAACAAATATAATAAATATAATAATAATAATAATAATAATAATAATATCATTATTTCACCAAAATAATAATAATATTAATAATATTAACAAATATAATAAATATAATAATAATAATAATAATAATAATAATAATAATAATAATATCATTATTTCACCAAAATAATAATAATATTAATAATATTAATAATATTAACAAATATAATAATAATAATAATAATAATAATAATAATAATAATAATAATAATAATAATAATAATAATAATAATAACACCCCACCAATGTTACTATTATTTTTATATTATTATATTTCACACCAAAATACCACCAATAGTCCTTCCACATTAGGGACACCCACCAAACATCACCAAATACACCCCCACCAAAGGACACACCAACGTATAATATTTAAAATAATTATAAAATGACTAAATAATTAAAATGGGTGTTACACTATCATCCTTATATCTCCGGTGTTTAGGAATTTGAAATAATGCATGTACATCATCAGCAGGTTTTATTCAAAAGCATACAATCGGAAGCTTGCGCGTCTTTCAATGTTGCCATCCTCCTCGGATTCCGCTTAACCAAGCATTTGACATCAATAAAAACATTGAGTGAACACAAATGGATTTAATCAAAAACCTGCATATTCATTTCATTATCATTATCAATTGAAAACAACAAGTTTTACAAATGAAATTTGCACTTAAACAGGAAAGAAACTACAAATGCAAAGAAATGACATGATAAAACAAAGATTGCCAGCTTCGGGGAACCGGGCTTTCAAATCTGGATTTCCCGCTGGAGGATGTGATTCTTGAAGTCTTCAAACTCAAACATATGAGAGGTTGACGTGCACGACCAAATTTCCTTCGGGAAAGGATATGTACTCTCTGTCCATCAACTGTTGCACTTTGGCTTGAAAGGCTTTGCAATCTTCAGTTGAGTGCCCCATGGATCCTCCATGATATCCACATTGCACACTGGGGTCATACCCAGGAGGGTATGGCTCTGGAAACGGCTTGAGAGTCTTAGGTTCCACTAATGAGTTCTGAATCAGATGTGGCAGAAGCTGACTGTATGACATAGGAACTGGATGAAGAGGAGCATTCCTTCTTTCCAAATTGTTGTGAGGCCTATTCTGATTCTGGCACCGATAGTTTGGCTGCTGAGAAGCATAAGGTTGTTGGTATCGGGATGACTGTTGAACAACTATAGCATTAGCTTCTCCTTTCTTCCTAACATAAGGCTTCTTTGCATCTTTAGAAGAATTAAGAGCAACTTGGATCTTTCCCATTTTGATACCGCTTTCGACTCTTTCTCCCGCCCTTACCAGATCTGAAAAACTCGCAGACATGCAACCTATTAGCTTCTTATAATACACTATGGGCAATGTAGCCATGAACATGTCAGTCAGTTCTCTCTCCACCATTGGAGGTTGCACCCTAACGACTAGATCTCGCCATCTCTGGGCGTACTCCTTGAAGATCTCAGTACTCTTTTGCGAAAAACTCTGCAATTGTACCTTGTTCGGTGCCAGATCACTATTATACTGATAGTGACGCACGAAAGCCTCAGCCATTTCTCTCCAGCTACAGATATGAGTTCTCTCGAGTCCCATATACCATTCCAAAGACGCTTCTGCCAGACTATCTTGGAAAAAATGCATTAGCAGCTTTTCATCATCGGAGTAAGCAGACATTTTCCTGAAATATGCCCAAATATGCACTCTCGGACAAGTCGTCCCTTTATATTTGTCGAAATTGGGTACCTTAAACTTGGGAGGAATCCTGACCCTAGGAACTAGACCAAGATCTGACATATCGAGACCCAAAGAGTTCTAATTCTCATAAGACTTCATTTTCTCCTCGATCAGTTTAAACCTTCTGTCAGCTTTAGTTGGCAAACCACCCTCCATATCTCTCATGGAAAAGACGTCATCCTGGTGATCTTCCCAATGAGGGCCAGTAGTCCCGTGCATAGCGCACACACTCCCACCAGCAACATTACCATTTTCGTTTGCAGCACCTTCGCCCGGAGGTATGACGACAGTGGGAATGCTCTGTGGAACAGATCTACCACCTGGTGGAGGAATAACACCAACTCCTTTGTGCAAAATTTCCTCTTCGTCAACCCGTGCTATCAACGGCTGGACCATAGTTCTCAATTGTTCCTGCCCACTAGCAATATTCCGCATCAGCTCCATGAACTGGGACATGCAAGCTCTGACTTCCTGCAATTTAGCTTGAACCTGATCCATTACCCTTCGTTGATTCCCTCGAGTCAAATATCTGTGGAAACTGAACTCCTCAATCCTATTACTACAAAGCCAAGCAGAGATAAGAACATGGGGCCACTGAGAACAACTTGCAATACAAATGAAAATGCAGGATGCAAAATGCAAACATGTTATGATGATGCAGATGTAAAGACAAGGGATCAAGGCTGCTGTGCTGCTGATTGAGATGAAACAGCGCTTCACTCTAGCGAGAAAATACCACAACACTGATATAAGGACCCACTGTATCAAGGATCAAAAGTTCACACTGATAAGAAAACCGGGTAGGTTGAAGGTCAAAGTTTCCTTCATAACCTTCGCCACTCACAGGCATGAACCTATCTCTGACAAGGTCTGACATCCTATGTGATCGTCAGCGTCACAGACTTTCGAGAAACGATGATACGTCCACCATTTTTGGTTTGGCATCATAGTCTAACGAAGCGGCCTCACATAGCTGACTCCCAAATGATCGGTCTCCAGACTCGACAGTTTCCTGATCCAACACCCCCTCCCCACTAATGTACAGGATAAAATGTCTTCATAGAAAAACTCGTCTAAACGCGAATTTCGTGGGGACTAATTCATGCTAAAACATATAGGTTTGTCACTACTTTCCGCTCTAATGCTATAAGTACACTCAAGCCTGGGTTTTGGCTTATCTCACAGTGGAACATTCCCGCCCAACATCATAACAATAATGATATATAACAATGCTGGAAAGTAAAATGCAAATGCAATATTGTACAAATGCAACACATATACACACCCAAATATAAACCCATAAGCGTTAGGATTGACTCGCATAGGGGATGGGAAAAGTCCCCAGCAGAGTCGCTAGCTGTCGCATCGCTGTGAAGAGGGGCCGACAAGGACAAAAGAGTCGCCACCATTTGTTATTTATCCCAAAGGAGGGAAAGGAAACGATCAGAGAAAACCTACGGAAAAGGGAAAAGACAGGTCATCACAACAAATCTTGGGTTCGGGAGTCGGTTACGCAAGGGAAAGGTGTGAGCACCCCTCACGTCCGTCGTACTCGATGGGATCCATACTTGTTATCTATCTAAAATGGTGTTAATCTATCTAAGCGACAGGCCATAGGGACAAAAGAAAAGAAAAGAGACTCGATAGAGCATCACCGCTCTATGCCTACGTATTCCCTCGTGCAATGGGAAAGTCAGAGTCAACGTAGTTCGGGAAACTACCGGTGAAGGGGGGAAGGTTGCTCGCCAAGACATCGCTGTCTTGTGCCTACGTATCCTTGTCTGGTACGAGAAATCAGAGCAAACATAGTTCAGGCTGACACGACCACAGATTGGTTCAAGTGTTTTAACCGAGTAGGGTTAAACCTTAGTTCTAGCAGTTAGGTGTATTGCTGCTCGACCATTGGAGACTTAGACGTTACCTGTTTGCGATAGAACCAAGAGTTAACAACACTCTTTTATGAAAATGATTTTTAATTAATCCCGAAGGATAAAAAGGTTTGATTTTTGTTTTTGAGTCTTTTATGAAGAAGTGAATTGAATTGTGTTTGTAATTTATGTTGCACTAAAGACTATGACTTAGGAGCGAATGCGTCGCATATCGTTCAAAGGACATACTCTAAACACTCTAGACGGTATGAGAGGAGGCCCCCAATCATCATTTCTGAAATGCTTAAGGCTCATAGCGTACAACACTTGTTATCCTTTATTAGATGTTTTAAAGAAATTTTGAGATGAGAAGAGAAAGACACAAAACTAAGGGGAAACTAACTCAACCCTAATGTTATCATGCAATGTACTCCTATGACCGAGATTGAAAAGCCCAATTGTGTGGCCCAAGTCTAAGTTTGACAAAATAGAATTCTGAAGGTTGAGGATTCATTTTATTAACCGTGAAAAGAATGGAGGCCAGAGCTCTGAGGAGGGATCAATGGAGGCAAAAGCTTCAGAAGATTGCTGGAGTTAATCGTGAAAGCTTTGAATCGGCTAAGGTATGGCGAGTATCACATTTCATGATTTTCTATGTATGCCTTTTGGTGTGATTATGGTGGGGTTTATGAGTTAGGGTATGTTGGGTTGATTTGGGAGAATTAGGGAAATTGACGAATAGACTTTGAGGTTAAGATTGATGGCATGTATCCATGAATATTGACATGAATTTAGGAAACCTTATCGGACTGTTTGATGTGTAACATGAGAATGGAAACCTTAGGCTTTCGTGGCCAAAACCTTGGATTGTGATATGTTTGACCCTGTAGGAATAGGAATATTCAAATGTGAGTAACTCTGATGCACTCAGAGAAATTGCAGGAAAATAGTGTTTTAGGCAGTGCAAATGTTGCCGGATTGGCCTAGTGAACCATAGAGTTTGTTTCGTTATCGTCGTATGATCTTAGGGATGATTTGGGGATGTTTTAGGGGCATTGGGTATGTGAATCGTATGAGTTTTTGGCTGGAAATCAGTTCTGGTGCGTAGCAGGTTTTGCTGTCATCGCTCTATTCGCCTAGCGAGCAAGCGAATGAAGGTTCGCTATAGGCTCGCCTAGCGAGCAAGCCAGCGAAGGCTCGCTACCAACTCGCCTAGCGAGCGAGCCAGCGAACGTAGCAGAGTTCGCGAAATTGATCGTGTGCAGTAATGCCGTGATGTTTGATTCTGGCATTCTTGTGATGAGTTACTATGAGTATGACAGTGAGGTTGCGTGAGTAATAAGTGATAGTATGAGAATTACCGCGAGTGTAATTATGATGAATTAATATGAGGCAATGTGAGATGATATTAGGGATTAATATGTGAATACTATGTGATGATATGACGAATTAACATGAGTAGAACTGTGATGTTTATGTGATTGATAGGCGATAGTGTGAGGATTACTATGAGTATAATTTGATAAATTAATATGAGATGATATGGGGGTAGTATTATGAATTAATATGGGATAATATGACTATGAGCTAATATGGGATCTATACGTGATTATATGATGACACGATGTGTGAGATTAATTAATATGATGAATTATGATGATATGTTGTATGATGAGTAATATGATGAATTATGATAATATGTTGTATGATGATTAATATGATGAGTTATGATGATATATTGTATGATGAGTAATATGATGAATTATGATGATATGTTGTATGATGAGTAATATGATGAATTATGATGATATGTTGTATGATGATTAATATGATGAGTTATGATGATATACTGTATGATGAGTAATATGATGAATTATGATGATATGATGTATGATGATTAATATGATGAAATATGACGTTTGATGGTGATGAATATGATGAATATGATTAATGATGATGCACCTATGATGTTATTATGAGGATAATTTGTGAAGTGTGCATCATGCATCATATGCATCCGAACTTCGGTTCAGGACCTCGATTACTTTGGCTTCAATCCACTGTGCGGATGTGAAGTATTTTGATGTGCTCCAATCCTATTGATGGGGATCTATGGAGGGTTGATGACCCAGTGTCCATCGCGCTGTGATGATTGGTACCACATGCATTTAGTTGTGTCGCATTGCATCTATGAGTCTTTTTGTATGAATTATGACATTATGGCCTTTGAGGCATATTTGAAGGATATCAATGTGTTGAATGTAATTATGAGTAATATGTTGTTTATGCATTAATTGTTATACATTGATTATTATGAATTGTTTTACTCACCCCGCCTGTTTGAATGTTACCTCCACGTGGGTAACGTGCAGATGAACAAGTTTAGTCGTGGACGCCGTCGAGGAGTATTTTGAAGTTTTAGAGTCGTTAGCCTTTATGGTTAATTTAGAGGGTCTTGCTCTGATATGTAACATCGACTTGGGTTCTTTGAGTTGATTTTATATCATTGGGTTATTTTACCGATGTTCCCTTTTGAGGAGAAACCTAGATTTATGCTTTGAGTTCTGCTGTTTTATGTATTTTGATGTACTTTGAGGAAAACCCGTCGTTACGGAGTATTGACCAATTTTGTTGACTTTGAGAAATGTACGCCCTTTTGTGGCTTTTTATGAAAGTTAATATTTTACTCTGAAATCCGTGTTATTTTGTCGTAATATCTGTGGGGTAGAATAAGGGTGTTACAATATCCTAGATAGAAATAGCTCCCCATATCAAGGGTAACCAGTGCACATGAATGGAAAACATAAGACGCATCTTCATGTCTTCAAGAACTCATTCTCTGTTCAACACACGTGTTGAACGCATTCACTATAAGCAAATAGTACACCCATCAACCAAAAGCTCTCCCCTTATCTTTGACAAAAGATGCTCCAAGATCACCACATTATCTCTCATGACCAACTCCATGCTCATACAGTGAGAGGGCATCAAACTGATCCACCTCTTCCTAGAGTTACTTGTAGCAGAAGAGACCACTTCTCCACAAGTATTCTGACCTTAGGCTGAGTACAAGATAGACCCCCATAATCCAAGAAATTTTTTCCACATCATTCTCCCATATGATAAGTTAGAAGGCTTCTGATTTAATTGGTGAATCTTCTCATCAGAATCCAGACTTTCATGCAGTCAATCAATGATCCACTCCAGTCATGTCCAATCCTTTCACATCATACTCCAAGATAGTCCTTTTACCTCATCATTCTCCCGTATGACAAGATAGAGTACTTCTTAGTCAAGATGTGAATCACAAGTTCTGCACTAGATCTTCAAGTCCTTTGCCAAGGAAAACCAAACTATATCCACTGGTTCTTTATTTTACCACAACTGGACTTACTTCAGCCTAGTAATCCAACTGAAGATCTTCAGAGAACACAACTCCACCAGCTTGATCAAATACATCTCCAAAAGAAGGTAATCTTCTATACACAGCTTAGGGCTTCTACCACAAGCTCTAATATATGAATAGATCCTCCTTTGGTCTTCAACCAACTACCCTTCTGCACAAGAGTAATTAGTTCCAAGCATGAACAGACCCAACACCTTCTTTGGTCTTCAAATACTACTCTTCTGCACAAGAGTAGTTTTCTGAGGCACACTGCTTACATAACCAAATGCCACTGTTTGGTTACTCAGCATCTTTCAGAGCTCTAGAAAATCTAAGCATGCTTGATCTTCACATCCTACATGCTCCAAGGCAGCTTAGATACACCAAGACTTGGACCTGTAACACCTCCTTTTTTCCACAACTCTTGCAAACTGCATGAGATAGTATCAATTCCACTCATACCTGAGCAGATCAACTTATCTTCAATTGATGTACCACAACATCCATTGAGGCCCTGAAGTTACTCCTGGGTGTCACAACATCTGATATGACATTCTGCTGATGAATTCAGTCCTTCATTATGCCATTTAGAAGAGCCTCATCATTACTGATAACAAGTTTGAGTAGACAGCCTGTATTCTACAATAGCTACCTTTGAGATGCATTTGCTTCAGAAAACTCCTCTTTAGAGAAACCAAGGGTGCCAAGGCTTGATTCTTTTAGGGAGGAAGGATCACACAAGTCTTTACAAAAGGATTCCCGCTTTCCTTAAGTATAGACTTCTTCAGAAAATCAAAGATAATTGCCACTTATCCTTGACCTCCAAGCTGAGCCAGATCTCATGCTCCCATGCACTTAGATCAGAAATAAACTGACCCAAGCAGAGCTACCAGCACCATTTTCTAGACCAGTTTCTTGCCAGGAACCTTTCTAGATATGCTTCAGAGACTAGAACATACATGCTGCACTCCAATAAGCTATCTTTATCTCCACTTCCATCAGCACTACATTCTAGTCTTAGTTTCTTTCCAAGAAACTTACTAGAATAAAGTCAGATCCTACCACACATGCGTATGGTACCTGTGATTCACTCCTTGAATCAATAGAATTCTGCATAATCTCTGCTGATGGAATGTCTTAACATCTGGTTGAACATCAGATCCTTGAAGCAGACAGAGCAGATCTGGGGCCTAATGCTTGAGCAACAATTGATGAGACAACTTGATCATCAACTAAGGATAATCCATTAAATATTTGAGAACATCTCAAATAGCAATGAATCCTAAATCCTTGTAATAAATCCTTCTCTGAACTTCATGGATAATCAATTAAATACATGTGTAGACCACAAATAACAATTGATCTTAAATCCACACAACTTCAGGAATACCAAGGCTGAAACATCAAGGCTGACACCCTTGACTAAACCTTCCTATGACTTCCTCTGTTGAAAGAGCCTTTGCAAGTCATGAGTGGTGAAAATAAATCACCTCCCACTATCCTTTCTAAAACAGCCTTTGTAATACACAGCAGAACAGCCCCAACACACTATCTGCCAATCATCTACGCAGCTGCCACAACCATGCATCAAACAATATATAGGCCAATCTACTCTCAGGGCTACAAGAGTTCTTTCATCAGAAAATTAAGCAGTGGAACCACCAGAAGAACATCTTCAACATGCCCTAAACAAGATGTCAGAACATCATACAGAAGTAGTCACTCCTCTTTTGGCAAACCATTCAGCAGATCACAGAAGCTCCTACATCAGAGGGCACAACAACAGATACAAGCTTCTCCTTAGCTCCATAAGCAGTAGCTCAAACATTCAGCAAGATCAGCAACTCAGCTACAACTTCTCCTTGTTCCAAAACACCAGAAAGTATCTCCCAAGATCTCATCCAGAACAGACAGGATGCCTGCTTTGATACCAATTGAAATTCTAGTATCCAGATTTCAGATGTCCCAAGAACATTGATCTCTGCTGAAACAAGGACGAGGAAAGATCATGAACAATTTAAATTTCTTTAAATTGTGCCAACGTCATGACCTCTGTTGTGACATCTGCATACTGACAGACTATTTATCTAAACATTTAAATTGTGCAGAATTGTAAATGCTGAAAGATAAATAACACAATAATTGTTTACCCAATTCGGTGCAACATCACCTACATCTGGGGGCTACCAAGCCAGGGAGGAAATTCACTATTAGCAGAATCAATTCAAAGTCAAACAACCAGTTTGCACTTCTCACTTAATCTCTACCCAATGACACTTCAACCTAGAGATACTCTAGACCTGAGTATACCCACTAACTCCCCCTCAATCACTACACAGTGATACACAATTACAAAACAGTTACGGAGATACACTTCAAACACACACTATGATCTTGCTTCGCAGCTTTGATCAAGTGAGACATACTCTTGCTTAAAAGCTTTGAGTGACATAATGAACACACCTGTTCATACAATTAACTAGAGCAATCATACAACCTACAATTGCTTGGTACACAAGGAATCCTAAGATCCCTAGACACACGTGAAGAACCAAGTTCATCACTCACAAAACACACGTGAAGAGCTACACTCTTCACTCACAAATATGTCTACCACAATGTATCGAAAGATACAAAGGGTGACTTACACACAAGGGACTTTCAAACCCTAGACATTTATTTTACACTCTGGTTTTTCTTGATGTGAGTGCTTGATTTCTTCTGCTTTTGCTCCTCCTTTTATATCCATGCAGACTGGGCTTGGGCTGGTCACAAGTAACAAACATTAGTTTTAACAAAGTAAAACTAATTTCCACAATTCAAGGTGTTGTCAAATTAGGTCATGGCTTTTCATGATATGGTCAGCACTGCCTAGAATCTCTCCTTATATAACTAGGGAACCCTAATAAGTCTCCTGAAATCTAGCCTGAGCTGTCTCACGCATTATACCAGAAAACCAACATGCCTGTTGTGCACGTCAGCTATCTGATGTCATATGCTTGATGTTATGACACTCAGCATGACTTCCACTCTTCTGCAAATTCTTCTTTACACCAATCTTGGCTTCACCCAATCTTCTACAGAATAACAGTAGGAACAATTATATTATAGTTTCCTAAAAGGTCTCCAAGATCCTTTTATGAATGCCAATACAGTTTGTACTTGTTCCTAATAACTCTCCTTGACCTGCACTTACTGATGAGGTATATTCAACATGATCTCATGAAACCAAGGTAACTCTGTCAAGAGATATACACTAGCAGCTTCTTCTGATGTCATACAGCTCCTGCTGCACCAGACAACAATGTCATGACATTGGTAATGACATTAGTGCAGGATTATGTTTTCCCAAAATTTAGCCAATCATAGAACCATAGACAATTCAGAGAATCATGGTACTAACAATCTCCCCCTTTGGCAAATTTTGGCTAAAACAACCAAACACATTTATCAGGGTAGCAACACTAGTTTTCTCAAAACTATCCTTCTCCCCCTTACTAGTTGCAATCAACAAGCAACTACACACCACTACTCTTTCCTTAGAGTAGCACTAGATAACAACACTTTACTCCCCATTAGTTTAGTCAAAAATTGGAGTAAGTGTACATATATCAACCAGAGCTAAACTCACATACTGAATCAGAAGCATCATGCTTCAATGCAGGATTCGGTTGTCCTCCAATCATCTCACAATCTCCTAAGAGATTCACAGGCTGCTTGATCCAACCGATATGAAGACTACACCACTACAGCAACACCACAGCTCCTTGAGAATTCATATATGACTTACCATTTCCATAAAAATCCTCTTGCAGATCTCAGAGAAGAACAACAACAGCAACTTCACAGATCACTACATTCCCTAGAGAAACATAGAGAGAACTAAACTCTCATGAAGCTTCCTCAGAGACACAATGTTCAGACACCCTGTCTGACATTACAGAAATTATTCTTAAGCACTTTAAGAAATAATTCTTTCATCCAATATCCTGCTTTATCAGTCAGACTGTAAGCACCAAGGCATGGACTACCTCTCCTTTTTTTTCTCCAGATCCATCAGTAGCTGGGACACACAATCATGCTTCATCATGATGAGAAACACTCCTCCACAGTAAGAACTCCTCATAGATTTATCCTCTGAACCTAGTAATTGGATCTTGAGTTCTTGCCTTGTCTGAAGCTGCACCTTCAGGAGTGACACTTTTGTCATCACTAATTAAGGGATAATCAATTAAATACTTGCCACACGTAACAATTGATCTTAAATCCCCAATTTGAGACACACATATTCTCATCAGTGGTCCAAGGACACAAGCTTGCCTGAGCTTCAGCAGTCTTTGTACTCAGCTTCATATTAGCATAATGCAAACACAAGTAATGCAGCTGCACATTAGACAGGTACACAGCTCCCCCTGTCATACATAATCAGTACTCCCCCTAAGAGAGAGAACCCAATCACATGAAGACTCTCTTCATCATTTTCACATTCACACACTGTAGCTTTTCATTCCTTGATTCACAGATAGCAGAAGAGATGTAGGATAATTATCTGTAAGATCTCCAAGATGTTAGGGTAAAGGTCCTTCCATCTGCTCATGATCAGAGTTGATGATGTCTTGATCTTTATCTTCACCAGACACACTTGGATAGAGGTCTACAAACTTGACTGGATCCATGGACATCCTAAGGATAGAACCAAAAGGAAGGCACTTGTCATGTTCACCATGAGCTTGAAGCAGTAACCCAATGTCAAAACATCTTGTTTGACATTCTATCTTTATAAAATCCTAACCTGTTTGAAACCACAAACAAACTTGGTACATAACTGCACTTTTGCAGCAACACATTTGTAACACCCCAAATTTAAGCGGAATATTTTAATTAATTATTTAATTGAGAATATTTGTATTTTGGGTGGGTTTCGGTGGTTTTGTGGATTATTGAGAAAATGTGCATTTTGGACTATTTATTTAATTAATAGTATACTATATGAGAATATTAGTAATATTATTGATTAAAATGAATATAAGTGAAATAAGGGTAAATTGGGCATTATGAAGAGTTAGTAAGGGTGTTATGGGAAAAGCTCAATTGTGTGGCCCAAGTCTAAGTTTGACAAAATAGAATTCTGAAGGTTGAGGATTCATTTTGTTAACCGTGAAAAGAATGGAGGCCAGAGCTCTAAGGAAGGATCAGTGGAGGCAAAAGCTTCGGAAGATTGCCGGAGTTAATCGTGAAAGCTTTGAATCGGCTAAGGTATGGGGAGTATCACATTTCATGATTTTCTATGTATGCCTTTTGGTGTGATTATAGTGGGGTTTATGATTTAGGGTATGTTGGGTTGATTTGGGAGAATTAGGGAAATTGATGAATAGACTTTGAGGTTATGATTGATGGCATGTATCCCTGAATATTGATATGAATTTAGGAAACCTTATCGGACTATTTGATGTGTAACATGAGAATGGAAACCTTAGGCCTTCGTGGCCAAAACCCTGGATTGTGATATATTTGACCCTGTAGGAATAGGAATATTCAAATGTGAGTAACTCTGATGCACTCAGAGCAATTGCAGGAAAATAGTGTTTTAGGCAGTGCAAATGTTGCCAGATTGGCCTAATGAACCATAGAGTTTGTGCCGTTATCGCCGTATGATCTTATGGATGATTTGGGGATGTTTTTGGGGCATTGGTTATGTGAATCGTGTGAGTTTTTGGGTGGAAATCAGTTCTGGTGCGTAGCAGGTTTTGCTGTCATCGCTCTGTTCGCCTAGCGAGCAAGCCAATGAAGGTTCACTACAGGCTCGCCTAGCGAGCAAGCCAGCGAAAACTCGCTACCAACTCGCCTAGCAAGCGAGCCAGTGAATGTAGCAGAGTTCACGAAATTGATCGTGTGCAGCGATGTCGTGATGTTTGATTCTGGGATTCCTGTGATGAGTTACTATGAGTATGACAGTGAGGTTGCGTGAGTAATAAGTGATAGTATGGGAATTAGCGCGAGTGTAATTATGATGAATTAATATGAGGCAATGTGAGATGATATTAGGGATTAATATGTGAATACTATGTGATGATATGACGAATTGACATGAGCAGAACTGTGAAGTTTATGTGATTGATAGGCGATAGTGTGAGGGTTACTGTGAGTATAATTTGATAAATTAATATGAGATGATATGGGGGTAGTATTACGAATTAATATGGGATAATATGACTATGAGCTAATATGGGATCTATACGTGATTATATGATGACACGATGTGTGAGATTAATTAATATGATGAATTATGATGATATGTTGTATGATGAGTAATGTGATGAATTATGATGATATGTTGTATGATGATTAATATGATGAGTTATGATGATATATTGTATGATGAGTAATATGATGAATTATCATGATACGTTGTATGATGAGTAATATGATGAATTATGATGATATGTTGTATGATGATTAATATGATGAGTTATGATGATATATTGTATGATGAGTAATATGATGAATGATGATGATATGCTGTATGATGATTAATATGATGAATTATGACGTTTGATGGTGATGAATATGATGAATGATGATGCACCTATGATGTTATTATGAGGATGATTTGTGAAGTGTGCATCATGCATTCATGTGCATCCGGACTTCGGTTCAGGACCTCGATTACTTTGGCTTCAATCCCACTGTATGGATGTGAAGTATTTTGATGTGCACCGATCTTATCGATAGGGATCTATGGAGGGTTGATGGCCCAGTGTCCATTGTGCTGTGATGATTGGTACCACATGCATTTAGTTGTGTCACATTGCATCTATGAGTCTTTTTGTATTAATTATGACGTTATGGCCTTTGAGGCATATTTGAAAGATATCAATATGTTGAATATAATTATGAGTAATATGCTGTTTATGCATTAATTGTTATACATTGATTATTATGAATTGTTTTACCCACCCTGCCTGTTTGAATGTTACCTCCACATGGGTAACGTGCAGATGAGCAAGTTTAGCCGTGGACGCCGTCGAGGAGTATTTTGAAGTTTTAGAGTCGTTAGCCTTTATGGTTAATTTAGAGGGTCTTGCTCTGATATGTAACATCGGGTTGGGTTCTCTGAGTTGATTTTATATCATTGGGTTATTTTACTGATGTTCCCTTTTGAGGAGAAACCTTGATTTATGCTTTGAGTTCCGCTGTTTTATGTATTTTGATGTACTTTGAGGAAAACCCGTCGTTACGGAGTATTGACCAATTTTGTTGACTTTGAGAAATGTACGCCCTTTTGTGGCTTTTTATGAAAGTTAATATTTTACTCTGAAATCCGTGTTATTTTTCCGTAATATCTGTGGGGTAGAATAAGGGTGTTACAACATCCTAGATAGAAGTATAGCTCCCCATATCAAGGGTAACCAGTGCACATGAATGGAAAACATAAGACACATCTTCATGTCTTCAAGAACTCATTCTCTGTTCAACACACGTGTTGAACGCATTCACTATAAGCAAATAGTACACCCATCAACCAAAAGCTCTCCCCCTATCTTTGACAAAAGATGCTCCAAGATCACCATATTATCTCTCATGACCAACTCCATGCTCATACAGTGAGAGGGCATCAAACTGATCCACCTCTTCCTAGAGTTACTTTTAGCAGAAGAAACCACTTCTCCACAAGTATTCTGACCTTAGGCTGAGTACAAGATAAACCCCCATAATCCAAGAAATTCTTTCCTCATCATTCTCCCATATGATAAGTTAGAAGGATTCTGATTTAATTGGTGAATCTTCTCATCAGAATCCAGACTTTCATGCAGTCAATCAATGATCCACTCCAGTCTTGTCCAATCCTTTCACATCATACTCTAAGATAGTCCTTTTACCTCATCATTCTCCCGTATGACAAGATAGAGGACTTCTTAGTCAAGATGTGAATCACATGTTCTGCACTAGATCTTCAAGTCCTTTGCCAAGGAAAACCAAACCATATCCACTGGTTCTTTATTTGCCCACAACTGGACTTACTTCAGCCTAGTAATCCAACTGAAGATCTTCAGAGAACACAGCTCCACCAGCTTGATCAAATACATCTCCAAAAGAAGGTAATCTTCTATACACAACTTAGGGCTTCTACCACAAGCTCCAATATATGAACAGATCCTCCTTTGGTCTTCAACCAACTACCCTTCTGCACAAGAGTAATTAGTTCCAAGCATGAACATACCCAGCACCTTCTTTGGTCTTCAAATACTACCCTTCTGCACAAGAGTAGTTTTCTGAGGCACACTGCTTACACAACCAAATGCCACTGTTTGGTTACTCAGCATCTTTCAAAGCTCTAGAAAATCTAAGCAGGCTTGATCTTTACATCCTACATGCACCAAGGCAGCTTAGATACACCAAGACTTGGACCTGTAACACCTTCTTCTTTCCACAGCTCCTGCAAACTGCATGAGATAGTATCAATTCCACTCATACCTGAGCAGATCAACTTATCTTCAATTGATGTACCACAACATCCATTAAGGCCCTGAAGTTACTCATGGGTGTCACAACATCTTATATGACATTCTGCTGATGAATTCAATCCTTCATTATGCCATTTAGAAGAGCCTCATCATTACTGATAACAAGTTTGAGTAGACAACCTATATTCTGCAATAGCTACCTTTGAGATGCATTTGCTTCAGAAAACTCCACTTTAGAGAAACCAAGGGTGCCAAGGCTTGATTCTTTTAGGGAGGAAGGATCACACAAGTCTTTATAAAAGGATTCCCGCTTTCCTTAAGTATAGACTTCTTCAAAAAATCAAAGATAACTACCACTTATCCTTGATCTCTAAGCTGAGCTAGATCTCATGCTCCCATGCCCTTAGATCAGAAATAAACTGACCCAAGCAGAGCTACCAGCACCATCTTCTAGACCAGTTTCTTGCCAGGAACCTTTCTAGATATGCTTCAGGGACTAGAACACACCTGTTGCACTCCAATAAGCTATCTTTATCTCCACTTCCATCAACACTACATTCTAGTCTTAGTTTCTTGCCAGGAAACTTACTAGAATAAAGTCAGATCCTACCACACATGCGTATGGTACCTGTGATTCACTCCTTGAATCAATAGAATTCTGCACAATCTCTGCTGATGAAATATCTTAACATCTGGTTGAACATCAGATCCTTGAAGCAGAAAGAGCAGATCTAGGGCCTGATACTTGAGCAACAACTGATGAGACAACTTGATCATCAACTAAGGATAATCCATTAAATATTTAAGAATATCTCAAATAGCAATGAATCCTAAATCCTTGTAACAAATCCTTCTCTGAACTTCATGGATAATCAATTAAATACATGTGTAGACCACAAATAACAATTGATCTTAAATCCACACAACTTCAGGAATACCAAGGCTGAAACATCAAGGCTGACACCCTTGACTCAACCTTCCTATGACTTCCTCTATTGAAAGAGCCTTTGCAAGTCGTGAGTGGTGAAAATAAATCACCTCCCACTATCCTTTCTAAAACAGCCTTTGTAATACAGCTGCCACAACCATGCATCAAACTGTATATAGGCCAATCTACTCTCAGGGCTACCAGAGTTCTTTCATCAGAAAATTAAGCAGCGGAACCACCAGAAGAACATCTTCAACATGCCCTAAACAAGATGTCAGAACATCTTATAGAACATCATACAGAAGTAGTCACTCCTCTTTTGGCAAACCATCCAGCAGATCATAGAAGCTCCTACATCTGAGGGCACAACAACATATACAAGCTTCTCCTTAGCTCCATAAGAAGTAGCTTAAGCATTCAGCAAGATCAGCAACTCAGCTACAACTTCTCCTTGTTCCAAAACACCAGAAAGTATCTCCCAAGATCATTTCAGATGTCCTAAGAACATTGATCTCTGCTGAGACAAGGACGAGGACAGATCATGAACAATTTAAATTTCTTTAAATTGTGCCAACGTCATGACTTCTGTTGTGACATCTGCATACTGACAGACTATTTATCTAAACATTTAAATTGTGCAGAATTGTAAATGCTAAAAGATAAATAACACAGTAATTATTTACCCAGTTCAGTGTAACATCACCTACATCTGGGGGCTACCAAGCCAGGGAGGAAATTCACTATTAGCAGAATCAATTCAAAGTCAAACAACCAGTTTGCACTTCTCACTTAATCTCTATGCAGTGACACTTCAACCTAGAGATACTCTAGACCTGAGTATACCCACTCACTCCCCCTCAATCACTACACAGTTATACACAATTACAAAACAGTTACGGAGATACACTTCAAACACACACTATGATCTTGCTTCGCAGCTTTGATCAAGTGAGACACACTCTTGCTTAAAAGCTTTGAGTGACATAATGAACACACCTGTTCATACAATTAACTAGAGCAATCATACAACCTACAATTGCTTGGTACACAAGGAATCCTAAGATCCCTAGACACACGTGAAGTACCAAGTTCATCACTCACAAAACACACGTGAAGAGCTACACTCTTCACTCACAAATATGTCTACCACAATGTATCGAAAGATACAAAGGGTGACTTACACACAAGGGACTCTCAAACCATAGACCTTTATTTTACACTCTGGTTTTTCTTGATGTGAGTGCTTGATTTCTTCTGCTTCTGCTCCTCCTTTTATATCCATGCAGACTGGGCTTGGGCTGGTCACAAGTAACAAACATTAGTTTTAACAAAGTAAAACTAATTTCCACAATTCAAGGTGCTGTCAAATTAGGTTATGGCTTTTCATGATATGGTCAGCACTGCCTAGAATCTCTCCTTAGATAACTAGGGAACCCTAATAAGTCTCCTGAAATCTAGCTTGAGCTGTCTCACGCATTATACCAGAAAACCAACATGCCTGTTGTGCACGTCAGCTACCTGATGTCATACGCTTGATGTTATGACACTCAGCATGACTTCCACTCTTCTGTAGATTCTTCTTTACACCAGTCCTGGGTTCACCCAATCTTCTACAGAATAACAGTAGGAACGATTATATTATAGTTTCCTAAAAGGTCACCAAGATCCTTTTATGAATGCCAATACAGTCTGTACTTGTTCCTAATAACTCTCCTTGACCTGCACTTACTGATGAGGTATATTCAACATGATCTCATCAAACCAAGGCAACTCTGTCAAGAGATATACACTAGCAACTTCTTCTGATGTCATACAGCTTCTGCTGCACCAAACAGTGATGTCATGACATTGGTAATAACATCAATGCATGATTATGTTTTCCCAAAATTTAGCCAATCATAGAACCATGGACAATTCAGAGAATCATGGTACTAACATTCTGGTTCAGCGTTAGTCGGTTAACACATATGGTTAACTGATTAACCAGTTAAAAATGTTTGAAAATTTAAAAATTCGCACTAGTTAATCAATTAACCAGTTTGCACTGCAACTGGTTAACCGATTAACAATGTACCAGAAGCAGAAAATCAACAACTCAAAAGCACTTTTCAGTAATTAATCACTTCTCCAATAATCCAGCTGATTATATAATCCATTATGCACGAAATTAAAACCATAAAACAGGGATCCAACAACATGTAAACACACTCAAACATTAAGATCATAAATCACATGGATCAAAATCAATCAAAAATGAAGATCAACATGATGATTATGCAAATAAGCTCAAAAACAGAATCAAATCTAGAATTTCCAACCTACAAAGCGGAGATTTGCTTTGGTGAATGTTGTTTCACTTGAAATGAGTAGATCCAAGCAAGAAACCCAGAGATTCTTCAAGATCCAAGTGAGTTCTTGTAGTAGAAATGAAGATCCACCAAAATTAAACTAAAATAATCCAAATAAGCTCCTCTAGATCAACTTCAAAATTCAGATCCACAATAGCACGAAATTTGAATGGAGAATTGGAGATGATAAGGATGAATGATGAAGGTTTTAGCTCTAGAATTCAATGATTCCAATAGAGAATCAAAGAATTCAAGGTGAGAAGAGCTTTAGTGGAGTTTGGGAGATGAAAAAGTTGAGAGCAAAATTCAAGAGTGAATGAATTCTGAAAATGAAATGGAATTATGAGGATTGTGTGTGTGAGGTTTGGAGAAAATCATTTAAATATGCTCTTGGTTAGGATCCAAATGTGGTTTGTGAAAATTAGAATGGGATTAGGAATGAGAATTTGGAGGGAATGTGAATTAGTTTGAAAACTAATCAAAATTCAAAGTGGTTCTAGATCCTTCTTCAGGTGTAAAATTAATTTCTCAAGTGATCAAAATGGACCCCAAAGTGACCTCTATTGAAAACTCACGTGCATAGCTGAAATTGCCTTGGTTAATCGGTTAACCATATGGGTTAATCGATTAACACTTTCAAAAATTCAAATTTGACCTGATTTTTACTTGGTTAATCGGTTAACCATTTGGTTAATCAGTTAACACCTTAAAATTTTGAATTTTGGCGCCTTCTAGAGGGAAATCTGCATATTTGCCCGTTTTCATCCATTCTAAGCCCTGTTCAGCCTCTGAAACTTGCTCTTGAATACTACAATCATGAGAATGCTTGAGATAGCCTGAATGCTGCCTTTTGATCTGAAAATATCCTGCAAAATAAAATAAAATCGACCGCTCGATCGCTGGGTAAAATAAATGCCAGAGCTCCTGATGCTCGCTGTTTGAACCCTTGCACTAAAAAGAACTTTGAGCCACAGGAAAACCTTGATCCCCTGCCTCAAGAACAAATAATATGACATGCAAAAATGCAAAAATGCAAAGAATTATAAGCCAAATACAAGAAAAAGGTTGGTCAAATTTTGGGGTACAACAGTCTCAATTGAGGAAGTACATTCCAGATCTGTCGCATGTGATTCAGATGGATGATGTATAAATGCGAGATGATTTGACTGTTGAGGTGTTGCCTATCCGGCTTGATGAACGTGAAATGAAGCAGCTGCGAGGTAAAGAGATTGCCTTGGTGAAGTTAGTTTGGGGAGGACCAGCTGGAGAAAGTTGGACTTAGGAACATGAAGATCAGATGAAGGAGTCGTATCCGACTCTGTTTTCTTGAGGTAATTTTTGAGGGCGAAAATTCTTTTAAGTGGGGGAGAGTTGTAACACCCCAAATTTAATTGTAATATTTTAATTAATTTATTTTATTGAGAATATTCAGTTTTCAGTGATTTTCGGTGGTTTTGTGGATTATTGAGAATTATGCATTTTTGGGGTTATTTATTTTGAATAATAGTATGTAATATGAATTTGTTAATATTATTATGAATTAAAATAAATATAAGATGAATAAGGGCAATTGGGACAATTCAGAGGAGTTAGTGAGGGTATTATGGAGAAAGCCCAATTGTGAGGCCCAAGACTAGGTTTAACAAAAAGGAAATTAGAAAGGGATTAGGATTCATTTGTTAGACCGTGAAAAGTATTGAGGCCAGAGCTCTGAGGAGAGGATTGGAGGCAGAAGCTTCGAGAGATTCCCTAAAAGATTTGTGAAGGCTTTGAATCGACGATTAAGGTATGGGGAGTATTACCTTTATGATTTTCCATGTGTACCTTTCACTGTATTTAAGGTCGATTTAAGGTTTAAGGGTGGATATGAGAAATAGTGATCTTTGGCCTAAATCTGTTATTGTGAATCTAACTGTGAAATTAATTGGGGAAAAGGAAAAGTTAGGCCTTCGTGGCTAAAACCACGAAATGTTATTTGTCTAACCCTGAAGGGATAGAAATATTAGATAATGAGTAACTCTAATGCCTTGAGATAATTATAGGGAAATTTGTGATTTAGGGCGTGAATATGATACGGGATTGTCCTAATAAACCATAGGTTTTGTGCCTTTATCGATGTAAGACCTTAGGGATGATTTAGGGATGTTTTGGGGGCATTGGGGAAGTGAATCATATGGACATTTGGGTAGATTTAGGTTCTGGTGCGTAGCAGAATTTGCTGTTATCACACTGTTTGCCTAGCGAATAATGCTTCTCCTAGCAAACCATGTTGTTCCCAGACTCACCTAGCACAGAATCCTTCGCCTAGCGAAGAAACTCGCCCCAGACTCGCCTAGCGAACATGCCAGTGAATGTAGCAGAGTTTCGCAAATGTTGATCGTGTGCATCGATGCCTTGATGTTTGATTCTGTGATTTCTTTGACGAATTAACATGAGTATGACTGTGAGTTTTATGTGATGTGTACATGATTACATGATGATTTCTATGATGTATTGATTGGAAAACTATGATGATATTACCATGACTTTGATGAATTATATGATGACATGAGATATGATGATGATTGTGATGATGATGAATATGATGAATGATGATGCACCATGCTGTTATTATGAGGATGATTATTGAAGTGTACATCATGCATTCATGTGCATCCGGACTTCGGTTCAGGACCTCGATTACTTTGGCTTTAATCCCATTGTGCGGATGTGAAGTGTTTTGATGTGCTCTGGTTCTCAAGTAGAATCAATCCTATTGATGGGGATCTATGGAGGGTTGATGGCCCAGTGTCCATCGTGTTGTGATGATTGGTACCACATGCATTGAGTCTTGTTGCATTTGCATTTATGAGTCATTTAGAATAATTTATGATGTTGTGGCCTTTGAGGCCTATTGAAGGATATCAATGTGTTGAATATGAATATGACATTGTTTTATATGTTGATTTTTATACATTGATTAATATGAGTCGTTTTAATCACCCTGCCTGTTTGAATGTTACCTCCACGTGGGTAACATGCAGATGACCAGGTTTAGCCATGGACGCTGTCGAGGATATTTTTGAAGTCTTTGAGTTGTTAGCCTTTTGGTTAACTTAGAGGGTCTTGCTCTGACATGTAACATTGGGTTGAGGTCTTTTGAGTTAAACTATGTTTTATTTGAGTTTATTTTGATTATCTTCCCGTATGAGGAAAACCTTGATTTATGCCTTTTGAGTTCCGCTGCTTTGTGCAATTTGATGTATTTTGGGAAAACCCGTTGCTTACGGAGCCTTGATCCTATTTTGTTTATTTGGGAAATGTACGCCCTTTTGGGTGGCGTTTTGTTGAAATTTAATAATTACTCTGATATCTGTGTTATTTTGCCATAATATTTGTGGGGTAGAAAAGGGTGTTACAACGTCTGTCCTAGCAGTTACTAACGCTGGGCCTGACAGCCCAGCCCAGTGCTAGGTAACCGTTGGCCCTGCGCTGGGGGCTCAGTATAAATACCTTCTTCACTAGAGGGTTAGATAACTTAATCCTCTTACTCTCTCTCTGTACTTGCTTCCATTTGCTCGTCACTTACTTTGGCATCAGAGTGCGTTTCAGGTACACCCCCTCCTCGTCCTTATTCCTTGTGAGCAGCTCGCAGATCAACAACGCGTGGCATGTCATTGTCCCCCTTCTGGTCAGGTACGACTAGTGGCGCCGTCTGTGGAAAACCAAGCTTCCCCGTTCCTCCGAGCAGAGAACCAAAGCTTCACCTCTCAAATCTCAAGATCATGACTAGCCTGCGCCATGATGACAATGTTCACAACTCCGTCATCGCTCCGATCACCAACGGTGACAACCAGCTGGGGACGTCTCTACCTCGCGAGGCCGACATCAGGGATGGCCAAACTGCTTCTCCCTCATCTGAGGAGGTTACACCCCATATCGTTCCTCAGGCGAGGAGCCCGATAGTGTTTCAGCCCATCCCTACACCGGCTGGAGTAGACCCGACGATGGCTGCCCTCTTTGCAGCCATCAACCAGACGAACCAGATGCTGTTCCAGCAGAATGAGCGCATCGGCGCACTGGAACACAACACCTCATCCTGCTCCCCTCCGTGGGGAAATCAGCACGGGAACTCTCAGAGCCCCTCTCTCCAACCACAGGGGAGCCGACCACACCTAGAGAGGCCCCAACCCGTGGGCTCCAAGAAGCAAGCAAGGTCACCACCCCGGAAGGAGAGGCGCTCCTTGGAGCCTAGGGTGAGCAGGCCTGAAGTTCCGGCCAGAAGACCAAGGGGGCATCACCCTCCTCGTCGACACGAGCCGTCGTCTCCACAATCTCTGCTTGCAGCGATGAGGATGATTATCGAACTCCTCTGTTACGGGAAATCATTGCGACCCCCATCCCCCATAGGATGGAGAAACCACTCGTACCCTCGACGTACGATGACACCTCGGATCCAGACGACCATCTGGAAGACATCAAGGATATGCTCGACTACAGGAACGTCCAGGGAGCCATCAAGTGTAGGCTCTTCCCGACGACACTGAGGAAGGGCGCCATGTCATGGTACAAGAGCCTAGAGCCTAAATCAGTCACGTCGTGGAGGGTCCTAAAAGATCTATTTTCACGGCATTTCACAGCGTCAAGATGACATCCGAAGATGGAAGCCGCGTTGGGCGCGATCATCCAGGCCCCAAATGAACCTCTAAGAAACTACATTGAGAGGTTCACAAGGGAGGCGGTCCAGGTAACGACATCAGACGAGATGAAATGTTACTTGATGGAGCAGGGCCTGCATCGAGACTCCAAGTTCTATGAGGTTGTGGCTATCCACCAGCTAGACTCTCTCCAGGACTTCCTCGAGAGAGCCCGTCATTACATCCAGTTCGAGGAGACGGAGGCCGCCAGCAGCGCCCGTGACACCCGAAACCGAGAAACCCCCCGCGGGTCCCGAGATGAAGGGGCATCAGCCCACCGACACATGGGAGACCGGCGCCGGGAGGACCGTCCCCGAGAACCCCGCGAGCAGCAGGGCCCCATTGGTCGTTTTACCGAATACACGACATTGGTCGCTTCCCGCGAGCGCATACAAGCTGAGTGCGCCAATTCAGAATTTGTCCGGGGAGGTGTCCGTTTTACAAAACCGGCACCCACCAAAGCCAACATGGACAAATCCAAATACTTCCGCTTCCACCAAAGCCATCGGCACGTGACAGAGGATTGCATCCACCTGAAGGATGCAATCGAAATCTTAATCAAAGACGGGCATCTGAAGAGGTACACCTGAAGAGGAGAGCCCCCGTGACAGGAAGTCCCCGAGGCCAAAAGAGTTGAGGACCTCCCCCCTCCCGACAATGATTCTGGCCTGTAGGTGGCCCTCAGTGTTGGGAGACCTGAGGACTGGTTCAGACTAAGAGAGTTTGGTCTCCCTGCCGAGCTTCAGCTGCCCGAGGAGCCAATACGCCCCGTTAGCCGCTGGGAATACTTCCCCAGGGCAATGGTCATTTCAGGCGGGACCCCGAGCAAGCTCACGATCTAGTTGGTTAAAAGAAAATTCGACGAACTAATAAACAGCTGCACAGGCAAGATGAGCACGCTCAATAAGTTCCAAGGACGATCCAACCCAATCACCTTCTACCTCGAAGAGCTCCCAGGGGGAGCCCCCGACTCGGCCATATCTATGCTAATACGGGCACAGATGGCCAACTTTGATGTCCGTCGCATCCTGGTCGATGGAGGAAACTCATTGGATATCATGTATACCCACCTCTTCTCGAGGCTCCAGCTCGACGAGACCAACCTAGCCCCCATTACCTGGGCTCCGACCTCCAGGGCTTCAACGGGACAACGACGAGGCCATGGGGATACTTGGAACTCAAGGTCACCTTCGGGGAAAAGAAAACGGCCATAGAAATCAACATTAGTTTTCTGGTCGTCGAATGCCCATCTCTGTATAACTGCATCCTAGGCAGGACAACGTTGGCCGAACTACCCACGATGCCATCGACCATCCACCTGAAAATGAAGTATTACACCAGGCTGGGAGCCTTCGTCACCCTCAACGGGGACATAAAAGCTTCACGGCGATGCTTTGACGCAGCAATGAAAGGCCTTAGCACGATCGGTCCTGTGACCAAAGCCACTAAGCCCTCCCCCGTCCAGGAGAGCAAACCGAAGGATCACTTCGAAGCTGTAGACCTCGACTTCCATTTCACTAAAGATCCATATCATGAAGACAAAGCCGGCGACACTTCTCCAACCACAAACGGGAATCCTATCCACCCAACGCACCCCATTCCAGATGGGGACTTCGAGATCGTAACCCTCGAAGTGGACGTGACAAAGACCGTGAAGATTAGGGTGGGGCTGCCCGACTTAGCGAGGAAGCAGCTGAAGGCATGCCTCTGTGAGAACACCGACCTCTTCACCTGGAGTACCGTAGAGATGCCCGGACTCGACCCCAAGGTCGCCTGCCATCAGCTCTCTATCAACCCGGCCGCTAAGGCCGTAGTGCGACGTAGATGTATGCAGTCCCCTGAAAAGTCGGCGGCAGCTGAAAAAGCTGTAAAAGACCTCATAGAGGCAAATTTTATTTCGGAAGCCCGGTATTCAATCTGGCTGTCCAACATTATATTAGTCAAGAAGTCTAATGGAAAATGGAGGATGTGCATTGACTACACAGATCTCAACCGAGCATGTCCTAAGGACGCCTATCCCCTCCTCAACATTGACAAGCTCGTCGATAACTCGGCGGGCTTCAAACTACTGTCCTTCATGGACGTATACTCGGGGAACAACCATATCCCCATGAACGAGGCCGACAAGAAGAGCACAACATTTATGACCGAGTCGGGCAACTACTACTACAAGGTAATGCCCTTCGGCCTAAAAAACATTGGCGCCACCTACCAACGGATGATGAACAAAGTCTTCCGAGGAGAGATTGGCGACATGCTTGAGGTCTACATGGACGACATGATCGTCAAGTCCTGTACGGAGGTCGATCTCACGGCACACCTCAAGAAAGTCTTCGAGATGGCGAGGAGATGTAGGATGCGGTTCAATCCGGAGAAATGCACCTTCGGAGTACGCCCGGGGAAGTTCCTCAAATTCTACCTAACCAAACGTGGGATCGAGGCGAACCCAGACAAGTGTCGGGCCTTCTCCGAGATTGCAATGTGGAGCACGAAGAAATCGATATAGTCCCTCAACGGGATGCTCGCGTCGCTATCCCGTTTCTCGCCAAGTCCGCACAACACGCCCCCCCGTTCTTCAAGCTGCTGAGAAAGGAGGTCGCGTTCGAGTGGACAGAGGAATGCGAACAAGCCCTCCTCCACCTCAAATGCGTCTTATCAGAGCCGCCCGTATTAACGAGGCTCGAGGCCGGAGAAACTCTATACCTGTACTTGGCCATATCGAATGAGGCCGTGAGCGCCGTGCTGATTCAGGAAGCCCCCAACAGGCAGAAACTGATCTACTTCACGAGCAAAGCCCTCCATGGTCTGGAAGTAAGATATCAACAGATCGAGAAAGTCGCCTGGCCCTCATCAAGACGGCCAGGCGGCTCCATCACTATTTCCTGGCCCATACCATCGTAATCAGAACCGAGCATCCTATCAAGCAGATGTCGCAACTACGAAAAACACCCGCCGAAAAATAGAAGAGTCGCCACCTTTCGTTATTTATCCCAAAGAGAGGGAAAGGAAACGATCGGAAAAACCTAACGAAAAAGGGAAAGACGAGGTCATCGCAACCAAGTCCTGGGTTCGGGAGTCGGTTACGCAAGGGGAAGGTATTAGCACCCCTCACGCCCGTTGTACTCAACGGGATCCACGCTTGTTGTCTATCTAAAGGGTTGTTTATCTATCTACGCTACAGGCTTACGGGACAAAAAGGAAAAGAAAAGAGACTCGGCAGAGCATCGTCGCTCTGTGCCTACGTATTCCCTCGTGCAATGGGAAAGTCAGAGTCAACGTAGTTCGGCTAACTACGGGAGAGAAGGGGGAAGGTTGCTCGCCAAGACATCGCGTCTTGCGCCTACGTACTTTCATCTGGTATGAAAGATCAGAGTGAACGTAGTTCGGGCGTCACGAAACCACGAGTTGATTAAGTGTTTTATCCGAGTAGGGTTAAACATCTGTTCCGGCAGTTAGGGACAAAGCCTGTTTGCGGTAGAACCGAAGCTTAACAACACTCTTTTCTGAAAAAGAAGTTTGATTAATCCCGAAGGAAAAAGGTTTGAATTTGTTTTGTGTTTTTTAGAGAAGAAGTCTTTTGAATTTGAGTGTTTATAATGTATGTTGTACTAAAGTCTAGAACCTAGGATCGAATGCGCCGCATATTGTCCTAAGGACGTATACTAAACACTCTAGGTAATTGAGGAGAAGCCCCTTAATCACCATTTCCCAAGTATAAGGCTCATGGCACAATATCCATTATCTTTATTAAGTGTGTTACGATTGTACGAAGATGAGAAGAGAAGACGCACGAAAGGTCTAAGGGAAACTCGGCCCTAACGTTGTCATGCAAAGTGATCCTAAAGTTTGGATTGAAAGGGGAAACATCTACCCTAATGTTAACATACTTGGATTGAGCACCTAATCTCTCTCCTACTCCCATCCTAAACAGAGGGACTAGGAATCCTATGGGGATCATGGCAAGACAACACAAGAAGAACAAAGGAAGAATCAATCACAAGTAGAGAAATGCAAACATGAGAATGCACAATTAGAATGGTGGGAGGGAGGAAACATGTGTGGAGCAGCAGCCGCCACAAGCGCGTCTCGACCTCAACAGCGAAGCAAGAATGATACAAACATGTGGAGAAAAGCGAGAAATGAAATCAACTAAACATGCAAACGAATGATCAATTCGAACCACATACACAAGCATGCAAGCAATTGAAAAATGATCATACATCTCAATAACATCATGATTAATCAACCACAAACAGTGGCAAATTTTCAAAACAATTCAATCCTAATACATCACATTGATCTATGATGATTCGAATAATCATAGGCTCGGCTATTACTTTTCCCCAACAATGCTTTTCCTCTCCTGTGAACATTGTTCCAAGCGTGCTTAAGTTTGTCTAAGGTATCCCCCTCCAATAACCCGGTGAGATACAAAGATTACTGTATCTCCCCTTCCTCCGGAGGACCTCTTAGTGTATATCCTAACTGCCTAACCAACAACGATGGATTGTAGTTGGTGCACCCCTTCCTTCCAACCAAAGGGACGTTAGGAAATCCACTGCAACTATAGATGATCTCTGTACCAAGCATATCCCTATCGAACCAGATAATGTTATCAACTGACAAACCCATCAGACCCTCAGACCACTCTGATGTACCTGCAGAAGTAACAAAAGGACCAGTCTTGGGCATATGATTAGCAAACCACCTATACAATAAAGGAACACAACAAGATAAATTCTTTCCCTTTCGGTTCTCATTCTTATAGTGGATAGAATGATAGACGTCTCCAAGAAGAGTAGGTACCGGATTCCCTGAAGCAAAAATGTAGAAAGCATCTAAATCTACAAAATCCAGCAGATTAGGGAACAATATGATGCCATAGATACAGAGAGCTAGAATGGCGCTAAACACAATCCAACAACCATCCTTGGCGAACTGCCGAGCCTTATCAACCAGGAAAGACAAAGGAAAACCAGGTACCCCATTCCACTTGGTCAGCCTCCCCTCTAACTCTGAAACCTCCATATGTAATGCAGCAGCCAGCTTAGCCAGATCAGGCTTAGCATCGGTGTGGTAGAACGACATCTGATCAAGAATATGCATGTCCAACAACATAAAGTACTCCTCCTGGGTAGGTGGCAGGATATAATCAGGGAAAACAAAACACCTCAGTTGTGGGTCGTAGAACTGCAGAAGAGCATAAAGGCCAATTGTGGTTGTACGAACGAAGATCCACCAAATTCGAGTCGAAACGCTTAGAATAATCACTTCTAACTCAAGCTCCAAAGAAGGATAATGAAAATCGATCCAAAGATGAGGAAGGATGAAGGTTTATGCTCAAGAATCCATTGATTTCAATGAAAAATCAATGAATCCTAATGAAAAAGAGCTTTGAGTGTGAGTTTTGGAAATGGAGAAGTTGATAGAATTTGAGAGAATTTGAGAGAGTTTGAGAGAGAATTCTGAAAAATGAATGTGAGAAATGAGAATTGGCCCTTTTGGTTTGGAGTAGATCACTTAAATACCATCTAGGTTTGGAACCTAAAGGTGGGGTTTGGACTTTGGATTGGAAAGTTGGTTTGGAGCTAGGCATGGGAATTTTGAGGGAAAATTGAAATAACCAACTTTCAAGAACATTCTAGATCCTTCTTTTGGTAAAAAATGAGTTTCAAGGTGATCAAAATTGGACCCCAAGTGCAAATGGCTTGCAAAATCACGTACATGGCAAAATCTGCTATGGTTAACCGGTTAACCATATACGTTAACCGGTTAACAGTGTTAAAATTTCAATTTTGGGCTAATTCTCCAATGGTTAATCGGTTAACCATATGTGTTAACCGATTAACACCTTCAAAAATTTGAATTTGGCGCCTTTTGGAGGGAAACCTGCCTGTTTGCCTGTTTCTCGCCGTTTTGAGCTCTACTAAGCTTTTGACACTTGCTCTTGAATACTGTGACTGTGATAATGCTAGATATAAACTGAATGTTGTCTCCTAATCTAAGCATAACTTGCAAAATAAAATCGGATGCTCGACCGCTGGGCAAAATAAATGCCGTTTCTTCTGATGCTCGCTGCTCAGTTGCTTGCACGGGAATGAAACCTGAGCCACGGGAACCTTGATCCCCTGCCTCGAGAACCAATGCTATGCAAAATGATGATGCCATATGAAATGCAATGAAACATATGCTAGGTAAAGAAAATAGGTTGGGCAAATTTTGGGATGCAACAACTGCCCCTATTCAAACGACTTGGACCTGACTGGGTATGAAGCGAACAACTCTCAACCAATCAAGGTAAAAGGCGGTTGAATAAAGAAACCCAGAAATTTGCCAACCATAGAATTGAACATGATGAACGTCTCGAACATTCCGTTGGGGAAGAAAGACCTAATCAAGTAACTCTGCTGAGGATCTACAGGACACAACTAGTGTCGTGGTCCGAATAACATAAGGCTGAAGAGTAGCATGTTAAACTTGTCAGAATCTGGATATTCAATGAACACAACGAATCAACGAAATCTGTCGGAGCCTAGATACTCAACACAACGAGGAATACATCATCAATTGGAACTGGCCAGAGTATGGACACTCAACGAGATAAACTGGAACAAACTGGAGCCTAAACACTCAATGCGAGAACGAACGAAACAAACCGGAGTCAAGACACTCAACGCGATAAACGAACGAAACAAACCAGAGTCAAGACACTCAATGTGATAAACGAACGAACAAACCGGAGCCCAGACACTCACGCGATAAACAAAGGAACAAACCGAAGCCAAGCCACTCACGCGAGAACGAACGGTACGAACCAGAGCCAAGACACTCACGCGAGAAACGAACGATACGAACCGGAGCCAAGATACTCACGCGAGAAACAAACGATACGAACCGGAGCCAAGACACTCACACGATAAAAGAATGAATAAACCAGAGCCAAGAAACTCACGCGAGAAACGAACAAACACACCGGAGCCAAGACACTCAACGTGATAAACGAACGAATAAATCGGAGCTAAGACACTCACACGAGAAACGAACGAACACACCGGAGCCAAGACACTCAACGCGAGAAACGAACGAATAAACTGGAGCCAAGACACTCATGCGAGAAACGAATGAACACACCGGAGCCAAGACACTCAACGCGAGAAACGAACGAATAAACTGGAGCCAAGACACTCACGTGAGAAACGAACGAACACACCGGAGCCAAGACACTCAACGCGAGAAACGAACGAATAAACCGGAGCCAAGACACTCACGCGAGAAATGAACGAACACACCGGAGCCAAGACACTCAATGCGAGAAACGAACGAATAAACTGGAGCCAAGACACTCACACGAGAAACAAACGAACATAACGGAGCCAAGACACCGAACGCGAGAAACGAACGCATAAACTGGAGCCAAGACACTCATGCGAGAAACAAACGAACACACCGGAGCCAAGACACTCACACGAGAAACGAACAAACACACCGGAGCCAAGACACTCAACGCGAGAAACGAACAAACACACCGGAGCCAAGACACTCAACGCGAGAAACCAGAGTCGGGGGTACTCAATGAAGCAAATCAGAGGCGGAATCCTCAATGAAGCAAATCAGAGGTAGAACCCTCAATGAACCAAATCCTTACTGGGGGTTCACCGGAGTCTGGATAATCAACAAATACAGGGATACATCATGAACTGAATGCTTAACGGAATCTAACCATTCAACGGAGCAGAAGTACCCTCATAGAGTTCATTAGGATCATAATAACCAATTGGAGTCTGGGCACTGCACGGGTAGAACAAAACGTCTCAAATTGAAAATTCACCGGAATCTGGATGTTCAACGGAAAAGTCGGGGCCTGAACGCTCAACGGAAAAGACAGAGCTTAAAGATCACATGTAGGGGATAACAATTACCTGAAATCAGAAAGGTAACAACCTAGCTCATGTTTCAAGATACAGATGTTTAAAAATGGCGTAATGCTCCATACGAAATGGAAATGCTACGCATTTGGGTAGATGCTATGCACAATGCAAAATGCAAAGGAACCGCTCCAGCAAAATAAATGCTGGAGAGACGATGCCAACTCCACTGGGGGAAGAAATGATCCTGCTGGGAATAGCTTACACATGCCAACAACGATTTGACTTATACTGAGGATCAAAAACTGACCGGCTAACTCGGCTGGGGAAAATTCCATGAACGAATTTCCAAAATAAGAACTCTTCTGGGATCATAGACGAATCCACTAGGGAGACAAAACAACTTGCTAAACAGCCACTCTCACCTACTGACGAGAAACAATACCACGACTGGCCTTCCGGGATACGGCCCTCTTGGGGGGCTGTAAACTTCGGCTGAGACTAGACAACCAGACGCTGGAATTGATCTTACCTGCCGGGAAGGATACAACTCTACAGGGAAATCAACTCTGTTGGAGAACTTTGGTCTATACTACAGACAATCTTGCTGGAGAAAACCATGTGCTAACTCACTGCTAGGAAAAATGCCACACTTGCCTGGTGGACGAAACTCTGATCTCGACTTGCTGGGGAGTAAGTATATACCTGCAATCTATGGGGATTGACTGTGTGCCGACCAACTGCCGGGGACTACGGCTACAAACTTGACTGCTCTCGTTATCTTGCACATAACTCTACTGGGGATAGAGATGCAAACTCCCACTGCTGAGGAATGCACTCTAGTTTGGGAGAATCTATCTCTGCTTGAGGAGACAACTCAATGCTTACATTCCAATGCTCAGACTCTGTGGGGAGACAACTGAATCTGTTGAGGAGATTCCACTTCTACTCGGAAAGAAATCCCATCCTGATTTGCCGGGAAGTGGGTCTCACCTCTGCTTGGCGGAAAGAAATTCAACCTTGTTTATCCGAAGAGCAGGTCTCACACCTGCCACTTGTGACTTCGCTAGGGAAATGACGAGGATACATCTCTGACAACGTGCCCCGAGGATCACAATCCTGCAACAAAATGAACAAACAGACAAGATACCCTTCACAAAGGGACCCATTGAGGTTATCATCTATGAAAATGCTCAGGTAATTCAAAGTTTTAACAATTATTAGCCTAGGCCAGCCAGTTTATGTATGTGCATTTTAACAAAAACATCGGGCATTTTTCGCAAACAAAACAGGTAAAGGCTAAAACAAACACGAGGTGAACAGAGTACTGAATAGTATTTTCATTGATAAAATGGGCCTATAAATAGGCAAAATGTTTTAAAACAGATGCAAGCTCCTGGAATGAGGAAACTGCGCAAATATATACAAAAATATACAAACATATACAAATGTCGACGATGTGGTGTAGACGAACACCATGAGCTGATCCCTCTATGACCCACTTAACTTCGATACTTCTCCGATGCTTCTTCTTCAGAAGAGATTGACTTGGATGAGCGGCCCTCAGGTCTCCTCAAACCACTAAGCAATGAAAATTCACACGTGGACCGCAATCATTTTCTTTTTTAATCCCTAACTTTTGCCTGAACCGCCCTTTCGGGTTTTCGATTCACCGGAATACCCTTTTTTTTTGCCAAAGCCACCTTTTCAGGTTTTCAACTTTGCGGGTGTACATCTTTTCATTTATATCCCTAATTTTTGCCCGAACCTTTTATTTTTCTGGTTCGCCGGGATGCCCCATTTTTGCCTGGATATTCTTTTTCCTTCCAGCGGGTCATTTTAAGCAAAGTATTTTTTGACTGCGTCCGCGTTCATAGGGGACGTGAAATATTTACCATCCATCGTGGATAATAGTAAGGCTCCTCCCAAGAAGACCTTTCTGATGACATATGGACCTTCGTAGTTGGGTTTCCATTTTCCCCTGTGATCTGAGTGTGGCGGGAGAATCTTTTTCAGCACAAGATCGCCCGTCTGAAAGCTTCGAGGGCGCACCTTCTTGTCGTAAGCTTTCTTCATCCGGATTTGGTACAGTCGACTGTATGCAATGGATGCTAACCTCTTCTCATCCATCAGGATGAGTTGATTCAATCTATTCTTTATCCATTCTGCCTCATCGAGCTTCACATTAACCAGAACTCTTAAAGAAGGGATCTCAACTTCTAATGGTAGGACAACTTCCATAACGTAAACTAGTGAGAAAGGAGTTGCCCCGGTTGATGTGCGTACCATCGTACGATAACCATGAAGATCAAAGGGCAACATCTCATGCCAATCTTTATAAGTGACAACCATCTTTTGCACTATCTTTTTGATGTTTTTGTTGGCCGCTTCGACAACGCCATTCATCTTCGGCCGATAGGGCAATGAGTTGTGATGTTCAATCTTGAAGTTCTGGCATAACTCCTTCATCATCTTATTGTTCAAATTCGAACCATTATCAGTAATGATCCGCTCAGGAATTCCATATCTGCAAATGATGTCCTTCTTTATGAATTTGGCTACCACTTTCTTGGTAACATTAACGTACGACGCTGCCTCTACCCACTTGGTGAAGTAGTCGATGGCCACCAGGATGAAGCGGTGTCCGTTGGATGCAGTGGGATCGATCTTGCCAATCATATCGATGCCCCACACGGAGAACGACCACGGGGACGACATAACATTCAACGGGCACGGCAACACATGGATTTTGTCTGCATAAATCTGGCATTTGTGACATCTCTTCGCGAATTTGAAACAATCCGACTCTATTGTCAGCCAATAATACCTTGCTCGTAATATCTTTCGAGTCATGGCATGTCCGCCGGCGTGCGTACCAAATGTGCCTTCATGGACCTCTTCCATAAGCAAGCTTGCTTCTCTCTCGTCCACACATCTGAGTAGCACTAAATCATGATTCCTCTTGTAGAGAACCCCATCCGGGTTGATGTAGAAATTTCCAGATAACCTCCTAAGAGTCTTCTTATCCTGGGCCGACGCCCCCATCGGATACTCCTTGGTCTTAAGGAAGTTCTGGATATCATAGAACCACGGCTTGCCATCAGAAACCTCCTCAATGGCGAATATGAACGCTGGCAAATCAAGGCGTGAGATGATAATTCTTGGAGCTTCATTCCAAAAATTGACCTTGTACATTGAGGACAAGGTTGCTAAAGCTTCAGCCATTTGATTTTCTGCCTCGGCACATGGTGGAACTCCACACGATCAAAAAATGACAGCATCCTTCTTGCGTAATTCATGTAAGGGACCAAATTTGGCTGTCTGGTCTCCCACTCCCCTTTGATTTGGTTAACAATGAGTGTTGAATCACCGTATACATCCAGGTTTTTGATTCTTAAATCAATGGCTTCTTCTAAACCCATGATGCATGCCTCATATTCTGCTTCGTTGTTGGTGACCGGAAAAGTTAATCTGGCAGTGAATGGAATGTGAGATCCCAGGGGAGTCGTAATGATTGCCCCAATCCCACTACCGTATGAATTAACTGCACCGTCAAATATCAACTTCCACTGGGAGCCAAGTTCTAGTCCTTCATCGGGCAGTGGTTCATCACAGTCCTTCATCTTGAGGAACATAATATCTTCATCGGGAAACTCGAATTTCATCGGCTGATACTCTTCGATAGGGTGTTCGGTAAGGTACTCTGACAGAACACTTCCTTTGATGGCCTTTTGGGATACGTATTGGATATCGTACTCTGTCAGTACCATCTGCCACCTGGCAATCCTCCCTGTCTTAAACGCTTGGCAGCCCACGCGAGTGCGCAACATGTTTTCTCCATCATTGAGTAACATGACTCACAATCTGTGAACTTTTTACTCAAATAATAAATGGCATGCTCCTTTCTGCCAGTCTCGTCGTGTTGACCGAGAACGCAACCCATGCTATTCTCAAGAACTGTCAAATACATGATTAAAGGCCTTCCAGCGATCGGGGGTATCAAAATTGGATGTTCCTGCAAATATTCTTTTATTTTGTCGAATGCCCTATGGAAATCTTCATTCCAGATAATCGCCTGATTTTTTTTCAATAGCTTGAACATTGGTTCGCATGTGGTTGTGAGCTGAGATATGAACCGAGCAATGTAGTTCAATCTCCCCAGGAAACCGCGAACGTTTCTTCCAGTTTTAGGCGTTGGCATATCTTGAATGGCCTTGATCTTGGCAGGATCAACCTCGATGCCTTTTTCGCTCACGATAAACCCCAGTAGCTTTCCGGACCGCACCCCAAAAGTACATATGTTAGGATTCAGCCTCAACCTGAATTTCCTAAGCCTCTCAAATAGCTTCAACAAGTTGACCAGATGTCCCTCCTCCGTTTGATACTTTGCTATCATGTCATCAACATATACTTCAATCTCATGATGAATCATATCATGAAATAAAGTGACCATAGCCCGCTGGTAAGTTGCCCCTGCGTTTTTCAACCCAAAAGGCATTACTTTATAGCAGAACGTCCCCCATGGTGTAATGAATGTATTTTTCTCCATGTCTTCTGGCGCCATCTTAATCTGGTTATAGCCGGAGAAACCATCCATGAATGAAAATACAGAAAATTGAGCAGTATTGTCGACCAATATGTCAATATGGGGGAGCGGGAAATCGTCTTTAGGGCTCACCTTGTTCAAATCCCGATAATCCACATACATCTGTACCTTACCGTCTTTCTTCGGTACTGGCATGATGTTGGCGAACCATGGAGGGTAGGTAGTCACGGCCAAGAATCTGGCATCCAACTGCTTTTGGACCTCTTCTTTGATTTTAACGGCCATGTCTGGTCGTGTCCTTTTAAGCTTCTGCTTAACCGGAGGACAATCTTCGCGCAATGGCAAGTGATGAACCACTATGTTAGTGTCAAGTCCGGTAATATCTTCATAGGACCAAGCAAAGATATCACTATACTTTCGAAGCATCTCGATCAGTCTTTGCTTGATGTCACTCTGTAACGCAACCCCTACTCTGACATTTCTGACCACTTCTTCAGACCCCAGATTAACAATCTTGATAACTTCCTCATGAGGCAGAATGGTCTTGTCTTCTTGTTTCAAAAGCCGAGCCAACTCTTCCGGAAGGTATTCATCCTCGTCAATCTCTTCTTCAACTTGATATATCGGGCAATCAAAGTTGAAATGAGTCATAGAAGGTTCTGGATCGATGTCATCTGTAGTGTGATTCCTGCAGTGAAAATGGTTAAATGCTTAAAAAATAATGTGCAGGTCAGCACAAACCACATTGCCATTTTATTGTTTAAAACAAAACAAAACAAGAATAATAGAGATTGCAAAATTTGAATGCAAAGAAAACGCCCTTTGATTTATTGATAATATGCACATGCATAAGCAAGCAAGGCCCTGACAATAAAACCTTTATGCCCCGGGTAGGACATAAGGTTGTACAATAATTGGAAAAAACAAATCATTACTCTTTACTGGTCACTTGGATGAAAGCCTGGATGGACCCATTGCTGAGGCTCTGCCCTTAGTGAACTGAATCGGCCCCTTGTAACGCGGCGCATTCTGGGAGGATGAAGCAGAGGAGGGATGATACCCCAAGCCAAACTTATCTTGCTTGTTGGGGATGTTCAGCACCTGCCCCCAACCTTGAGCTGAACCAGTCTGTACCACAGCTTGAGCCTCTTTGAAAGAAGAGAGAGCCACTTCAGGTGCTTTGTTTGAGGTTGGAACCGAATCCTTAACTTTGACAGTTTCGAATGCTCGGCACAACGTCTCGTGAATCTCACCGTCCACTTCTACATACTTAAAAGACGACAGATGGCTCACCATAATGTCTTCTTCCCCGCAGACCGTGACGATGCTGCCACCTACAACGTACTTCAATTTCTGATGCAGCGTAGAGGCCACAGCTCCCGCTGAATGGATCCAGGGTCGGCCTAGCAAGCAACTGTAGGCGGGCTGGATATCCATGATATAAAATACAACATTGAAGGTTTCTGGCCCCACCTAAATGGGCAATGTTACTTCTCCAAACACGGACCACTTGGTCCCATCAAAGTCCCTCACCACCAGATCACTGGGTGTACACAACAACCCACGAGTGTCCAACTTCATAAGCACTTTCTTTGGCAATACATTTATGGAAGACCCGGTATCCACGAGCACGTGCGACATGACAGTTCCCCGACATTCTAGCGATATGTGCAGCGCATTGTTATGGTTCCTGCCCTTAGGCGTCAAGTCACGATCAGTGAAGCCGAAACCATTGCCAGCATTGACATGTGCAACCACCCCTTCAAGCTGGTTGACAGAAATTTCTTGAGGTACATATGCTGCGTTCAAGATCTTCAACAAGGTGTTGCGATGTGCTTCGGAGCAAAGTAACAATTTCAGTATAGAGATCTTTGAAGGCGTCTGCTGTAGGTGGTCAACTATCTTATAGTCGCTCTTCTTGATTAACCTCATGAACTCTTCAGCATCCCTTACCAACACGTCTTTTTCTACCTCCCGAGAGGTTTCTTCAACGACTGCTTTGTCTTTACCCTTATCCACCCGGTCGGCACCGACTTCAGGCGGTGAGAACACCCTCCCACTGCGGGTGATTCTCCCTGATCCAACTAAGTTATCTATAGAATCTACTGGTGGGTACTTCAAGTCCATCTTCTGTCCATTGCAGTAAACCTCTGCTCCATAATTCCATGGGACAACATTGGTACTTTCGAACGGTATGGGGCCAGCTTTAGTTATAGTAATCGTGGGTGGCCTGGGAGAAGAAATGGTGATAGTCTTTTATGGGATGGTGATTGTAGCAATTTCATCGTTCTGCTTGGTCAGCACTTCTACGGACTTGCTCTCAATCTTTCGATATTGTAGGACCCCTTTGTCAATCAGACTCTGAATACCGGTCTTTGAAGGTGAGAAACTACTTAGAACGGGGGGGGGGGGGAGGGGGGTTGAACAAGGATTTAGAAAATATTATGGCAATAAAAACACAATGATTTTTATCCTGGTTCGTTGAGCTCAACAAATCCAGTCCACCCTATCAAGAGTGATTTGACTTTCTCCACAAGGACTTAATCCACTATAATCAAACTGATTACTGAAGGTGAGAAAATACTTAGAAGGGGGGGGGGGGGTTGAATAAGTATGAAGATAAAAAATTAGAAGTAAAAAGTCAAGTATTTTTATCCTGGTTCGTTGAACTCAACTACTCCAGTCCATCCTATCTAGAGTGATTTTCCTTTCTCAAACAAGGACTTAATCCACTATTTAATCAACTGATTATAATAGTAAGCACTTAGAACAACTGTTCAAAGTCTTCTCAAGAACTTCTGATCCCAACTGGATCTTCTTAAGGAACTATTACAATAAAATGTAAGATTAATACAAGTGTATGAATGCTTCTAACAAGCTTTATCACAACAGTGATTTTTCACTTAATGTTAAGAACAAAATAATAAACTCAGCAATAAGAATATTTTATGAGAGCTTGTAAGAGTTTCTTTCAGAGATTCGTTGGTTCTTGATTTCTGCTGAAGAAGATGAGGAAGACTTGCTTTTATATGCACAGTAATCCACAAAGTCTTGACATTGGAGGCTGTGTACTGAAAAGGCCTGAACCTTTTTGCCTTTACATCACATGACCTTTCCTGGAAGTAGAACGCACAGAGAAATGGTTTTGGTCTGTGTTCTAGTGTCAAGCATGAAAGAGGAAAGAGTCATTGAGCCAAATCAAAAGATATTACTTTGAATTCTTCTTCAACAAGTATTTCTCTTCAGCAAAGTTAACCATCAGATTTTGCATGATCAGAGTCTTGGATGCCCATCAGATTTTGCTGAATCAGAGTAAGGCAGCAAGTGTGCTTTAGCGTGTAGTTCTATTAGAGCAAAGTTTTATGAATCAGATCCTCAATACATGCAACGTGTAGTACTCTCAGAGTCTTCTGAAATACTGAGCTTCTTAACTCTCATACAAAATTCTTTAATGCTTCAGAGTCTTCAGATCTTATTAGAGTCTTCTGCTTTAGATGCTTCTGCAGCTTCTGCTTCAGATTCTTCTGCAGCTTCTGCTTCAGATTCTTCTGTAGCTTCTGCTTCAGATCCTTCTGCAGACAGCGCTCAGATTCTTCTATAAGATGATTCTGAATCTTCAGAGCCTTCCATAGTTCCAAGTTCAGATTAATTTGCTCTTAGATATATATATATATATATATATATATATATATATATATATATATATATATATATATATATATATATATATATATATATATATATATATATATATATATATATATATATATATATATATATATATATATATATATATATATATATATATATATATATATATATATATATATATATATATATATATATATATATATATATATATATATATATATATATATATATATATATATATATATATATATATATATATATATATATATATATATATATATATATATATATATATATATATATATATATATATATATATATATATATATATATATATATATATATATATATATATATATATATATATATATATATATATATATATATATATATATATATATATATATATATATATATATATATATATATATATACTTTAATTATCTGCAGCAAATATTCATGAACCAATTTTAGAGTATATAATTCTTTAATACAAAATTTCATAAGAGTTATCATCAAAACATATAGATATTACTAAGAGACAATCTGTTTTCTTACAATTACAATATCAACCACTAAGAACAACTGTCTTAGTCTTCTCAAGAACTACTGACCACAACTTGGTCTTCTCAAGGAACTTTTACAATCAAATGTAAACTAAACAAGTGTTTGAAATGCTTCTAAGAAAGCTATATCACAACTGTGATTTACACTTAAATTTAAGAACGTATGAAACTATTTAACAAAGAATAATAATTTGTATGAGAGCTTTGAGAGAGTTTTCAATAGTTTTGTCAATATTTCGTCAACTGTAGAAAGTTGTTGAAGGCTTGCTTTTATATGCAGAGAAGTCTAAGACGTTACAAGCTTGAATACCGTGTACTGCAAAGTAGCTGTAGCCTTTTGTCTTCACATCACTTGACCTTTCCTAGAAGTAGAACGTTCAGAGAAATCCTTTTTGCCTGAGTTCTTGTGTCTAGCATGAAAGAGGAAAGATTCGTTTGGCATAACCAACGGATATAAGTTTGAATAATCTTCTTCAACAAGTTTCTATTTCACAGCAATCAACATCAGAACCTTGAGTGATCAGAGTCTTGATGCCTTCAGAGTTTGCTGTATCAGAGTGTTGTAGCAAGTGTGCTTCAGCGTGAAATTAATCAGAGCAAAGTTTGGAGATCAAATCCTCAGTACTTGAAGCAAACAGTACTATCAGAGTCTTCTGAAAAACAGTGCTTGAAACTCTTCATACAAAGTCTTCAGTCTACGTGTCAGATGCTTCTGTAGCTTTTGCTTCAGAGTCTTCTGTAGGCAGCGGTAAGAGTCTTCTGTAGGCAGCGCTCAGAGTCTTCTGTAGGCACTTCAGAGTCTTTTGTAGGCAGCGCTTAGAGTTTTGCGTAGTTCTACTTTCAGATCCATTTTTGCTTTCAGAAGAATATTAAATTTAATATCTGCAGCAAAAATACTTGAACAAATTTAGAGTATATAATTTCTTAATACAAAATTTCATTAGTGTTATCATCAAACATAGAGATATAACTAAGAACCAATCTGTGTTCTAACAATCTCCCCCTTTTTGATGATGACAAAAACATAGAAAATTTTGTTCAATAAAGAGATAAATATAACTCTCCCTGAGATTATGAATCTCCCCCTGAATTGAATACTAAGAAAGAATAGAAACTTCCCTTTTTGCATGAGTATTCTTTTCAGAATCAGAGCCTGAATGTTCAAAATTAGAGCTTGATTTGGATGAACATTTAAGAGTCAGAGCCTGATTGGTTAAACCTTGATCTGGGGATCTCAGAGTTACTTTAATGAATTTTGTCAGATTTATCATTATTGTTCTAAAAGACTAAAAATCCATGTTAGTTATGATTTGATATGTCTGAATTCCATTCAGGTAAAGTTTATTTGAACAGTCAGAATTTCATTTTCTCCCCCTTTTTGTCATAATCAAAAAGAAATTTTCCAAAGACAAATAAAAGGATACATAGAGAAAAGAGACTATCATATAGAGAAAACATTCAGATTCATTCATTCAAATATTCAGATAAAACAGACAAAACATCAGATGAGAAATTCAAACAAGTGCTCAAACATCAGATAAGGAAAACATAAATCTAAGATTGTTTGGAGAGAAACATCTTCAGAAGGTGGGTGATCTCAGAAGAAGATTCTTCTTGCTTGGACATCCATTTCTCAATGTTTTCAGCATTCTGATCTTGCCTTGCCATCCAGGACTTTATCTCAGATTGACCAGCTTCCAGCACATGAATCTTATCTTCTAAGTCTGGATTCTCTTTCTTAATCTCAGAAGAAGTAGACGGAGCAGATTCTGATGCAGGAGTAGGAGCAGAGTCAATATCCATTGGAGTTGCAGATTCTGGAAGCACAAATGCAGATGATTTGTCCATAATCATTAGAGCCAAAGGATTCTCTTCCAGAATGACTTCAGAAGCAGATCCTTCAACAGTCTTAGAAGTAGCAAACATTCCAGAAGATGAAGGTGCATTCTTAAGAAGCAATGTAGGAGGTCTGGTCAAATTCCAAAGCATTATTCTGGTAAGCTCAACAAATCTAATCTTCGCATCATCAGAGCAGACACTCTTCAGATTTGAAGCAACAGTGTTGAATCTGGAGATGAACTTATCCCAGCATTCTTCAGATGCTTCTGGATTGATGCTTGAAAGACATTTCTCCTCCACAGAGTTTAGACTCATTCTGATTTCCTTCTTGAAACTTGCAAACAGAGTATTAACATCCAATCTGAATTTTGGTTTAAGGTAGGTTTCCAGAGAGGGTGGTTGAGGTTGGTCAGATGAGGATGGTATAGTAAAAATTGGAATAATGATCAGATGACTAGGATAGGATGGTTTCTTTTGAGTAGGCATGAGGCGAAATAATGGTTTGATTCTGCGAATGGATGGAATAACAACTCTTGGATTAACAGAGTATAGAACAAAAGCTAATTGTTTTGGTTTGTCAAAGAAGTGTTTGAGTTTGAGTATAAAGGAAAGGGGATCAAATGGAGAAGGTTTGAAAGATGCAAATGAGACAAACTCAGATGTTCTTGGTTTAGGTTTTGGAGTGGGTTTAGGAATGATAGCATCAGATAAAGTAGATGTATCTGGTTGTTTAGGTTCATATCCTCTGAGAGGGGGGTGAGCTTACTTCTGGGTGAACATCAGATTCAGATGAGTCAGATGAGGTAGATGAAGGACAGGACGTGGAAGATACGTCAAACATAATTTTGAGGGGTTAAATGTCCAGAACCTCAGAATCAGATATGTATGATTCAATAGGTTTGGGTTGCTCTGGTTGAGGATTAGGTTGTGGGTTAGAAGGTATAGATTTTGGTGGTTCAGATTGTTGAGATTCAGGTTGTTGTGAAGAAGGAACTTGTGATATAGGTTCTGCTGGAGTTGGTTCTTGTGGTGTTGAAATTAGTGGTTCTGGTGGGGGAATTTCAGATGATTTTGATGCAGGGGTTTGTTTGTCAGATGGGGGATTATCAGATGGTTTAGAAGGTGCTGGTTCAGATGTATACTTTTCAGATGGAGTTGTTATAGGTGGGGGTACAGAAGAAGTTGTAGCAAATGGTTTCTTAGGCTTAGAAATACGGGGAGGAGAAGGTGAAGGTGAAAGTATAGGTTCATGAAGAGTTTGATCAAATGTTAATACCTCTTTTACAATTTCTAGAATCTAGTTTAGACTTGCCTCTGGAGGATTGATCTCTGATTTCTTGACTCTCTTAGGCTTGACAGCAGCAGCTTCACCAGTAGCCTTCCTCTTAGGTTTAGAAGGTTCTTTTGTAGCAACCTTTCTCTTCTTCTTATGTCTGGCCTCATACAGATCTGGAGCAGGTTCACCTGCCTTCTGAACCAGATTTGCTGGCAGAGGGATTCCTTCATTTAGACAATCTGTGATGTAATTCAGAATAATCTCCCTTGGTTCATTAGCAAAGAACATAGGAAAATTTGCAACTGGAACTCTTCTTTGAGTGACCTCTTCAGTGTTGAATTTCTTTGGAGCAAAAGTAACTTCTTCTACCACTTTCATCCTCTGAAGACTCTTCCCGTTTAGAGGTTTTCCAACTGTAGAGGCTAATTCTTCCTTCATTCCAGCTTCAACCAGATGACCAACAAGACCATTCTCAGTCAGAATTTCTGAGATAAGTTTTCCCATTAGAATCCAGTTTCTTAGCTTCTGGTGTTTGGTTCTGACCTCTTCCCTTGACTGTTTAACATGCGTCCATAGATGATTAAACATAAGATATTGCAGATCCACCTTGGTGCTCTGACTCAGACAATACATGAAGTATAGCTGATCAGTGTTGACATAATCTGGAGAATTAGAAGATTTTCTGTGGTGAATGCAGCTCATGAAAATCTTAGCCCAGATCCTGTAAACTGGTTTCAGATCCATAACCTTGTTAGATGCTACTCCAGATGAGAAAAATTCTCTATAAACTTCAGTCATATCCACACGCCCAGATGGTAGATTAGTGACTCCATCAGTCTCCTCATATCCGATGAGTTTCCTTATCAAAGCTTCAGTAATGATGATTTCTTTCCCCAGAACAAACGAAACTATGAACTTAGGGAAACAAGAAGCATGTACCCAAAATTCCTTTACCAGACAAGGGTAAACTGGTCCCATTAATCTGTCAAAGAACTTGGTCCAACACTGTGCATCAATAATGGGACGAAGATCATACCCATTTTCTGCAAATGATTCAAAGTTGACAATAGATTCACACAAGACTTCCAACTTGTCAACAAGTGTGAGTAATGTTCTGATAGGTTCCTTAAACGGGACAACACCCCTGTTTGATGAAGAAATAGCAGCCATTGTAGATTGGAACTGAGCTGAGGTTGAAGATGAAATAGCCATTGTTGAAGATGTTGAAGGTTTAGGGTTACAAACGGTTTTGGGTTTTGGATTTAGATGAAGACAAAAGAACAAGCAGAAATGCATATACGTGTTTGTGAGAGTGAAAAGTGTGAAATGGTATAGAAGAAATTTAGGGCACACAAAAGGTCACACATTCAGCACGTACACAATTAGCATTTAATGGCATTTAATAAAAAGAAATTAATCATTTCAAACCATTAATGATTCTGACAATTGGGGGGAAAACGAGAAACCAAATATTCAAACAGTACCTCAAACGTATCTTCAGTATTGTGCACTCCATCTTTTCAGATTTTGAGTTACACGCGTTTGCTTGCATGTGCTTCTGAAACCTCTTTGAGAAATGAAACGTTAGCCAACGTTCATATCCTCTGAGACTTGTTAGTTCAGATACACACAGAAATAATAATTCAAGAAATTAAATGAATTACAGATGAAATACTTTAGAGTTTAAACATTTTTCATCTGAGAAAGTTGCTTCTGATAAATATTACTCTAGACAGAATTCCATACCAATATTTTTTAGAATAAACTTAAACCTATCTTCAGCAAGGGGTTTTGTGAAAATATCAGCCCATTGATGATCTGTATTAACAAAGTCTAAGTTTATAATATCCTTCTGAACATAGTCTCTGATGAAGTGATGTTTAATTTCTATATGCTTAGCTTTAGAGTGTAAAATTGGGTTTTTAGATAAGCATATAGCAGAAGTATTATCACAGAATATAGAAATATTACTCTCAAAGATCTGATAGTCTTCTAGCTGACTTTTCATCCAGAGCATCTGTGTGCTACATCCAGCAGCAACAATATATTCTGCTTCTGTGGTTGACAGTGCAATTGTAGGTTGTTTCTTGCTGTACCAGGAGATTAAATTTCTTCCTAGAAATTGGCAACTTCCAGAAGTACTTTTTCTTTCAACTCTGTCTCCAGCGTAATCAGCATCGCAGAATCTAACTAGTTTAAATTCATCAGATTTTCTATAACACAAACCCACATTAGTAGTACCTTTCAGATACCTTAGAATCCTCTTAACAACTGTTAAGTGTGATTCTCTGGGATCTGATCGGAATTTTGCACACAAGCATACACTGAATAAAATGTCAGGTCTAGAAGCAGTTAAGTAGAGAAGAGATCCAATCATACCTCTGTAGAGTTTCTGATCTACTTTCTTACTTACCTCTTCCTTACCAAGAGTGCTTGTTAGATGCATTGGAGTCTTCGCTGACTTACTATCAGTCATGTTGAACTTCTTCAGAAGCTCTTTTACATATTTGGTCTGATGAATGTAAGTGCAATGTGGAGTCTGGTTGACTTGAATTCCCAGAAAGAATCTCAATTCTCCCATCATGCTCATCTCAAATTCAGCCTGCATACATTGAGCAAACTCCTTTCCCATCATAACATTGGTAGATCCAAATATAATATCATCCACATATATTTGACAAATTAACAGATCTTTCTTAAATGTTTTACAGAAGAGAGTTGTGTCCACTTTACCTCTGATAAAAATTTTCTCCAGAAGAAAATTGCTTAATCTCTCATACCAAGCTCTGGGAGCTTGTTTTAAACCATAAAGAGATTTCTTAAGTTTAAAAACATGTTCTGGAAATTTATCATTTTCAAAACCAGGAGGTTGATGAACATAGACTTCCTCTTCTATAATCCCATTTAAGAAGACACTCTTAACATCCATATGATATAGAGTGATGTTATTTTGTGCAGCAAAAGAAATGAGTAAACGAATAGACTCTAACCTGGCCACAGGAGCATAAGACTCTGTGTAATCAATTCCTTCTTGCTGACTATAACCTTGAGCAACAAGCCTTGCTTTGTTTCTTTCAACTTCTCCTTTTTCATTCAACTTGTTTCTGAAGACCCATTTAGTTCCAATTATATTGAATCCTTTTGGTTTTGGAACCAAATCCCAAACGTCATTTCTTATGAATTGATTGAGCTCTTCTTGCATGGCAATTATCCAGTCATTGTCTTGCAGAGCTTCATCCACAGAAGTTGGTTCAATAAATGACACCAAACCAAATAATGACGCTTTAGATGATCTGAGGTAGGATCTTGTTCTTATAGGGTCATCCTTCTTTCCAATGATCACATCCTCTGGGTGAGAGGCCTTGATTCTGGAAGATGATCCTCTAACATTAAGTACTTTAGAAATATTCAAGTTGTTCATTTGAGTAGCCAAAGGAGTTACATCTGGCGTTGCTTCTGGCTCTTTTACTTGGACCTTTTCTGCCTCTGAGCCTTCAGAGTCTGTGAGATTTACTTCTCTATCTGCAGAACTTTCAAATTGCTTTGGCTTTTGAATGCCAAGCTTATCATCAAATCTAACATGTATAGATTCCTCCACAATTTGTGTTCCAGTATTGTATACTCTATAGCCTTTAGAGCGTTCAGAATAGCCAAGCATGAAACACTTCTGTGCTTTAGAATCAAACTTGTTCAGATTCTCTTTAGTGTTCAGCATATAACAAATACATCCAAAAGGATGAAAATAAGAAATGTTGGGATTTCTGTTCCTCTACAATTCATAGGGAGTCTTTTCCAGAAGAGGTCTTACAGACACTCTGTTCTGAATATAACAAGTTGTGTTTATTGCTCTGCCCACAAATGCTTTACCAGATTAGTCTTGTTGATCATGGTTCTGGCCATTTCATGCAAAGTTCTATTTTTCCTCTCTACAACTCCATTTTGTTGTGGAGTTCTAAGACAGGAGAAATCATGAGCAATGCCATTTTCATTAAAATATTTTTCAAAATATTTGTTTTCAAATTCGCCACCATGATCACTTCTGACTTTAACAATTTTAAAATCTTTTTCATTCTGGACTTGTTTGCAGAAGTCAAAGAACACAGAATGTGACTCATCCTTGTGTTTTAGGAATTTCACCCACGTTCATCTGCTGTAGTCATCAACAATGACTAATTCATACTTCTTGCCTCTGATGGATGCATTTTTCACTGGTCCAAACAGATCAATGTGAAGTAATTCTAATGGTCTTGAAGATGAAACAACATTTTTAGTTTTAAAAGAAGATTTCCCGCATCCTGCTTTCCAATTCTCAAATCCGAGCACAACACTATTGCTCGACTCATTCCAACACAAGGGAGTCCTACACCTCCTATCACACAAAGCCTCATACAACGCCGTTCCGATACTAGAATGGTGACTGTTATTGTAGGTAACTCAATCAACGATAATTAACTATCCCACGATCCACCTTGATCCAACACACAAGCTCTCCACAAATCCTCTAAAGACTGGATAGTTCTCTCTGTCCGTCCATCCGTCCATGGATGATAGGCAGAGTTCAACTTCAACATGGCACTCAAGCGTTTGCAAACTCTTCCAAAATTTCAATGAAAACTCAGATTCCCATCAGACCCAACGGTCTCTAACGTCTATTCTTCGACTTCTGACAAGTCTAACCAGCATATACAAACTCAACCACTTCTCTCTCCATCTATAGCCTTCAAAATAATTTCCTCAAATCCAGTTACATCTTCATAGCACCGGGATGGATACTCCATCTACCTCAATACTCTTATTCCATTCAATAATATCTAGAACACAAACTCTATCACGACATCTCATGATACCATTTCCATTAATCTGAAAATCATCCCTTCGACTTTAATTCCCCAGATTCAACCAATCTACCAACTCAAACCAGAGTTCTGACCTTATCGAATCTCGTCAAGAATAACACTAGTAAGGTCCAACATACTAAGCTTAACTCCATAAGAAGTCTCTTCACAAACCAACTCATACCACAAAATTGCTCAATCAGTCCTAACTCTTTTCACCACCATCATCGGCATATGCAAGGATTTCCAAGTCAATGCATAAGCTACTGTAATACCCCAAATTTTACCCTTATATTTAGTCAGTCATTTCGCATATCATCTCATATGTACATTTGCTAACCACTAACAAGTTATGAAGGTGTTTGTTTTGCAGATTTGGTCCCAGGGGTATTTTGGTCATCTTACACAAATTCTACCAAGACGGGCTGTTATTAAAATTCTGAGGCATTTGATACGTTGTTGTTTTGAGGCATTTATCTATCACCAGGTCTGATCATATTAAGATTTTGGCATTTGGTCAGTGGAATTTAATTACGAGTAGTGTTACTGTTGATGCTGAAACCGTTGTGATTACGGTGCCCATATGTGTTTGGTTATGAAATGGTTGGTTAACATTTTAATCGGATGATGAGATTAGGATTACAAATGAGACGAGTGCACCAATAAGAATACCACTTGGGAGTATTTATGTTTTATGCCTATGTTAATGAATTTAAATACTTGTGGATTTATTCACAAATGTTTATATTTTTTAACTAAGAATAAAATATAAATAAATTCAAAATTTTGGGAATTTTATTTCATAAAAAATGTCATCATACAAGAAGTGGAGATTGCTTCATATTTTATAAGTGCTGTTACAAGGAAATACATTAAAGTTCTAAATCCTAAGGGATTACATTAAAGTATCTATCCTAAATCCTAAGAACATCTAAATGTCTTCATGTTGTCTTTGAACTTCTCCACGAATCCTCGGCTAACCTGCACATCAAAAGAAAACAAACAGTGTAGAAAAAAATGTTAGAAGTTTTTTGACACTCTCAGAACAATGTCATCATCGAGTGCCGGGAGTGGCACAACCGAAGCTGCGTCCTACCCCCGTTACCGATCCGCGCCGTGGGCGTCAGATCAGGTAATACCTGTTCTTATCGATACGGGACATCCGAGAGATAGAAAAAATAAAAGAAGCGGGACTGATTCGTTTTGCCGCGATTGGATTTCCAAACTGATACGAGAATAAGGCAACATAGGCAAGTTCTGACTCAGACCCGGATGCCGGCAGGTCTGAGTCCCCTTGGTTTCAAAACTTCCAACACCTGAAAAGCCACAAGCATCATCAGAACTCAAAGCATAAACAAAACCAGGAAGGGGCTCGCGCCAATACAGGTATGAATAGCCACCAAAGAAAACAGATCTGTTACCAAACAGAATGAAGACCCATGGTCCAGCAGAATGAAAATCAAGTTCGAAATAGAACAAGAGAAGCCAAACTATGGCATCAAGTTGCACAGGACAGAAAACAAACCATTAAACGATGCAAGTTCATGTGCAAAGGTCCTACAAATCTGTCATATATTCAGCAGGATCCAAAGAAGCGCAACAGCATACCAAAACAAAGCAAGAGAGCAGGTCAGTTCACAACAGCTCTGAACCAAACAAGTGAATTCTCATCATAAAAATCAGAAGTGAATGAACGGACTGCACATCCAAGTTCTGATGCCTAAAGCGCCTCAACAAGAATGAGAAACGGAGGCAAGATGTAAATTCAGAAAGATTATCAGAACCAGCTCGAATACAAGGGACTCAGTCCATGCCAATAAAGACTGTCACAGACATTACAATTGGAAGCACTGGGCTCAGCTTAACATCATAGCCCATTGAATCAACCTGCCAAAACTGCACAGAAGAGCTGAAATTCACGTCAGTTCAGAATTGCAAGCAGTATTAAATCACGGCATGGATTGTACCAGCAAGAATAATCTAATATAAACATGTCAGTTCATAAAACAAACAAGTACACAAACACATGGCTCGGTTAACCAAACACCATAACCCCAAATCATCAACGCCCAAACTCACTATCGCGTAAGTGTATCGAGGCAATATTAAGCATTCGTAGTTGGACACAATGGCCCATAGTATCAACTCTGAAACACAAAGAATTAAACATCATCAGCAGTTAAAACAACTCAAAGGGAGTAGGTGATAAACCACACGCGAAGATCCTCGGAAGTAACCGCGACCTCGTCGAAGAAATATCCCTCGAAGGCTCAGAACGGTGTCATCATTGCCGTATACCTTCCCCGGCAATTTTGATTCGACCGAAGTCGTAGCATCAACCCTCTCTGAAAGAAGAAGAGGAAAAGAATCTGAGCTGCATCAAAAAGCGAACCAATCAAAAAATGAGTCAGTTCGAGATCAAAGCATCAAACAGAGATACGAATCCATTAAGGAATCCTGGGAATTAAAATCAAACATCAATCAATCCAATCTGAAGGCAAACCATATCAGAAAAATAGAGAGATTTTGATTTGATAATTAATCCCAAAACAGATCAAAACAAATCAGTTCAGACTACTAAAATTGAATCGAATCAGGAAACCATATCAGCTCAATCAGGATTCCAAGAGAAGAAACGAGATCCCAACCGTATCAGAAATCCCCTATTGAAACTCAATCTGGAAAAACCAAATGATCAAGTCAAATCGAATCCCCATTCGCACTCAACCTGAGTCAATCAAACAAATCAGTTCAGATTATATTCAATCATAGAGTTCTGAAGATAGAAAGCTCTGAACCAAATCAGAAGAATCATATCAGCTGGAGATCAAAAAGGACCAATCAAACCCTAAAAAGGGAAACAGAGTTCAATCAGCATCCAATCATAATCCAATCAGTATCTGAGAAAATCACAACAAAATCAAATAACATCAAACACAAAATCAAATCTCAGAGTAACGCAAGTTCAAGGCCCAAAAAGAGAGATAAAGAGAAATTATAAATAGGAGAATACAACCTGATGGGAGGGATCGTGTACAAACCCTAGAACGTAACCGCGAGAGGGAGAACGAAGAACACCCAGATCGCGGAGAAACCCTAGCGAAGAAGTCACACGCAAAAACCCCAAACGGCGCGAGCTCAGACGAAGCGATCGTCATCATCGCTCCGGGAGATCACCATCACTGAACGCGAATCAACAATACCCAGAGAGATCACCTTCACCGTTCGCGAAGAACGACGGGCAATCGACTCCACGGCCTCAGCTTCAACATCATCGGCCAAATCAAATGTAAATGCACTATCTCACATATTCTCGTGGTTCATATTTTTTCAGGAAAAGGGAGGATCACGGCGCGAGGAAGAAGAAAGATGAGAATGAGAGAAACGAGAGGAAGAACGAATGGAAACGGCGCCGCGAGATTGAGTTGGGGTCTGGAAACCCTAATTTTCCCTATGACTGCCACTTGGGTTGGGTCCGGATGTGGTGACCGGCCCAACCCTCTTCCCCTTTTATTTTTTCCTTTGTTTTGTTTTTTTTAAAATTCTATTTGTTTTATGTTTTTTTAAAAAAAACCTTTTTTATTATTTTAATTTTATAATCTTTATAACAAAAAATAATACAACATTTTCAATTTTAATCCTTTTAAAATAAAACCTTTTTTAATATAATCAAAAAAACCCTTTTTTTTAAAAATAAAAATTAAAACTTTTTTTTAAATATAAAATTAAAACTTTTGTAAATATAAAATAATGAAAAACTCTTTTTAAAAATATAAAAATAAAACCTTTTTTTTAAATTCTTTTGTAAGCTAAATCATTAAATATTAAATAAAACAATAAAAGATCTCGAGTTTGTATCTCATTTTCTTCATTGCCTCGTAGTTCATCTGATAGCTGGTTGACTTTGCTTACTAACGGGGTTCATATTTTTTGCAGTTCATATTTGGTGTATTGAATTTTCATTTAAGTTTCATTCATATTTGTATCTGTATCTCAATTGTAATCTCGCGAACCTAATAATCGCGTTTACTTTTCGCATTTAATTTCTGCTGATGTATGATTTAAATTTCTGTTGATGTATTGCAATATTTCTGTCGCCTTACACTCCGAAGGAATTAGGTCTAGCGTTTGACCGCCGTGTCAATAGTCCTCAACTTCAAACCCTTACAACTTTTACAAACCCTAATTTTCACAAATGCCTCGCCGCAGGCAAAATTACAATTTGACCCCTAGCATTAGGTCAAAGAGCCGCCGCGCTCATTTTAGGGTTTCCCGCCGTGGAATCCCTAACCTAACCTAACCCTAATTACAACTTAACAATTCAACGTAGAGATTTGGAGTTTCTACACTCCACGTAAGCGTGTCCTTAAGATACGTTTATTCCCCTTGAGACCTTGACCACAGTCAAGAAGTCTCTGACCTCCCTTTTGAGGGGAACTACGATTACTCTGATTCCATTCCCGTAAGGATACGTAGGCACAAGATGCGATGTCTTGCCGAGTAAACTTAGAATTAACCCCTTAGGTCTCTTTTCTCACTTGTAATCCCTTTGTACATATACCTTAAGCAAATAATAAAGAAAAATAGTAAGCATTGAACAAAAGGTTCCCGTAGAGTACTACGGAAGTTTAGGATGCTAACACCTTCCCTAAATTTAACCAACCCCCGAACCCTAGATCTTTCCCCGCATTGTGTTTACGATGCAAAAATAGGTTTTCCCTCTTTTGACCTTTTCCTTCGGATAAATCAAAGAGCGGTTGTGAATTGAATTGCGATTCAAACTCATTAATAGTTTGTGATCCTATTTCCACCGCAACAGAAAATGGCGACTTCACTGGGGACCGTTTTTAACTTTTGAGGGTTATCCCTAACTTGTTCATATTTATTATTATCTGTTATTATTCATTTGCGTGTATGTATTTATGCTTTCAGGGTGGGATTGTTCTTTGTGCTATGAGATAAGTCCTACGCCCGGACTAGTGACATTATTATAGGATGGGGATATATTCGATGAGGCTTATAGGGAGTGAATCCCGACCAAGCTGATTCGAGAATCACCGCTCAGTTGAGACCCTTTCGAAAATGGTTCGGTTGAACGAGTAATCGCGAAAACTTTTTCCATGGTCGATTGGAGTCTGTGATATTGGGAACCGTAGTACCTTAACACCACCTTGGCCTTATTTAGGACGTAGTGCGGGAGCTATGTGGGAGTAATCCTACAATGGCTGCTACGCGATACTACACTCAAAAGAGGTTCTCTTGAGAATATTATTAACCCCTGAGTCAGTCGGAAGGTTGATAATATTCGAAAGATGGGCTGATGACTTTGGGCACTTTGTAGAACCTTGTTCGGCAGGTACAACTAACCTATAGTACACTCCTTTTGGGATGGGTAGACCTTGACTCCGCTCACGTTCCTTTAACCTAGGACTTTGTGTGTTTTCATGCATTGCATCCATAAAGCATCTCATTGCATTGTATTTCATGGAGTTCAATCACCATTTATGGATATCGCGGGATACCATGAATAAAAAAAAATAAAATGAAAAAACAAGAAAAAGATTTCTTCGGTACCCCACGACATTCGTGAATGTTTGAATTCCATGAAATCTTCATCACAGCATCATTTATTGCATTGCATGTGTCTTCCGTTTTCTCATGTTCGGTTCTCTCGCCTTCCAGTTTCGTCACCCTGAGTTCTCGGCACCAATACAACACCAGAGCTCAAACTCGGAAAAGAATGGAGGATCAGGCAAAAGAGATTGATCGCCTTAGCAATGAACTTGAAGACCTTCGAGGGGGTATGGGGCGTATGATGGAATTGTTACATGTCATGAATGCTAAGATGGATACCCAGCCCACTGTTGTTTCTGAGATTACCGGCGTTACTGTGGACCCTCCACCAAGTGTGACCGTAGCAAGGGACCCACCTTATGGTCTTGCTCCCGGTTTTGTGCCTCCTTAAGCCACTGTTCCAATTAATCAACCTGTTCAGCAAGCCGTGCCTTTATTTTCTGAAGTTTCTAGGGGGGCTCCCATCTTTGCACCACCCGTTGTACACACCCGTGCGCAACCGTACTTCAATGAAACAGTTTTTGATAATCTTGATGAGAATGTTGAGGGTTATGAGAAACATGATAAGCTTCGTGAAGAAGTAAACACCATCGTCCAGAGGTTGAAAAAAGTAGAGGGTGATCAAATTTTTGGGATTGCCGCAAGGGATGTCTGTTTGGTCTCCGGTTTGGTTATTCCCCCGAAGTTCAAAACTCCGAATTTCGATCGTTATGAAGGTGCCACCTGTCCTAAGAGCCATCTGATCATGTACTATCGCAAAATGGCTGCCCATGTTGAGAATGATAAACTGATGATTCATTTCTTCCAAGATAGTCTGAAGGGTGCTTCCTCCAAGTGGTATTTAACTTTAGACCAGTCTCGCATTAAGAGCTTTCAAGATTTATCTGACGCTTTCATCAAACACTACAAGTACAATATGGATCTGGCGCCTGACAGAAGACAGTTGCTGAGTATGTCACAAAAGAATTCTGAGTCATTCCAAGAGTATGCTCAAAGGTGGAGAGAGACTGCTTCGCAGGTAGAACCTCCTTTGACCGAAAAAGAGTTAGCTGATTGGTTTGTCGACACGGTCCGTCCAGAATTTTACAAAAGAATGGTGGGTAGTGTGACTTCAAATTTCTCCGACATCGTTGTTGTGGGTGTCAAGATTGAATTGGGTATGAAAAGTGGTAAAATGACAAATAATCATGGTGCTTCTAAGGATCAGCCGAAGAAACCTCCGTATAGCTCCCAGAAAAAGAAAGAGGGTGAGACTAATGCTATATCCTCTGGTAGACCAAGAGAACGCTTTTATCGACATCCGCAAGGTTATGCTCAACCTCAAGGGTACCCAGTCCAATATGCTCAACAACCCTATGTGGCAGCTATTACACCTTCTTTCAATCAACAGGTTCCCATGTATCAACCTATGCAACAACCTCCTGTTTATCCGCCTCCTGTCAACTATCTACAGGCGCCCAACGCTCCTGCTCCTCAACAGCCAAAGAGTCCGGCTCCTCGCCAGAATGTTCCGAACAGAAGAACGTATAAGCCTTGTCCGCCGATTCCGATGACTTTTACCGAGTTGTATCCCTCTTTGGTCAAACAGGGTCTAATCACCACTCGGGCTTTGGGTCCGCCTCCTAATCCTCTACCCGCCTATTACAACGCCGCCGCTCATTGTTTATTTCATGAGGGTGCGCCTGGTCATGATCTGGAGAATTGTTATGCTCTCAAAAATATTGTCAGGGATTTATTGGAAAAGAAGATTTTGTCATTTGAAGATCCTCAACCGAATGTTAAGAAGAACCCTTTTCCTAACCATGAGAGTGTCAATGCCATTAGTGCTGATTCGGGGGAAGGTTATGCCCTTGACGTTGAACAGATTAAGACTCCTCTCAAGATGTTCCATTTGAAACTGTTTGAAGCTGGTTTGGTAGATACTTCCCACGTTGCATGCGTAAGTTGTGAAGCCAGTGTTAAGGGTTGTGTGTTGGTTCAGAATGATGTTCAAAGGTTGATTAATGAGGGTGTTTTACAAGTGACAAGCCAGGCCAAGAAGGATGAGGTCGCTGTGGTTGAGCCTGTCTTCCATCAGCCCGAATCAAAGGGCAAGGTACCAGTGTTTAATCTATCAGGGGCAGGTCCTGCCAATCCCGTGTTCGATATACCAAAGTCGTCTATCCCTGAGGTGAATCAGCCTAGGCCGATAGTTATTCGAACACCCAGTCCGTTCCCTTTCAGTGATCCTAAAGCTATGCCTTGGAAATACGACGTGACGATGATTGACAAGGAGTCTGGGAAGGTTATTCCAAAAGAAGAGGGTAAGGGCACTGTGACCAATATCGCAGAGGCAAGCAGGATGACTCGCAGTGGTCGTGTGTATACTCCCCATTCCAATGAGGTTCCACCTAAGGAAACCACTAATATCCCGGTGGCCGTCAGAGACAAAGGGAAGGGAGCTGTTACGAATGATGAAGATGCTGAGTTTTTGAGGATCATCAAGAAAAGTGACTATAAAGTTATCGATCAACTTCATCAGACCCCCTCCAAGATTTCGATTTTATCTCTGTTGATGAGTTCACCCGCTCATAGGATGGCCTTGCAGAAGGTTTTGACTCAAGCACATGTGGATCAAGATATCAGCACCAGTCGATTTGATAGTGTGATTGCCAATTTGACCGCCTGTAACACCCTTAGTTTCAGCAATGAAGAGTTACCGAAGGAGGGTCCGAACCATAATCGTGCTTTACATATATAGGTGAAATGTCAGGAGGACAATTTAGCGAGAGTGCTAGTGGACACCGGGTCTTCTCTGAATGTTCTACCCAAGAGGGTTCTTGATAAGTTGGCTTGTAAAGAGACTGTGTTGAAACCTACTCCTTTGGTTGTCAAGGCTTTCGATGGTTCTCGCCGGTCGGTAATGGGGGAGGTTGAGCTTCCTATCCTGATTGGTCCGCAAGTTTTTAATATCACGTTTCAAGTCATGGACATTAATCCCAATTACAGTTGTTTACTTGGAAGGCCGTGGATTCATGCCGCTGGGGCGGTAACCTCAACTTTACATCAGAAGATGAAGTTCGTGATCGATGGAAAGTTGGTTATTATACACGGTGAGGAGGATCTGATGGTCAGTAACCTGTCTTCTTTCCGTTACATCGAGGCCGATGAGAATGCTTTAGAAATCTCCTTTCAAGCACTTGAGATCGCCAATGTTGTTCTGCTAGAAGTCGAAGAGACAGTGGGTCAGGGTAATCCATCTTTCGCATCACTGAAGAGTACCAAATCAACAATTGACAGGGGCATTCCTGAAGGTTGGGGAGAGGTAATTGATGTCAAGACCAAGACTGATCGCTCAGGGTTGGGTTACAAACCAACTCAGAATAGAGCTGCCACAACTATCGAAGGGCGTCCGAAGGTTATCCAAGAAGTATTTGTCAGCGGAGGTTTCCAAGTCAATGCCATCAGCGACTGTGAGGAAAATGAAGAGCTGAGCAACCTAGTGTTTAAGGGTGATGCAGTTTTGAACAACTGGGAGGCCGTAGAGATCCCTGTTATTTTTCCCTTGTCAAAGTAATTATTTTTTTAAAGTTTCATTTACATTTTCAAATAAAAATCCGTAGCTCTGCCCAAGGCTATAGGGTCGCTTTTATTGGGCCACCTTTCATTCCTAAAAAGATATTAATAAAAGCATTTTGTTCAATTCCACTTTGTTTCATTTGCGTTTTTCGTTTTCACTTTTAAAAATGAAATTGGCAACCTTTTTTTTCGAAAAAAAACAAAAAAAACAGCATTCCATTTCCTGTCTTGCATATCTTTGAGCATCTTAATTAAGTAAGCCTTCCATCATGCAGAGACATCGTAAACCTTGTTGGATCCAATGACTTTACTGACACTCCTGACTGGGATGCACCCACCAATCAAGCTGAGGACGAGGGTGAAGAAGATTTTGAAGTACCCGCTGAACTGACAAGATTGATTGAGTACGAGTACACAGAGCTTCAACCGTATAAAGAGCGGGTGGACTTAATTAATCTCGGTACAGATGAGAACAAGAAAGAGGTCAAGATTGGTGCAATGCTTGGGACAGAGGTTAGGCCGAGGTTGATTGAGTTGTTAAAAGAGTATATTGATGTGTTTGCGTGGTCGTATCAAGATATGCCGGGCCTAGACACGGATATTGTTGTTCACAAGTTGCCGCTTAAGCCGGATTGTCCGCCTATCAAACAAAAGCTTCGAAGAACGAGACCCGACATGGCTTTGAAAATTCGGGATGAGGTTTCTTGGCAGTCGCAAAATATCCAGATTGGGTTGCCAACATTGTGCCGGTGCCCAAGAAAGATGGTAAAGTTAGGATGTGTGTGGATTACAGGGATCTGAATAAAGCAAGCCCGAAAGATGATTTCCCCCTGCCACATATTGATACACTGGTAGACAATACAGCCAGTTTTGCATTGTTTTCATTTATGGATGGTTTCTCTGGCTATAATCAGATCAAGATGGATCCCGACGATCGAGAGAAGACTACTTTCATTACTCCTTGGGGAACCTTCTGCTACAAAGTCATGCCCTTCGGTTTAAAGAACGCGGGGGCAACTTACCAACGCGCCATGACCACTCTTTTTCATGATATGATGCACAAAGAGATCGAGGTGTATGTGGACGATATGATAGACAAATCTCAGAGTGAACAGGAGCATCTAGACCATTTGGTGAAATTGTTTGAACGACTCAGGAAATATCAGTTGAAATTAAACCCCGCTAAATGTACCTTCGGTGTCAGATCCGGAAAACTGCTTGGTTTCATTGTTAGCCAGCGAGGGATTGAGGTGGATCCTGACAAAGTCCGAGCCATTCAAGATATGCCGGCTCCGCGAACCGAGACGCAAGTTAGAGGTTTTCTGGGACGTTTGAATTATATTTCCAGGTTTATCTCCAATATGACCGCTACTTGCGAGCCGATATTCAGGTTACTTTGCAAGGGGCAGACAGTTGAGTGGAACCCCGATTGTCAGAAAGCGTTTGAGAAGATTAAGGGTTATTTGCAAGATCCCCCTATCCTAATTCCTCCCGTGCCTGGAAGACCGTTGTTTATGTACCTTACCGTTCTTGAAAAGTCTATGGGTTGTGTGCTTGGGCAACATGATGAGACTGGGAAAAAGGAACATGCGATTTATTACCTGAGCAAGAAGTTCACCGATTGTGAAAACAGATACTCACCATTGGAGAAAACTTGTTGTGCATTGGCATGGGCCGCTAGGCGCCTTCGGCAATATATGGTCTGTCATACCACCTTGTTGATTTCTAAAATGGATCCGATCAAGTATATTTTTGAAAAACCTGCTCAAACCGGGAGGCTAGCCCGTTGGCACATGTTGTTATCCGAATATGACATCCAGTATGTACCCCAGAAGGCAATTAAGGGTAGTATTTTATCTGATTATCTTGCAGACCAGCCAGTTGAAGATTATGAACCTCTTAAGCTCGATTTTCCTGATGAGGATATTTTGTTGATTAAAAGAGATTGTGAAGAGCCAGATCCGAGCGAAGGTCCAGAACCAGGTCTTTGGTGGAGGATGATGTTTGATGGTTCCTCGAATTTCAATGGGCATGGTATAGGCGCCGTTTTGATGAACCCGAAGGGTGGATTCACACCATTTACAACAAGGTTGGACTTTGAGTGTACTAACAACGTCGCAGAGTATGAAGCATGTATTCTTGGCCTCGAAGGGGCGATTCACCTCCGAATCAAACTTCTCAAAGTAAGTGGTGACTCAGCCTTGGTTATTTACCAGGTACAAGGCAAATGGGAAACGAAGAATGAGAGGTTGATCCCTTATAAGGACTATATTATTGAGTTGATCAAGTATTTCGACGAGATAGAGTTCGAGCACGTTCCTAGATCCGAGAATCACGTAGCTGATGCTTTAGCCATGTTAGCATCCATGTGGAAAGTTAAATTCGTTAACGAAGCACCTCTTATCCATATTGAGCACAAAGTTGAGCCCGCTTATTGTCAGATGGTCGAAGAAGTTGAGGTGGATGAAAAGCCTTGGTTTCATGATATCAAGAACTATCTCGTCAAGCAGGAGTATCCCGATGGTGCTACTGGTCTGGACAAGAAAACATTGAGAAGATTGGCGTCCAAATTCTTTATCAGTAATGGTGTGTTATACAAGAGAAATCATGACATGGTCCTGCTCAGATGCGTTGATAAACGGGAAGCGGACATGTTACTGCAGGAAATTCATGAGGGGACCTTCGGAACTCATGCCAATGGTTATGCTATGTCCAAGAAGATGTTAAGGGTTGGGTATTATTGGTTAACCATGGAAGCTGACTGCATCCAATACGCTAGAAAATGCCATAAGTGCCAAATTTATGCTGATAAAATGCATGTACCTCCGTCACCGTTGAATGTTTTGTCTTCACCATGGCCGTTCTCCATGTGGGGCATTGACATGATTGGGGCAATCGAGCCGAAAGCTTCTAATGGACATCGTTTCATCCTTGTTGCCATTGATTATTTCACCAAATGGGTAGAGGCTGCCTCCTACACCAACGTGACCAAGCAAGTGGTTGCCAGATTCATCAGGAAAGAGATCATCTGCCGTTATGGAGTCCCAAGCCGGATAATAATTGACAATGGCACCAATCTGAATAATAAGACTATGAAAGAGCTGTGTGATAGTTTCAAGATCACTCACCACAATTCTTCTCCGTACCGTCCCAAGATGAATGGGGCCGTTGAAGCTGCGAATAAGAATATCAAGAAGATCCTGCAAAAGATGGTTGTGACTTACAAAGATTGGCATGAGATGTTACCGTTTGCTTTGCATGGATACAGAACCTCGGTGAGAACTTCGACAGGGGCAACACCTTTCTCATTGGTATATGGAATGGACGCCGTGCTCCCCATTGAAGTAGAGATACCTTCTTTAAGAATGTTGATAGAAGCTGAACTTGAGGAAGCTGAGTGGGTTCAGGACAGATTGGATCAGTTGAATCTCATTGACGAGAAGCGCTTGACAGCCATGTGCCATGGGCAATTATATCAGAAACGGATGAAAAGAGCGTTTGATAAGAAGATCCGTATCCGTGAGTTCCGTCAAGGAGAGCTCGTACTCAAAAAGATATTACCAGTACATAAAGATATGCGTGGAAAGTGGATGCCCAATTATGAAGGCCCATTTGTTGTAAAGACCGTTTTCTCCGGAGGGTCTCTGATACTTACGACAATGGACGATGAAGAACTAGCACATCCCGTGAATTCTGATGCAGTCCGAAAATATTATGCCTAAAAACCCGCTAAGTCGAAAACCTGCAAAAGGCGACTTAGGCAAAAGTAAGGGTTGAAAAAAAAAATAATAATAAAAAGCTCGCTAAGTTGAAAACCCGAAAGGGCGGCTTAGGCAAAAAAGAGCGTCCCGGTGGATTGAAAACCCGAGAGGGCGGTCCAGGCAAAAGTTAGGGACAAAGGCATTTCATTGCATCAGAGAGCCATGTTTCGTTTCTTTCATCCCTGCCCGAAGCAAGATTCTGGATTAGTCTTAGTTATTAGTGTCAGTAGGTGTCATTGGATTCAATGTAACTTTTTCCCATGTTGCCAATTTCAAAACATAATCATCTGTGGAGCTATGACTTCAGCGAGCTACCGCCCTTTAAATAAAAGATACCATCTTGTTACTTACATTCCTTGGTGCATTGCTCTTTGTTTTCTATTGTTTTGCAAAATGCGTTTATTCTTAAAATTTGAAAATGAAAGGTGCATTGTAGATTTTTCAAAACTGTTTTTCAAAAATGACAAATTTGAAATGTAATAAATTACTTTGACTAGTGGAAATTCCGAAAGGATCTCTTCATTCCCCGGAAATATCATTATTGCAGAAACACTTTCAAACCATTGCTATGACACAGTCCCCAGAGAGACTATAAGCTGACAACCTTTTCTTGGGTAACTCGAAAGTGTCCCTCAGGTTTTCTTCTCCCCATGTGAAGACGTGATACTGTGCACCTAAGCAATTTATTTCCTCCCCAGAGAGTTCAGAATTTTGACGCCAGAGTTGGTCCTACCATTCCCTCCCATGATTGACGTATTGGTTGCAGAGAACACAGGGTATCCCCGTCGAGATGTTTACTTCATCTCTCATCCCGTCTCTAGTCTGTTCGTCAGTATACGCAGGGGCATAAGCGTCACATGCCTATTTCATTACATATCTCATTACATATTCGTTACATATTCATTACATATTCATTACATATTCATTACATATTCATTACATATTCATTACATACTCATTACATACTCATTTCATAACATACATTCGTATTAACATATTCATTAACATACGCGTTAGCATGCACAGGTTCATTGTGTCTCTATCATTGGTCGTTACCGCCGAGTAACTGGGTTCGTCCATTCTCTTCAAGTAGATCGTCAGCCCTAAGCATAAAATACTTACTTGTTTCCAGTTTCCCCACAGAGCTCGATCCTCGTGGATGACGGTTACTTCAGCTATCTTTCCTCACCAGGATAAGATATTTACCCTCCGAGATCATTCCCTCGATGGAGTCATGATTACCAGTTTTCTTTCTAGCTCGATCCTAGATTGAATCTCAGTCTTGTCGGTCGTCATTCCCAACCGGACGTGCATTTATTTTGCACTATCTTTCAAGAAAATCAACTACAATCCTTTACAGATACACGCCAGTTCACGCCTGGAAAATCTACCAATACAACACTTTACAATCCTACATGTTACAACACTTTACACTTTACATCTTACAGCATCAATATACAACACTTCTCACCTAAGAAGTCGATCCTATCTTCGTTATGACTCGCAGCAAATGGCCATCTCCATGGAGCAGTTGGGCTTCCATTTACCTATCGTCTTGAAGTATAGGAGGTATGAACCAAATCGTATTCAGGAGAGCACGATCTTGAAATACGGGGAGGTTTGAGCGGAATCATATTCAGGAGAGCACGATTCTGAAGTTATGAAGAAGTTCATTTATCCTTTAGTAAAAGAAGGAGCGGAATCATATTCAGGAGAGCACGATTCTGAGTTATGAGGAAGTTCAATTGGCCGTTTTTCAGGAGGGCACGATTCTGAAGAATGAAGAAATTTCAAGAGCCGAATCATATTCAGGAGAGCACGATTCTGAAGTATGAAGAATTTCATTTACAAGAAACAACCGAATCATATTCAGGAGAGCATGATTCTGAGTTATGAGGAAGTTCAATTAGCCATGTTCATATTCAAGAGAGCACGATTCTGAAGTATGAAAAATTCATTTACAACCAAATCATATTCAGGAGAGCACGATTCTGAAGTATGAGGAAGTTCAGTTCACCCTTTTCATATTCAGGGGAGCACGATTCTGAAGTATGAAGAGTTTCATTTACATGAAAAAGCCGAGTCATATTCAGGAGAGCACGATTCTGAAGTATGATGAATTTCAGTTTACCCTTTTCATGGGCAAGAGAGCACGATCTTGAAGCATGAAGAAGTTTATTTATCCTTCAGTAAGAGAAAAATCAGAATCGTATTCCAGGCGCCGACCTTAAATGCGAAAAGATTTATTTATCAAGATAAGCAGCAGCCTCTTTATTTGAGTGCTTATCCATTTTGGCACATAAGTCCCTTCCAAGTGACAATTCTCCCTCGAGAAGCTTATCAGGGCATTTCCCATTAAAGTCCATTTATTTTGGCATACAGCCGGTTTTTACCCTGTATATTTGCTACGGATTCCCGAAAAGTCCGTTTGATCGTGTCACGAGAGATAGTTTACAGAAGCTTGGATGTTATTCTTTGCTCAATGCTCCATGCATTCTGTGATCGATTTTGCAATCGTACGTGATCCAGATTTACTTTTAGATTCCCAGTGGAGGCCGTCTCACAGGTGCCATCTCCATTTGAGAATCTCGTTCCCAAGATGACAATTGGTCGCGTTCGCACCAGTTGACTATCATTTTAGGATTCCCCAGTGTTTGTACTGTGTCTCAGCACGTCGTTTTCCCCAGTGTGTTCTTCTCGTAGCATCTGCCTCGCATCCACCATTCCAGCATACGCATCATATCATATTCATATCATCTGCATTAAGCGGTCCCCGCTTTGTCCATAGCATCGCATCGTCGCATATAAGGGCAAAATTTTCGGTTATCTATATTTAAATCTCTCCACCACGATTCCTCACTCAAATCCTCTGGTGTAGCTATTTAAATAGGGGCAACTGTAATATCCCAAATTTTACCCTTATATTTAGTCAGTCATTTCGCATATCATCTCATATGTACATTTGCTAACCACTAACAAGTTATGAAGGTGTTTGTTTTGCAGATTTGGTCCCAGGGGTATTTTGGTCATCTTACACAAATTCTACCAAGACGGGCTGTTATTAAAATTCTGAGGCATTTGATACGTTGTTGTTTTGAGGCATTTATCTATCACCAGGTCTGATCATATTAAGATTTTGGCATTTGGTCAGTGGAATTTAATTACGAGTAGTGTTACTGTTGATGCTGAAACCGTTGTGATTACGGTGCCCATATGTGTTTGGTTATGAAATGGTTGGTTAACATTTTAATCGGATGATGAGATTAAGATTACAAATGAGACGAGTGCACCAATAAGAATACCACTTGGGAGTATTTATGTTTTATGCCTATGTTAATGAATTTAAATACTTGTGGATTTATTCACAAATGTTTATATTTTTTAACTAAGAATAAAATATAAATAAATTCAAAATTTTGGGAATTTTATTTCATAAAAAATGTCATCATACAAGAAGTGGAGATTGCTTCATATTTTATAAGTGCTGTTACAAGGAAATACATTAAAGTTCTAAATCCTAAGGGATTACATTAAAGTATCTATCCTAAATCCTAAGAACATCTAAATGTCTTCATGTTGTCTTTGAACTTCTCCACGAATCCTCGGCTAACCTGCACATCAAAAGAAAACAAACAGTGTAGAAAAAAATGTTAGAAGTTTTTTGACACTCTCAGAACAATGTCATCATCGAGTGCCGGGAGTGGCACAACCGAAGCTGCGTCCTACCCCCGTTACCGATCCGCGCCGTGGGCGTCAGATCAGGTAATACCTGTTCTTATCGATACGGGACATCCGAGAGATAGAAAAAATAAAAGAAGCGGGACTGATTCGTTTTGCCGCGATTGGATTTCCAAACTGATACGAGAATAAGGCAACATAGGCAAGTTCTGACTCAGACCCGGATGCCGGCAGGTCTGAGTCCCCTTGGTTTCAAAACTTCCAACACCTGAAAAGCCACAAGCATCATCAGAACTCAAAGCATAAACAAAACCAGGAAGGGGCTCGCGCCAATACAGGTATGAATAGCCACCAAAGAAAACAGATCTGTTACCAAACAGAATGAAGACCCATGGTCCAGCAGAATGAAAATCAAGTTCGAAATAGAACAAGAGAAGCCAAACTATGGCATCAAGTTGCACAGGACAGAAAACAAACCATTAAACGATGCAAGTTCATGTGCAAAGGTCCTACAAATCTGTCATATATTCAGCAGGATCCAAAGAAGCGCAACAGCATACCAAAACAAAGCAAGAGAGCAGGTCAGTTCACAACAGCTCTGAACCAAACAAGTGAATTCTCATCATAAAAATCAGAAGTGAATGAACGGACTGCACATCCAAGTTCTGATGCCTAAAGCGCCTCAACAAGAATGAGAAACGGAGTCAAGATGTAAATTCAGAAAGATTATCAGAACCAGCTCGAATACAAGGGACTCAGTCCATGCCAATAAAGACTGTCACAGACATTACAATTGGAAGCACTGGGCTCAGCTTAACATCATAGCCCATTGAATCAACCTGCCAAAACTGCACAGAAGAGCTGAAATTCACGTCAGTTCAGAATTGCAAGCAGTATTAAATCACGGCATGGATTGTACCAGCAAGAATAATCTAATATAAACATGTCAGTTCATAAAACAAACAAGTACACAAACACATGGCTCGGTTAACCAAACACCATAACCCCAAATCATCATCGCCCAAACTCACTATCGCGTAAGTGTATCGAGGCAATATTAAGCATTCGTAGTTGGACACAATGGCCCATAGTATCAACTCTGGAACACAAAGAATTAAACATCATCAGCAGTTAAAACAACTCAAAGGGAGTAGGTGATAAACCACACGCGAAGATCCTCGAAAGTAACCGCGACCTCGTCGAAGAAATATCCCTCGAAGGCTCAGAACGGTGTCATCATTGCCGTATACCTTCCCCGGCAATTTTGATTTGACCGAAGTCGTAGCATCAACCCTCTCTGAAAGAAGAAGAGGAAAAGAATCTGAGCTGCATCAAAAAGCGAACCAATCAAAAAATGAGTCAGTTCGAGATCAAAGCATCAAACAGAGATACGAATCCATTAAGGAATCCTGGGAATTAAAATCAAACATCAATCAATCCAATCTGAAGGCAAACCATATCAGAAAAATAGAGAGATTTTGATTTGATAATTAATCCCAAAACAGATCAAAACAAATCAGTTTAGACTACTAAAATTGAATCGAATCAGGAAACCATATCAGCTCAATCAGGATTCCAAGAGAAGAAACGAGATCCCAACCGTATCAGAAAGCCCCTATTGGAACTCAATCTGGAAAAACCAAATGATCAAGTCAAATCGAATCCCCATTCGCACTCAACCTGAGTCAATCAAACAAATCAGTTCATATTATATTCAATCATAGAGTTCTGAAGATAGAAAGCTCTGAACCAAATCAGAAGAATCATATCAGCTGGAGATCAGAAAGGACCAATCAAACCCTAAAAAGGGAAACAAAGTTCAATCAGCATCCAATCATAATCCAATCAGTATCTGAGAAAATTACAACAAAATCAAATAACATCAAACACAAAATCAAATCTCAGAGTAACGCAAGTTCAAGGCCCAAAAAGAGAGATAAAGAGAAATTATAAATAGGAGAATACAACCTGATGGGAGGGATCATGTACAAACCCTAGAACGTAACCGCGAGAGGGAGAACGAAGAACACCCAGATCGCGGAGAAACCCTAGCGAAGAAGTCACACGCAAAAACCCCAAACGGCGCGAGCTCAGACGAAGCGATCGTCATCATCGCTCCGGGAGATCACCATCACTGAACGCGAATCAACAATACCCAGAGAGATCACCTTCACCGTTCGCGAAGAACGACGGGCAATCGACTCCACGGCCTCAGCTTCAACATCATCGGCCAAATCAAATGTAAATGCACTATCTCACATATTCTCGTGGTTCATATTTTTTCAGGAAAAGGGAGGATCACGGCGCGAGGAAGAAGAAAGATGAGAATGAGAGAAACGAGAGGAAGAACGAATGGAAACGGCGCCGCGAGATTGAGTTGGGGTCTGGAAACCCTAATTTTCCCTATGACTGCCACTTGGGTTGGGTCCGGATGTGGTGACCGGCCCAACCCTCTTCCCCTTTTATTTTTTCCTTTGTTTTGTTTTTTTTAAAATTCTATTTGTTTTATGTTTTTTTAAAAAAACCTTTTTTATTATTTTAATTTTATAATCTTTATAACAAAAAATAATACAACATTTTCAATTTTAATCCTTTTAAAATAAAACCTTTTTTAATATAATCAAAAAAACCCTTTTTTTTAAAAATAAAAATTAAAACTTTTTTTTAAATATAAAATTAAAACTTTTGTAAATATAAAATAATGAAAAACTCTTTTTAAAAATATAAAAATAAAACCTTTTTTTTAAATTCTTTTGTAAGCTAAATCATTAAATATTAAATAAAACAATAATAGATCTCGAGTTTGTATCTCATTTTCTTCATTGCCTCGTAGTTCATCTGATAGCTGGTTGACTTTGCTTACTAACGGGGTTCATATTTTTTGCAGTTCATATTTGGTGTATTGAATTTTCATTTAAGTTTCATTCATATTTGTATCTGTATCTCAATTGTAATCTCGCGAACCTAATAATTGCGTTTACTTTTCGCATTTAATTTCTGCTGATGTATGATTTAAATTTCTGCTGATGTATTGCAATATTTCTGTCGCCTTACACTCCGAAGGAATTAGGTCTAGCGTTTGACCGCCGTGTCAATAGTCCTCAACTTCAAACCCATACAACTTTTACAAACCCTAATTTTCACAAATGCCTCGCCGCAGGCAAAATTACAATTTGACCCCTAGCATTAGGTCAAAGAGCCGCCGCGCTCATTTTAGGGTTTCCCGCCGTGGAATCCCTAACCTAACCTAACCCTAATTACAACTTAACAATTCAACGTAGAGATTTGGAGTTTCTACACTCCACGTAAGCGTGTCCTTAAGATGCGTTTATTCCCCTTGAGACCTTGACCATGTTAGACTAAGGCACGGATCTAGAAGGGGGGGTTGAATAGATCCCTTTTAAAAATTTGAGTGGCGCTACCAATAAAATTGGTTTTCAAAATTGTTTTCAAATGCGGAAGCGGCCTTGGAAAATATAGTCTAAAACGAACAACTATTGGAGAGCCGGATATGCGTCAAGCAGATGAATTTAAGACGATAACGGATAGTAAATCACTACACACTTTTATGCAAAACTCAGATGTGATTCACTCGTACTATTTCCTTATTCCAATGATCAAAAATTACACCAAAACTAGCAGCAAAATTAAGGCAATTTTAGTTCAGCACTTTTGTCGAACAGTTGGTGTGCACAAATACCTTAAATGATATTTGTGTTGAATGAGTGATTGAAAAAGCCTTAGTACAGTATTTCTATTGTACTTAGTAGTTAAAAAACAGTGTTTCACCAACTCACTCAATCAATACTACAATTTGACAAAATCACTTATTCTAGAATCACTTAATTTTTAAGCTGTAATTGAAAATGCAGAAAATAAAGGAACACAAGATTTGATGAGGCAGTTCCCCCAGTCGTCCTCGCGTTGGGGTACGTCTGCCCTCAATTCTACAATGAGAATTGAGATATGTATTGAATAGATATCACCTGTTTGGTAGAACAGTTATACACAAGAATCGATAGACAATTGATACAAACAATCTTAATGTTGCTGATAATTTCTACCACTTCTTGCCCCTTGATTCAAGATGAATCAAGTCCTCCAATTTGATGTGAATGACCTCCGATTGCAGCCACCTTATTGACAACTCTTCCGTTGATCAAACCTTCGGCACGGCTGATCTTAGACACACCCAAATTGAACCCGGAACGTCTTCAACCTTTCAACGCCCTAGCTACTAGATTGATCAACCTTCCGCTAATCAATCACCTTCGCACTCGCTTGATTGTTGAACCGACGATTCCGTAACAAAAGCCTTCAAAACCTGTAGTCTTGATAGGTAAAACCTCAAAGGTTTTCTCCCAAGAAACACCTGCACCAGCTTCCACTCGAACCGGATCTTCAATCACGCGTTCGAACCTTATCACCGTCGAGCAAACCACAAACCGCAGCAAAAAATTGATTATCTGTAATTTGAGGATTTGTGAGTTGATTGAACGATGAAGATGAAGAACACTGATGCACCTCTTTCACGTTTCTTGACCTGAACACTTTCTCACAATGCTTTCAAAAATGTTTGTTGTTAAAATTGAAAAGACAGCTATTTATAGTAATATACAAAACAGACAGTTGACAGATCAATGAAACATAGCAGAATTTCTGTTTCTGCGCGCGAACGGTCGACCATAGGGTCGGCGTGCGCTGAGCCGTGTGACACTCAAACTGTCATGCGCCGAGTCAGCGGTCGACGCATGATCTTCATGCGCTGAGCCGTGAGATTCTTAAACCTGCATGCGCCAAGTTAACGGTCGACGCATGACCTTCATGCGCTGACCCGTGTGAACTGAATGAAACTGTGTGCTGACGGTATGGTCGGCTCATGGTTCAAAAATCTGCAAAAACATAAATTTCTACAGCTTTTTGTGCATTACGTCATTGTAAAAATTGAATCATAAGTAGCGTGAATGATTTAAACGAAAGAAGGATATCTCTTAGCAAGTTGTCATCATCAAAAACCAGAGGCACGCTTGTGTTGGTAGATACTTTGCCTTCACATTCTCCCCCTTTTTGATGATGGCAACCTACTGTTACGCAACACGTGATAGGTATAGGTATGCTCCCCCTTTCTTTTACAATTATAGCGGTCGTAATCATCGTCTATCTACTGCTCGGTTCTCCCCCTTTGACAACATCAAAAAGAGGTAAACTCGTGACACAATAACAACACATTGAATCATGCATAAATGAGATACCAACAGATGAGAAGTAAACAACAGTTATACATACGATGGAGATAACAGTTAATAGATTACAGAACCACAAAAATGTCATGATAGCAACATAGAAGTAAGCAACAATCATAGTGAGTTTGGGCAGAAAAGCAAAACACAACAAACAAAATGAATGCAAGCCAAAACAGGAAACAACAAATGACATATGAGCGCATGCTAATAGCCCCGTCCACGTCCGCGACCACGACCACGCCTGTCATAGTAATGAGGATGGCGTTGGGGATGAGCTAGATCAGTAAATTCTTCTGTGATGTTATTCAAAAAGTCAAGACTGTCGACAATGGCGCGCTCTTCAGCTTGATGACAGTGAGTTAGAGTCTCGAATCGAGCGTCCAGCTGAGTCGACATTCCACTGATCCGTTCATTTTGGTTATGCAGTTCAGAACGAATTTGTGCCATTCTTTCATTTTGATCCCTCATGAATTTTTGCTGTTGTTCCTGCATATTGGTCATAAAATTTCGCTGTTCCAACTGCATCGACTGCATCATTTCTAAAATCTCCGAATTGTTTGACGGTTGTTGAGGAGAAGGTGGGTCTGCAGTGCTTGGTTGATACGGCTGATAGAATTTGCCAAGGGTGGTCCACCCGGTGTATTGCCATTCACCCCAGCCTTGGTTATTCTCCTCATCCTCATTTTCCTGTTGGTTTGAGTAGGCAGACCAGTTATTGTGTTGATTGTCATCTTGATATGTTTGTTGATAGTTTTCAGAAGGCACGTATGGTTGATGACCTTCATTAATATCGTGGTCCAGCTGAGTCTCATCAGCGGTTTCTTGTGCCTCTCCTGCATTGTCACCTTGATTGTCTTCATCTTCACTTGAGCTTCCTTCTGCTTCTTCATCTTCTCCACCCTCTGACTCATCAGCACTTTCTTCACTCGAGGAGGCAGCTGCAGCCATGGTTGAGCGCCGATAAAATCTGTACTTTTTGAGCGACTGATCCCACACATATCCCATCATAGCAAAGACCTTTGAACTGAACTCTTTATCGGAAGAAATTGGAGTATACGGAAAAGACGGGTAATTGATACTTGCAGAGTTTAAAGCTTCCTGAATGAATGAGCCATAGGCGAGCGCGGTGCCTCGCTTGGAGTCTCTTAGTTCATACATCCGGCTTGTAATATAGTACGGCCAGTTATGGTCGACTCAATATGCAACAAACAGCAGATTTTTGTATTTTACCATATTCAGAGGTACATGCTATGCAAAAATGATGTCATGACATATAAGAAAAAAATATCTATATACATATGCAGTAGATGTCATACAAATTTAGCGTAGTATAAGCGATATGATTTGAGATCAACAGGATTATCAAACAAAGAGAGAGAGAAAGAACAATATCACCTTGATGCCTGATTTGCTTGATACACAACATACTTATACTCTATATCGTTTTACCTCTACGTCCTTGCCATTTTCATCTTTATCCAAATTTACGCATGTAGGCATTGGGGTGTCTATGGCCTTGGATTTTGCCATGTCAAATCTCTTGATCAAGTCCAAACAATATTTTGTTTGGCTCACGAATGTCCCTTCTTGGAGTTGTTTAATTTGCAGGCCGAGGAAGTATGTGAGCTCCCCCATCATACTCATCTCGAATTCGCCCTGCATGAGGTCAGAAAACTCTTTCACGAGATTCATGTTAGTGGATCCAAATATAATATCGTCAACATAGATTTGCACCAAAATCAAGTGCTTTCCTTGACGTTTAATGAAGAGTGTAGTGTCAACCTTTCCTCGTGAGTACCCCTGATTAAGTAAAAACTTACTTAGTCGCTCATACCAAGCTCTAGGAGCTTGTTTGAGACCATATAAAGCTCTTTTTAACTTGTAAACATGTTCAGGGTATTCATGAGATTCAAAACCGGGAGGTTGAGACACATATACTTCTTCATTTATGTGACCGTTAAGGAACGCACTTTTAACATCCATTTGAAATAACTTAAAATCCTTTGCACATGCAAAGGCGAGTAAAAGGCGTATAGCCTCGAGTCGGGCAACCGGCGCATAAGTTTCCTCATAGTCGATGCCTTCCTCTTGGTTATACCCTTGAGCGACCAATCTCGCTTTATTACGGGTTATTACCCCGTTTTCGTCCAACTTGTTCCTAAACACCCATCGGGTGCCGATTACTCGATGGCCTCGCGGAGGAGGGACAAGGTCCCATACCTCGTTTCTTTTAAACTGATTTAGTTCCTCTTGCATCGATAAAAACCAGTGCTCATCGAGTAGGGCCTCTTTGGGGTTTTTAGGCTCTATTTGTGAAACGAAAGCGAAGTGATAACAAAAGTTACTTAGCTTAGATCGAGTGGTGACTCCCTTTGTGATGTCTCCGAGAATATTGTCAATTGGATGATCTTTACACGACTTCCAAGCTTGAGGGAGATCATCGTTTGTAGGCGGATGAGCTTCCTCAGTTACCTCATGGTGTGCATCCTTATCCTCCTCAATTTTGACTCTATCGGGTTGATCAATCCCCGTTTCGCCACCTTTGAGTATGTCTTCTGTGGATGTACCTGCACCATGAACAACACTATCCTTTCCGACATTTCTCGGATAGGACTCATCAAACGTAACGTGCACAGACTCTTCAACAGCTAGTAATCTTTTATTATAAATCCTATATGCTTTACTTGATTGCGAGTACCCTAGAAAAATGCCTTCATCGGCTTTTGAATCAAACTTGCCCAAGTTTTCCTTTCCATTGTTTAATACAAAGCACTTGCATCCAAAAACATGAAGGTGAGAAACATTAGGCTTTCGCCCTTTTAAAAGTTCATACGGAGTTTTGTTTAGAATGGGGCGGATGAGTACCCTATTCAAAACATAACATGCCGTACTAATGGCGTCGGCCCAAAAGTATTTTGGTAAACCACTATCATTAATCATTGTTCTTCCCAATTCTTCTAAAATTCTGTTTTTACGCTCCACAACCCCATTTTGTTGAGGAGTTCGTGGAGCCGAGAAGTTATGATCGATGCCATGGTTACCGCAATATTCTTCAAATAAATGATTTTCAAATTCACCTCCGTGGTCACTTCTTATTGACACAATGTTTGTATTTAACTTATTTTGGGAGAGCTTGGCAAATCTCTCAAAAGCGGCAAACGTGTCACTTTTACTCACTAAGAAGATGGTCCAACAGAACCTAGAAAAGTCGTCCACTATTACGAATCCGTAATAGTTTCCTCCTAGACTTTTGATCCTAGACGGCCCAAACAAGTCCATATGAAGTAGTTCAAGAGGTCTCGTTGTTGAAATAATCTTTTTGGATTTAAAGGAGATCCTCGTTTGTTTTCCTTTTTGACAAGCATCACAAAGGTGATCCTTGGTGAACTTAATTTTGGGAAGTCCTAGTACTAGATCTTTTGAGACAATCTTATTGAGTAAGTCAAAGTTGACATGCGCTAAGCGCCTATGCCATAGCCATGAGTCTTCACTCATAGATATGAGACATTGATCGCTTGTTGGGGATACCACATTCAAGTCAAGCATATACACATTGTTTACTCTAAAACCAATAAACACATTCTTCTTATCACTTTCATGCACAATTTTGCAGCAATCTTTTGAAAAGGAAACATTGTAACCTTTGTCGCATAATTGGCTGATGCTAAGGAGATTATGTTTAAGGTTTTCGACAAGCAACACATCGGAAATTGTAGTAGAGGAGGGATTACCTATACTACCTTTACCTAGTATCGCTCCGCGGTTGTTATCACCGTATGTTACATACCCTTTCTTCTTAGCCACGAAGTCTATGAATAAGGATATGTCTCCAGACATGTGCCTTGAGCACCCACTATCAAGAACCCATCTTCTCTCGGTGGACTCGACACATTTCACCTGTTTCTTTTTCTTTTTCTGATTTGCGGAGAGACATAGATTCACGGACTCTTCTTCATCACTAGAGCTTTCATTAGAGGAGGAAGAATCACTGTCGCTTTCCCACGCGATGTACGCCCTCCTAGGCTTTGATGCTCTCTTATGTGACTTCGATTGTTCCTTTTCTTTTCCCTTGTTGTTCATTGGACAGTCCGGTTTGTAGTGACCGGGCTTTCCACATTTATAGCACGTTCCTCTAGTCTTTTTGCCTTTTTGATTGTCATCTTTGGAGAACCTTGATTGCCTTCGGAAATTTACCAGGTTCTTCTCCGAATGTTGGATGCCGTTCTTTCTCACGTACCGGTTATACCGTTTAACGAACAGCCCCATGTCCTCATTTATGTCTTCTTCTTCGTCGTCGCTTGAAGAATAATCACTTTGCTCTTTTGCTTTAGACTTCGAGGAAGAAGCCTTAAGAGCTATGGACTTCTTTTCACTCATCTTTACTTTGTCCTTCTTTTCTTTCCTTTCATGTTGGTCAAGACTCAAGAGTACCTGTTCATGCTCTTGTAGTTTGCCAAACAATGTAGTCAGGTCTAATACCGTAAGATCATTTGCCTCTTTGATGGCGGTCACTTTCGGCTGCCATTCCCTGCTAAGACATCTCAAAACTTTATTAGTAGCAAGATCATTGGAAATAGGTCTTCCTAGTGAATGTAATCTGTTTATGAGATGAGTAAATCTCTTTTGCATGTCAGCAATGGTTTCCCCTTGCTCCATAAAAAAAAGATCAAACTCTTGTATAAGAGTGTTGATTCGAGCCAACTTAACATCGTTTGTCCCCTCATGGGCAATTTGTAGTGCATCCCACATAGTCTTAGCCGTAGGGCAATGGGATACACGGTAGTATTCATCTACACCTAATGAGGAGATTAGAATGTTCTTAGCTTTCCAATCGTAATTATACTTTCGCTCATCGTCGTCGGTCCATTGTGCTTCGGGCTTTGGCACAACTTCGTTATTCTCATTTGTCATGGTTATTTCAATCGGACCATTGAGAATAACGTTCCATATCTTTCTATCTATGGAATTAATGTGCACCCGCATACAGTCTTTCCAATAGCTATAATTTTCACCGTTAAAAACGGGAGCTCTATTGTACGCCCCTTTTGGTTCGTTAGCCATTATTCTATCAATGTTGTATTTGAAGCACCGGAGAACCAGGCTCTGATACCACTTGTTAGACTAAGGCACGGATCTAGAAGGGGGGGTTGAATAGATCCCTTTTAAAAATTTGAGTGGCGCTACCAATAAAATTGGTTTTCAAAATTGTTTTCAAATGCGGAAGCGGCCTTGGAAAATATAGTCTAAAACGAACAACTATTGGAGAGCCGGATATGCGTCAAGCAGATGAATTTAAGACGATAACGGATAGTAAATCACTACACACTTTTATGCAAAACTCAGATGTGATTCACTCGTACTATTTCCTTATTCCAATGATCAAAAATTACACCAAAACTAGCAGCAAAATTAAGGCAATTTTAGTTCAGCACTTTTGTCGAACAGTTGGTGTGCACAAATACCTTAAATGATATTTGTGTTGAATGAGTGATTGAAAAAGCCTTAGTACAGTATTTCTATTGTACTTAGTAGTTAAAAAACAGTGTTTCACCAACTCACTCAATCAATACTACAATTTGACAAAATCACTTATTCTAGAATCACTTAATTTTTAAGCTGTAATTGAAAATGCAGAAAATAAAGGAACACAAGATTTGATGAGGCAGTTCCCCCAGTCGTCCTCGCGTTGGGGTACGTCTGCCCTCAATTCTACAATGAGAATTGAGATATGTATTGAATAGATATCACCTGTTTGGTAGAACAGTTATACACAAGAATCGATAGACAATTGATACAAACAATCTTAATGTTGCTGATAATTTCTACCACTTCTTGCCCCTTGATTCAAGATGAATCAAGTCCTCCAATTTGATGTGAATGACCTCCGATTGCAGCCACCTTATTGACAACTCTTCCGTTGATCAAACCTTCGGCACGGCTGATCTTAGACACACCCAAATTGAACCCGGAACGTCTTCAACCTTTCAACGCCCTAGCTACTAGATTGATCAACCTTCCGCTAATCAATCACCTTCGCACTCGCTTGATTGTTGAACCGACGATTCCGTAACAAAAGCCTTCAAAACCTGTAGTCTTGATAGGTAAAACCTCAAAGGTTTTCTCCCAAGAAACACCTGCACCAGCTTCCACTCGAACCGGATCTTCAATCACGCGTTCGAACCTTATCACCGTCGAGCAAACCACAAACCGCAGCAAAAAATTGATTATCTGTAATTTGAGGATTTGTGAGTTGATTGAACGATGAAGATGAAGAACACTGATGCACCTCTTTCACGTTTCTTGACCTGAACACTTTCTCACAATGCTTTCAAAAATGTTTGTTGTTAAAATTGAAAAGACAGCTATTTATAGTAATATACAAAACAGACAGTTGACAGATCAATGAAACATAGCAGAATTTCTGTTTCTGCGCGCGAACGGTCGACCATAGGGTCGGCGTGCGCTGAGCCGTGTGACACTCAAACTGTCATGCGCCGAGTCAGCGGTCGACGCATGATCTTCATGCGCTGAGCCGTGAGATTCTTAAACCTGCATGCGCCAAGTTAACGGTCGACGCATGACCTTCATGCGCTGACCCGTGTGAACTGAATGAAACTGTGTGCTGACGGTATGGTCGGCTCATGGTTCAAAAATCTGCAAAAACATAAATTTCTACAGCTTTTTGTGCATTACGTCATTGTAAAAATTGAATCATAAGTAGCGTGAATGATTTAAACGAAAGAAGGATATCTCTTAGCAAGTTGTCATCATCAAAAACCAGAGGCACGCTTGTGTTGGTAGATACTTTGCCTTCACAGACCACAGTCAAGAAGTCTCTAACCTCCCTTTTGAGGGGAACTACGATTACTCTGATTCCATTCCCGTAAGGATACGTAGGCACAAGATGCGATGTCTTGCCGAGTAAACTTAGAATTAACCCCTTAGGTCTCTTTTCTCACTTGTAATCCCTTTGTACATATACCTTAAGCAAATAATAAAGCAAAATAGTAAGCATTGAACAAAAGGTTCCCGTAGAGTACTACGGAAGTTTAGGATGCTAACACCTTCCCTAAATTTAACCAACCCCCGAACCCTAGATCTTTCCCCGCATTGTGTTTACGATGCAAAAATAGGTTTTCCCTCTTTTGACCTTTTCCTTCGGATAAATCAAAGAGCGGTTGTGACTTGAATTGCGATTCAAACTCATTAATAGTTTGTGATCCTATTTCCACCGCAACAGCTACCATGTTTTGATTTCCCCGAATGGTAATTCAATCCGAATACATAATCCATTCCGGAGTCCCAATTATTTTCTTTGCCTCGTATTCAACTCTTCCAAATCAAATCAATGCCTTAAGCTCTTGAGGTCACCAAACATATCAAATCTCAAACTAACTAATTGAAGCTTCCAACTCCGGCACAACCACAACAACAACCAACTCTAAATCACTTATCAGATGATTCCTCTTATGTACTTCAAGTTCCCTTAAAGCATAACCAAAACTCGCTGAAGTTTCACTTAGCATATCTCCCAATCATATAAACAAGGCATCACAAAATACAACAAATGGTCATGTCGGGTTCGGCAAAAATCTGCACACGATACGTTTTCAATTTTCTGCTATAATTGAACCAGGTACATGCCTCAAAATTTTTTTCCTAGAAAGAGCATCTCGTTAGCTTTCCAACGCTTTGAACGGAGATCAAAACTGACATACAGTTCAAGAGTTATGAATTTTCAAAGTTTTTCCAAAACAGAATTTTTCTGCATAAAGACTGCTACGGGTTTGAGCATTTTCGCCCGAAAATCTGACCGATTCAATTATTTTCTTCGAAACAAACACATACTCATACACACCAAACATATATTAGTGATTTAGAACTATCAAACGTGAATTCTACGACTTTCAATTTCAATCCGAATCTTAAACCCTCAAATCTCCAAAAATGCAAAAACTTACAAAAATCAATCAAATTCGATAAAACAAGCATACTCGATCACGACCTAACATTACCCGACACAACGGTGTAATCTATTCCAACTTTCGTCCGTAAAAACATTGATTCCGTAAAAAGCTGCGATCTCGGAATTCGACGTACGACAACAATTTCACACTCAGAAGGTTATTCAACACATCTTCAACTCTTGGAATATCTAGAGGTTTAATTATACTAATATTGCATTCCACATCTTACTTTCTTTACTAATCATCCAGAGTCACTATCCACCTTTTATATACTCAATCTCACGCTTTGTTGCCTTAGCACACACGCCAGACCCAAGTCTCAACACTACTTAATCAGTTTAATTCTTTGACCATCCAAACATACATATAATATGGAGCTCTCACTCTCGGACTAGTTTCCGTAACTAAGTCGGTCACAACACCACTTCACGTTCTGGTCGTACATCACTTATCTCCTCAGAAAACTTCCAACCAACCACAATTAATCGGCAATCGCCAACTTCCCGCTTTCATTATAATTCAAAAAAATTCCCAAAATTAAACACCTCAGCACCCTCTTGCACCGACTCATCAAAACCATTCTTAAGCATTTAGCTTAACTCAAGACAATTCACTGCTCACGCCATCCAAGCTTGCAAGACACGCATATCCCATCTAACATGACTCCGTCCACTATCAACAAGAGATTAAGGGTGATTAGCTCCTCAATTTGTCAATAGACAGTCGAAAATCATGATAGGGTAAAAACCATCTTTACAAAACTATAAGAGCGTTCAACCACACACCGAGCTACAACTCCACACTTGCAGCATCCTGGAGAAGCACAAGCTTCTCCCCCACTTGAATCATTCTCACTCCTGCAGACAAAGGTTCCATAACAAAACATGTACCGACAGTGTTTTCACACACATGTCGCATACCAGGGAATACACAATATTAAACAACTTGGGCGGACGGACCGACCTGCTCTGATACCAATTGTAACACCCCACTCTAAAGTCTCGCGGAAAAATAAGAGAAACAACAAAAAACAGTTTCAGAGTGCAGCAAATAAAGTTTCATGACGACCGTCATGGATGTCACGACCGTCACGGTCATGACGAGCGTCAAGGAGCTGTGACGACCGTCACACTCCCAAATTCTCAGACGCATCAGAGGTGTCACATATTCAACTTAGCAGACAACATGCATCTTCAACACAATCATTTATTCACATACGTAGCACAGGTTCGAATGAACAAACAACAACAATTTGTTTAACATTTTAATCATAAAACGACATGTTATAATATACTTCCAACCATTCACCATAACCAAACTCCATAAAATTCAGCAAGAAATCATCTTGTATAGATTCATTAAAACAACTAGTTTTCCATCAAAATTCAGCACTACCGATTCTCCGGCTTAGTGCGTACAACCAGCATTTAGTATTCGACAATATCACCCAATTTCACGAAGAATGCTCAATAAAATTCAGCAACAAGAAAACAACTAAAAGAAAACATTAAACGTTCATCCCCCCAAGAGTGCTACGTATCAGAGCGACCGACGACACCTTAAACAGAATGCTATACTCTATTCCGGATCTCCTGCAAATTACCACCAACGGAGGTAACATAGAACGTAAAAGGGTGAGATATCAACAATATAACATAAGGCATGATAAAAGTCATGTCAGAATATTATCACAGCATTATAATTCCAACAGTTCGCATAAATATTAGTAATAATTAAACTGCAACAATTCATTATTCCTATCCACAACAATTATCATAATAACTCAGCAGCTTATCAAAACAACTCAACAACGCAACTCAACAATGCGACTCAACAATGCGACTCAACTGTGCATATGCATGTGGTACCAGATTTGGGAGACAACACTCCACAACCATTCGGGAGACAACACTCCATAATAATTCGGGAGACAACACTCCACAATAATTCGGGAGACAACACTCCATAATAATTTATTTTGCCATTAAGGCACAATCGTCGCCAATCCAGGCCAAATGATATGTTATGAGATGCAACTATTTTGGACTATAACACAACAACAACAACTATGCAACAACCGTGCAACAAGACATCAAGCCTACAACCAAATATCCATAACAGAAACATGACATTTTGCATACATCATGTACTAACCACTTCAACCTGTTCATGTCAGAGAACAAGTAACATTATCGTTCCTACGAATAAGAATCCAACACATTTTCGCAGAAAACAATTAAAAACAACATTGTCTCTATAATTGAGAACTCAACAGCGTTTTCATGTCAGAGAACAACTAACAACATCATTACTACAAATAAGAACTCAACACATTTTCATATACTTTCATACGGGTAATATAACTACAACTTCTAATTTAATTAAATAGGAACATAATAACAACACCTTCTTAATAAATGGGAAAATAGCGCGTGTCGGCACCGTTTCCCAATTTCCCCCAAAACTAATGACATAACACACTCATTCATACACAGACATGCATTAACCCTTAGTATTTCTCAGGCACAGGTAAACATTAACCCTTAATATTTCTTCAACCTACGGGAACTAACCCCATGATTCAATTCTCTACCTGAAGTCGATCAAGTAAGAGCATAATAACAACCTTTCCTCAACAACTGGGGAATTAGCGCGTGTCGGCACCGATTCCTAACATTACTACATAGAACTAATGACATAACACTAATTCGGCGTGGAAAAACATTAACCCTTAATATTTCTCAACCCACGAGAACATTTACTACAGGAACATTACTACGGTAACATCACTACGGAAACATTACTACGAGAACGTTACTACGGGAACGTTACTAGGGAACGTTACTAAGGTAACATCACTACGGGAACATTAATCCTATGATTCAATTCTCTACATGAAATCAATCATACCCACAGTTATAGAATTGAACCCCACCCTTACCTTTGGAATTGAGGTCAACTCTACGCTTCCGGTTCCCGTTAGCTCTCCGGCGACTCTTCTGCAACTACCGTGAATTCTCTCCGGTGGTTACTTCTTCTCTTCTCAACTTCTCTCGGTCACGATCTCCTTTTTCCTTTGATTTTGGTTCTGAGCAGTTTTAACGTGTTTCCTCTTTCTCCCAAAATCCCTCTTTTATATTTACTCCAATAATAATAATAATAATAATAATAACATTACTATTAATTATTAAATTATCACCAATTATTAATTATATTATATTAATATTAAACTCCAATCGTTATTAATAATTCTTACAGTCTAAGGGCATCCACCAACGCCACTCAGGACACACCAACATAAAAAATGACGCCAAGGAGACTAAATAGTTAAAAGAGGTGTTACAGTACTCAAACATGCAAGAAAATCAGCAAAACAGACCCACTGGCACAATGTTAATCGGTTAACCATATGCGTTAACCGATTAACCACTTAAAAATGGCTGAAAATCTGGAAATTTGTACATGTTAATCGGTTAACCATATACGTTAACCGATTAACACCTTGAAAACTTTGAAAAATTTGAATATTTGAAATGGTTAATTGGTTAACCATATGTGTTAACCGATTAACACTGTGCCAACAGCAGAAAAATAGCAACAGAACAACATGTTCAGCAAATAAGCCCTTATCCGATCAACCGGTTGATCGCATAATCACTTAATCACGAAATTAAACTAGCAAACCATGATTCAAACAGCATACGAACAGATTAACACAACTAAATCATGGATCAAACGGATCAAATTAACCATAAGCTAATCAAAGATGAAAATCCACATGATTATGCAAATAAGCTAAAAACAAATTCGGATCCAACCTTCGGAGTGGAGATTTGCTCCGGTTAGTGTTGATTCAACTGTAATTGAATAGATCCGATGCTAGAAGTCCGGAATACTTCAAGATCCACACAAATTCTTGTAGTAGCAATGAAGATCCTTCAAGATTAAACCAAATTAAGCCAAATAATCACTTCCAAAATCACTTCCAAGTTCATATCCAATTTTGCACGAAATTTGGATGAGGAAATTGATCCAATGAAGGTGATGGATGGAGGTTTGAGCTTAATAATTCATTGATTCCAAGTAAGAATCAAAGAATTCAATGGAAAAGATCTTTGGTGAAGGTTTTGGAGATTGGAAAATTGAGAGAGAATGAGATCAATTTAGAAAATGAGTGAATTATGAGTGATTAGATGTGTGAGGTTGAAAGAATGCAGAAACTTACTTGATATGGATGTTGAAAGGTTGTCGCCGGGAAGAAAAATTCCAGATGTCGAGCAGAAACGATCCAAGTTGTCGGGCAGAAGTCTTGTAATGTTGAGCAGCTACAAACAAGCGAATGAGCGAAAGGACGAGCCAGGTCAACATATATATACCCCTAGCACGGGAAACAAAGCGTCGTTAGACACTCAAGTGCCTAGGCCATAACTGTCAGAGGAAGACACGTGGCAACCCTCCACCTTTCCTACGTCTCTTTAACTTCTTCCTTTGACCACGGGCATCTCCTCGACGTAAGTTCACCTAGCCGATGCGATCGCACCTTGCCCGACGGGGATCTTCCCGACAGATAAATACGCGGACGCCATTCTCTGCTCAAGTCATAGCTCACCCGACCGTGAACAACGACTTATGGGGCTACTGTTCTGGACTGGACCGACGCTTAGCCCATAACCAAGCAGACCCAAGCCCCAATGAGGCTGGGCCCAAGAATACCACTCTGACGGGCATAAGTCCCGTCAAGCACCACCTCTCCCCGTCGGGCATAGGCCAACAGCTGTCGGGCAGGTCCCTCGCAACTTACCAGCCAACCTCTCCCCCCCCCCCCCCCCCCCCCCCCGTGGTCGGGCAGAGTCTAGTATTCTCGGGGAGCTCCTCGGGCTGCCCCACGTCCTCCACGTGTCCCTCACGCAGGGAAACGTCATAAAGTAACTACCCACGTCATGAAGATTCAATTTTCCTCCTTCAGGATAGTGTGGAACAGTTACCCTAGGGCAAAGACCACGTATTGGTCTTCACGATGCCACATCAGCCTTAGCAGTTACTAATGCTGGGTCTGGCATCCCAACCCAGTGCTAGGTAACCGTTGGCCCTGTGCTGGGGGCTCACTATAAATACCCTCTTCACTAGGGAGTCAGGTAACTTAACTCTCTTACTCTCTCTCTATACTTGCTTCCACTCTGCTCGACACTTACTTTGGCATCAGAGTGTGTTTCAGGTACACCCCCTTCTCGTCCTTATTCCTTGTGAGCAGCTCGTCGATCAACGACGTGTGGCAGGTCATTGTCCCCCTTCTGGTCAGGTACGATCAATAACGATCTGCTAATTAATCATACAAGTCATCACAAACATCCATGCAGTAGGTAAATGACTACAACTCAAATATTTCACCAAGTACTACCATGAGGTAGCTCTGGACGTTAGCTTTCTAACGCTTCAAAACTCTCATTTGGACCTGAGGAATAAAAGATACGGCCAAAATCGTCGGATAATATAACAAAACAAAAGCGTACTTTTCACCATTTGGCCTATGACAATCGATTGTCATGAGGTTGACAATGGATTGTCATCAAAACACATTTCACTGCTTACTTAACTAAATCACTTTTCTATGCATGACAATCGATTTTAATGATTTGACAATCGATTGTCACTGTGTTATTTTCTTAAAAAAATAGTTTTTACACACGTCCTTCTTCTTCCTCCCTAAATCATTATACATGAACCCAACCAATTTTTCCCAAAAAATATTCAACTCCAACATGAATTAAATAGTGAAATCACGTTACCCCTAACCATTACATGTTATGTAACACCCCAAATTCTTGGAATATTTATTTAAAATGAATATTCGCATTTTTGGTGATTTTCGGTGGTTGGTGGTGTGATTATTGGAAATTATGGATTTTGAGTTACTTATTTCAATAATAGTATGTAATATGAATATATTGGTATTATTATTAATTTAAATAAATATAAGTGAATTAAGGGTAAAATGGATATTTGAGGAGTAGTTAGTGAGGGTGAAGTTGGAAAGAACAATTTTAAAGGCCCAAAGTTAGGTTTAACAAAAAAGAATTTTGAGAGAATTAGGATTCATTCTTGTTAGACTGTAAAAAGGGAAGAAATAGAGGTTAGAGCTCTAAGGAATAAGATTGAGGCAAAAGCTTCGCAAGGTTTCCAAGAATCAAAGAGAAAGGCTTAGAGTCGACAATTAAGGTATGGGAAGTATTTCCTTCATTGTTTCAATATGTGATTCAATGTATTTAAAGCGGATTTAAGGAAATTAGGCCTTCATAGCCAAAATCTATTGTTGAGGTTTTAACCGTATAGGTATTTGAACTGATGGTCTGATAGGTTTGAGGCTGATTTGAGAGTAAAGGAAATTAGGCCTTTGTGGCTAAATCTGTTGTTGAGGTTTCAACCCTGTAAAGTAATTGAATAGTGAGAACTCTAATGACCGTTGTGTAGTTGTAAGGATTTTATGGGAATTTGAGGTGTAAATATGATACGAGATTGGCCTAATAAGTCGTAGATTTTGTGCCTATATCGCCGTAATACCTTAGAAATAATTTAGGGATGCTTTTAAAGCATTGGGGAAGGAAATCGTAGAGGTTTTTGGTCTGGTTTTGGTGCTGGTGCGTAACAGCGATTTGCTGTAATCGCGAGTTATCACGGCGAACATTCGCCCCAGATTCGCACGACGAACTTGCTAGCAAATGTAGCAGAGTTTCGTGAATTTTGATCTTACACAGTGATAACTTGATATTTTAATGTCATGATTTCCTTGATGAATTACCATGAGTATAACTATGATTACTATGTGATTAATATATGATTGTATGATGATTCCTATGAGTAATTGTGATGATTTATGATGTTGTGGCCTTTGATGTTCCTCGATGATTATGAGGATGTAGAATATGAAAATGATGCCATTTTATATATTATTTTCTGTATTGATTATTATGAATCATTTTACTCACCCTGCCTGTTTGAATGTTGCCTCCACGTGGGTAACGTGCAGATGACTAGGTTTACCTGTGGATGTTGTCGATGACTTTTGAAGTTTTTGGGTCGTTGGCCATTGTGGTTGACTTAGAGGGTTTTACTCTAATAGTGTAACATTGGGTTGGGGTATTTGAGTCAAACTATATTTTATTGAGTTTTTGTTATGTTGATTTCCTTGAGGAGCAATGGAAACTTTGGATTTGCCTTTTTGAGTTCTGCTGCCATTTGAGCACTTTTGAGTAATATTTTTGAGTAATTTTGGGACAACTCATTGTTTACGGAGCATTGACTATATTTGAATTTTTGATAAATGTGCGCCCTTTTGAGATGAATTTATTTTGTTCAATAATTTACTCTGATAAATATGATTGATTTGCCATTATATTTGTGGGGTAGAAAAGGTTGTTACATTAGTGGTATCAGAGCAGGTCGGTCCGTCCAGCCAAGTTTTTATGTTGTTAATCCCCTGTCAATCAATAGTGTGAGAACACTGTTGGATGAGTCATTTTCTTCTAACCCTATTGGTGGTTGCAGATGGCTGGAAGAAATGATCGTGTTATTGCTGATGCTCTGGAATCGTTTGCCTAAGTGATGGCCCAAAATGGTCGACCTCCAGATGAGTTTCGTGTTTTGGGGAAGTTCCAAAGGAACAATCCACCAACTTTTATGGGCACTCATGATCCCGATGGTGTGCAGAAGTGGATGAGAGTGATTGAGAAGATTTTCCGGGTTATGGCGTGCACTGATGCTCAACAGGTGCAGTTTGGTATGCATATGCTAGTAGAGGAAGCCGAGGACTGGTGGGATAACACTCGTCAGAGATTGAGAGGTGTTGGCATTGCAATAACTTGGACTGTGTTTAAGGAAGAATTTTTGAGGAAGTATTTTTCTAAAGATGTTCAGGGCAAGAAAGAGGTGGAATTCCTTGAGCTGAAGCAAGGGAATATGATTGTGGCTAAGTACGCTGCAAAATTTGAGGTTTTAGTGAAGTTTTATCTGCATTACAATCATGCTAACGCAGAGATGTCGAAGTGTCTCAAGTTCGAGAATGGGTTAAGACTAGGGATTAAGCAGGGATTTGGGTACCAGCTGATTCGTCGGTTTGAGAAACTGGTGGACAAGAGTAGAATTTATGATGAGGATAGTCGAGCTCGATCTACTCATTACAAGCAGCTGAGTGAGAAGAAAGAGAAAAGACAGTATAGAGGGAAACCGTATGTGAATTATGGTGATAAAGGGAAGTAGAAGGCTTCAGATGGGAAAAATTCAAGTGGGGGAACGACTACTGCTCCAAGCAAGTGTCATAAGTGTGGCGAGCAAGGTCACCGTGCTGAGGTTTGTAAGGTGATGAGATGTCATCGTTGTGGCAAGAGAGGTCATAGAATTACTGACTGCAAGGATGAAGCTCCGACTTGCTTCAACTGTGGAGAGAAGGGTCATATTAGTACCCAATGTCAGCAGTCGAAATAGACTGCTACTGCTGCTCAGACGAACGGCAGAATGTTTGTTTTGAGCGGTGCAGAAGAACCCAGGAGATATAACTTAATCAGAGGTACTTACTTTATTAATGATGCTGAATTGATTGTTATGATTGATACCGGTGCTACCCATTCGTTTATTTTGCTTGAATGTGCTATGAGGTTGAATTTGAAATTATCTTCTATGGTTGGAAGTATGGTTATCGATACCTCGACTAATGGTTATGTGACTACTACGTTAGTCTATTTGAGCTTCCCTTTGACTATCTATGATAATAATTTTGTGATGGACTTGGTTTGTCTACCTTTGCATCGAATGGATGTTATTCTTGGAATAAACTGGTTGGAGTTCAACTATGTTCATGTCGATTGCTACAGCAAGACTGTGAGGTTCCCAGAGTTTGGTGATTATGGAGAGCTGATGTTTGTATCTGCTAAGCAAGTAGAAGAACTCTTAGAAGATGAAGCTCAGATGTTTGAATTGTTTGCATCACTTCAAGTTGATTATGAAGCAGTGAGTGTGGAGCTACCAGTTGTTCGGGAATTTCCAGAAGTGTTTCCAGACGATGTAAGTGACTTACCTCTTGAGCGTGAGGTAGAGTTTACTATTGATGTGATATCGGGCACTGGTCCTGTGTCGATGGCTCCTTATCGGATGTCTACATTTGAGTTAGGAGAATTGAAGAAACAGTTGGAAGATCTGCTTGAGAAGAAGTTTATTCGACTGAGTGTTTCTCTGTGGGGTGCTTCTGCGTTGTTGGTGAGGAAGAAAGACGGTAGCATGAGATTATGTATGGATTATCGATAGTCGAATAAAGTGACGATTAAGAATAAGTATCCACTTCCGAGGATTGATGATCTGATGGATCAATTGGTGGGCGCTTGCGTGTTTAGTAAGATTGATTTGAGGTCTGGTTATCATCAGATTCGCGTTAAGCCTGATGATATTCTGAAGACAACTTTCAGGACGAGGTATGGTCATTATGAATATACGGTGATGCCGTTTGGTGTACCTAATGCACCTAGTGTATTCGTGGAGTATATGAATAGGATTTTTCATCCTTATTTGGATCAATTTGTGGTAGTATTCATCGACGATATCTTGATATATTCGATGTCCGAGGAAGAACATGCACAACATCTAAGAGTTGTATTGCAGGTTTTGAGTGACAAGAAGCTTTATGTCAAGTTGTCCAAGTGTGAGTTTTGGTTAAGGGAAGTGAGTTTTCTTGGCCATGTGATTTCTAGTGGAGGGATTGTTGTTGATCCATCCAAAGTTGATGCTGTGTTGCAGTGGGACACTTCGAAGTCTGCTACTGAGATTCGAAGTTTCCTTGGCTTAGCTGGTTATTATCGTAGGTTTATAGAAGGCTTTTCGAAGTTAGTGTTTCCATTGACTCAGTTTACTCGAAAGGGTCAAGCTTATGTGTGGGATGTTGCATGTGAGAAGAGTTTTGTAGAACTCAAGAAAAAGTTGACAAGTGCTCCAGTATTGATCTTGCCAAATTCGAGTGAGTCTTTTATAGTGTATTGTGATGCATCGAAGATGGATCTTGGTAGCATACTGATGTAGAATGCTCAGGTTGTTGCTTATGCTTCTAGACAACTGAAGGTTCATGAAGGAATTATCCTACGCATGACTTAGAGTTGGTCACGGTGGTGTTTGTGTCGAAAGTTTGGAGACATTATCTTTTTGGGTCTAGGTTCAAAGTGTTCAATAATTATAAGAGCCTGAAGTATTTGTTTGATCAGAGAGAGTTGAATATGAGGCAGAAGAGATGGCTTGAACTTCTGAAGTATTATGATTTTGAATTGAGTTACCACCTTGGTAAGGCTTATGTTGTAGCTGATGCATTTAGTAGGAAGTCCTTGCATATGTCGATGCTTATGGTTCGAGAGTTAAGACTGATTGAACAATTCATAGATATGAGTCTAGTGTGTGAAGAGACTCCTAACAGTGTGAAGTTGGGTATGTTGAAGTTGACTAGTGGTATTCTCCAAGAAATCAGAGAAGGTCAAAAATATGATTTGAGTTTAGTGGATCGTCTCAAGTTAATCCACCAAGGTAATGGGGGTGATTTTCGGGTCAATGAGAATGGCATGATGAGGTTCAGAGATAGAGTGTATGTTCCAGATGTGCCAGAAATTAAGAAGAGTATTCTTGAGGAAGGTCACAAAAGTGGGTTAAGTATTCATCTGGGTGCCACAAAGATGTATCAAGACTTAAGGAAATTGTTTTGGTGGCCAGGGATGAAGAAGGAAGTGGCTGAGTTTATGTATGCTTGTTTGACTTGTCAGAAGTCGAATATTGAACATCAAAGACCGTTGGGTCTGATGCAATCGTTGAATATTCTAGAGTGGAAATGGGATAGCATTTCTATGGACTTTGTGACAGGTCTACCGAAGACTTTGAAGGGATATGATTCAATTTGGATGATTGTTGATAGATTGTCCAAGTCGACTCATTTTATACTGATGAGAATCAATTATTCGTTACAGAAGCTGGCCGAATTGTATATTGATGAGATTGTGAAACTGCATGGTATTCCTTCAACTATTGTGTCTGATAGAGATCGGAGATTTACATCGAGGTTTTTGGAGAGCTTGCAGACAACTTTGGGATAGTCATTTGCATCAAGGTGGATCATGGGATAGTCATTTGCTATTGATTAATTTTACCTACAACAACAGTTACCATTCTAGTATTGGAATGGCAATGTATGAGGCATTGTATGGTAGGAGATGTAGGACTCCTTTGTGTTGGTATGAATCAGGCGAGAGTGTTGTACTTAGATCTGAAATTGTGCAAGAGACGACTGAAAAGATCAAGATGATCTAAGAAAAGATGAAAGTGTCGCAGAGTCGTCAGAAGAGTTACCATGATAAGAGAAGGAAAGCACTTGAGTTCCATGAATGAGATCACGTGTTTTTGAGAGTTACGTCGGTAACTGGTGTTGGCCGAACTTTGAAGTTCAGAAAGCTCACACCGCATTTTGTTGGTCCGTATCAGATTTCGCAGAGGGTGGGAAAAGTAGCATATCAGATTGCTTTACCTCCGTCGCTTGCGAATTTGCATGATGTGTTTCATGTGTCTCAGTTGAGGAAGTACATTCCAGATCCTTCACATATGATTAAGATGGATGATGTACAAGTGATAGATAATTTGACTGTTGAGGCATTTCCAGTTCAGATTGATGAACGAGAAGTGAAGCAACTGCAAGGTAAAGAGATTTCCTTGGTAAAGGTGGTTTGGGGAGGACCAGCTGGAGGAAGTATGACTTGGAAGCATGAGGATCAGATGAGGGAGTCGTATCCGACTTTGTTTCCTTGAAGTAATTTTCGAGGGCGAAAATTCTTTTAAGTGGAGGAGAGTTGTAACACCCCAAATTCTTGGAATATTTATTTAAATATGAATATTCGCATTTTTGGTGATTTTCGGTGGTTGGTGTGATTGTTGGAAATTATGGATTTTGATTTATTTATTTAATTAATAGTATATAATAAGAATATATTGGTATTATTATTAATTTAAATAAATATAAGTGAATTAAGGGCAAAATGGACATTTGAGGAGGAGTTAGTGAGGGTGAAGTTAGAAAGCCCAAGTTTAAAGGCCCAAACTTAGATTTAACAAAAAAGAATTTTGAGGGAATTAGGATTCATTCTTGTTAGACGGTGTAAAGGAAAGAAATAGAGGCCAGAGCTCTCAGGAAGAGGATTGAGGCAAAAGCTTCGCAAAGTTTCCAAGAATCAAAGAGAAAGGCTAAGAGTCTTCAATTAAGGTATGGGGGAGTATTGTCTTCATTGTTTTCAATATGTGATTCAATGTATTTAAAGCGGATTTAAGGAAAATAGGCCTTCATGGCCAAAATCTGTTGTTGAGGTTTTAACCGTATAGAGATTTAAAGTGATGGTCTGATAGGTTTGAGGGTGGTTTGAGAGTAAAGGAAATTAGGCCTTTGTGGCTAAGTCTATTGTTGAGGTTTCAACCCTATAGGGTAATTGGATAATGAGAACTTTAATGACCGTTGTGTAGTTGTAAGGATTTTATGGGAATTGGAGGCGTAAATATGATACGGGATTGACCTAATAAGTCGTAGATTTTGTGCTTATATCGCCGTAATACCTTAAGAATGATTTAGGGATGCTTTTAGGGTATTGAGGAAGGAAATTGTAGAGGTTTTTGGTCTGGTTTTGGTGTTGGTACGTAATAGTGATTTGTTGTAATCGCGAGTTCTCATAGGGAAGAATGCTTTGCACGGCGAACATTTGCCCCAGATTTGCACAACGAACTTGCTAGTGAACGTAGCAGAGTTTCGCGAATTCTGATCTTGTGCAGTGATGACTTGATGTTTTGATGTCGTGATTTCCTTGATGAATTACCATGATTATGAATATGATTACTATGTGATTAATAAATGATTGTATGATGATTCCTATGAATAAATGTGATGATTTCTAATGTTATGGCCTTTGATGTTCCTCGATGATTATGATGATGTTGAATATGAAAATGATGCCATTTTATATATTGTTTCCTGTATTGATTATTATGAATCTTTTTACTCACCTTGCCTATTTGAATGTTGCCTCCACGTGGGTAACGTGCAGATGACCAGGTTTAGTCGTGGATGCCGTCAAGGACTTTTGAAGTTTTTGGGTCGTTGGCCATTGTGGTTGACTTAGAGGGTCTTGCTCTGATAGTGTAACATCGGGTTGGGGTCTTTGAGTCAAATAATATTTTATTGAGTTTTTGTTATGTTGATTGCCTTGCGGCGCAAGGGAAACTTTGGATTTGCCTTTTTGAGTTCTGCTGCCATTTGTGCACTTTTGAGTAATATTTTTTAGTCATTTTGGGACATCCCGTTGTTTACGGAGCATTGACTATATTTGAATTTTTGAGAAAGTGCGCCCTTTTGAGATGATTTTATTTTGTTCAATATTTTACTTTGATAAATATGAATGATTTGTCATTATATTTGTGGGGTAGAAAAAGGTGTTACATGTTACAAAACTTATTTTCATCATAATTCATGGTAATCCTTCAATAATTTTAATAGCAAAATCATCATCAATCATGAATAAACTAAAGTTTTCACATCCTCGTTAATGGCATAACCTTATGCGTACATATTCATGATCATTCACACATGGATTCAATCATAACAACACATATTAACACAAGATCAAACAATCCACTTTCATAATTTCATTATATAACAATCATCAAAAGAAAACCCGGAACCCTAGTGAGATTAAGGACTTATCATCACTACCTTATCATGCAATACACCTAATTGGTATCCCTTTATCCCTCGTTACCTTAATTTTTCAGCAAAAGTTCCTTAAAGTTCTTTAATGAAGTCATCCTTTAGCCCTAGCATTTGTCTCTTCTCACCACAAAGTTCAATTTTGTGTAAAAACTCTTCAACCTCTCTTCCTTCGAATATAACTTAGGATTGTCTACATATGTCTTCCCAAGTACCTCATTAACTCTCAATTTTCTTAATCCACACTATTTCCCCAACTCCCTAACTACTTAAATTCTCCATATTGGCCCAATTCTATCATTTTACTACTTTATTTAATTCATTCAAATAAAATACTATTTATTCTAATAATTAATAAAATTCTAATTAATTATAAACAACTATACCAAACTCTTACTCTCTCTATACCTATACTTCAAGGACACCCACCTCCACCACCATACAACAAATAATTAAAACATTAACCAATTTAATTAAATTATAAATAATCCAATTTAATTAATTAATCGAATTTGGGATGTTACAACTCTCCCCTACTTAGAAAAATTTTCGCCCTTGAAAATTAGCTGGAGGAAACAAAGTCGGATACGACTCCCTCATCTGACCCTTTAGCTCCCAAGCTATGCTCCCACCTGCTGGTCCTCTCCATAATACCATCACCAAGGTAATATCTTTGTTGTGCAACTGCTTCACTTTCTGATCCTCTATCCGCATTGGCGAAGCCTCAACAGTCAGGTTCCCTCTCACTTGTATGTCGTCCATTTGGATCACATGAGATGAGTCTTGAATGTATCTCCTCAACTGAGACACATGAAACACATTATGAAGATTAGCAAGCGACAGTGGCAAGGAAATCCAATAGTCCACCTCTCATATCCTATGCAAGATCTAGTATGGACCAATAAAATGTAGCATAAGCTTCTGGGACTTCATAGCTCGACCAACATCGGTTATTGGAGTAACTCTAAAAACACATGGTCCCCCTTTTGGAACTTAAGTGCTTTCCTCATATTATCATGGTAACTCTTCTGACGACTCTGCAAAGCTTTCATCTTCTATTGGATCATCTTGATCTTCTCAGAAGTTTGTTGCACAATCTCAGGTCCAATTACAAAATTCTCACTAGATTTGTACCAACATAGAGGCGTCCTACACCTCCTACGGTACAACGCCTCAAATGGGTCAATTCTTATACTTGAGTAGAAACTGTCATTATAAGTGAACTCGATCAGCTGCAAGTAGTTATCTCGAACACCTCATTATTTTAGCACATAAGCCCTCAACAGATCCTCCAAGGATTGGATAGTCCTCTTTGTTTGACCATTTGTCTATGGATGATAAGCAGAACTCAAATTTAGCTTAGTACCCAACACCTCTTGCAAATTATGCCAAAACCTCGACGTGAACCTCGAATCTCTATCTGACATAATGCTCGACGAAATACCATGCAAGATAACAATCTTCTCCATGTACAAATCAGTCAATTTCTATAATGGATAACTTATCTTAATCAGTGCAAAATGAGGCAATTTAGTTATTCTATCAACCATCACCCAAATAGAATCACATCTCTTTGTCGTCTTCGAAAGAATTGTCACGAAATCAATGGAAATGATAGCCCACTTCCACTCTAAAATACTCAATAATTGCATCATACCCAATGACTTCTGATGTCCAACCTTCGACTTCTGACAAGTAAAACAAGCATACATAAAATCAACTACTTCCTTCTTCATTCATGGCCACTAAAATAACTTCTTCAAGGCTTGATACATTTTAGCGGCACCAGGATGAAAACTCAACCCACTTTTGTGACCTTTTTCATGAATACTCTTCTTAATCTCAGGTACATCCGACACACAAACCCTGCCTCTGAACCTCATCACACCATTCTCATCAATTTTGAAGTCACCACCCTTATCTTGATTGATTAACACAAGTCGGTCAACCAATTCCACATCGATCTTCTGACCCTCTTTGATCTCTTCAAGAATACCACTTGTTAGATTCAACATACATAGCTTAACACTACTAGGAGTTTCTTCACATACCAAACTCATGTCTCTGAATTTCTCAATCAATTTCAACTCTCTAATGATCAACATCTACATATGCAATAACTTTCTACTTAATGCATCAACTACAATATTAGCTTTACCCATATGGTAACTCAAGCCAAAATCATAGTACTTCAGAAATTTAAGCCATTTCGCTTACTCATATTCAACTCCTTCAGATTAAATAAATACTTCAAACTCTTGTGATCACTGAACACCTCAAATCTGGAGCCAAACAGATAATGCCTCTAAATCTTAAACATGAATACCACATTTGCCAACTCAAGATCATATATAGGATGATTCCTTTCATAAGCCCTCAAATTTCTAGAAGTGTAAGCTACCACCTAATCATAATGCATTAGCACACCACCTATACGCATCTTCAATATGTCACAATATACAATAAAGGAATCACTTAGATTCGGAAAAATTAAAATTGGAGTAGATGTAAACTTCTTCATGGGTGTAGTACCCAAAATTTGCCTCATCGTTTATTGGTTTACTGGCTTTTGTTTCTCTGCATTTTTGCATTTTTGGATATCATAACATTGGTTCTCGAGACATGGGATCAAGGTATTTCTGTGGCTCAGGGTTCCCTTTTGTTGCAAGAGTTCAAACAACGAGCATCAAAAGGCTCCGACATTTATTTTGCCCAGCGATTGAGCAGTCGATTTTCATTCTTTGCAGCAAGTTATTTTCAGCTCAGGTGACGGTGTACAAGCTATCTCAAGCATTCTCACAATCATAATATCCAAGGGCAAGTTTCAGAGGCTTAACAGAGCTCATAATAGGTGGCAACGAGTGATTATACAGGATCCCCTCTATTTTGCGCCAAATTGGACATTTTTTGAATGTGCTAACCAGTTACCTCAAGCGCATTTTGCCAAGAAATTTAAATTTTAAGCATTGCAAGTTTTCCAATCATTCTCAACAATTGATTTCACATGATCATCATTGGAAGGATCTAGAATTGTTTCAATTTTCATTATTTCCCTCCAAATTTCAAACACTCCATTCCTAATTCCACTCCTAATTTCCATTCCAAATGCTAATCCACATTCTAAACCATATTTTTATTCCAAACCTAGAGCTTATTTAAGTGAATTTGCTCCAAACCTCACACAATTACCTTCATTTTTTTTCTAGATTTCACATTCATTCTTGAGAATTTACTCTCAACTTTCTCTTAACTTTTTCACTCCCAAAACCTCCATTAAAGCTCTTTCACTTTAGTTTATTGATTCTTCATTGGAATCCTAGAATTCTAGAGCTAAACCTCGATTATTCATCTCCATTATCTTCAATTCACCATTCAGTTTTCGTTTGAATTGATATCTGATTTTGGAAGCTAGATTGGAAGTAATTTTTTGAGTCAATTATGCTTGATCTTGCTTGTTCTTCATTTCTACCATAAGGAAGCTCTTGGGATCTTAAAGATTCTCTGGGTTTCTAGCTTGGATCTGTTAATTTTAAGTGAATCAACACTTACCAAAATAAATCTCAGCTTTGAAGGTTGGTAATTCAAGATCTAATTCAGTTTTGAACTTATTTGCATAATCACAATGTAGATCCATGGCTTTTGATGCATTTTGATCCACTTGCGTGATTTGGATCTTGGTGATTTGTGATTTCATTGTTTGATTGTGTTTACATGATGCTTGATCACTGATTCTTGATGATAAATTCGTGTTTAATTGATAACATGTTCATATGAGTGATTGGATAAGTTGTTGGATGCTGAAAAATGATTTTAAAAGCTGATATTCTATTTTTGGTTCAGTGGTAACCAGTTACCACATATTAGGTAACCGGTTACCCTTCACAAATTTCACATTCCAGGCTGTTTTTACAACAGGTAACCAATTACCTAATTATGAGTAACCGATTACCACTGAACAGAGTGCCTTGTTTTTGCATTTTTCTTATTTTTTTGGTATCCTTTTCATATGTAAACTTCATGGATTGATTTGATGCATTTATGTGGATTGTTTTTGACATATTTCATCATTCTTTAATGTTTGATCTCGATTCTTCAGCGCGTAACTTTTGGTTTTCGTTTTGAGTGTGTAACATGTTATTGTTGCTTGATTAATGCAATGATTACATGCTTTGCTTGCTCATATCATGTTAATTGTTTACCATTGTTGATCACTTTGTTGGATGTTTGATGCACGTTTGCATTTATTTCCGATTCCGCTTTGTTGCGTGCTTGTTTGATTGTTCGATCATTCAATTTGATTTGAAAAACATGTTGATCTTATTGATTCTTGTTGATGCAATGGTGTTGATCAATTATGTTTAATTATTGAAGCATGTCATACTCACATGATCTCTATCCATGATTGGTGTTTGTTTATGATTAATTGCATTCAAGCTTGCTTGCTGCCTGCTTTTCACAACTGTTCTTTTTCTGAACTTGCATGCTATCTTTGCCTTGCTTGCTTACTGTCTGCCTTTTTACACCTGCTTTTATGCTGAAATATGTGCTGTTATAGGCTGTCTTACTTGTATGCTGGATTTTATTGTTGTTTTGTGCAGGAGGCGCTGTTGTAGCTGTTGTTTTAGCCTTGTTTTCTTGTTTTTGCTTTGTCTTTGCATGTTCCGTTAGGTTTCGTATTCCAATTTACTCTTCGATTAAATTTGGAGTAGGATAGACATTAGGATTTTAATCCATGCATGATAACAAGTAGGCTAGTCCCTTTTAACCTCAACCTTAGGTCCAACTTTTGCATGCTAACATTAGGATAGAATCTCCTTTCACTTCCTGACCTTAGGACCACTTTGCATGACAATGTTAGGGCCGAGTTTCCCTTATACCTTTTGTGCCTCTCTTTTCCCATCTCAAATCACATTCTAACTCATCTAATAAACACAATGAACAGTGTACGCTACGAGCCTTAAGCACATGGGAAATGATGAGTTAGGGGTTTCTCCTCACTTTTTTAGAGTGTTTAGCATATGCCCTTAGGGCGATATGTGATGCATTCGCTACTATGTCATAGTCTTTAGTGCAACGTGAATCACAAAGCAAACTAATTCACTTCACTAAAACTCACAAACCAAATTCAAACCTTTTTATCCTTCAGGATTTGTATTTCAAACTCATTTTCAGAAAAGAGTACGTTATTTTTCCGTTTTCCGTTATTTCTGAACTATGTTGACTCTGACTTTTCCATTGCATGAGGGAATACGTAGGCATAGGGCGGCGATGTCCTATCGAGTCTCTTTCTTTTTTATTTTGTTCTCGTTTCCGTTTAGCAGTAGCTTATAGATAAACACACCCTTTGATTAAACAGCAAGCGTGGATCCAATTGAGTACAACGACGTGAGGGGTGCTAATACCTCCCCCTTGCGTAACAAAATCTCGAACTCAAGATTTGGTTACGATGAACTTGTCTTTTCCCATTCTTCAAGTTTTCTTCGACTGTTTCCTTTCCCTCTGTTTAGGATAAATAACATTTGGTGGAGACTCTTCTGTTTTTCCGCCGGGTGTTTTTCGTAGTTGCGACAATGGATACTTGAAAACTCTCTTCAAAATGCACATCCCAAACATAGGCCCGCCCCTTTAGATTCAACTGAGTCAAAGGCAATACTAACTTTGAAAAAATTTCAACAAACTCCATGTAGTAACCAGCCAACCCAAGAAAACATCTAATTGAAATAACAGACTTTGGAGTCTCCCATTGTAACATAACATCTATCTTTGATGGATCCATGATTATACCACCACTAGAAGTCACATGACCAAGTAAACTCACTTCTCGCAACCAGAAATCGCACTTAGACAACTTCGCGTACAACTATTTCTCTTTTAAAGTTTGCAATACAGCTCTCAGATGCTCCCCCTGTTTTTCATTTGACTTTGGATAAATCAAGATGTCGTCGATGAATATAAACACAAGTTGATCTAAGTACGAATGTAATATTCTATTCATGTACTCCATGAACACTCCATGTGCATTAGACACACCAAACGACATTACCGGATACTCATAATGACCATAACTCACTCTGAAAGTAGCCTTCAGAATATCTTTCGGCTTCACACAAATCTGATGGTAACCTGAACGCAGATCAATCTTGATAAACACATAAGCACCTACCAAACGATAAATTAAATCATGAATCCTTAGAAGTTGATACTTTTTCTTTATAGTCACCTTATTTAGTTGTCGTTAGTCAGCACATAAACTCATACTACTATATTTTTTCTTGACTAGAAACATCGACGTACCCTACGATAACACACTTGAACAAACAAATTTCTTCTCAAGCAGCTCTTCCAATTACTTCTTCAGTTCACCCAACTCTGAAGCATACATACGGCACCATCGACATTGGACTAGTACTAGATACTAAGTCTATAGTAAACTCAACTTTGCGCTTCAGCGGTAAATCACTGATATCATATGGAAACACTTCTGAAAAGACAAACACCGTCACAATTCACTAATCACAGCTTTACCCTAGGCCTTTATAGAAGTTAATATCATAAACACTGTAGCATTATCCTTCATGAACTCATTCACTTACTTAGCAGACACAAATAACTCATCACTTCCATCAAACTCTGAAAATGACACCACCTTGTCGATACAGTTGATATGAACTTTGAATCTTCGTCTTCAACAATCTCGAGAAACAACACTGACTTATCTGACAACCTGTGCTTTTGTAAACAGCGGCACGACAAATCAACTCTTCACACCTGAAACATCTTAGAGAAGCAGAAGCTTATCCCCCACTTGTTTCAATCTCGCTTTTACTGACAAGCAGATAGAAAAACAAATAAGCACCGATAGTGTTTCACACACATGTAGCTTACTGGGGAACAACCAATATTACAAATCCTAGTCAGACTGACCGACCTGTTCTAATACCATTATGCAACACCCTAAACCTTGAAACTTATATTTTAAGAACTACACGATAATCTAAGGTGTCACCAAATAACAAAACCTTTAACAAAATAAACATTTAACAATCAATGAAACATTACAGCGGAATTACTAACGTCAATCAACACTTGTCATCACATGCTCACCTTCACTTAAGATATCATTTTGGCGAAGTCGTTCATATGTCAATTTAAATAAAATAGTCACAACAAGACATTTAGTCTTAAACTTCCACTTAAATAAAATATTTTCAAAAACCAGAGTCCTCATAAGCAACTCTCAACAACTCCAACATATAACCAATTAAGGGTTTAAACTCCAACAAAACATAATAATCAAATAAGTTCCCAACCCTGATGTTACAGAATCAGAGCAAGACTTCTAACAACAAAAACTAAAGGAAGTAACTCCACGAGCTAAATTCCACTTATAACAGCAAACTCTAATCTTGAGTATCTGCAAAATATCCATGGTGGACAACATGAAAGAAAAGGGGTGAGAAACAACAAACCAATATAAACAATGTAAATAATGTTAAGGTAGAGAGCATACAACAAGTACACATTTAATTACACAATCAATAATCATATAGTCTCACATCATTCACAGCAACATGTAAATATACACAATCAATCCACAATATAATGAGCAATCAACTACATATGCAATCATGTATGCAAATGTACTCGACAACTGACTCATTATGCATACGGTACCATTCGCGAACACTCAGGTTTATCTCGGTTCCGATCCCCACCATAGGACTAGAGCACACCAAATCACTACCATCACCATAGGTAACGCTTCATCGTCCCTCATCTAGAATTGGCTACTCACTCTTGATCTCCACCATAGGACCAGAGCACACCAAAGCTCGTTATCATCACCATAGGTAACGCTTCATCTGACGCCCCGATTCTGATTTCCAATTTTGTTGAGTCTTTTGATTTATTTGGGTGATTAATATTTTAATTGTGAAATTAATGTGTTAATATGTTATGTTTGCATATTATGTTATTTTACCGATTTTGAGAGTTTTTGGGGAAAATAGATTGGAGGGTATTTTAGACATTTCTTATTTAATGATAAGATGAGATATTTTGTGAGAAAATGGATTAGTAGATGTTTGGAGAGAAATAGAATAAAAAGAGATATAAGTGGAATAGAGGAAAGAAAAGAAAAGGATAGAAATAGAAAGAAGAGAAAAGGAAGAGAAAGAAAGAAGGAAGAAGAGAGAAGAGGAGAAAATAGAGGAAAAGCTTGGATAGCTCAAAAACAACATCTAGGATTCGATTTAATTAGGTAAGGGTGTGAAATCTTATTATTTTCTCAATGTGTATGATTATGTATGCTTTTGTTGGATTGATTTGGATTGTTGGGGAGTTTTTACCCATTTTCCATTTTTAGGTCGAAATGGTTTAATCGATAGAAACCGATGTTTTAACGGTTAGAATCTGTAATAAGTGATGTAGTTTAGTCGAGGAATGTTAGACTAAGACTATGGAAACTTGTTGGGATTGAATCGGGTGATTTTTGGACCTTGTGACATTTTCGGACAGTAGAGGCTTTTGAGAGATCGCAGAGGTTCGCTAAGCGAGCAGCTAGCGAGTGGTTCGCAAGGCGAGCTGCTAGCGAGCGAGTAACAAATGGTCCCAGACTTAGACAGAACCAAAATGACCCTTGTTCGCTGGAGCGAGTGAAGTATCGAGGGTTCGCTAAGCGAGCTAAGCGAGCTGGGTAGCGAACACTTCCAGTAGCAAAAAGGCAGGCTTCGCTAGCACGTTCGCTAGGCGAGCCAGTAGCGAATGATCGCTATGCCTTCGCTAGGCGAGTTAGCCAGCGAGCATGACAACATTGTTTTATTTCTATTGTTCCCATCCGATGTTGATACTTTGATTCTTCAACGCATAGCTTGTGTGCTGTATTATGATATGCTATGGGTAGCCATATGGCGTGAATCCTAGATTGTGAAATGTGGCCTTGTTGGCAAATATATGCATTGCTTAAATTAATTAAAAGTGCATGATGATTGTAATGGAGTTCGTTGCTGTTTGGCGCAATATTGTGAATGCATATTGATTGTATGCGATTGTATGTGAAGCACCATGATGCGTATTCTTGTGCATTACTTGATAAATGTAATGATGATGTGTGAAAGTATGAATACTTTGATTATTATGAAATGTGTTGTGTGTACAATCATATTATAATTCTTGTGTGATGAATTATTTGAGAATGCATAAGATTAAGATGCGGAAACGATCTTAAGTGCATTTGTTTGTTGATTGGATACACATCATTTGTTGTCAAGAGGCAATACTTGCTAGTTTCGTGAAGACTAGTGACTTGTCCCAAACCTATAGTGGGGTTTGAAAGCTTAGGGAACGGGCTTTTGTTTGTTATTGGTCTAGGGAACATACCCGATTTAAATGTAAAAACCGAAAAATAATAACAAGTGTTGGTACCACATGGCATGAGTTGCATTGAGTCACATGGCATAGGTATAATTGTTGTATGAAGTATGCATATGTGTATGAATTGTTGAACTTAGAGTTGTGAATTGATGAATAAACATAATTGTAAATTTTTATGTGGAAATGAGTGAATCGTGGATGTATGCATGATGAATGTGCTTGGTGATTATCCATATAGTTGTATATACATTGTGACATATATGGATGACTTATGGTGAGAATGTTGATTATGTGTATTCTAAGATTGTAGATATATATAATTATATGCATTGATTATTATGATAACATTTCTCACCCTTCTGCTGTTTTATGATGCTCTATGAGGCATTGTAGAGTAGGTATGCTGGAGGTCTTTTTGTGAAGCGTGTCTTCATTCTTTTGTCGGCCAGCTCTGATATATAGCACCGGGTAGCTAGGATATATGATTCTTTTGTGATACGTTGTATATGTATCTTGCTGTGGAATGTTTATGAAAACATGAATTATGTTGTGGATTAAAGTAGATGATATATATGTATATATGTTTAATGATTATCAATATTTAGATGTTTCCGCTTTTATACCGTGTTTTAATTATACTCTGATGGATTTTTAATTTGTGCCTAAATGATTTATTTGATTTATTGAGGGTATAGAAAGGGGGTGTTACACTTCACTAGTTCCTCACTAAAATTTTCTACTCGCTCCCGATCCATACTACTGGACTATACCACATAAAAACTGGATCGAAGTTTGTACACCATGATGCATGACTCCCAATAACATGCATGTTTACTAAAAGAATCACCAATCTTACCATTTATGCACAACATCATTCATCATGTGTAACAATTAATCAATGTTACCACATAAATTAACACAACAAACAAAAGAAACTCAAGAAATTTAACTTCATAAGCATAAAGTATTTCAGAGTTGACTTTGCCTTGAGTATCAGAAGTTCTAGTTAAGCATTCATTCATGTTACTTCACCAAAAGAACAACACATCATCATATAAACATAACGATTCGCTAACTAATCATACAAGTCATCATAAACATCCTTATAGTACGTAAATGACTACAAGTCAAACATTTCACCAAACACTACCATGAGGTAGCTTTGTGCGTTAGCCTTCTAACGCTTCTAATGACATCTCATTTAGACATACAGAATGAAAGATATAGCCAAAATCGTCGGACAATGCAACAAAACAAAAGTAGAAATTTCACCATTTGGTCTATGATAATAGATTGTCATAGGATGACAATGGATTGTCATCAAAACACAATTCACTACTGACTTCATAAAAATCACTTTTCTAGGCATGACAATCGATTGTAATGTTGTGACAATCGATTATCATCGTGTTAATTTCTAAAAAAAGTCAGTTTTTACACACGTTCATCTTCTTCTTCCTTCCTAAATCACCATACACGAACCCAACCAAAATTTCCCAAAAACTAATCAACTCCAACATGAATTAAACACTAAAATTATGTTACCCCCAATCATTACATGTTACAACACTAATTTTCATCATGATTCATTGTAATCCATCAACAATTTTAATAGCAAAATCATCGCAAAATCATGAATAAACTCAAGTTTTCACATCTTCATCAATGGCATAACCTCACACATACATATTCATGATCATTCTCACATGTATTTAATAATAAATAACACATATGAGCACAAGATCAACTTATCAATTTTCAAAATTTCATCATATAACAATCATTAAAAGAAAACCTAGAACCTTAGTGAGATTAAGGACTTCTCATCACTATCTCATCACGTAATACACCTAATTGGTAGCCTTTTCTCCCCTTTTATCTTTATTTTTCAGCAAAAGTTCCTTAAAGCTCTTCAATGGAGTCTTCCTTTAGCCCTAACATTTTCCTCTTCTCACCATATAATTTTGTTTTATGTAAAAACTCTCCAAACTCTCTTCCTTCAAATTTAACTCAGAGTTTTCTACATATTTCCTCCCAATCACCTTATTAATCCTCAAATTTCTTAATTAACATTATTTTCCTAACTCCTTGCTCCCCTCTATTTCTCCAAATTTTCCACATTGGTCCAATTCTATCATTTTACTGTTTTATTTAATTAAGTCAAATAAAATACTATGTATTCTAATAATTAATAAAATTTTAATTAAATCTAAATAAATATATCAAACTCTTACTCTCTCTATATACCTCTACTTCAAGGACATTCACTCCCACCACCACACAACAAATAATCAAAACACCAATTAATCCAATAAAGTTCTAAACAATTAAATTAAATTAATTAATCGAATTTGGGGTATTACAGTACCATTCATGGATAACACATGTTTATCTCGCTCTTGAATCCCCATCATAGGACCAGAGTACACACAAATTTCTACTAATCACCATATAGTAACGTTTCAGTAATTCCTCATTGAACTTAGCTACTCGCTCCTTAATCCACACCATCGGAACAAGACACGCCAAAATAGCTACTAATCACCATATAATAATGATTCTCTAATTCCTTATTGGAATTAGTTACTCGTTCTTGAATCCACAAAATCGGACCATAGCACACCAAAATCTGAACCAAAGTTCGTACACCATGATGCATTATTTTCAACAATGATATTCAAAAATACATATGCATAAGTGGCCATCCATCTGGCCATGCACACCACCATAAATGTCAATTCAATAATTCCAATAAGCATACATTCAGACACATAATATCACCAAATTATCACCATTCATAACTACGTATCATGTCCACACCAATATCATACACCAATAATACATAGGTTAAATAATCAACACCTCAACAAGAATTAGTCGTTATCATAACTAATTAATTCATCATTACTAATCATGCATATACAATTAGCCTCATAAAGTCTCACCATAGGATAGTACTACGCGCTAGCTTTCCAACGCTTCAAACTGCGCCTCCATTGGAGTCACGTTGTTCAAGTTATGGTTAAAACAACTAGTGAACCAATCAATTACTATAACAGATCAATCAATTGACACAGAGGACCAATCGATTGTCCTTAACTCTTTGCCATAATTTTTTTTCCAATTTTTCAAAGGGGCTAATACTTTGCCCTGGGGACCAATGGATTGTTCCAGTGTTTCTGTTCAAATTTTTTTCTATTTTGAAAAGGAACCAATCGATTGCTTGCCCTTGTCAATCAATTACTTACTGTAAAATTTCCAAAAATCTCACGTTTCAGCAGTTTTAATCATTTTAAAACCCCATCCAAATATGCTCTAACATATCTAAACAACTTATTTCAAAAATCTAACTTTTTACACCAATTATTTATTATAACCACATCATATACACCAATTAACATGCAATTCTCACTAATCTCTACATCAACAACTATTTTACCAGATGAGGGTACATAGGCACAAGACGACAAAGTCATGGCGAGCAACCTTTCCCCCATTGTCGCTATTGCGAAAAAAGGTGTCGGCAATGACAAAAGAGTCGCCACCTATCGTTGTTTATCCCAAAGGAGGGAAAGGAAACGATCAGGAAAAACCTAGCAAAAAGGGAAAAGACAGGTCATCGCAATCAAATCTCGGGTTCGGGAGTCGGTTACGCAAGGGGAAGGTATTAGCACCCCTCACGTCCGCCGTACTCGACGGGATCCACGCTTACGTTGTTTATCTAATAGGGTTGTTTATCTATTTAACTAAAAGTTATGGGTTAAAAGAAAAAAACGACTCGACAGAGCATCGCTGCTCTGGGCCTACGTATTCCCTCGTGCAATGGGAAATTCAGAGTCAACGTAGTTCGACTAACTACGGGTGAAAGGGGAAAGGTTGCTTGCCAAGACATCGCGTCTTGTGCCTACGTACTCTCAACAGGTATGAGAGATCAGAGTGAACGTAGTTCGGGATAAAACGGAATACATGTTTGTTTAAATGTTTTTACCCGAGTAGGGTTAACAGATAGTTCTAGCAGTTGGTGTATGCAGCTCGCTCGTTGGAGACTTAGGCGTTACCATTTGTAATAGAACTAAGAGTTAACAACACTCTTTTATCTGAAAAGATTTTCCGCTAATTAAAGACCCCACAGGGCAAAAGAGGTTTGAATGTTTGTTTTTGTCTTTTATGAGAAATGTTTTGAATGAATGTTTGTAATTCATATCGCACTAGAGACTGTGACTTAGGAACGAAAGCGTCGCATATCGTCCAAAGGACATACACTAACACTCTAGATAATTGAGAGGCAACCACCCAATTTTCATTTCCCAAGTAGCTTATGGCTCGTAACGTACAATACTCATTAGCCTTTATTAAGTGTTTTGTTATTGCTTGAAGATGATAAGAGAGAAAGGACTCTAAGGGGCTAATCAAAACCCTAATGTTGTCATGCAAGATGGTCCTAATGTTGAGTTTAGAAAGGGAATCTATCCTATATATTATCATGCAAAGGATTCAACCTAAAGTTCTATCATCAATCCTTAAACAAGGAAGTGAGAGTCCTAAGGGAACATTTCAAAGGGAAAGAGAAACACAGCTATCAAGCATGTGAAATAGGAATGTAAATAGATGCACATGGAATGCAACAATACAAGCAAGGGAGGATACCTCAACCTTTAATGCAAACATGAGATGCAAACAAAAAAAGCACACAAGTAAAGGGAGGCAACCCTCAACCTTTAAATGCAAACATGGAAGTGAAAAGAGAAAGCTATCAAGCCTACCCTACTTCTAATGCACAACATCACACAATCATGAAGATGGAAGGATAAAAAAATGAAGGGAATCAAAGTGAAACAAACTCACTAAGTCCAATGTGTATCAACACAAGAGTCCACAAAGGCTCAACTTCTTTATGGAATGCACAGAATTCCTCCTCAGGAGGAATTAGGCTCTCACAAGAAGGATCCTAAGAGTGTAGGACAGATAGGAAGGAATGAAGAGAATGATGATGGGAAGCAAAGTAAGATCCACAGGAACTTACTATGGCACTCAACCAAGTTCATCATACAAGTATAGTCCTCAAAGGTTCTACCACTCATGGAATGCACAGAGTTCTTCCACAGGAAGAACTAGGCTCTCACAAATGGGATCCTTAAATCATAGGACTATGAAAGGAATGAGGATAAGCATAGTGAAAACCAAATGGAATCCACTATGTTTAATGTGCATCAGCACAAGAGTCCATCAAAGGCTCAAACTTCTTATAGAATGCACAGAATTCCTCCACAGGAGAAATTAGGCTCTCACAAGAAGGATCCTAAGAATATAGGACTTGGAGAATTAGAAGAGAATGAGGATGGGAAGCATAGAAAGAACCACAGGAACTTGCCATGGCACTCAACTAATCCTATCACCTTCAAAGAGTAGCCCTCAATGGCTCAGCTTCTTTATAGAATGCACAGAATTCCTCCACAGGAGGAATTAGGCTCTCACAAGAAGAATCCAAAAGAGGCCTAGGTTGTGAACCAATTAGGAGCATGGTTAAGGCTTGGGAATGCACTTGAAAATGCCTTAATATGCTTAGGGTATGGATAGGGGAGAATGGGATGCTCAAGCATTGCACAAGGATCACCTAAAATGTAAACTATGTCAAAGGCATGGTTGAAACTACCCTAATGAAGGTCAGAAAGCTAAAATCTACTAAAAATAGTAAAACACATCTAAAAATTCTAAGAAAAATCCTAGGGGACTCCTCTGGTCTTAGGGACCAGGGGTCCAAAAATTGGGAGGAAATTCTAATTCTAGGTAGGTTAATGGAGAGCAAAATCCTAGGGTGCTCTATGGGCAAGGCAAAGAAAAATGGGTCTAAAGAACTAAACCAAAACCTATCTTAAAGGCATCTAAAAAATAAGGGAAAATACTCCACTATCACCTAATGCCTCAAGATTAAGAACACAAAAAATCAAAAGTTTATTTTATGTTTTGAGCAAGAAAGAAAATCAGGAAATGAACATGTCAATTTTTCATTTATTAAAAGCACATAACATGAAAAATATACAATTAACTGGAAAAAGAATTATAATGAAATTAAAAAATATGACAAATTAATATACATGTCAAGGTATACAAACATATTTTTTTCATTATTTATTGAATCAAGTATCATTTTCAAATGAATTAAAATGAAACAGAAAATAAAATGGAAATAAAAGAAAAAGAAAAAGAAAATGGAAAATGTTGTGGTGTGTTTAGTAATCCAAACACGTGCTATTCCATGGGCTTCAGTGCCAGGGGGTGCGAATAGTAGGGAGGCCCAGTCAAACTTCTAAAGTCAGCTAAATGCAAGAGTTAATCATAGCCACACACTTACGAGACCAGTCAACAATCCAATGGCTGTGATGTACGCAACTGAAACACACCGTTTTATTTAAGTGTGATCATCCAAATCTTGGCCACACATTAAGTCCAAAGTCAAGCCATCCAAGGGACCGAATTATGCCACACAATCAAGACCAACTCAGTGTAAAATGCAGTTTAATTAAGACCATCAGATCAGGTCCAAGTCAAAAGGTCACGTAAGGATCTAAAGGCCATGAACACACCACGCACTTGTCTTTGTTTAAACAAGAAAAAAGGGGGAAACGTGCAGACGGTGGCCAGAGGGATCTCCGGTCATCTTCTCCGGTTGCTATGAACAGTGGCATCTCCAAAAACTCATCAAAACCTATAATTTTTTATACCAATCGAATCGTCTCCTCACCTAGGTTACTAATCCATGTTTCAATTTCATTTGTAACCTATAATTAACTCAAGCCGAATCTAACAAGTTTCAATGCTCAAGTCACAAAAGTTCAAGAACTTGCACAAGAATAAAACAGAAATGATCTACTATCCATGGGCATCAAGAATATGCAAAAATGGTGTGTGAATGATTCCTAAACAGAGAGTAATGGTGATTGGAAGCTTACCTAGTGGAGAGCTTCCACTGAGCCTTGTTCTTGCCTTGATTCTCTTGCTAAACCATCCAGAAACATTCCATGAACTTCAATGAAGCTTCTGCAACTCTTAATTTTGGCTGAAACTTGATGATTCTCCAAAAACGATTTTCAATTTTCATCCATTTTTTCTCAACCGTTTTCTGTTATTCTTCCCTCCAAAATCCATTCTGATGCATTGTGAATGATGAAATGATTATATGGAACGAATTTGGAATGATCAAAAGCCCAATTGAAGCTTGTATGGACCAATGCAAAATCCAAGTTTCTTCACTTTGGAGCTTTGTGATTCTCTCCAAAACAGAGTTGCAAAGCTTTGAGTTTGACTCATACTAGTTGCTTATGATGCAAGGAACATGAATGGATGAGATTGGCTCCTTGAAAGTAGATCAATGGTGAATTTTGATTATGTTACTTCAAGGTGAAGTAACCATGAATTTAGCCATGGAAATGACCTAAAATTGCAATTCTGGTTTTGCCATCATTCTTTGGACTCAAAATATGCACACATATGAATGAAATTGGTGTAAAATGAATTGGATCCAAACTAGCCCTTTTCAAGTGTTCCTTTATGGAAATTTCTTCACCAATTCTCCAATCCAAGCCAAAGCAATGATACCTTGATGTTTGGTTGAGAAAATGATCCCATTTGGAGCAACTTTCAAGTTGGAAAGATCTTCATTTGAATTATGTAAGGTGGTGAAATTGACCTATAATCAAAAGTGACCTATAATCAAAGTTTCCCAAAATACCCTTGCCTTGCAAGCTTCATATCTTGAGCTCTACAAATCCAATGAAGGACTTCTAGTACTCTTTGGAAATATGATATCATGAGGAACAACTTTCATGTTTGGGTCAAGGATAGGAGAGACCTCCTTCTAGGTCAAAAATGGCATGGAAGTTGGTTGACTTTCATGGACTAACATCACATTCATCTGATGATCTGTAACTTGTTTGCCTCATAATATGAGTTCTAGAAATCAGATGAATGACTTCTAATACTCAAAAGAAAGCTAGAAACGAGCCCTACAAGAGTCATGTTGGTGTCAAGATGATATGAAACTTGTATCTTGAGTTATGTGGTCTTGAAGTTAGGCACTAAAATAGGGGATTTTACATTGTCAAGCTTAGAAACCCTAGCTTAGTAACTTCTCACACTCTTGATTCTTGATGAATTGATCTTGGAATAATCTCTTAGGTGTCTCAACACAACATTCCATGATAACAAAGCCTTGGAATTGAGTCTTAATCTCTTTCCAATTCACTGTTTACTTAGGGTTAACCAGATGAAAACCCTAGTTGCACCACCTTTGGTTGTGGCCTCTTGTACTTTGCATAATGGCTTGTCCAAACTCCATAATGACTCTCAAGGAATCCAATAAGCTTTCTTAATTCTTTACATCCACATCCATGGATTCAAAATCATCTGATGATCTCCCATGACCTTCAAGTTAGGAGATATGCACACTTGTATCCACCCCCTTCTCCAAGGGTCTTTGACTTCTTTTGATAGACTTGATGAGAATGATAGCTTGAATAAAGCTTCTTGATTAGCCTTAGAACCTTTGGTAGCCTCCTCCTGCTAGGCACATATCTTGATCCCCTGCAAAAATGACAATGCAATACATATGTTAATGCTATGATGAATACAATGAAACATGACCAGGTAAAGAAGAGGTTGGGCAAATTTTAGGGTGCAACAGCTGCCCCTATTCAAACGGCTTGGACCTGGCTAGGTGAGAAGCGAATAGCTTTCAGACAATCAAGTTAAAAGACGGTTGAATACCAACGAACTCGGAAATTTGCCAACCGCACAAACTGAAAAGGAATAACAGTCTTCGGAAAAAAATTTGAACATGATGAACGTCTCGAACACTCCGTTGGGGAAAAGAGACTTAGTCAAGTAACCTTGCTGAGGAACTACATGATAAAACTGGTGTCGTGGTTCGAATACTACGTGGGCTGAAGGGTAGCATGTCAAATTGTCAGAATCTAGATATTCAATGAACACAACGAATCAACGAAATCTGTCGGAGCCTAGATACTCAACAAAATGAGGAATACATCATCAATTGAAACTAGCCGGAGTACGAACACTCAACGAGATAAACTGGAACAAACCGGAGCCTAAACACTCAACAAGATAAACTGGAACAAACCAGAGCCTAAACACTCAACGAGATAAATTGGAACAAACCGGAGCCTAAACACTCAACGAGAGCAACGAACGAACCAGAGCCTAAACATTCAACGAGAGAACTAACAAACCAGAGCCTAAACACTCAACGAGATAAACTGGAACAAACCGGAGCCTAAACACTCAACGAGATAAACTGGAACAAACCGGAGCCTAAACACTCAACGAGAGAAACGAATGAACGAACAGGAGTCTAAACACTCAACGAGAGAACGAACAAACTAGAGCCTAAACACTCAATGAGAGACGAACAAACGAACCAGAGCCTAAACACTCAATAAGAGAACGAACAAATTGGAGCCTACACACTCAACGAGAGATGAACGAATGAACCGGAGCCTAAACACTCAACGAGAGAAATGAACGAATGAACTGGAGCCAAGACACTCAACGAAACAACTCCTTACTAGGGATCTACCGGAGTCTAGAAATTCAATGGTCAAGAGGAATACGTCATGAACTGAACACTCACCGGAATCTAACTATTCAACGGAGCAGAAGTACCATCACAAAGTTCATCAGGATTAGTGTACCCAACTGGAGTCTGGACACTTCACGGGTAAAGCATAATGCCACACATTGAAAATTCACCGGAATCTGGATACTCATCGGAGAAGTCGGGGCCTGAAAGTCGGAGCTTGAAGATCACCTGTAGGAGATAACAATTACCTGAAATCAGGAAGGTAACAATCTGGCTTATGTTTCAAAATGCAGATGTTTGAAAATGGCGTAATGCTCCACGAAATAGAAATGCTACGCATTTGGGTAGATGCTATGCACAATGCAAAATGCAAAGGAACCGCTCCAGCAAAATAAATGCTGGAGAGACGATGCCAACTCCGCTAGGGAAAGAAACGATCCTACTGGGGATAGCTTACGCATGCCAATAGCAATTTGGACTTATGCCGAGGATGCGAGCCTGAATGGCTATCTCAGCTGGGGAACATTCGATGAACGACTTTCCAAAATACGAACTCTTCTAGGAACATAGACGAATCCTTTGGGGAGACAAAACAGCTTGCCAAACAGCCACTCTCACCTGCTAAAGAGAAACAAAGCCACGACTGACCTTCCAGGATACGGCCCTCTTGGGGAACTGTAAATTCGGCCGAGGATAGACAACCAGACACTGGAATTGATCTTACTTGCTAGGAAGAATACAACTCTGCCGAAGACCTTGGTCTAAACTGCTGAGAGTTGAATACTTACAGACAATCTGCTGGGGAAAACCGTGTGCTCACCCACTGCTGGGAAAAAAATACCACACCTGCCGGGCGGAAGGAACCCTGATCTCGACTTGCTAGGGAGTAAGCATATCCCTGCGATCTGTGGGGATTGGTTGTGTACCGACCAACTTCCGGGGACAAAGGGTACATACTTGACTGCTCTTGTTATATTGCGTACCACTCTACTGGGGGTAGAGATGCAGACTCCAAATGCTGAGGAACGAACTCTGGTTGGGGAGAATCTATCTCCGCTTGGGGAGACAAATCAATGCTCACAGTCTGACATTCAGACTCTGTGGGGAAATATAACTGAATCTGCTGAGGAGTAGGCTCAATACTCCGCATATGCCTCTACTGAGGATTTGATGAGGATACATTTCTGACAGATGCCCCAAGGGTAATGACCTTGCAAAAATGATCTCTGGGACATTTTATCCTGAATAGAAAAATTTTGCCATGAAACAAACTTGATATGGCTTGCCCCAGAATTTGTAAAAGCTTTTGATAAACTCTACGGATATGGAGAGGAACAATTCCTTTGCTTTCAATTCTTGCCCCAGCCTGTAGGATCTCCGTAACATATTCCTTGAAAGGATATCTGAAATCTCTGTACTCTGGCGGTTTGATATGAACGACCTCAGTGTTTTGAACCTCACAGAGGTACTCTGCATTAATTGTCCTCTGGTCGCGACTGGCTTTTGTGCCCCTAGGGTGGTTTGCCCCAGTCTTGCAATGACTTTTCCCCCTGACTGGAAGATTTGGGGAGCAGTACCCTTGGCTGCGAGAGATTCATCAAATCTCGACCTGATTGCCCCGGATTAACTGACTTTTGGATGGTTGAATCCCATGATACGATCATTAGATATAGCTTGCCCTGGTTTACCGGAGTGTTTAGGAATCCTGCATTCTATCCTGATTAAACTTTCCATTGTGGAAACTTTCCTGTTGTCAAGCGCTTACTCGCAAGTAAAATGAATTGTTTTGCACAAAAGATATATTAAATGCAATGCATATGACAGTTTTGAAACCCAAGCATGTTCACTGGAAAAAAAAATTTGTGACATATAATGTATGAATTACTTATTCAAAATGTCAACATTAATACAACATTGCAAGAGGAATCCTTTCTAGGAGTCAGTATCGATGCGATCTTTACCAGAGTATGCTTTCGAAACAAACCTGCTTCAGTTAGGACTTTTCAGGTTGTAACGTGGTTAGGTTCACGATTTAAGAAAGAAAGGATAAAGGCTCAAAATTTATTGTAACCCACCCGTTCTCCTTGATGTTCTCTGATCCTACGTTCAGCTAATTCGACCTAAGCGTTTTACCCCTTAAGGGTTGAACGACAGGAGTGACGATTCGGGAAACCACATATTTTTTTTGGAGTGACAGTCACTCGCTTTTCGTCTTTTGGTGCCTGGAGTCACACGATTTCGTTCTTGTTTGAGGATTTTTATTTTGTAATCCTTTTTGCTTTTTGTTTTTTTGTTTTCCCCTAATTTTTTCCTGGACTAACTCTTTTGAGTTTCTTCGATTTTGAAGTCCAGCGGGGTTCCCTAATTTTTGCCTAAGTCGCTTGTTTTCAAGACTCGACTTAGCGGGCTTTTCTTTTGATTCTTTTTCTTTCTTCTTCTTTTTTTTGTGAACAAATCATGTTACACCGGCTTGCCTGACTTGTTAAGAGCTATTGTGACTGTTTCACTCCTTATCAGCAAGGTTTAACCATTATGGTTTTTTAGGTACGACCTATATAGGTGTGATTTATCCTCGAACGAGAACACTCCTTTTGTAATTTGAACGCTCAATCAAATTAGCCGACACCTACCCTGCCCCAGGTTAAGATTGAGGGTTTTTCATTTTCAGAAAGAAACTCCTACTACTAGGCTCAAAGGGGTTGACAAGGGATTATCTTCCTTATATATCCGGTGTTTGTGTATTTGAAACAATGCCTGTACATCATCAACAGGTTTTTATTCAAAAGCATACGGTCGAAAGCTTACACGTCTTTCGATTTCGTCATCCTCCCCGGATTCCACTTAAACAAGCATTTGAAATAAACGAAAGCAATAGAGTGAACACGAATGGATTAATTCAAAACATGCATATTTATTTCATTATCAATATCAATTGAAAAATAACAAGTTTTACAAGAGAAATTTGCAATTAACAGGAAAGAAACTACTAATGCCAAGAAATGACATGATAAAACACAGATTGCCCGTTTCTAGGAACTGGGCTTTCAGCCTTGACTTGTTGGCCGATCATCCATCTTCAGGATTGTTTGTTGAAGGTAGTCTGATACCCTTCTGATCTGCTTCCAGTGAATTCTTCCACAACATGAACTGTTGAGCTCCCATGACTGGATGAAGGAAAATCATTAATCTTGAATCCCTGACGTGCAATAGAGATCATACCAGAGTCCAGCAGGGCCTGAATCTTGCTCCAGAGCATTTTACAGTATTCGGTCGAGTGTCCATGTGCCCCAACATGGTACTCGCACCGGCCGCTGACATCAAAACCTGGCGGATACAGAGGGACCACTGGACAAATCTTCTGTGGCGCTATCAGCCCAACTTTGATTAGATCTGGCAACAACCGACTGTACGACACCGGCAACTGAGTAAGATGCCTTTCTGGCTTTCTTGGTCTTTGCTTGGTGTGTCGTCCCTGTTGATGGCGATATGAATGTTGGCTCTGACGTGTGGACCTTGGAGATTGCTAACCCTGACCAGTTGAGACTTCTGGACGATGAGTCTAAGGTGTCAGGGACTCCTTTTGTTCAGGCATTTTCATTCTTAGGCTCGACCCAGGCAATGGCAACAACTGCGGGCACGGGGATTCTGAGATTGTAGATTGCAACATATACACTTGGCCCGATGCAGCTTGAGGGGAGAGAGCAGGGGTATCCACCTCATTCATAATACATGGACTTTTACCCTCTAGTATGCTCATGCTGCCCGACGTGAATTCGATCGTCTTCGAGTCAATTAAATCCTGGACCTGGTGCTTAAAAGCTTTACAGTCCTCATTGTTATACCCTAGTGCCCCATAGTGGAAATCACACTGGGCACTTGCATTATAGCTCGGCGGTGGGGTCCCAGTAAGCGGAAACAAGGTTCGGAGCTCAACCAAACGAAGCTGAAGCAGAAATTGCAACAATCGAGCATAGGTCATGGGTATCTAATCAAAGATTCTGGCAGCCTGCCTCAGTCTCTGAGCATAATTTTTACCTTAGGACTATCTTGGGAGACGGACTGTAGTTACTGACAGAAAAAGTCTTGAGCTCTAAGCTGTGCAGAAGATCTCTTAGGCCTTTCATGCCTTGGTATTGGTTCCACAGACAAAAGCGGAAAAAGCGTCTTTGCTACAGCTTCGGGCACTTGGTCACCTTCTTTTCTGAGCACCTTCCTTATCACTTCCATGATCAATCCTACCTGAGTCTTCAACTGCTGGTTTTCCTCTCTGAGCATCTCCTAATCCAGGTGCAACGCCTGCATGTCCACCCTGAACTACCTCATCTGGCCCTGGATTTCCCTCAGCTCTGCTTGAACTTGTTCCATGACCAACTTCTTGACGTCTGAAATTCTGAATAGAAAACCGGATCAAGATAACGCAACCCAGCCTCGAACACCTGTTATGCAAATGAAATGCGAATGTCATGTTCGAGTACTTCCCAAGAACCTGTCTACTCCGATTCATGTTTTACACACAAGGAAAAGATTCAATGCTCAACAGCGAGTCTCGAAGTTATGATCCTTGGAAATACCAGAACATGTATGTCAAATTGCAAACATGTTATGATGATGCAAATGCAAAGATGCAGCAAGGGATCAAGATTGTTGTTGTTGCACCCTAAATTTGACCAACCGGGTCTCGCATCTGGCTCGATGTTTCGACGCATAATCGCATTCGCATCTGCATATTGCATACATTGCATATTTTCATTTGTTTTGATTTTATTGGGATCACAGCTCTCGTCTCGCATTTCAGGTGTTTTTAATCAGTTTAGATAGGTAGAATCGTATTTTTGGGATATTTCGGTGCCCGTTTATTTTTACCGATTATTTTGGCGCGCTCTCGTGGTGTTATGTGTCGTTCGGTGCTTATTTTGCTCTTCTGGGATTTGTTGTGATTTTTCTGGGTTTATTAGATTTTTTTAGAGTATTTTTAGATTTTTAATAGCTTTTAAATCATTTTCAGAATATTAATAGGATTTTTTAATAGTTTTTAAATAGGTTTAAATAGCATTTTTCATTTTTAGAATAATATAGGATATTATTAGTATTTTTTAGATTTTAAATAGTTTTAATATTTCTTAATTCATTTTTTAGAATATTAGATATTAAATAGGTTTTCTATTTTTCAATAGAGTTAATAGATTTTTCTTTTATTTTCTTTTATAAAAATTAAATAGAATTTAAATAGAAGTTAGTAGCTAATTGTTTTTTAGAGTTAATTAGGTTTAATGTTTGATTAGTGGGTTTATTAGAGTTTGTTAATTCAGTTTTTTTCATTTAATTGACCGTTAATTATTCCCATTTAATCCAAATTGTAATCCTGTTATTTCAGTTTTTTGGGGGGTCCTTATGATTTTCGTTTGGGCCCAAAGTCCAATTCGTAGGTCCAATGCCTTTTTGTCCAGAATTTTCAGTTCAGTTTGTCCAAAGAAATATCCAGAAACGTCCAAAGTGATCCAGCGAATGTCCAGATTTTTCCAGCTAAGTCTGGAAGCTTCCAGAACGTGCCAGATGTTCTCAGCTTATAAAATAGAGAAGCCACGTGTTTCTCAAGGGCTGGCCCCACGCTGCATCTCATCCACACGCCACCTCACCATTCCGCTTCCTCTCCTCATGCCACGCCAGGCCACAGGTGGCAGCCATGCACGCCACCACTCCACCAGCTGCAGCCACGCGTCCCACCACTCAGCCCTTCACCGTTCTCAGCCTCCGGCCGGCCTGCATGGCCGGCGGCCACCGCAGCTCACCGGAAACCCACCAACACCCAGATTCCGGCCAACCTGCAACCTTCATCTTCTTCCTCCTTCGATCAACACTCTTCAACCACCATCGAACAACAGATCAACAACAATCCTCTTCAACCTCCGGCGACCACCCTCGACCTCACCAAACCTCCACAACATCATCAACCTTCAACCGATCGTCATCCAGAAGATCATCAGTTCATCCGTTCCTCAATGATTCAAGAACAAAAATTCCAGAAATGCAATCATCATCATCATGTGTTCATCCAGGTTTCCCAGAACTCATCAAGGATTTTCCAGAAGAACAACACGATCCCCAGATCTTCATAGAGCTTCATCAAGAACTCTCAGAATCCACAAACAACCTTCAAGAACGCTCATCAACGAAGAACGCTCCATGAACTCCAAGATCTTCATCAAATGAGCATCACCAGAAATTCATCAGGAAGAATGTTCATCGTGAATTCCTCGATCTTCAAACAGAACCTTCAATGTCATCACCAGGAATCGTCATCTAATCGTCAACTGCATATGCCTTCCAGAAGCTCTTTCGAACGCGTTCATCGATCTCATGGATGGTTCGCTTTCAGATCTCCAGCCTTCATCAACATTATTCAGATCGTCATTCAAGAGTCATAGAACTTCATCAAGCTTGTTCAGAAATCCTCCATCAAGAACCTAATTCATCTTCAATGAACTTTCACAATCTCGATTGTTGTTCTTCTGTTTGAGTGGAGAGAGGGAAAGATGGTGGTAGGATGAACGGAAGGATGGAGAACGAGAGAGACGAGAAGAGAAGGTTGGTGACGGCGCGGAGAAGAGAGAAGAAGGAGTCTAGGTTAGGTTTTTCAGAAACTGTGAACGGAGAAGGAGAGGAAGAAGGTTAACGGCGGCAGCGGCTGGGAGGAAGTTTCTAGGGTTTTCAGCAAGGAGTTGGGAGAGTGAGAAGGAAGATAGACCGTGTGGGCCTTAGGGCCCAATTCCACTTTTTTTGACATACACCCTTTCGTTTTTTTGGCTAAAGGAAGTGGGCCTGAGCCCAACGTTTCTCAACACTCCCAGATCCGCATCTCACCTCCCTCCCTACGTTTTTGGCATGTACTGGGCTGGGCCCGTTACAGTTTTGTTTATTTTTGTTTTTTCTGTTACACCCCTTGTATGGACTGCACCCCCCATCCCCTTGGTGTATTTTCTTTTATATTTTCTTAGTTTTCCATGAAGAAATATGTAGAGAAAAAACAATAAAAGAAAAGAAATAGAAAAAGAATTTGAAGAGAAAAGAAAGAGAAAAAGAATTTGAAGAGAAAAAGAAAATAGAAAAAGAATTGAAAAGAAATACATTTGAAAAAATATTAAAAGAAAAAGAAATAAAAGAAAGAGAAATATTCATAGAAAAATATAGAGAAAAATATTGAGAAAGAAAATATGAAGAAAAAATATGTTGAAAGGAAAAGAAGAAAAAAGAAAAAATATTAAAGTGTCGATTTAATATTTTTAAAGCACTTTTTCTTTTAGGAGATATTTTCATAGAGCTTATTTTCCGATTTTAGGATAGTTTAGAGGCCCATTTGTTAGGGGGGCTATTTTTCATTCGATTTTTAGGATAGAATAGGATAGCGTTTCCTAGGAGATTTATTTTTCAGTATTCACTCATTGTAATCATTTTTCAGAGATTAATAAAACGAGATTTGAGCTGTGGTCCCGATAGTATCCGAACTACAGCTGCTCTGATTCTTCGTACCAGACGAAGATATGTAGGCATAGGATGCGATATCCTAGCGAGCACGCTAACGACTGACTTTGTTGTTCTCTCGCGGCTGTGCGATCGAGACTTTCCCGCTGACGACTAATCGTAACCCTTTTTCTCTCTTGCCCGAGGGCATTTGAGACCAAGCCATAGTTTTGCCCATAGGTTCCCGACCCTGTGAAACCAGTTATTTTTCTCACTGCTGTGTGAGAATGTTTTGTTTAGCCGTAGTTAGTCTGAACTACGTAAAGCTCTGATCTTCCATGCAGTGGAAGTACGTAGGCACAAGACGCGAGGTCTTGGCGAGCCAATTTTCCTTGTAGTCCCGAACTACGTTGACTCTGACTTTCTCTCTTGAGAATACGTAGGCATAGAGTGCGACGCTCTATCGAGTCAATTCCCTTCCGTTTAGATTTAGCAGCCATAGATAGATTGTTTTGCATCCAGTAGACAACCCAAGCAAGCGTGTATCCCGTCGAGTACGACGGACGTGAGGGGTGCTAATACCTTCCCCTTGCGTAACCGACTCCCGAACCCAGGTTTTGGTTACGATGACCATACCTTTTCCCCGTTTTTTGCGAGGTTTACTTCGAGCGTTTCCTTTCCCGCTCTGAGGGATAAATAACGCACGGTGGCGACTCTTCTGTCAGCCGGCGCCGATTTTCGCAGTAGCGACAGCTGGCGACTCTGCTGGGGACTTGATAGTTTCCTAGGGATCCAACGTCCCGAAAGCGAGTCAATTTTGTGGGATCCAACGTCCCTAGAGAGAGTCAATCCTAGCGCTTGTTTGGGGCTTATTTATTAATAGTATCTGTTGCTGTTGGGGTGTTACGGGTGTTCTATGATTGAGTGAGAAGCCGGACCTGGGCTTGGAGTGCACCTTAGACTTAGAGTAGAGATTAGTGGGGGCGTACCGGCTTTGCTTGTACGAGTGTCCCGCGAAATCTACACTCGGACGAGGTTCTTCTGGTTGACTTCTTTTTCTACCCTTTGGGTCGAGGGGGTTGTTTGGTCAGTTGGATTGTCGACTCCGGGAACCGATCATTTGGAAGTTAGCTAAGTGAGGCCTCTTCAGGACTTGATGATGCCACTCCTTCTGGGAATCGTATCGTCAGTTCTGAAAGTCTGTGACGCTGACGACCGCATAGGATGCCGTACCTTGTCAGATATAGGTCCACACCTGTGAGTGGGGGGGTTTTTTTTTGTGCAGGAAACTTGACTTCCAACCTACCCGTTATTCTGGTCTTCTTTTCAGAGAACGTCTCCGTCAGCAGCGCAGCAGTATTCAGATTTTGTGTGGGGGCTGTGGTCCCATTGTTTGCTGCATTTTGCATATCATGTGCATATCAGTGCTGCATTGCATATCATCCTCCAGCTAGCCAGAGTTCTGATCCAGCCTTTGTCTCCTGAAGGTGATTACCCGGAGCTTGGATTGAGCAGCTGTTGATTGTCAGAAGACCTGCCTAGGGGTTGAGTAGATTTAAGCAGAATCAAGTGTCGAAGTCAGCTGAAGATTATTGGTAGCTATGTCTGAAGGCAATTTCCAGTCTCCTAACACCTTGACGGGGTTCACTATGGCGTCCAACCCTCTGTATGATTCTATGGAAGACTTCCCGCAAGTGAACAACGTTGCTGCAGACCAAGTTGTACAGCCTTCTGTTGAGAACCGAGATCGACATGAGCAGTTTGTTGCCCGGAATGAGCGTCCTCCTCCTGTTAACGATCAAGGTGTTGCTTTCCCTGTGATGAATTACCGAAGAGATATTCCAACGGCTGGGATGGTAGATCCAAGAGCTCTTGACGATGGTAGAAGACTCCGAGTGTTGGAAGAGCAAATGAAAGCTTTGAAAGCCAAAGATGCTGTTAACCTGGATGCTGTAGGCATGTGTTTGGTTCCTGACCTGGTGTTGCCTTACAAGTTCAAAGTGCCGAAGTTTGAGAAGTACACGGGAGATAGCTGTCCGAAGCTGCATTTGATGATGTTCTGTCGAAGAATGACTGCGTTTGTGCGAGATGATAAGTTGATGATCCATTGCTTTCAAGATAGTCTGACTGGGGCATCTTTGAGGTGGTATATGCAGTTAGAGAGAACTCAGATTCAGTCATGGATGGATTTAGCCAGAGCTTTTCTGAAGCAGTACGATTATAATCTAGACATTGCTCCCTATCGCATGCATTTGCAAGAACTGTCTCAAGGGGACAATGAACCTATCAGGAGGTATGCTCAGAGATGGAGAGAATTTGCTGCTAGAGTGCGTCCACCGCTGTTAGACCAAGAGCTGGCAAGCATGTTTGTAGATTCCCTACAATATCCGTACTTCAAAAGACTGCTCAGGATTCCGGCAAGTTTCTCTGACTTGGTAGCATTAGGAGAGCGCCTTGAGTACTCCATAAGAATGGGGAAAATTCAGATTACTTCATATGATCAAGCTGGTGAAACTGAATACCCTTGTGACTATCAGAGTGAAGAAGAAGTTGTGATCAACTCAGTCATACCAAAGGTTGAATATCCTCGAAGCGAATCAGTGAATTTTGTTGGTTCACCATCTTATCAGAGATCAGTACCTCCCGTGGCTTGTTATACTGAACAGACAGCCGTGCCTGAGGCACCATATCAGGAATCTTATGTCGCTTCCATTGCAAAGCAGCAAACTCGTGGCCGAGGTTACCAGAATCAGCGTCAGAATCAGAACAGACCTCGCAGCAACTTGGAACGAAGGAATGGTCCTTTTCACCCAGTGCCTATGCCGTACAGCCAGCTGCTACCATCTTTGATCCAGAAGTCTTTGGTGGAGCCTAAAGCTCTTAAGCCAGTTCCAGAACCTTACCCTCCTGGGTATAATCCCCACGTTCAGTGTGGTTATCATGGTGGCTCTCCAGGGCATTCGACGGAAGATTGTAAAGCATTTCAGGCGAAGGTACAGCAGTTGATTGATCAGGATCGCATTTCCTTTCGAGAGGGGTTTCTGTTTGTTCATCCCAACCGTTCAGCTGTCTAAGCTCGTAGACTCGGAAGGTATTCTCCAGCAAAAGCCAGTGGTTCAGATAGGCAGGCGCCTCAGCATTGGCAGTTCTCAGACCTTTATATCATTTGCATTTGTAGTTTCTTTTTCTGTTAGTTACTACCTGCTTTTAAACATTTGTATGTTTCGAATGGTGATAATAATAAAGTGACTATGCATTTTTCTGAATTAATCATGTCGCTGTCACTCATTTACTGCATTGCACTGACACTTGCATTTTATTCACCCCACTTTATCCCTGTGACTAGCAAAGATTGGAGGGAGGATGACGAAATAAACTCATAACCGATGATCGCATGCTTTCAGATAAGACCGTACCGATGACGTACAAGGCATTGTTTCAAATCCCCTAAACACTGGAGATATAAGGAGTTAGTCCCTTGTTAACCACTTCGAGCCAGGAAGTAGAAGTTTTTTCGGACTGTCAAACCCTCACATCTTAACCCGGGGCAGGGTAGTTGTCAGTTAGCTTGACCGAGCATTCAAGTCTTACAGAGGAGTGTCGTCTTTCGAGGACCAATCAGTTTATACCTTTCAAGAGGTCAAATCTCACCAATCAGGAGTGAGACAGTTACAATCCTTTCGGAGCAATCAAGGCAACCAGTGTCACACGACTTTGTTCCAAAAGAAAGAAGAAAGAAAGCCCGCTAAGTAAAAAGAAAGAAAAAGCTAGAAAGCTAATACTTAGGCAAAAATTAGGGCATCCCGCTGGACTTCAAAAGAAATCGAAAAAACGAAGGAACTCAAAAGGAGTTAGTCCAGGAAAAAATTAGGGAATCAAAAGAATGAAAAAGAGGGATAAAAAGAAATTTTCCCCAGCAAATCACAAGGTCGTGTACACAGACACCGAAAACGAAAAAGGAGTAACTATCACTCTAGAAGAAAAGCTTGTGAATTCCTTAACTGTGGTTCTTACCATTCAACATACCTCTCGAAGAGGCGAGTGCTCGTGCCAGATTAACTGAACCTTAGGATCGGAGATCATCACGTAGAAGGGGTGGGTACAAATCAAAATTTGAGCCAAATATCCTTTGTTTCACGAACCGTGAACCCGACCACGATACAACCCTTAAAAGACCTAATTGAGGTAGGGTTATTCTGAAGCGCATTACGATAAGGTTGAGTAACCTGACTCCTTCTTGACTTGCTAGTCACATCCTTGTTGTATTTTTCACTGATCACGTACGCACTACGTTTGAACTTTGGTTCATTCGTCACTCACAATCATATGCATGTAAATGAGTGACAGCTCAAATTTTTTTCAAAATCTGCATAACCATTGCATTAAGATTACCATTCGTGGACAGATGATTCTAATTGCAGGTTAGTAGTTGGCATGAAAGGAATTCCAGGGAATAATCAAGCAGGACTGAGTAATTCAGCAGTCTGAACCAGAATGGTGTATGTTGTGAAGCCTTGTGAATCAGGGGCATTATCTTCCAGTGAGTTCGGAATCAGTCAGTCTGAGGACAAGTCCTGAAGCTCCAGTTGATCAGGGGCATTTTGTTTGAGAAGCAGTTGATCAGAAGTGCGTCTTCTCGAGAGCCAATCAGGGGCAGTTATTCAGAGCGCTGAGATTCGAAAGCAGATGCTTCCGGTGGATAATCAGATCGGGTTAAGTCGCTAGAACGCTCATTCAGGGGCAAGTCATCGCAGAGAATGTTGAAATCAACTGGGTTGATAGGTGTCTAATGGAGATTGAATTCTTTTGTCGTATAGATACCGGGGCAAGTATTCTCGAAGTCTTCTCGTAGCAAGCTGTTCAGAGCAGGTACTCCCAAGAGTTAGATTGGGACAAGGTGAATGCACCGGGGCAAGTTGTGCAAGCCAGTCTTGTTATCCCCAGCTGAGTTAGACTGGGGCAAGTTGTTCAAGTTTGTTTATCCCCAGCCGGAGTGGAGTATCGGGGAATCATGTCAATACCCTTATCAAAACCTGAACCTTCCAAATAGAAGTCGTGTTGTCGTTGGATCATTATCCTGCAGTGTAAACCTGTTGCGTGTCAGTAACCAGTCGTTTCCAAAGTCCAGTTCTCGCCTGGCAAACCGGTAACCAGTTATCGTCTGGCCCACCCTTCCGTAAGCATCAGTTCCCGTCCTGGTGCAGTTTATTGTAAGCAGCAGTTCCCGTCTGGTGCAGTTTATTGTAAGCAACAGTTCCCGTCTGGTGCAGTTTATTGGTAACCAATTCTCGTTTGGTCACTGTTTCTTCAAGTGTTGTATCAGTTCTCGTCTGGTACATGTCGTCGCGTAACCAGTTCTCGTCTGGTCATCGTGTGTTTTACCCTATGTGTTATACCAGTTCTCGCCTGGTGTACGTCAGCTTTCAGCCAGTTCTCGCCTGGTTGTCTATACCTCAGTCTGTTATTCCAGTCAGCCCCGTCTGATGTTCAAAAACACAAAAACCAAATCAATTCTCGTCTGATAACCTATTTCCCTATCAGTTCTCGCCTGGTAGTCTACCTTTGAATACTAGTTCTCGTCTAGTATTTCCATATTTTCCACTGTGTACATAATTCGTGTTTATCCTAAACCAGAAAAAAACAAAAAACCTAAAGGTATCTGACACAGTATTTCCCAATGACCCGCATGTTGTCATGTTTCCCGATACGAAGCTCGACGGATGCCAGCGCTCCGAGTAATGTTTGAATTCCTTGTGGATGTTGTTAAATCAGAGTTGCCACTCTTCAGCAGATGAAAGTTGCTTATTATCCCCGGAAGAGTCGAGATTGTCTTTTACCCCGTATCAGCGTAGGATCAAAAGTATCTTCAGCAGATTAAGATTGATATCCTTGAAAGTAGGAGCATTTCCAGCAGTGTGCTGCACGCAATCAACCTCAGTTTGGGTCAATCCCCGCAGAATCAATTGTCGGTGGTTTGAAGGAAGCATCCCCGAGCAGAGTTGTTTTCTTTCCCCAGTGAAGTCGTCAAGCAGGGTTGCCTTTTCATTTCTCCAACAGGGCGGTTATCCCCAGCGGATTTGGTTTCTCGTTTCCAGCATTTATTTTGCTGAGACGATCCTGTGACTTCAGTTCATCCCCAGTAGAGTTGGCGTTACCTTCGACATTTATTTTGCCAAGTGGTTTTCAGACCTGGTGTTCTCTGGCAGCTCGAGCCTGCATTAGCATTTGCATATCTAGTCATTGCATTTATACAAACATGTAGTATTTCCATGCCGTCTGGGCATTGCATTTTCAAACAGAACGCATAGCATTTACATGTCATATAGGACATTGCATCATTATCAAGCATACGCATGTCGAAACATAGACCAGAATGGTTGCCTATTGGATTTCGAATTTGTTCACCTGCAGAGTTGTTTGGTTCAGCTTCTCGACTTCCCCAGCGGAGTGATTCTTCATTTGGTTGTTACGTCAGCATCCGAAAAAAAAAAAGAAACAACAACGAAGATTGACATATATCAGACTTCTGAAGCTGCCCCCTTCGTCAAAATAGGTGCCAGGCAGTTCCATTCAGAATCCCCCAGGAGAATTGTCCTCAAGTTCGCAGTGAACTGTGAGTTGACAAGATTTGATCCCATGAGAGAGATGGGAATCAAGTCGTTTGCTTTTCCGAAGCATTATTTCAATACTTGTGGCGTCACACAGGTGTTGAAAAGGAGAAGAAAATTTATCAGAAAATTGACCAGTTGTTGCCGTGACAACCAAACTTCAGTTATTGGAAGCTATTCCTCAAGCAGCTTTGCAGTATATTCTTGCGGTTGGCAAATTTCAGGGTTCCATTTGTATTCAACCGTCATCTACCTTGAATGTTTGAAGGCTGAGCGCTCTTCACCCATTCAGGTCGAAGCCGCTTGAATAGGGGCAGCTGTTGCACCCTAAAATTTGACCAACCGGGTCTCGCATCTGGCTCGATGTTTCGACGCATAATCGCATTCGCATCTGCATATTGCATACATTGCATATTTTCATTTGTTTTGATTTTATTGGGATCACAGCTCTCGTCTCGCATTTCAGGTGTTTTTAATCAGTTTAGATAGGTAGAATCGTATTTTTGGGATATTTCGGTGCCCGTTTATTTTTACCGATTATTTTGGCGCGCTCTCGTGGTGTTATGTGTCGTTCGGTGCTTATTTTGCTCTTCTGGGATTTGTTGTGATTTTTCTGGGTTTATTAGATTTTTTTAGAGTATTTTTAGATTTTTAATAGCTTTTAAATCATTTTCAGAATATTAATAGGATTTTTTAATAGTTTTTAAATAGGTTTAAATAGCATTTTTCATTTTTAGAATAATATAGGATATTATTAGTATTTTTTAGATTTTAAATAGTTTTAATATTTCTTAATTCATTTTTTAGAATATTAGATATTAAATAGGTTTTCTATTTTTCAATAGAGTTAATAGATTTTTCTTTTATTTTCTTTTATAAAAATTAAATAGAATTTAAATAGAAGTTAGTAGCTAATTGTTTTTTAGAGTTAATTAGGTTTAATGTTTGATTAGTGGGTTTATTAGAGTTTGTTAATTCAGTTTTTTTCATTTAATTGACCGTTAATTATTCCCATTTAATCCAAATTGTAATCCTGTTATTTCAGTTTTTTTGGGGGTCCTTATAATTTTCGTTTGGGCCCAAAGTCCAATTCGCAGGTCCAATGCCTTTTTGTCCAGAATTTTCAGTTCAGTTTGTCCAAAGAAATATCCAGAAACGTCCAAAGTGATCCAGCGAATGTCCAGATTTTTCCAGCTAAGTCTGGAAGCTTCCAGAACGTGCCAGATGTTCTCAGCTTATAAAATAGAGAAGCCACGTGTTGCTCAAGGGCTGGCCCCACGCTGCATCTCATCCACACGCCACCTCACCATTCCGCTTCCTCTCCTCATGCCACGCCAAGCCACAGGTGGCAGCCATGCACGCCACCACTCCACCAGCTGCAGCCACGCGTCCCACCACTCAGCCCTTCACCGTTCTCAGCCTCCGGCCGGCCTGCATGGCCGGCGGCCACCGCAGCTCACCGGAAACCCACCAACACCCATATTCCGGCCAACCTGCAACCTTCATCTTCTTCCTCCTTCGATCAACACTCTTCAACCACCATCGAACAACAGATCAACAACAATCCTCTTCAACCTCCGGCGACCACCCTCGACCTCACCAAACCTCCACAACATCATCAACCTTCAACCGATCGTCATCCAGAAGATCATCAGTTCATCCGTTCCTCCATGATTCAAGAACAAAAATTCCAGAAATGCAATCATCATCATCATGTGTTCATCCAGGTTTCCCAGAACTCATCAAGGATTTTCCAGAAGAACAACACGATCCCCAGATCTTCATAGAGCTTCATCAAGAACTGTCAGAATCCACAAACAACCTTCAAGAACGCTCATCAACGAAGAACGCTCCATGAACTCCAAGATCTTCATCAAACGAGCATCACCAGAAATTCATCAGGAAGAATGTTCATCGTGAATTCCTCGATCTTCAAACAGAACCTTCAATGTCATCACCAGGAATCGTCATCTAATCGTCAACTGCATATGCCTTCCAGAAGCTCTTTCGAACGCGTTCATCGATCTCATGGATGGTTCGCTTTCAGATCTCCAGCCTTCATCAACATTATTCAGATCGTCATTCAAGTGTCATAGAACTTCATCAAGCTTGTTCAGAAATCCTCCATCAAGAACCTAATTCATCTTCAATGAACTTTCACAATCTCGATTGTTGTTCTTCTGTTTGAGTGGAGAGAGGGAAAGATGGTGGTAGGATGAACGGAAGGATGGAGAACGAGAGAGACGAGAAGAGAAGGTTGGTGACGGCGCGGAGAAGAGAGAAGAAGGAGTCTAGGTTAGGTTTTTCAGAAACTGTGAACGGAGAAGGAGAGGAAGAAAGTTAACGGCGGCGGCGGCTGGGAGGAAGTTTCTAGGGTTTTCAGCAAGGAGTTGGGAGAGTGAGAAGGAAGATGGACCGTGTGGGCCTTAGGGCCCAATTCCACTTTTTTTGACATACACCCTTTCGTTTTTTTGGCTGAAGGAAGTGGGCCTGAGCCCAACGTTTCTCAACACTCCCAGATCCGCATCTCACCTCCCTCCCTACGTTTTTGGCATGTACTGGGCTGGGCCCGTTACAGTTTTGTTTATTTTTGTTTTTTCTGTTACACCCCTTGTATGGACTGCACCCCCCATCCCCTTGGTGTATTTTCTTTTATATTTTCTTAGTTTTCCATGAAGAAATATGTAGAGAAAAAACAATAAAAGAAAAGAAATAGAAAAAGAATTTGAAGAGAAAAGAAAGAGAAAAAGAATTTGAAGAGAAAAAGAAAATAGCAAAAGAATTGAAAAGAAATACATTTGAAAAAATATTAAAAGAAAAAGAAATAAAAGAAAGAGAAATATTCATAGAAAAATATAGAGAAAAATATTGAGAAAGAAAATATGAAGAAAAAATATGTTGAAAGGAAAAGAAGAAAAAAGAAAAAATATTAAAGTGTCGATTTAATATTTTTAAAGCACTTTTTCTTTTAGGAGATATTTTCATAGAGCTTATTTTCCGATTTTAGGATAGTTTAGAGGCCCATTTGTTAGGGGGGCTATTTTTCATTCGATTTTTAGGATAGAATAGGATAGCGTTTCCTAGGAGATTTATTTTTCAGTATTCACTCATTGTAATCATTTTTCAGAGATTAATAAAACGAGATTTGAGCTGTGGTCCCGATAGTAGCCGAACTACAGCTGCTCTGATTCTTCGTACCAGACGAAGATATGTAGGTATAGGATGCGATATCCTAGCGAGCACGCTAACGACTGACTTTGTTGTTCTCTCGCGGCTGTGCGATCGAGACTTTCCCGCTGACGACTAATCGTAACCCTTTTTCTCTCTTGCCCGAGGGCATTTGAGACTAAACCATAGTTTTGCCCATAGGTTCCCGACCCTGTGAAACCAGTTATTTTTCTCACTGCTGTGTGAGAATGTTTTGTTTAGCCGTAGTTAGTCTGAACTACGTAAAGCTCTGATCTTCCATGCAGTGGAAGTACGTAGGCACAAGACGCGAGGTCTTGGCGAGCCAATTTTCCTTGTAGTCCCGAACTACGTTGACTCTGACTTTCTCTCTTGAGAATACGTAGGCATAGAGTGTGACGCTCTATCGAGTCAATTCCCTTCCGTTTAGATTTAGCAGCCATAGATAGATTGTTTTGCATCCAGTAGACAACCCAAGCAAGCGTGGATCCCATCGAGTACGACGGACGTGAGGGGTGCTAATACCTTCCCCTTGCGTAACCGACTCCCGAACCCAGGTTTTGGTTGCGATGACCATACCTTTTCCCCGTTTTTTGCGAGGTTTACTTCGAGCGTTTCCTTTCCCGCTCTGAGGGATAAATAACGCACGGTGGCGACTCTTCTGTCAGCCGGCGCCGATTTTCGCAGTAGCGACAGTTGTGTCGTCGACTGAAGGACCAAAGTTCTGCTTCGGCGAGAATATAACATAGCTCTGATGATAAGAACCCTACGGTACCAAGAATAATGACTCATACTGTCAAGAAAAACCAGGTTGTCTGAAAGTCAAGGTTTCCTGCAAAACCCAGTCCCACTCACAGGTATGGACCTATCCACTGACAAGGTTCGGCATCTTATGCGTTCATCAGCGTCACAGACTTTCAAGAAATGATGATACGTTCACCATTTCTGGTTTAGCATCATCATCCCCTGAAGAGGCCTCACTTAGCTGAATCACAAATGATCGATTCCCAGAGTCGACAATCCTCAGATCAACAACTCGTCGAGCCCTCAGGGCCAGAAAAGAAGTCATCAAAGAGAATCTCGTCTGAGCGTGAATTTCATGGAAACTTGTGCTTTCTAAGCAAGAAGATTCACCACTAATCTCCACTACTAATGTTATGTTTGTACTCAAGCCTGGGTCTGGCTTATCGCTCATCAGAACTTCCCTCCCCACAACAGCACAATGATAATGATATATAAATGCTGAAAATAAAATGCGGGAAAATAAAGATAAAGGTACAACAAGTATGTACAAAACCCAAAAGATAAGCAAACAAGCGCTAGGATTGACTCGCATAGGGGATGGGAAACGGTCCCAGCAGAGGGGATGGGAAAATTCCCCAGCAGCTATATATCCCCAGCAGAGTCGCCAATTGTCGCTACTGCGAAAAAAGGTGCCGGCAATGACAGAAGAGTTGCCACCTATCGTTATTTATCCCAAAGGAGGGAAAGGAAACGATCAGGAAAAACCTAGCGAAAAGGGAAAAGACAGGTCATCGCAACCAAATCTCGGGTTCGGGAGTCGGTTACGCAAGGGGAAGGTATTAGCACCCCTCACGTCCGTCGTACTCGACGGGATCCACGCTTGCGTTGTTTATCTAAAAGGGTTGTTTATCTATCTAACTAAAAGGTATGGGTTAAAAGAAAAAGAAAGGACTCGACAGAGCGTCGCTGCTCTGGGCCTACGTATTCCCTCGTGCAATGGGAAAGTCAGAGTCAATGTAGTTCGGCTAACTACGGGTGAAAGGGGAAAGGTTGCTCGCCAAGACATCACGTCTTGTGCCTACGTACTCTCAACAGGTATGAGAGATCAAAGCGAATGTAGTTCAGGATAAAATGGAACACAAGTTTGTTTAAATGTTTTGACCCGAGTAGGGTTAACAGATAGTTCTAGCAGTTGGTGTATGCAGCTCGCTCGTTGGAGACTTAGGCGTTACCGTTTGCGATAAAACTAAGAGTTAACAACACTCTTTTATCTGAAAAGATTTTTCGCTGATTAAAGACCCCACGGGGCAAAAGAGGTTTGAATGTTTGTTTTTTTCTTTTATGAGAAATGTTTTGAATGAATGTTTGTAATTCATATCGCACTAGAGACTATGACTTAGGAACGAATGTGTCGCATATCGTCCAAAGGACATACGTGTTGCGGTGAGAATTGTGATACCAAGCTATTGAGTTAACTTGAATCTTTAATTCTTTGAATTCACAACCGGACTTTAATTTATCCAAAGGAAAGGTCTAAAGAAAGAAAAACCCTTTTCGCGATGTAACAACAAGGCTAAGAGATTCGGGGATCGGGGTTGGTTATGCCTAGGTGTTGCACCCCAAAATTTGCCCAACATTTCTTTACCTAGCTTATGTTTCATTTCATTCACATTAGCATTATCATTTGCATTTCATTGAGATGTATGCAGGAGATCAAGAGGTATAATTACCAATTAAGAGCTACACAAGAATATGGAGCTAGCTAAAGAAGGTTACTCAGATGCTCAAGGGTTGATATCCTTGTCAGAGAAATTAAAAGATCCTCAGAGAGAGTGGTTGAAACCAAGTGTGTGTGTCTCCTAACTTGAGAGTTATGGGGAAGACCATCAGATGATTCTGAGGCAATGGAGATGGACTTGAGGTCTTGAGAGAGCTCATGAGAAGTGTTGAAGATCACTTTGAGGCCTAGACAGGTCATTGTGCAAGAATAAGAAGGCTCAGCCATGAGTGGTGCAGCTAGGGTTTGACTGGGTCAACCCTAAGTCAACTGATGATTTGAAGGAGGTTGAGACCTAATTAAAGAGCCATGTGATCATGGGTTGATACATTAAGATGTTATAAGGATGATTCCAAGGTTAACTCATCATGATTGAAGAGTTTGAGAAGTTTCAGGCTAAGGTTTCTAAGACTTGATAGTGTAAAATCCCCTAGCTTGACCCCTGACTGCCAGGCAATTTAACTCAAGATATGATTGTCGTCTCATCTTGACCCTAATATAATTGTTGTATAGCATGAGCTTAGCTTTAATTTTAGTGCTAGAAGTCCTTGATAGGATTTGTAGAACTCAAGTTATGGTTTTGGCAAGTTATAAGTCATCTGAGGCATGTGAATTTGGAGCTGGAAAGTTACCCAACTTCCATGAAACTTTTGCCTAAGAAGGATGATTCCTATGAACTTTTTTTCAACATGAATGTTGTTCCTTACCCTCTTAGCTTTCCATATAGTACTAGAAGTCATTGATAGAATTTGTAGAACTCAAGGTATGGCTTTGACAAGTCAGGGGTATTTTGGGAAGTTGTGATTATAGGTCATTTGTGATCATAGGTCATTTTCACCAACTTGGAGACCTCAAATGAAATTTTGTTCAACTAGAAAGTTGATCAAAATGGGGTTTTAACCTTGACCATGCATCAAGGAGACATTGAAATGGCTCAAGGAAGGACTTCGGTCAAAGAATTTTGAAAAAGGAAGAATTAAAGGGATTTAATGACCAAAAATTGAAATAAATCATTTTGTGTCCAAACCAGGCAAAATAATAGGTCATTTTGATTGGAAAAATAGTTTTAGAAACTTTGGCAATATTGGAATTTTGGTTTGAGGTCATTTTCATACCATTCCATGTTGTTTCTTCATGATGAAGCAACACATCAAACTCACACCATTGGCTTGCAAACAAGGAAATTAACATAACAAGCTAATCCAATATCTCATGAGATGATGATCACAAGCATTTTCATGCCCAAAGGGAGCCAGAATCGTGACTGGTGTGAATGACATTTTGGAGAGAAATTGAAATTGCAAAATCTCCTATGGAAGGTTACAGAACTTTCTAGATGATTCTAATGAGTTCTATATAAGCATTAGAGTGTGTTCAGCCATTTTTTTTGGAGAAGATTGAGCCCTGAAGCAGAGAGTGAGGTTGAATTTTCACAACTGCAAGTTGGAATCGGTTTCTGAGTTCAAGGCAAAATCAAGGAAAAGTAAAGGTTGCATTAGCTTCTGAAGGTGATTTAGAGTGAATCTGCATCATCTTGAAGGTTGAATCGAGCAAGAAGTGCACCTGTTACAAGCTCCAACATAGGTTTTAACTTCTTGAAATTTCTCTCTAATTATGTGTTTTCAATGAACTAGAGGCATGTGGTTAGGTTCCCCTATTGACATAGATGGATTTAGGATGATCAATTGCAACTTTAGAGACAATTTAGGGTGAACTCCATTTTCGGTTGAGATTATTATTTCAAGATTCAGGCGTTTTGAGAATGAATAAATGTCATGGTTGAATTGCTGATGGAATTCTGGACAATTTTCGTTCAGACATCGTGGCAAATGGTTGAGTGTAGACGAACTTAGGGTTGTACAGGGGTGGCCGGAACAGCCACCGGCGACGTCTGGTTCGCGCGCAGGTTTCAGGTTTGAAATGGAGAAGACGTAATCGTGGCCCTCCATTCGCAAGGAAGACTTGACTCAGTCTCTCAATCCAAGCGCCCTTGATGAGCCACGTACCCTCCCCCTTAAACTCACCATTTTACTTAGTGACTATGTGAACTGAGCGTGCTTGGGTTCGAATCCTGGCTTGTGCTATTTTTCTTTCTTGTGTGAATTTCTGAAGAGAAGGCAAACGAGTTGAAGCGCCTGGGCTTTGGATTTTAGTTACTATCAACACCCCTCAAGCCAAGCCCAACATGGATTTTCAACGTACATTGGTTACTGAATGCATCCCTCCTGGCTATTTCTCTTGACTGAATTCATATGGGCCTATGAACTCCTTGCTATTCACGCCCCCTTTTGGGCCCAATTCCTGAAATAAACTGCAATGAATTGCTATTTGATACGCACCTTTTATCATTTTCTTATTATTTCTTTTATTTTTATCATTTCATATGGTTTAGAGAATAATTCATAAAAAATAGCTAATTAACTCAATTAAATCCAAATTTTTTTTCCCTGGCTCATGAATGAGTCTAGAATTTTATTGAATAAAAATATTAGGAATTAATGCATTTGTGATTTTATGTGCATTTTTTTACATTTTAATTGATATTAAAATCATTATGGTTGATACCTTGTTTTGCTGAATTTTGTGTGATCAATTGGTGATGATTCTTGAGCTAATTTTTTGTGTGTGATTAGTTTAGATATGCATGTTCCCCTAGTAATTTTCTCACATTTTTGTGATGAAATTAGGTAGTAGGTTTAAGTTGAAACTTTAGTTGCTCTAGTTTTAGGGTTTAAGCTTAGTACCTTATGGTTTAGGATTTATTTCTAGGACTTGGTGAATGATTCAACCCCTGGATTCTGTATGGTAGATTCATGATTGAATTAGGTTCCCATAGTTATTTTTGTAGGATTTTACAATTGGTTTTAGTATTTTAGTTAGGATTAACTTTAGTACTAAGTTTTAGGTGATCCTAACTTGCTAATTCAACTAGAATGATTTCTTTAGTTCCCTTAGATTAGGGTTTTGCTTTGCTTGCTCTTGGATGATGTTGAAGACAAGCTTGGGCTGCTGAGGAATGCTTGAAGAAGCTTGGATGTGAATATTTCCCTTCTTTTGGTGTAGTTTTGTTTAGGTGTTAAGATTAAGGTTTGTAAGTAGAGCTTCTAGATAGTTTCTCTTCTTTCCCAAACATGGAAGGGGTTGATCACTTCCATTCTTCCCTATGATGTAAGGTCCCCTTGTGAAGGCCTCATCCCTCCTTTGGTAGGATGTGTGGCTCTTCACAAGTTGGTAGAACCTTTGAGGGTTCCTTTCTCTGATGATGGAGTGCTTAGTGGTGACCTTTGGTTTTCACTCTGCTGTCCACTATCCAAACCTTGCTCTTGTTAGATGAATCTTTCTCCCTTGCTAGAGGATGGAGTTCCTTTTTAGAATATTGAAGATGCTAGAAGTTGCTACTTCCCTGTATTTGAAGACTACCATGGGAGCTGAAGCTTGAAGACCAAGAAGAACAGGTTGACACTTGTGAAGGGAATCCAGTTGAGATCAAATGAAGAGCTGAAGCTTGAAGGGGTAGAACAAGTTGATACTTGTGTTTGATGTGTTGAAAGCTTGAAGAAGCAAGTTGATAGTTGCTATCAAAGATGAAAGCCTTGAAGAACAGTTGAAGACTGAGGACTGAACTGATGCCAGAGGAGCTTTGCTGTGAAGCTGTGGAGTGGTTGATCTGCTTTCTTTTCTTGTCTATTTGCTTGCTGTGCAACTGTATTGGTGTGACTTGTTTGATTTGCTTGATGCATTAGAGTAAGTTCATATTTAGACTGACTTAAGCTAGGAACATGATTGCACTAGAGGTTGAGTTGCCCCCTCTACTTGTATTTTTACTGTATGGCTTTGCTTGCGAGTATTCGGTAGAGCCCTGCTCCCTTGCCTATGTGGTTTGTTATTTGCTTGATGGCATTTTACTTCTTCTGTATGATTGCAGTTATTGTGTTTGCTTGATAGCATGTTATTTCTTCCTGTATGATTACAGTTATTCATATCTGGCTTGAGGTTGAGACGAGCTTGTGGAGGCTGATGCCCCACACACATTTCCTCCCTCACTTGCATTCCATGCATTTTACAGTCGTTTACTGTATATCTGTTTACTGTTTAAGCTGATGCTTTATCTGTTTCTGTATCATTGACATGATCCTCTAGGAATCTCACTTCCTTTGATAAGGAAGTGATGATTAGAACTTTAGGTTGAAACCTATGCATGATAACTTCTAGGAGTTCCCTGTTTCAAACTTCAACCATAGGATGAATCCTTGGCATGAAAACTGTTAGGACTTGATAGCCTCCCCTTAGTTGAGCCTCTCTCTCTTCTTATCTCAAAACAATTTAAAATACAGTAATAAAGGTTAACTGACGTTGTACGTTACGAGCCTTAAGCTATCTGAGAAAGGATTGTTGGAGAGTTTCTTTTCAACAGTCTGGATGTTTAGTATGGCACCCTTTGGGTGACATGTGACGCATTCACTCTCAGGTCATATTCTCTAGTGCAATATTGGTTGCAAACATCCATAAGAAACAGTTCTGTCATAAAAAACAGAAAACAAACTTCAAACCTTTTTGCCCCGTGGGCCCATAATTCAAAGGAAGCTTTTCTGAAGATAAGAGTGTCGTTAACTTTCAGTTCTACCGCAAACGGTAACGCCTAAGTCTCCAAGGGTCGAGCTGCGTACACCAAACTGCTGGAATTTCTTGTTAACCCTACTCGATAAAACAGATGAATCTGAACCCCCGTAATTCATATTACCCCGAACTACGTAAGCTCTGATCTCTCATACCTGTTGAGAGTACGTAGGCACAATACTGACGTATTGGCGAGCCACCTTCCCCATAACCCGTAGTTAGTCGAACTACGTTGACTCTGATTTCTCATTCTCTGATGAGAATACGTAGGCATAAAGTGCGACGCTTTGCCGAGTCATTTTCTTTTCTTTTTAAGCCAGCCTTGATAGGTAGATAGATAAACCATCCCGGCAGATAAACATAACAAGCGTGGATCCCATCGAGTACGATGGACGTGAGGGGTGCTAATACCTTCCCCTTGCGTAACCGACTCCCGAACCTAGACAATGGTTGCGATGACCTTGTCTTATACCTTTTCGTCAGGTTTCTCCGATCATTTCCTTTCCCGCTCTGAGGGATAAATAACGAAAGGTGGCGACTCTTCTGTTTTGTCGGCACCTTTTTTTCGCGGTAGCGACAACTGGCAACTCTGCTGGGGACTTGATAGTTTCCTGGGATCCAACGTCCCTTATACGAGTCAGTTTGGGGATCCCACATCCCCTACGAGAGTCAATCCTAGCGCTTGTATGATTACTTGTTGGGTTGTGTTTATTTATCGCATTTTATTTCCCGCACTTTATTTTCAGTATGATATGATTATCTGTGCTGATGTGGGAGGGGCATTCTGATGAGTGAGAATCCAGACTCAAGCTTGAGTGTACCTAGCATTAATTGTGGAAATTAGTGGGTGCTTGCTTGCTTTGCAGGCACTAGTGTCTCATGAAATCCACGCTCAGACGAGGTTCTCCCGGTTGACTTCTTTTCCGGCCCTTTGGGCCTGAGGGGTTGTTGGTTTGGAGGATTGTCGACTCTGGGAACCGATCATTTGGGATTCAGCTAAGTGAGGCTGCTTCAGGAGATGATGATGCCACAACTTCTGGGTATCGTATTGTCTCTCTTGAATGTCTGTGACGCTGATGACCACATAGGATGCCGAACTTGTGTCAGTATAGGTCCATACCTGTGAGCAGGGTCGGGTTTGTTGCAGGAAACCTTAACCTTCAGACTACCTGGTTTTCTTGATAGTGAATCAGTTTCGGTGGTATCAGAGGTTCTCATCATCAAATGGGTATTTGTTCTCGACAGAGCAGATTTATGGTCCGATATCAGGGTTCTCTTATCATCCGATATGTGGTTGTTCTTGATAGAGCAGATTTATGGTCCGATATCAGGGTTTTCTTCTCATCAGAGATAGGGTTGTTCTTGACAGAGCAGTATTGTGGTTTTGTTGATACAGAACCTCCATCACTTTAACAGCACAGTCGTCTTGATCTCCTGCTGCATGATTGCATTTTGCATTGTTTTGCATACTCATTTGCATATCATTAATGTGTGTCTGTGTTGCAGGTACCGTTTCCCCCGGTTCAGGTTTTCTTACCTCCTATTGTGCTATCATGGGTTCTCTGAGGAAGACCGTGGCCTACAAGCTCCCCACTCCTGATGTTGTTCAGCTGTCTAGTTTGATTTCTTTGGCAGATGATTCTGTAAGAGGTGAGTTCAGAAAGTCCTATGGGAAACTGCTCAGCTTGGTTCGTAAACCTTATGTGTTTGAGTTGAACGGGTTGTATGCCTTGCTGCAGTTCTATGACCCTCCTTTGAGATGCTATACTTTCTCGGACTTCATTCTCGCGCCCATACTGGAGGAGTATGCTGTATTGTTAGGTGTGCCTATCAAGAGCCAGATGCCCTTTGTTCACATGGATGCTGAGCCTAATCTGGATAGTCTAGCTCTTTCGCTTCATCTGGACGCCTCTGAGTTGGTCATGTCTAGTTGGAACGAAGTTCCCGGTTTCTCATTGCAGTTCTTAGTGGGAAAGGCCCAGCAGTGTGCCAAAGACGGATGTTGGATCGTGTTCAACGCCATCCTTGCTCTCTGCATATATGGCATCATTCTGTTTCCCAATATGCCCGACTTTGTAGACTTGGACGCCTTTCACATCTTTGCATCAGGGAATCCAGTCCCTACCTTGATTGGAGATGTCTACCATTCCGTCCATTACAAAAACAAGAACATAAGGGGCAAGAATGTCTCGTGCTGTGTGCCCCTACTCTATAGATGGCTTGATAGTCACCTACCCAAGAAGGGTCCCTTTGCTTCGTCTGCAGCCACAGCTGAGTGGTCTGAGCGTTTGATGAGTCTATTAGCAGAGGATGTTGCCTGGTTTGATAGAGATAGGTTAGGTACTGAGATTATCTTCAGCTGCAGTGGATTTCCGAATGTGCCTTTGATAGGCAGGAAGGGCTGTATCAACTACAATCCATCTCTGCTTGTCCGACAATTTGCTTATGCTTTGAGAGCTCCGTCGAAGGATGAAGAGGTGCAGGAATCTCTGTACCTCACTGTTCTTCTAGAGGGGGATATGTTATCTAAGCTTCATCACGCTTGGAATGGTATCAGTAAGCGGGGAAAACCATTTTTGGGGAAAAGTAACAGCCAGGCCTACGCTCTGTATGTGACCTGGATCAGAGCCAGAGCAAATATCATAGGGATGCCGTTTCCTCCTGCCAAGCTGGACAGCCCTCCAGTGATTGAAGATCCTACCACCGTGCCTATTCAGCAGCATAATCAGGTGTTAGCTGAGAGAGATGAGCTGAAGAAGGAAAATGAAGAACTGGAGAAAGAATTGGCTCAGCTCAGAAGCGAGAGATGCGAAGCCATCCATTCCTTCAAGAGGCAAATAGAGTTGGTAAACCAGTTAAGTACGGATTTGACTAAGCAGATGGCCGAGCGTGAGCGCTTGGGTCGGGACTTCAAATTTGTCAATGACGTACTGGCCACTAAGAAGCAGCACTTGGATGAAGCGTACAGAAGAATATCCAAGTTTAATCGGCAGTGGAATGCCACCCTAGCCAACGACAAGGAACGGGAGGATAAGCTGAAGCAGCAGGTCTCCAAGCTGAAAGCCCAGGTGAAGGCTAGTGAGAAGAGGTTTGATGAAGAAACCGCTCGCAGATATGCCACTAAATGCCTGCTCAACAAGGCTTTTGCTAATCTAAAGGAGCACAAACAAACGTTTGAATCCAAGAAGCGGAAGCTAGAAGATTGTTTCGGCGAAGGAGCATGGGAAGATTCAGTTGAAGGTCTTCAATACGCTATTATGCAGAGGGAGTTACTCGTCGAAGGGTTGCTCACTCGGCCTGATCATCCAGAAATGAGGGATCTATTAGAAGAGTTTCGCGCCCGTGGCCGTGCTTGACTATATTTGTAATCCTTTTGTTTTGATCATTGTTGTATGCTGACCATCACCAGGCTTGTTGGTCGAGGTCATGCTATTGATTCTGCTTGTACTCAGTGACGTTGTGTACTGCCTCGATGGGCTTTCTTTATATATATGAGATGTTATTTCCATGACTGGACTCGGACTTCTTATTATCAGCACTGGCACTCAGGCACTAGGATCGGGGGGAAATCTCCCTAACACACAGACACACGTTTGCATTTGCATGACGAGCACTTTGTCATTTTTCTAACCCTTTGTGTATCCAGGTTGTTCCAGTATTGATCGAAGACCGATCCACCGCTATCCGACCAGAGCGAATCAGGCTAGAGCAACGGAACAAGTGCAGACTGACGTCCAGGAACTCCGAGAGAGGATGGACCGCTTCATGGAGCTCATGCAAGTGGTTGCCAACGGCCAAGACCAGCTCAGGACCTTGGTCCAGCCTCTGATCTCAAGGGTTGACAGCAACGGTGTACTTCATGGTGGGAGTGTTCCAACCCCTCCACCTGTTGAAATTCCTCAGAATGGCATCCCCGTGACCGGGGGGAATGGAAGTGATAACGGAAATGTGATCACTAACATCGGGCTCAATGGTAATACGACTGGCGTCGGCAATGGAAATTTTGAAGCTAATGGCAATGCTGGACTGGGCAATGGCAACGCGGGTGCTGGAAATCTGTATGGGCCCAATGGCACTCAGCCATGGCTAGAAGATCGCCAAGAAGATTTGTTCTCACAGAGGAGCGCTGAAGGAGAACTGACTGCTGAAGCACGTCTGAGGTTTAAGGCACTCGAGGACAAAATGAGAATTTCGAGAACCTGAACACTATGGGTGTCGACATGTCTAAATTGGGATTGATTTCTGATTTCAAGGTGCCTCCTAAATTCAAGGTACCCGACTTTGAGAAATACAAGGGCACCACTTGCCCTCGTGTCCACTTAAGGTCATACTACCGAAAGATGTCTGCTCACTCTGAAGATGAGAAGTTGCTGATGCACTTCTTTCAGGACAGCTTGTCCGGGCCGTCCCTAGAATGGTACATGAGTCTGGAACCCACCAGTGTGCGCACGTGGAAGGAACTTGTTGAGGCCTTTGTGCACCATTATCAGTATAACAGTGACTTGGCTCCGAACTGGGTTCAACTGCAGAACTTGTCGCAGAGGAACAACGAAGGGTTCAAAGTACGCCCAGAGGTGGCGCGAATTAGCAGCTAGAGTTTAGCCGCCGATGGTTGAACGAGAGCTTGTTGAGATGTTTATAGCCACTCTTCCGGGGGTCTATTACGAGAAACTAGTCAGCGGTATGTCTGGAAGTTTCTCTGATCTCATCATTACTGGCGAGCACGTCGAAAATGGGATCAAATTAGGGAAAATTCAAGGTGTCGATCTATCCTCAGCTGGAGGAGGAAAGAAACTGTATGGTGGCAAAAGGCGTGAAGGAGAGGCGAGCGCTGTGTCTAACACTCGAAGGAAAGGTAAGGGCCAGCGCCAGCAGGTGGCTAGCATAACCATCCATGTTGTCCAACAACCCCAGCCACAGCAGCAGCCGCAGCAGCAGCAGCCGAATCAGCAAGGATACAGAAAATATCAGAGCAGAGCACCTCTATCAAGTCGTCACCTTGAGACACCGCCCATGTCTTATGCTCAGCTGATACAAACTCTGCTTCAGTTACAGCTAGTCCAGAAGAGAACCCTGGCTCCCTTGACAGGGGCACCTCCGCCAGGGTATGATGCGAATGCAACATGTGAGTTTCACTCAGGGGCACCCGGCCACACGATAGAAAACTGCAAAGCCTTCAAGCACAAGGTGCAAGATATGGTGGACGCTAAGATCATCAATTTCTCAGATAATGTGCCGAATGTCACGAAGAACCCTATGCCGAATCATAGGGGAGGTGGGGTGAATGCCATTATTGAAGACGAGAACTTAGATTTGTTGACTGATGTCAAGGATCTGAAGACACCGCTTAGCTTCGTTAAAGCCAAGTTGATGAAGAAAGGCTTCTTTCCGGGCTGTGGAGAACTGTGTATAGGCTGTGTGACTCGTCTCGATGGATGTGAACAGTTGATAGTGGGGATTCAGAGTCTGATGACCGAAGGAATCTTGCAGTTTGGCCGAAGGGCCGAATGTGGATCTGGAGAAGTAATGCTGAAGCAAGAGGATGAGGTTGCCACCATCACCATCCCTCGCCAGACGATAACCATTTCTGCACTCAGACCGCCCACAATCACCATCACAAAGGCTGGGCTGATACCTTTTGAAAGCACCAATGCTGTTCCATGGCATTATGGGGCAGACGTCTACTGTAACGGACAAAAGTTGGAACTGGAACCATCTGGGCAGTCTGTGGATAACCTAGTGGGCACTGGCGGAATCACGCGCAGCGGAAGAGTATTTGCTCCACCTGAGATTGTAGTGGACAAAGCAGACAAAGCTGAGAAAACCGATAAGGGAAAGAGTAAAGTCGTTGAGGAAACCCCTCGTGGGGTAGAGAAGGACTTACTTGTAAAGGACGCCGAAGAGTTCATGAGGTTGATCAAGAAGAGTGATTACAAGATCATTGACCATCTTCATCAAACGCCCTCGAAAATTTCCATCCTGAATTTGTTGTTGTGTTCGGAGTCACATCGTAACGCGCTGTTAAAAGTCTTGAATGCCACGTATGTACCGCAGGAAATATCGGTCAACCAGTTTGAAGGGGTCGTAGCCCACGTGAATGCTGGAAACGGGTTAGGGTTCACTGACCTGGAGCTGACGCCGAAGGGCAGAAACCACAACAACGCCCTGCACATCTCGATAGAGTGTATGGGAACGATTATGTCTCACGTGTTGGTGGACACTGGGTCGTCGCTCAATGTTCTTCCGAAGAAAGCATTGATGAAGTTAGATACTCGAGGATTGATTTGCACACCCAGTGACCTGGTTGTGAAGGCCTTCGATGGAACCAAGCGTCATGTCTTTGGAGAAGTAACTCTGCCAATCCAAGTTGGGCCGGAAACGTTCGACGCAGTCTTCTACATCATGGACATCATGCCTGCCTACAACTGTCTCTTAGGCCGCCCATGGATCCATTCTGCTGGTGCCGTGACCTCCACGTTGCACCAGAAGCTCAAGTATGCTGTCGGAGGCAGCATCGTAACTGTTTGTGGCGAGGAAGACATAATGGTGATCCATTTGTCGTCCTTCAAATATGTTGAGATGGATGGGGAAATCCACGAAACCCTATGTCAGGCGTTCGAAGCTGTTAAGGTCAAGGAAGTAGCTCCAGTAATGACTGAAAAATCAGAGATGACTCTCTCTTCCTTCAAGGAAGCCCGGGCCGTTGTTCAAGCCGGATCTACCCCAGGCTGGGGGGCAGGTTCTAGAAATACCTAACAAGCATGACAAGTTTGGGTTAGGATACTCTCCGGCGGCTGAAGCCTCCTCTTCTCACAGTGCGTCACAAGGTAAAGGGTCGATCCAGTTTACCAGTGGCGGGGTGATATTTGAAAGTGTCAACGCAGTGTATGAAGACGGCGAAGACAGCGATTGCGACCTGGACTCTTGGATTCAGCCAAGCAAACCAGGCCAGAGCCTCACCAACTGGTCCATCAGGGATATCGTTCAAGTGACAGGCAAAGAGTAATGATTTACTTTCTCCAATTGTTGTACAACCCTATGTCCTACCCGGGGCATAGTGGTTTTATTGTCAGGGCCTTGTTTGGTTATGTACATGCATTTTACCAATAAATCAAAAGGCGTTTTTCTTCGCATTCAAATGTTGTGATCTCTGTTATTCCTGTTTTATATTTGTTTTGAAAAACAATAAAATGGCAATGGGGTTTGTGCTAACCTGCATATCCTTGTTTTAAGCTTAATCCTTGTTATTGCAGGATCCACATAGCAGATGACATCGAATCTGGACCTTCTACGACTCACTTCGACTTCGGTTTCCCGATCTATCAAGCCGAAGAAGAGATTGATGAAGACGAAGACCTTCCCGAAGAGTTGGCCCGCTTGTTGAAATAAGAAGAGAAAGTTATTCTGCCTCACGAGGAATAGATTGAGATTGTGAATTTGGGTTCTGAGGAACTTGTCAGGAACGTCCGGATAGGGGCTGCGTTGCAGAGTGATGTCAAGCAGAGATTGATCGAGATGCTTCGAGAGTATAGTGACATCTTTGCTTGGTCATACGAAGATATGCTCGAACTTGATAATGACATTGTGGTCCATCACTTGCCGCTGCGAGAAGTCTGTCCTCCTGTTAAGCAGAAGCTTAGAAGGACACGACCAGATATGGCCGTTAAAATCAAAGAAGAAGTGCAAAAGCAGCTTGATGCTGGCTTCTTAGAGGTCACTACTTACCCTCCGTGGGTCGTCAACATAGTGCCTGTACCGAAGAAGGACGGTAAGGTGCGAATGTGCGTCGATTATCAGGATTTGAATAGGGCAAGCCCTAAAGATGATTTCCCGCTCCCTCATATTGATGTGTTGGTCGACAATACAGCTCAGTTCTCCGTGTTTTCATGGATGGCTTCTCCGGTTACAATCAGATCAAGATGGCGCCGGAGGACATGGAGAAAACTACGTTTATTACGCCTTGGGGAACATTTTGCTACAAGGTAATGCCTTTTGGTATGAAGAACGCAGGGGCCACTTACCAACGAGCAATGGTTACTTTGTTTCATGACATGATTCATCATGAGATTGAAGTCTATGTTGATGACATGATTGCGAAGTCCCAAACGGAGGAGGGACATCTGGTCAATTTGCTGAAGCTTTTTGAGAGACTTAGGAAATTCAGGTTGAGGCTGAATCCTAACAAGTGTACTTTCGGAGTACGGTCGGGAAAACTACTGGGGTTTATCGTGAGCGAAAGAGGCATCGAGGTTGATCCTGCGAAAATAAAAGCAATACAAGAGATGCCAGCGTCAAAAACTGAAAAAGAAGTTCGTGGTTTCCTGGGCAGAATAAACTACATTGCAAGGTTTATTTCTCAGCTCACGGCCACGTGTGAACCGATGTTCAAACTACTGAAGAAAGATCAGGCGATTATCTGGAACGAGGATTGCCAGAAGGCATTTGATAAGATAAAACAGTATCTGCAGGAACCTCCGATCTTGATACCCCCAGTGGCCGGAAGACCCTTAATCATGTACTTGACAGTTCTTGAGAATAGTATGGGGTGTGTTCTCGGTCAGCACGACGAGACGGGCAGAAAGGAGCATGCCATTTACTATCTGAGTAAAAAGTTCACAGATTGTGAATGTCGTTACTCCATGTTGGAGAAGACGTGTTGTGCACTAGCCTGGGCTACCAAACCTTTACGACAGTACATGCTCAATCACACAACCATGCTAATTTCGAAGATGGATCCGATCAAGTACGTCTTCGAGAAGCAAGCGCTTTTGGGCAGGATTTCCAGATGGCAAATGGTGTTGACGGAATATGACATTCAGTACGTGTCCCAGAAGGCCATCAAGGGTAGCGTATTGTTTGAATACCTTGCCGAACAGCCGATCGAGGATTATCAGCCGATGAAATTTGAATTCCCTGATGAGGATATCATGTTTCTCAAGGTGAAAGATTGCGATGAACCGTTGCCTGACGAGGGGCCAGATAGGAAATCCCAGTGGAAATTGATGTTTGACGAGGCGGTTAATTCTTACGGAAGTGGCATTGGGGCGATTATCACGACTCCCCACGGATCCCACATCCCGTTCACTGCGAGACTGACATTTCCGGTCACCAATAACGAAGCGGAGTACGAAGCATGCATCATGGGTCTAGAGGAAGCAATTGATTTGAGAATCAAGAACCTAGATGTATATGGTGACTCGGCACTCGTGATTAACCAGATTAAAGGGGAATCGGAGACTCGTCAATCGAATTTGGTGTCGTACATGAATTATGCCAGAAGGTTGCTTCCGTTCTTTGATCGAGTGGAACTCCATCATGTGTCCAGGGCTGAAAATCAGATGGCTGATGCCTTAGCCATGTTGGCTTCGATGTATAAGGTCAATTTTTGGAATGAAGCTCCAAGAATTGTCCTTTCTCGTCTTGATAGACCTGCATTCGTCTTTGTGATCGAGGAAGCCTCCGACGGCAAGCCATGGTTCCATGATATCCAGACCTTCCTTATGACTAAGGAGTATCCTGCGAGAGCGTCAACCCAGGATAAGAAGACTCTGAGGAGGCTATCTGGAAATTTTTATCTCAATCCTGATGGAGTTTTGTATAAAAGAAACCATGATCTCGTGCTACTCAGATGTGTAGATGAGAAAGAAGCGAGTATGCTCATGGAAGAAGTCCATGAAGGCACATTTGGTACGCACACCGGCGGGCATGCTATAACGAGAAAGATCCTGAGAGCAGGATATTACTGGCTGACAATGGAATCAGATTGCTTTAAATTCGCGAAGAGATGTCATAAATGCCAGATTTATGCGGATAAGATTCATGTGCCGCCGTGCCCGTTGAACGTCATGTCCTCCCCGTGGCCGTTCTCCATGTGGGGCATTGACATGATAGGCAAGATCGAGCCCACTGCATCTAACGGACATCGCTTCATTCTAGTAGCTATCGACTACTTCACCAAGTGGGTGGAGGCAGCCTCATATGCTAACGTGACCAAGCAGGTGGTGGCTAAATTCATAAAGAGGGACATCATCTGTCGATACGGAATTCCCGAGTGAATCATTACCGATAATGGTTCGAATTTGAATAACAAGATGATGAAGGAGTTGTGCCAGAGTTTCAAGATTGAACACCACAACTCATCTCCTTACCGGCCGAAGATGAATGGCGCCGTTGAAGCGGCCAATAAGAACATCAAGAAGATTGTGCAGAAGATGGTTGTGACCTACAAGGATTGGCACGAGATGCTGCCATTTGTATTGCACGGTTATCGTACGACGGTACGTACCTCAACCGGGGCAACTCCTTTCTCACTAGTGTACGGTATGGAAGTTGTCCTACCGTTAGAAGTTGAGATTCCTTCTTTACGAGTTTCGGTTGATGCGAAACTCGATGAGGCAGAATGGATTAAGAACCGACTAAACCAACTCAGCCTGATGGAAGAGAAGAGATTAGCATCGATTGCATATGGTCGTCTGTACCAAAGCCGAATGAAGAAAGATTATGATAAAAAGGTGTGTCCTAGAAGCTTTCACACGGGTGATCTCGTCCTGAAGAAGATTCTTCCTCCACACTCCGATCACCGGGGCAAGTGGACTCCCAATTACGAAGGTCCGTACATTGTCAGCAAGGTCTTCTCGGGAGGAGCCTTGTTGTTATCCACGATGGATGGTGAAGATTTTGCATCCCTGGTGAACGCGGATGCAGTTAAAAAATACTTTGCTTAAAGAATGACCCGCTGGAAAGAAAAAGAATATCCAGGCAAAAATGGGGCATCCCGGCGAACCATAAAAAAGGGGAAAAGGGTTCGGGCAAAAATTAGGGATATAAAAGAAAAGAATGTACACCCACAAAGTCGAAAACCTGGAAAGGCGACTTTGGCAAAAAGGGTATCCCGGTGAATCGAAAACCAGGAAGGGTGATTCATGCAAAAGTTAGGGATTTGAAAAAGCAAATGACTGCGTTTCGCGTGCGGACTGTATTTGTTTAGTGGTTTGGAAGACCTGAGGGCCGTTTATCTGAATCAATCTCTTCTGAAGCTGAAGCGTCGGAGAAGTATCGAAGTCGAGTGGGTCATAGAGGGATCAACTCATGGTGTTCGTCTACGCCTCATTGCCGACATTTGTGTATATACTGATGTATATTTATGTTGTTATATTTGCGCAACTTCCTCATTCTAGGAGCTTGCATCTGTTGTAAAACATTTTCACCCATTCATGGGTTCGACATCAATGAAATATATACTATTCAGCAATTCTGTTTGTTTGTTTAGCATCTATCTGTTTTTGTTTGCAAAAAAGAACGCCGATGTTTTTGATAAAATGCGCATACATAAAATTACTGGCCTAGGCCACTGATTGTTGAAACAATTAAATTACTTGAACATTGTCACAAGATGATAACCTGATAGGTCCCTTTTAGAAGGGTACCTTGTCTGTTTGCTTGTGTTGTTGCAGGTATGGCACGTTCCAGGCAGTACGCCGTATGCGTCCCCAAGCAGGATGACTCCTTCTTCTCCAGCAAGTGCAGCAGCATCTCCCCACGGAGTCTGAACATGAGATTGTAAGCATGGATATGTCTCCCCAAGCAGAGATAGATTCTCTCCCCAATCAGATGTATCCTGAAGGATCGTCGTCTCTCCAGCTGATTTATATACTGAAGTGTGCAGCATTCGATAGCGCAGACTGAAGTCTCCAGGAGAATTGAAATTCCCCACAGAGTCGTACTCTCCCATGTAAGCAGGATGATTCCTTTTTCCCTAGCCGAGTTTGCAGTTCCCCAAGAGAGCCGAGTTCTTGGAAGCCGTTCAGGCCATTATTGGTTTTCCCCAGTAGAGTGTTGAATAGCTGATGTTGTATTTCCCCATCGGAGTCGTTATCTCCAGGAAAGTTTTGCTGCGAATGCCGTGCAGTTTATTTCTGCAATTGATATTGTTTCCTCAGCAGTTTGTGGTTTGAATACCCGGTTGAGTGGGTCCAAGTTCTCGGAGAGCTTTATTCCCCTGCAGCAATCGACTGAAGTTTGTTTCCCCAGGCAGAGTCCAATTGAGATTTATGTGACTTCTTCTCCTCGACAGGATGAGTCCTTCCTCCACCAGAGTGGTTCTTTCTCCTTGACAGGAGGATTCTCCCTTCAGCATTTATTTTGCTGATGGGGTCATAGCATTTTGCATGATTGCATAGCATTTACCCTAAACGCGTAGCATTTCCACCGTGTGGAGCATTACGCCATTATCAAACATATGCATATGAAACATGAGCTAGGGCGTTACCGTTCTTGTTTTGCAAGTGTTCCTCCGCAGAATGGTTTGATCAAGATGATTCTTGAATTCCCCAGCGAAGTTGATTGCTTAAGATGATTCTTAAAATCCCCAGTGAAGTCGCCAGAGTTGGTTGCTCAAGTTGATGCTTAGAGTCCCCGGCAGAGTGTTTGCTCAGGATGATTCCTGAAATCTCCAGCAGAGTTGTTGGTTCAGGGAGATTCTTGAAGTCCCCAGCGGAGTTATTTGTCCAAGATGATTCTTGAAGTCCTCAGTAGAGTTGATTCATCTAGAACGATTTATAGATCTCCGAAGCAGAGTTACTTGGTAGTTCTCCAGAATCCCCAGCGGAGATTTGTCATCCCCAGCAGGTTTTCAACAAAGAAGTTGAAATTTCCCTTGAAGACTTGATGATTGAAGTCCGGCAGCGGCGCCGAAACCCCAGACTTACTGATGAAGTCCAACTGTATTGACGAAGCAGTTCTCTCAGCTGATGCAGAGTGCCTGACGGAAAAAGATTGTATATCCTTATTAGGTTCATGATTGACCAAGAATTCTATTCCCGACTTACTGACGAAGTTCGGCTGACGCCCGAAAATTTCTTTGAATGCCCGAGGGCATGATTAACTTGATTGTTAAAATGTTCCTAATGACCTGATGAGTCCTGAGGAATCCTTCTGCCGCAGTGTCGCAGAACGCCTGATGGCAGTATCAGCCATCATTCTCCAGTTACCGTGTAACCGGTGATCCCTTGATGACTTGAGGACGCATATCTACGGAAATATCAGATGATCATCCTGATGGAGATTTGAGATTATACCCTTCACCGGTTACCGTGTGACCAATTCCCCAGCAGAGTTGCGGTGCAACTGTCATGCTCAATTTTTGAAGATGTTCCTACCAATTAGAGTATCGTTTACCTGTGCGGTTGGCAAATCACCTGTTACCGTGTAACCAGTGATCCCTCGATGATTTGAGGATGCAATGATATCAGATAAATCAGAGAATCATCCTGACGGAGATTCAGATCAGTATTCTTCAGCTAGTTGCCGTGAAGCTATCATTTCAGTTTCCAAAGATTTGTCCCCCATCAGAGTACCGTGTACTTGTGCAGTTGGAAAATTTCCGGGTTTGTTGGTATTCAACTGTCTTTTACCTTGATTGTTTGAGAGTCGTTCGCTTCTCACCCAGTCAGGTCCAAGCCGTTTGAATAGGGGCAGCTGTTGCACCCCAAAATTTGCCCAACATTTCTTTACCTAGCTTATGTTTCATTTCATTCACATTAGCATTATCATTTGCATTTCATTGAGATGTATGTAGGAGATCAAGAGGTATGATTACCAATTAAGAGCTACACAAGAATATGGAGCTAGCTAAAGAAGGTTACTCAGATGCTCAAGGGTTGATATCGTTGTCAGAGAAATTAAAAGATCCTCAGAGAGAGTGGTGGAAACCAAGTGTGTGTGTCTCCTAACTTTAGAGTTATGGGGAAGACCATCATATGATTTTGAGGCCATGGAGATGGACTTGATGTCTTTAGAGAGCTCATGAGAATTGTTGAAGATCACTTTGAGGCCTAGACAGGTCATTGTGCAAGATTAAGAAGGCTCAGCCATGAGTGGTGCAGCTAGGGTTTGACTGGGTCAACCCTAAGTCAATTGATGATTTGAAGCAGGTTGAGACCTAATTCAAGAGCCATGTGATCATGGGTTGATAAATTGAGATGTTATAAGGATGATTCCAAGGTTAACTCATCATGATTGAAGAGTTTGAGAAGTTTCAGGCTAGGGTTTCTAAGACTTGATAGTGTAAAATCCCCTAACTTGACCCCTGACTGCCAAGCAATTTAACTCAAGATATGATTGTCATCTCATCTTGACCCCAACATGATTGTTATAGAGTATGAGATTAGATTTAATATGAGTTCTAGAAGTCCTTGATAGGATTTGTAGAACTCAAGTTATGGTTTTGGCAAGTTATAAGTCATCTGAGGCATGTGAATTTGGAGCTGGAAAGTTACCCAACTTGCATGAAACTTTTGCCCAAGAAGGATGATTCCTATGAACTTTTGGTAAACATGAATGTTGTTCCTTACCCTATTAGCTTTCAATAGAGTACTAGAAGTCATTGATAGAATTTGTAGAACTCAAGGTATGGCTTTGACAAGTCAGGGGTATTTTGGGAAGTTGTGATTATAGGTCATTTGTGATCATAGGTCATTTTCACCAACTTGGAGACCTCAAATGAAATTTTGTTCAACTAGAAAGTTGATCAAAATGGGGTTTTAACCTTGACCATGCATCAAGGAGACATTGAAATGGCTCAAGGAAGGACTTCGGTCAAAGAATTTTGAAAAAGGAAGAGTTAAAGGGATTTAATGACCAAAAATTGAAATAAATCATTTTGTGTCCAAACCAGGCAAAATAATAGGTCATTTTGATTGGAAAAATAGTTTTAGAAACTTTGGCAATATTGGAATTTTGGTTTGAGGTCATTTTAATACCATTCCATGTTGTTTCTTCATGATGAAGCAACACATCAAACTCACACCATTGGCTTGCAAACAAGGAAACTAACCTAACAAGCTAATCCAATATCTCATGAGATGATGATCACAAGCATTTTCATGCCCAAAGGGAGCCTGAATCGTGACTGGTGTGAATGACATTTTGGAGAGAAATTGAAATTGCAAAATCTCCTATGGAAGGTTACAGAACTTTCTAGATGATTCTAATGAGTTCTATATAAGCATTAGAGTGTGTTCAGCCTTTGGAGAAGATTGAGCCCTGAAGCAGAGAGTGAGGTTGAATTTTCACAACTGCAAGTTGGAATCGGTTTCTGAGTTCAAGGAAAAATCAAGGAAAAGTGAAGGTTGCATTTGCTTCAGAAGGTGATTTAGAGTGAATCTGCATCATTTTGAAGGTTGAATCGAGCAAGAAGTGCACCTGTTACAAGCTCCAAAACAGGTTTTAACTTCTTGAAATTTCTCTCTAATTATGTGTTTTCAGTGAACTAGAGGCATGTGGTTAGGTTCCCATATTGACATATATGGATTTAGGATGATCAATTGCAACTTTAGAGACAATTTAGGGTGAACTCCATTTACGGTTGAGATTATTATTTCAAGATTCAGGCGTTTTGAGAATGAATAAATGTCATGGTTGAATTGCTGATGGAATTCTGGTCAAGTTTCGTTTAGACATCGTGGCAAATGGTTGAGTGTAGACGAACTTAGGGTTGTACAGGGGTGGCCGAAAAAGCCACCGGCGACGTCTAGTTCGCGCGCAGGTTTCAGATTTGAAATGGAGAAGACGTAATCGTGGCCCTCCATTCGCAAGGAAGACTTGACTCAGTCTCTCAATCCAAGCGCCCTTGATGAGCCACGTACCCTCCCCCTTAAACTCACCATTTTACTTAGTGACTATGTGAAGTGAGCGTGCTTGGGTTCGAATCCTGGCTTGTGCTATTTTTCTTTCTTGTGTGAATTTCTGAAGAGAAGGCAAATGAGTTGAAGCACCTGGGCTTTGGATTTTAGTTACTATCAACACCCCTCAAGCCAAGCCCAACATGGATTTCCAACGTACATTGGTTACTGAATGCATCCCTCCTGGCTATCTCTCTTGACTGAATTCAGATGGGCCTATGAACTCCTTGCTATTCACGCCCCCTTTTGGGCCCAATTCCTGAAATAAACTGCAATGAATTGCTATTTGATACGCACCTTTTATCATTTTCTTATTATTTCTTTTATTTTTATCATTTCATATGGCTTAGAGAATAATTCATAAAAAATAGGAAATTAACTCAATTAATTCCAAATTTTTTTCCCTGACTCATGAATGAGTCTAGAATTTTATTGAATAAAAATATTAGGAATTCATGCATTTGTGATTTTATGTGCATTTTTTTACATTTTAATTGATATTAAAATCGTTATGGTTGATACCTTGTTTTGCTGAATTTTGTGTGATCAATTGGTGATGATTCTTGAGCTGATTTTTTGTGTGTGATTAGTTTAGATATGCATGTTCCCCTAGTAATTTTATCACATTTTTGTGATGAAATTAGGTAGTAGTTTTAAGTTGAAACTTTAGGTGCTCTAGTTTTAGGGTTTAAGCTTAGTACCTTATGGTTTAGGATTTATTTCTAGGACTTGGTGAATGATTCAACCCCTGGATTTTGTATGGTAGATTCATGATTGAATTAGGTTCCCATAGTTATTTTTGTAGGATTTTACAATTGGTTTTAGTATTTTAGTTAGGATTAACTTTAGTACTAAGTTTTAGGTGATCCTAACTTGCTAATTCAACTAGAATGATTTCTTTAGTTCCCTTAGATTAGGGTTTTGCTTTGCTTGCTCTTGGATGATGTTGAAGACAAGCTTGGGCTGCTGAGGAATGCTTGAAGAAGCTTGGATGTGAAGATTTCCCTTCTTTTGGTGTAGTTTTGTTTAGGTGTTAAGATTAGGGTTTGTAAGTAGAGCTTCTAGATAGTTTCTCTTCTTTCCCAAACATGGAAGGGGTTGATCACTTTCATTCTTCCCTATGATGTAAGGTCCCCTTGTGAAGGCCTCATCCCTCCTTTGGTAAGATGTGTGGCTCTTCACAAGTTGGTAGAACCTTTGAGGGTTCCTTTCTCTGATGATGGAGTGCTTAGTGGTGACCTTTGGTTTTCACTCTGCTGTCCACTATCCAAACCTTGCTCTTGTTAGATGAGTCTTTCTCCCTTGCTAGAGGATGGAGTTCCTTGTTAGAAGATTGAAGATGCTAGAAGTTGCTACTTCCCTATATTTGAAGACTGCCATGGGAGCTGAAGCTTGAAGACCAAGAAGAGCAAGTTGACACTTGTGAAGGGAATCCAGTTGAGATCAAATGAAGAGCTGAAGCTTGAAAGGGTAGAACAAGTTGATACTTGTGTTTGATGTGTTGAAAGCTTGAAGAAGAAAGTTGATAGTTGCTATCAAAGATGAAAGCCTTGAAGAACAGTTGAAGACTGAGGACTGAACTGATTCCAGAGGAGCTTTGCTGTGAAGCTGTGGAGTGGTTGATCTGCTTTCTTTTCTTGTCTGTTTGCTTGCTGTGCAACTGTATTGGTGTGACTTGTTTGATTTGCTTGATGCATTAGAGTAAGTTCATATTTAGTCTGACTTAAGCTAGGAGCATGATTGCACTAGAGGTTGAGTTGCTCCCTCTGCTTGTATTTTTACTGTATGGCTTTGCTTGCGGGTATTCGGTAGAGCCCTGCTCCCTTGCCTATGTGGTTTGTTATTTGCTTGACGGCATTTTACTTCTTCTGTATGATTGCAGTTATTGTGTTTGCTTGATAACATGTTATTTCTTCCTGTATGATTACAGTTATTCATATCTGGCTTGAGGTTGAGACGAGCTTGTGGAGGCTGATGCCCCACACACATTTCCTCCCTCACTTGCATTCCATGCATTTTACAGTCGTTTACTGTATATCTGTTTACTGTTTAAGCTGATGCTTTATCTGTTTCTGTATCATTGACATGATCCCCTAGGAATCTCACTTCCTTTGATAAGGAAGTGATGATTAGAACTTTAGGTTGAAACCTATGCATGATAACTTCTAGGAGTTCCCTGTTTCAAACTTCAACCATAGGATGAATCCTTGGCATGACAACTGTTAGGACTTGATAGCCTCCCCTTAGTTGAGCCTCTCTCTCTTCTTATCTCAAAATAATTTAAAATACAATAATAAAGGTTAACTGACGTCGTACGTTACGAGCCTTAAGCTATCTGAGAAAGGATTGTTGGAGAGTTTCTTTTCAACAGTCTGGATGTTTAGTATGGCACCCTTTGGGTGACATGCGACGCATTCACTCTCAGGTCATATTCTCTAGTGCGACATTGGTTGCAAACATCCATAAAAAACAGTTCTTTCGTAAAAAACAGAAAACAAACTTCAAACCTTTTTGCCCCGTGGGCCCATAATTCAAAGGAAGCTTTTCTAAAGAAAAGAGTGTCGTTAACTTTCAGTTCTACCGCAAACGGTAACGCCTAAGTCTCCAAGGGTCGAGCTGCGTACACCAAACTGCTGGAATTGCTTGTTAACCCTACTCGATAAAACAGATGAATCTGAACCCCCGTAATCCATATTACCCCGAACTACGTAAGCTCTGATCTCTCATACCTGTTGAGAGTACGTAGGCACAATACTGACGTATTGGCGAGCCACCTTCCCCATAACCCGTAGTTAGTCGAACTACGTTGACTCTAATTTCTCATTCTCTGATGAGAATACGTAGGCATAAAGTGCGACACTTTGCCGAGTCATTTTCTTTTCTTTTTAAGCCAGCCTTGATAGGTAGATAGATAAACCAACCCGGCAGATAAACATAACAAGCGTGGATCCCATCAAGTATGATGGACGTGAGGGGTGCTAATACCTTCCCCTTGCGTAACCGACTCCCAAACCCAGACAATGGTTGCGATGACCTTGTCTTATACCTTTTCGTCAGGTTTCTCCGATCGTTTCCTTTCCCGCTCTGAGGGATAAATAACGAAAGGTGGCGACTCTTCTGTTTTGCCGGCACCTTATTTTCGCGGTAGCGACACTAGGGTAGGTATTTCACATCCTAAACATCTGTAGTGCTCTACAGGAACCTTTTGTTTGTTTGTATGCTAAGTTTATTAAATGTTTGCTATGGATTGGGTAAAGGGTGTAGGTTAAGACCTAAAGATATATACACTAAGTTATCTCACAAAGATATCGCATCTTCTGTCTACGTATCCTAACTAGGATAGAATCATAGCAATCATAGTTCACCTCACTAGGTTTGAAGAACACTTGATTACGAACATGGTTCAAAGGGGAACAAACATGACAATGCTTGTGTAGAGTTTAAGAAAACTCTCTAGATCTAAGTTGAACACTCAAGAAGGGGAAGTAAGTAGGCAAGAAGCATCATAAACATGAACAAATTGAAGTGTTTTCTCATTAAATGAAACTAGGCAATATTATGAGCATTTAGTAAAAAGAATGGATCAAAAATAGTGAAGCATGAGAAAGTTATGAATTTTTTATTTTTGATGAAGAAAATAAAAATAACAAGTGATAAAAATGAAAGAAGTGGTCATGACAAGAGTTGAACTCATGCCCTTATGTTTACAAACTCACAACAGAACCACCCAGCCAACTGCGCGCGCATGTTACATGGATGGAAAAGAAGAAGAAAATAATATAATCTGAGCAGCAAAAATAAAATACCAAAAAGTGTCCCCTATAGGGATCGAACTCAGGACACAAGGACTGAAAGGCATTAGGAACGCAAGTGACAACCACTGGGGTGGCGATACATCAGTGTATTTAGCCACCCCAAATAAAACATAATGCTTCTTTGGCAACATTTCTAGGCCCAAAAATGAATCAAACCAACATGAAAACGGATTGGATCACAACTTCTTCAAATCAAAACCAATTTCAGCAAAATTAAAGTCTAATTTGCTTGGAATTTAATGAGGAATAAGATGGTGTATTTGGATTTTCAAGATCATGCTCACAAAGAGAAATTCGATAGTAAATTCAAATGGCATGTTTAAAATGCATTTTGAAATCAAGGCATACATTAAGTTGATCCAGGCCAAGCAAACACCACACACAATTTTCAAATATGCTAACTGAAGTTTCCACACTCAAGGATCAGTACAAATCACTCCAAACAGAAAAAAGGTTTGTTGGTTGCAATTATGATATAAAGGGGTGCATGTTGTTGTAGACCTTCACACCAACTTGTTGTAGTATGGAATACCTTGAAGATGTTTCAGCTGCTGTCCAACCAGAACTTTGATGAAAAGAACTTCCTTGTGCTTGAAGAAACTTGTGACAAGACTCAAAATAAACGAGGATTGTGTTGTTTTAAGTCATGGAAAGTTGATATATCATATATCAAGGGTGTGTGGATGGTTAGGAAGAGGAAAACAGCTCTGGTTAGAGGTTTGGCAGATTTTGAGCACAAGGTCAAACTTGCATGGTTTGAGAGATGAATTTTGGGAGAATGGTGTTTTTGAGTGGTTTAGGAGTATGGACACCTTCTACACAACATTTATGGATTGCGCAGATGGTTTTTGGTGGTTTGGAATGTGTGGAAATGAGTTTGGACAGCCAACTGCCCAAGACAGATTTTGGTGAAACTTGAGATTTTTGAAAAATGAGGTAAGTGAGAAATGAGTGAGAGCTATGAGTTTCTGTGTATTCTTGATAGCTCTGGTGTGAAAAAGACATAGGGGGAGCCTCTATTTATAGGAAAACGAGGGATGAGGACAGATTTGTAATCTTGGCATTTTGGAGGGATTTTGAAAAGGAAACCCTTGGCTTGAGTTTTAGTACAGCTGCAAGATTCAAATCCTTGCCTCAAATGATGAATTGTTCAAGTGGAAATGAATGACATAATTTGATTAGAGTGTCTAGGCAAATAGGGGGTTGTTTGCTGCAAGTGGCAAAAAGTTTCTCTTTCTTCCTTCTTTAATTGATTATTATATTGTCAACATGCTTACAAGTTGCAAAATCCATCAATCCCTTCTTTCTTATGGTTTTCCATTCATCTAAGCCTTATATTATCATAATGAAACATAATCCAATGGCTGAGGATGGTCCAAGTTGTTGAAATTTTGATTTGGGAAAAGGTTGAAATGGTGACTCAAGTGTTAAAACACCATCTTGTTAAATTCATAACTCTCAGCTAATAAGGGCTATGGAGGAGTTCTACCACATTTTAGAAAGCCCTCATGTAGCTATACAACTTTCATGTTTTCATGAGTTTCATATTCCCAGAGGAACTTGGCCAAATGACCTCTCAAAGTTGTTGAAAAACAAGCCTAAAAGTGAAAATTTTCTAAGTTATTTTCCCTTCTTTTAATGAATTTGATCATAACTCCAAATCTATGCATTTTTTGATCATGGACCACTTTAGGACTTTTGTAGGACTTATCAAGAGCTTTCCAATGAGATTTGAACCAACTCAATTGGATGTGTGGTTAAGGAGTTATGGTCTTGCCTCTTTCAAAACCCTAATTCCCGACTTTTGCGATTACTCCTCAACCCTTGATCCAATGGTCATGAAATTTTATGGGTAGATTAAATATGTAATTAGGAACATTTTTGATTCACATCTTAAGTTCAAATTCCTTATGAGTGAAGAGTTGACTTTTCGGTCAACCGAACGATCGATCGGTGACTACCGAGTCGACTGTTGATGCTCTGGACCTTTTGAGGCTTTGAAACTTCTTGAATGGACTTTACCAAGCCATATGAACCTTATGGACCATGATCCCACTATCGTAACACCTTTTAGATCAAAAGTCAAACCATAGTTGACTTTTCCTACTCGAAAACCCTAATCGGGTATCCTGAACTTCACTGTTTTTTATTCCTGGGTGACAACCTCAAATTGGATTCATACTTGATCCAATGGAATACATTTGATGATGTGGAGACTCAATTCAATGAGAACCAATCCAAAACGTTGACTAATTAACTCTTGAAACCTCGATTTCGGCTGTGCGGAACCCTGATTCCTGTATCTTAACAAAGACAAGCTTGAAACAGTTTAAGGTTAGATAATCAAATGAGTATGATCCTAAAACGATGATGGAGATCTAAGGGGTCAAAATTTGGGGTGTGACAGTTGCCACTATTTAAATATCTTTCACTGGATGGCGGCAAAAGATGACAATCCTCGCAGAATCGTAGTGAAAGGTATTTAAATACAGCAAACCGAAAATTTTGTCCCTTAGATCCGGTGGTGTGCAAAAGGACAAATGAGAGTATGAAATGAATCTAAATGATGCTTTATGATGCTTGAATGCAAGACAGATGCAGACACGCGAGCAAAGATAAAAGAATGGCAATACAACGAGTAACTACTCATGGGGGACCCACGCACTGGGGAAAGATCCAAGGAAAAACAAACAAAATAGTTCAAACGTGACTAAAGGTGCTGCGCAGAGGAATATCTCACACAGGGGACGCAAACTCTAACAGGGGAGACAAAAATTCATTGGGGAAAAGGAGACAAAACTCAGCTGGGGAAGAAGGCAATTCTCCACGGGGGAAATGAAAGAAAAGAGACACAAACCTCACTGGAGATAATCAGATGAGGAATTTCCTATAACAAAGAGTTCGAACGGGATCTTCAGGAAAAGAACAGAAACACGACCAGACGCACCAGGAACGCTAGTATCCACTAGATCTCCGAGACTCGAATGGTAAAGCAACGCTTTACGGGGAATACTGGTGACGACCAGAACAACAAATAATCAAAGGGTGCTAGTTTCTATTAGACTTATAGGGGGTGATGGTGACGACCAAACCAAATAATTGGGAACTCCAAATTGCATTGATACAATCCAGGACTCCGGCTGGGGGAAATTGGTAACAACCAACTCTCGGTACTAATGACGATTAGCTTTCAAGCAGAGCCAATAACCACCGGACTTTTCAAAGATATGGTGACGACCAAAGCAACGATACCAATAACGATTGGATTTTAAACAGTTCCAGTTACCACTGGACTTTCAAAATATATGGTGACGACCAAACCAAAGATACCAATAACTATTGGATTTTAAACAGTGTCAGTTACCACTGGACTTTCAAAATATATGGTGACGACTAAACCAAAGATACCAAAAACGATTGGATTTTAAACAGTGCCAGTTACCACTAGACTTTCAAGAGATGTGGTGACGACCAAAGCTACAATACCAATAACGATTGGATTTTAAACAGCGCCAGTTACCACTGGACTTTCAAAGGATATGGTGATGACCAAACCAAAGATACCAATAACGATTTGATTTTAAACAGTGCCAGTTACCACTGGTCTTTCAAAAGCATTGCCAATTACCATTGGAATTTTAAACAATGGGGATCGCTAGTAACGACTAGACTTCAAGGAGAGAAACTGGTGACGACCAGGCAAGCGATATCAGTAACGACAGGACATCCGAAGGTACTAGTTACAACTAGGAACAAGCGGGGTACAGGCGACGACCTATAACCACACACAAACTTAGTAACAACTGAGGTAGAGAAAGTGGTGACGACCTAACGCCATAAAAGGACAGAGGATGCCCACAGAATAACAAGCAAGACCACTGGTAACAACCAGGAAACAATCAAGACAAAAGGTAACATCCAAAGACAACAGAGTCAAAGCAGATGCACATGATATGCCATGATGCTAATGATTAATGATATGCAGGAGCTGACTCTGACGAGAGACAGAAAAATCTGGAGACTCAAGGGGACAGACAAATAAGCACGTCTATCTCACTGGGGACGCAATGAATCATACTGAATTCACAAAACAAAGGTGTCTGTAGATTTTCCGAGAAATAAACCCACTCTACTTGGGACATAAAGCTTCAGGAAAGCTCGCCAGGATTGACAACGTAACTTAAAATAGAAGCTCTGAATGTTTCCACTAAGGATGAGTCTACCATCACAAGAACGTATTTCAAAGAAACCTGGGGAGAGGGTCTTCAATCTTGGTAACTACACACGACCGAATGAGCAACCTATCAAATCAATTCAACTGACATTCAATGGGAGATGTATTGCGATCGCATATCAAAGCTTCCGCCACGTTAAGGCTTTCGAGAGGTATGATTTCCACCGAACCTTTTCGTGAGCCAAAATATTTTATGTTTTGTTAATCTTCCAAAGTTATTTTTAAATTCGAACCTAGTGCTTTCAAAATTATCATTGATCAATAAACGATGTTTTGCATAACAAAAGAAATAAAGATAATAGTAAATTGCAAAAGAATGGTCCAAAAACTGATTTCATTTAAGAATGGAAGTTTGTCAATGACAGAACTCCATGGAACTTTTATGATTGAAAATGGCAATATGAAAAAGGTTACATTGAATCCACTAACAATTCTACCCCTAATGACTAAAACTTTCCAAAACCTTACTTCTGACAAGAGCGGTTGAAATGGACTTCCTGTAAAATCTTCTGCAGAGGTGACAACCCATCTGATGCAACGAAATGCCTTTGTCCCTAACTTTTTCCTAGATTGCCCTTTCAGGTTTTCAATCCACCGGGACGCTCTTTTTTTGCCTAAGCCGCCCTTTCGGGTTTTCAACTTAGCGAGCTCATTTTATTTTTATCTCATCCCTAATGTTTGCCTGGACCTCCTTCATAGGTTATGATCCAGCGGGATACCCATTATTTCATAAGCCCCCCTTGCGGGTTTTCGACTTATCGGGTTCTTTTAGGCGTAATATTTCCATACTGCATCAGAATTCACCGGGTGTGTAAGTTGTTCCCCATCCATTGTTGTGAGAATTAACGAGCCTCCTGAGAAGACTGTTTTTACAACAAATGGACCATCATAGTTAGGCATCCATTTTCCCCGTGCATCTTTATGAACTGGAAAAATCTTTTTGAGCACAAGCTCCCCTTCTTAGAATTCTCGGATACAAACCTTCTTGTCAAAAACTCTCTTGATCCTTTTCTGATATAACTGCGGGTGACATACTGCGGTCATGCGCTTTTCATCAATAAGGTTCAACTGATCGAATCTTTCCCTTACCCATTCAGCTTCTTCAAGTTTGGTTTCCATTATGACTCTTAAGGAAGGTATCTCAACCTCAATAGGAAGTACTGCATCCATCCCATATACCAAGGAAAAAGGGGTTGCCCCTGTTGAAGTGCGAACGGACATTCTATATCCATGAAGGCAAATGGCAGCATCTCATGCCAATCCTTATACGTTTTCACCATCTTTTGCAAAATCTTATTGATGTTCTTATTCGCAGCTTCGACCGCTCCATTCATCTTGGGACGATAAGGAGAAGAATAGTGATGTTCAATTTTGAAGTCACCACACAGCTCTTTCATGGTTTTGTTATTCAGATTAGTACCGTTATCCGTTATGATTCGGCTTGGGATTCTGTATCGACAGATAATCTCCTTTTTTATAAAACGGACCACCACTTGTCGAGTAACATTGGCGTAGGATGCAACTTCAACCCACTTTGTGAAGTAATCAATAGCGACCAGAATGAATCGGTGTCCATTAGAAGCCTTTGGCTCGATTGCCCCAATCATATCAATGCCCCACATAGAGAACGACCAAGGTGACGTCAACACATTTAACAATGTTGGAGGCACATGCATCTTATCCGCATAAATTTGGCATTTGTGACATTTCCTAGCATATTGAATACAGTCAGCTTCCAAAGTCAACCAGTAATACCCAGCCCTCAAAATCTTCTTGGACATGGCATATCCATTGGCATGAGTGCCAAATGTTCCTTCATGAATATCTTGCATTAACAAATCTGCTTCTCATCCGTCGACACATCTAAGTAGGACCATATCATGATTTCTTTTATAGAGCACACCATTACTGTGAAAGAACTTAGAGGCCAATCTTCTCAAGGTTTTCTTGTCAAGTGATGTAGCATCAACCAGACACTCTTGCTTTAACAGATAATTCTTTATGTCATGGAGCCATGGCTTGTTATCAACTTCTTCTTTAACCATCTGATAGCAGGCGGGCTCGGTCTTGCGTTCAATGCGAATGAGAGTAGCATCATTGAGATACCTGACTTTCCACATTGAGGCTAACATGGCTAGAGCATCGGCAATATGATATTCAGATCTCGGAACATGCTTGAAAGTGATCTCATCAAAGTATTCAATCATTTCAACGATGTACGCTCTGTAAGGGATCAAATTCTCATGTCTGGTCTCCCATTCACCTGTAACTTGATAAATAACCAAAGTTGAATCTCCACTTACTTCGAGAAGTTTGATTCTTAGGTCAATAGCTACTTCGAGGCCAAGAATGCATGCCTTATATTCGGCAATATTGTTTGTACATTCAAAGTCTAACCTTGCTGTAAATGGGGTATATCTACCTTCGGGATTCATCAGAATGGCGCCTACGCCATGCCCACTGTAATTTGAGGAACCATCAAACATCATTTTCCACCAAAGGCCCGACTCAGGACCTTCATCAGGACCTGGCTCTTCATAATCTTTTACCAACATAATATCTTCTTCCGGGAAATCAAACTTGAGAGACTCGTAATTTACAACTGGCTGATCTGCAAGATAATCTGATAAGACACTGCCTTTGATAGACTTCTGGGCCACATACTGGATGTCATATTCTGATAACAACATATGCCAACGGGAGAGTCTTCTTGTCTGAGCGGGCTTCTCAAAGATATACTTTATCGGGTCCATTTTTGAAATCAATAAAGTAGTATGACAAATCATGTACTGCCTCAAACATTTGGCAGCCCATGCCAAAGCACAACAAGTTTTCTCTAAAAGTGAATACCGGCTCTCACAATCGGTGAATTTCTTGCTCAAATAATAGATGGCATGTTCCTTTCGTCCGGACTCATCCTGCTGACCCAACACGCAACCCATTGAATTATCGAGTACTGTTAAATACATGAAAAGAGGTCTTCCCGGAACAGGAGGTATTAAGATTGGAGGATCTTGAAGATAGCCCTTAATCTTATCAAATGCTTGCTGGCAATCTGAATTCCAAACAACTGTTTGATCCTTTCGTAATAATTTGAAAATGGGTTCACAAGTAGGAGTCATATTGGAAATAAATCTGGATATGTAGTTCAATCTTCCAAGGAAACCTCTTACTTGTTTCTCAGTTTGCGGAACTGGCATATCTTGAATGGCTCGAACTTTATCTGGATCTACCTCAATTCCTCGGTGGCTAACAATGAAACCGAGTAATTTTCCAGATCTCACTCCAAAAGTACACTTGGATGGATTTAGTCTCAACTGATACTTTCTGATTCTCTCAAACAACTTCAACAAATGATTCAAATGGTCTTCCTCACTTTGAGATTTGGCAATCATATCATCAACATACACTTCTATCTCTTTATGCATCATGTCATGAAATAAGGTCACCATGGCTCTTTGATAAGTGGCACCAGCATTTTTCAAACCGAAAGGCATGACCTTGTAACAATAAGTTCCCCAAGGAGTAATGAAAGTAGTCTTTTCCATGTCATCTGGATCCATCTTGATTTGGTTGTATCCGGAGAAACCGTCCATAAATGAGAAAACTGCAAAGCGAGCTGTATTATCCACCAATGTATCAATATGCGGCAAAGGGAAATCGTCTTTTGGACTGGCCTTATTCAGATCCCTATAATCCACACACATTCTGACCTTCCCATCTTTCTTAGGCACAATTACAATATTAGCTACCTATTCGGGATACTTAGATACTACCAAGAAACCTGCATCAATCTGCTTTTTCACTTCGGCTCGAATCTTAAGAGCCATGTCAGGTCTAGTTCTTCGGAGCTTTTGTTTGACTGGCGTGCATTCTGGTTGGAGCGGTAATTTGTGGACCACTATGTCTGTGTCCAAACCTGGCATATCCTGATATGACCAAGCAAATACATCTACATACTCTTTTAAAAGCTCTACCAATTGTTGCTTGACATCTTCCCCAAGTGTCTCCCCAATCTTGACCTCTTTCTTGTCTTCTTTGGTGCCAAGATTAATAACATCTACTTGTTCCTTGTGAGGTTGAAACTCTGGGTGTTCGTAACATGCCATTTTTGCCAGTTCATCAGGGATCTCAAAATCTTCGTCCTCATCTTCGGCTTGGTATATTGGTGAGTCAAAGTCAGGAGGGAAAGCAAAGTCAATGGATTCAACAAGTTTTGGGGTATCACTGCATGTTGGAATGGCTTAATTTATTAAAACACACAAGGATAAATGCAGCAATCAAGAAAAATGTTTTGATGATTTTTTTTAGAAAAAAATTGCCATCTTCTTTTTAAACATGGAAACAAAAACAATTAAGGAGACAACAACAAAGGATTTAACAAAATAGTTCATTAATCATAATATTCTTGAAAGCACGGGGCCCTTACAAAATGCATCCTATAGCCTTGGGCACGTCTATGGAGGTTTAAAGATAAAAAACAACAACAAGTAAAGAAAAACAAACGAATTACTTCGACACAGGAAAGATCACGGGAATCTCAACAGCCTCCCAATTTCCTAACTCAGCCTCGCAATGATATACTAAGTGTTCAATATCTTCTTCTTCAGAATCTTCTCCCACGGCATTGACATGGAATCCTCCACTGATGAACACCTCTTGGATAGTCTTCGGACGTCCTTTGGCGTGTGTGGATTCTTCGACATGAGTTGGTTTGTAACCCAACCCTTGGCGACCCAGTCTTGCTTTCACTTCAATAACCTCTCCCCAACCTGCAGGAGTACCCTCTTCTAATGTAGACTTGATGCTCTGAGCGGATGCAAAAGATGGACCATTCTTTGCCACTGTATCTTCTATCATCACCGTGTTAGCTATTTCAAGCGCTTGGAAAGAAGTTTCCAACGCATCCTCATCTGCCTCAATATATCAGAATGACGATAAATTACTCACCATCAAGTCCTCTTTGCCATGCACAATTACCAATTTGTCATTCACAACAAATTTCATCCTTTGATGCAAAGTGGAAGTCACTGCCCCAGCTGCATGAATCCAAGGCCGTCCCAACAAACAACTATAATCTGGGTTAATGTCCATTACCTGAAATGTGATATCAAACACGTGAGGGCCTATCATGATTGGCAACTCCACTTCCCCCACAACTGTTCTTCTTGAACCATCAAAAGCTTTCACAATCAACGACGTCGGCTTCATCTCTACCCTTGTGTATGCCAACTTTGCGAGCAACCTTTTAGGCAACATATTCAACGAAGATCCAGTATCAACCGAAACTCACGCCAACGTGTCCTCTTGACATCTGATAGATATGTGCAAAGCACGGTTATAACCACGTTCTTCTCTTGGCAACTCTTTATCACTGAAACTCAGAGTATTACAGGCTATAATATTGGCTATCACCGAATCAAATTGGCCAGGGGTTATATCCTTTGTCACATGTGCTTGCATTAACACCTTCTGTAGAGCCTCTCTGTGGGCCGGGGAATTCATCAGGAGAGACAAAATTGATATTTTTGAGGGGGTTTGATGAAGTTGATCCACAACCTTGTAATCGCTTTTTCTGATAATCCTTAGGAGTTCTTCAGCATCTCCTTCGGTGATGGGCATTTCTTTGTCTTTGGTCGTCACAACAGGGGTAACCTCTTTTGGAGCAACTACATTTATCTTGGGTTGATATATTCAGCCACTACGGGTCATATTGGTCGTTCCTGCAATATTTGTCACATCAACCTGGTCATCTTTTATCCTCTCGTTCTGAATAATCTTCCCAGATCTTTGGTCTAACACCACCATATCATATTTCCATGGGACTGCCTTTGTATTCTCAAAAGATAACGATCTCGGCCTCTGAATAACAACTGGTCGAGGCTGATCAACAACAGATTTGTCAAAAACAGGCTTCACATTTTTGCTGATCATATTGAACACAGGGGCTTTCTCGCTTTTCCTTGGTAGATTAAAATCAGGCTCAACCACCGAAACTTCCTCCTTCTTTACCTTGATACCTACTTGCAATAATCCATCATCAATCAGACTTTGCACATCTTTCTGTACCACACCACACCCCTTAAGATTAACAGAACACTTTTCACAGTCATTATGGGTACCTTTAATCAGCCCTACTTTCAACAGTTTCTCATGAAGTGACCTCGGCGGAGTCTTGATCTCTGACACATCACAAACTAACCTTTCATCTGAAGCTTCTTCTATAGCATTAAATCCTCTATGATTTGGCAATGGGTTACTTTTAACATTAGGTGGTACATCATCAAAAGACAAAATCTTCTTCTCTATGAGCTCCCTGACAATATGTTTTAAGGCAAGACACCCCTCAAAGTCATGGCCGGCAGCACCTTCATGAAAGGCACAATGAGCATTTGGATTGTAATGAGGTGATGAAGTGTCTGAAGGTGTATTCAATCGTCGCGTTGTTACCAACCCTTGTTGCACCAAAGCCGGGTACAACTCTGTATAAGTCATTGGTATTTGAGGAAATGGAGGCCTCGTTGCTGGTCTTTGATTTTGGTAATTCTGCCTTGGTGCTTGAGCCCTAGGCTGCTGATATTGCTGATAAGGTGGAACGTTGGGCGCTCGTTGATACCCTTGTTGTTGAACTGGTTGATACATGGGTGCTAGTTGCACTATCTGATAACTGGGAACAGGGTGATTGAAAGCAGGCGTTATAGCTGCCACATATGGTTGTTGAGCATACTGCACTGGATACATCGGTTGTTGTGTCAGATTTTGCTGAGGTTGCTGAACATAGCCTTGTGGAGGCTGCTGAATATAACCTTGTGGAGGCCGTTGATATCGTTGGTAAGGCTGCTTCCAAGTCTGATTCCTTTTCCCCATTGTTATGGCGTTTGTTTCTCCCTCCTTCTTTTTATGAAAATTACCACTAAACTTCTTGACATTGTTGTTGTTGGAACCACTGGAACTGCTAGTCATTTTTCCATTCTTCAATCCTAATTCTACTCTCACCCCCACGACCACTATATCGGAGAAACTCGATGTTACGCTACTAATCATCTTCTCATAAAATTCAGGTCTTACCGTATCCACAAACCAATCGGTCAACTCTTTCTCATTTAAAGGAGGTTCTACCTGAGAGGCAGTCTCCCTCCATCGTTGTGCATACTCTTTGAACGATTTGGAACTCTTTTGTGTCATACTCAGAAATTGTCTTCTGTCTGGGGCCAAGTCCATATTGTATTTGTAATGCTTCATGAAAGCATCGGCCAAGTCTTGGAAACTGTGAATGCGAGACTGATCTAAACTCAAATACCACTTAGCAGGGGGCTCCTTTCAAGCAATCCTAGAAACAATGGATCATCAGCTTATCATCTTCTACATGTGCAGCCATTCTTCGATAATACATGATCAAATGCGTCCGAGGACAAGTAGCACCGGTGTACTGATCAAAGTTGGGGATTTTGAATTTTGGCAGAATTACCAATCCAGACACTAAACACATATCTCTGGCATCAGTACCAAAGATATCATTTCCTTCCATGGCTCTAACCTTCCTCCCTATAGTTTCTACACTCTCCTTCAATTTATCATGTCGTCCACTTCCTTCTTCAGACCCATCAGGAACTTCAAACACTGGTGGATGACTGTGAAAAACAGGGCGCACTTGAGTTTGTACAGAGGTTGGAGTATAAGTCGGAACAGCTCGGGGAATTTCTGCCCCTAGAGGAACTGATTGTTGACTGACTGGTGGCGGAGGTACAAAACCTGGTATAAACCCATATGGCGGAATACTTTCAACAGTGGCTGCCGTTGGGATCGGCTCCACAACTACATTGGTGATTTCAGAAACTACAGTGGCCTGAGTGTCCATTTTTGCATTGATGACTTGTAAGACTTCCATGATTCGTCCTACACTTCCTCGTAAATCTTCGAGTTCATTGTCAACCCTATCCAGAGCTGAATTCTGTTCTTCCATTCTTTGATGAGCTTGGGCTCGCGTGTTGTATTGATGGCGGGGATTCAGTATGATTCTGGAGATAAGACAGCGAGATGAGACACAACACAGGAAATGCACATGAAATGCTATGGGTGCAGATGCAAAATGAAAAATTAATCATTCAAGGAATCCAAAGAAATATTTGCAAAAATTATAACAATGGGGAAATAAAGCAAATTAAAAGTCTTCATAGATTAATAACTGAGAGTTTTACAACAACAATTTGAAACTGAAACACAAATCTTCAATACAGATACATGATAAAATACAGGAAACAAAAAGATCCTAGATCTTCTGGTTGGAGGGTCCTTCGTCTCCTGATTGACTCTTCTTCCCACCTTGATGGACCAACTCTTGAAGCTCTTCCTTCTCTTGCATAACCTTGAAATACTTATCTCTCCAATCTTTCCCTTGTTTTTCGGCTTTTGCCAAAGTAGCTTTCAATTCTTCCACAAGAGTAAGTTTTGTTGAGTCAGGCTCAAAGTGAGTATAGAACATCTTCAATGCTACTTCTTTCACCCATGATAAGTAAGATTCTGAAATAGTAGTGTCGTGGTAACCTAAAGCAGTTACTCCCCTTGTGTGGATGTGACGCCAAGCATACACAGTTCGAGCCTTGTAGGCTAGATCCTTCCCTTCTTCAATGTAGAAGCTTCTCAAAAGGGCTGGGTCTGGTTCATTCTCCATCGGGTGTCCCAACTGGCGACGAGCTAAAATAGGATTATAGCTAATGCAACCATCAATGCTGATAAGTGGTACATTTGGGAAATCCCCACAGCTCTGAACCATAGCAATCCCTCCATACATAGGGTCATACCACTTAATGTCTGAATGTTTGAGTAACAACAACCTCTTTACCCATGAGAGTCCATTCTGCATATCCCAGAGTGATGGAAGCCTTGGCAAGTGCAAAATAAACCACTTGTATAGGAGAACGGTGCAACACTCAATCTATCCAACTCCATGACAGTTTCTACGGTGAATGGAAAAATACACATTAGCCAACAAAGTGGGTACGAGATTTTTGATTAAGAAAAGGTTGATTGCATTCGCGTCCACAAAATCATCAGCAGTCGGAAACAGGAAAAGTCCGTAAATTAGCAAAACCAGAATAGCCTCAAATGCTTCAGAATTCTTTGACTCGGCATAACATTGAGCTTTTTCATACAGGAACATAGCCGGAAATCCATATATCCCTCCCTTAGCAGTCATATGAGATCGTACTTCATCCACCTCCAAATGTGCGGCTTCTGCAATTACTCTTTTGCTAGGAGTCCCTTCTCTTCTAGAAAATGGTCTAGGAGTGATGCCTACTCCCATCAGGGTAGAATATTCCTCCAAGGTTGGCAGCAACTGGTAATCTGGAAATGTGAAACAATGATAAGTCGAATCATAAAACTGCACGAGCGCTGCTAACATCTCTTCATCCACTTGAACTTCTAGTAAAGACAGCATATTCCCATACTTCCCTCTGAACGCCTCAAGATCTTCTACCAAACTTCCCAGTTTCTTCAGGTTCTCCAAATTTGGGCTTCGGAACACAATCTCTGCCTTCTTTCCAGAATCCATCCTATAATATCTGCAAAACAATCTTTAGTTCCTTGAATGATTAATAAATGTGAGTGCAAATGCGCAAAGTATCATGGAACTCAGTTTCGGTAAATATCAAAAACATCGTTGATTTAATTTCATTGGATTACAAAATTTTAGTATATTTTACAAAAGTCTTAAATAGAAAGCTAAATAAAAGCTAACAAAAGTCCTAAGAAGGTTCTCCTAGTAGTCTCAAGTTGAGCTTCTCAATCTCCTTTTCCATCTGTGCTTTCTTAAGAATGAGCTTATCCATGATTAACTTCCATGGAGTCGACTGAAGGCTAGAAGAAAATAAATCTTCTTACGCCTTTCTCTTCTTGCAGGAGAGTACTTCTTCATTCTTCAACTCTAATTGCTTCTGGAGCTCTACGTTCTCTTCAACAACCACTCGGTACTTGTGCTTCCAAGCGTTTTCGGTTTGTCGTGCCTTGCTCAAAGTAAACCTTAGCTTCTCCTCTTCAGACATGAAGATCAAGGTGGGCTTCTCTTTTAAAGCTATGGGTTCTTGTCGAGAATAGGGAATCTTCAACTCAATGGCTCTCTTTCAAACCCATTGGAGATAAGGTTCCAAAGAAACACAATTAGGTTTTCCCAAGTCCTTCTTTCCTTTTTTGTGCAAATGGCCCCAGGCTTTTAGAATCCTCTCTTTCTGCTCTTGACTATTACCCTCCTCCTTGAAGAAAATATTTTCTACATGAACACTGTTGGGCTTGTCTTTCAAAGGGTATCCCAATTGTCGACAAGCAAGGACTGGGTTGTAACTGATTCCTCCATTGGCACCAAGAAGAGGTACATTACCAAAATTTCCACAGCTATCAATGATCATTATCCCATCATATTCACGATTATACCAATCAATATCATAGTGCGTGAGAGCCATAATCTTCTGTGACCACCACCCTTTCTTCGGATCCCAAAAGGCGTGAGCTTTAGGAAAGAGTGAAATAAACCACTTATACAATAAAGGAGCACAGCAAGTGATCATCCCTCCCTTGTGGAAATTCCTGAGATGAACAGAATGATACGCGTCTGCTAGCAGAGTAGGTATAGGGTTTTTCTTCAAGAAAATCTTAATGGCGTTGAGGTCTACAAAGTTCTTAAAGCTGGGGAACAGGAAGATGCCATAAATGAGCAAGGCAAGGATAGCCTCGAATGCATCCATGCTCAAATGATCTGCATAGTACTGAGCTTTTTCAACCAAGAATTCTGCACTCAACCCAAAAACTCCTCCTTTTGTGGTCATGTTCTTTTGAATATCAACTAATCTCAAACGTGTGGCTTTGGCAATATCTTGTTCCTTAGGGTCCTTCTCCATGATCGGAAAAGAAGAATCTTCAAGAATGGGCAAACCAACCAACTGAGAGTATTCTTCTAGTGTGGGCACTAGCTGATAATCGGGGAAAGTGAAACAGTGATAGAGCGGATCATAAAACTGGAGAAGCGTAGAAAGAAGTCCACTGTCCACTTTTATCTTCAATAGCAACAACATCTTCCTATACCTAGTCTGAAAACCCTTTGGATCTGTCACCAAGGTACCCAACCTCCTTAGGTCATCTAGTTTAAAACCTTTGTAAGTGTACTTCAATGTTTTCTTCCTTTCACTATCCATAGCGATCTCTGATGTTTATAAACAAAAAGAATCTGAGTTCCATGAAACTTCTATGGTATGCTGTTCATGAATGCAAGAATGCACAAACACAGTTAAATGCAAAGATCACACATATGCACAGAAACACAAGCCTAGGTTTAAAGGACGAGCGTGAATCCAAGGTCTACCCATCCCCAAAATATGTGTACTAGGGATTTCAAACCTGTAGAACAGGGTTCTAAATGGTTCCCAGAGTCATCAACCCATCTTTCGGATATTATCAACTTCCCAAATTACTTGGTAATCAATAATATTCTCAAGAGAGTCTCGTCCAAGTGTAGTATCGCGTATCAACTATTTCGGAAATACTTCCTTATAGCCATCGCACTACGTCCTAGTAAGGCCAAAGTGGGGTAGAATGTAATCTAAAAGTACACAGTGTCATGGGCTCCTTCATTGAAAGTAGCATTGTTTTCACGAATACTCGATCAACAATACTAAACTCTCAAGAGAGCCTACACTGAGCGGTGGTTTCTCAAGTTAGCTTGGTCGGGAATCAACTCCCTATAAGCCTCCTTGAATATACCACCATCCTATCATAATTGTACTCAAGTCCGGGTATAGGACCGTCTCACCACTCAAAAGGGTCTCAAGATCCAACAATCAAACAAATATACACAAATATACATGTAAAGCAAATATAGCACATAAACAAACAAAATAGGCTAAACCCTCAGGCTTAAGCATATCCCCAGTGAAGTCGTCATTTCTGTTGCGGTGAGAATTGTGATACCAATCTATTGAGTTAACTTGAATCTTTAATTCTTTGAATTCACAACTGGACTTTAATTTATCCAAAGGAAAGGTCTAAAGAAAGAAAAACCCTTTTCGCGATGTAACAACAACGCTAAGAGATTTGGGGATTGGGGGTTGGTTTAACCTAGGGTAGGTATTTCACATCCTAAACATCTATAGTACTCTACAGGAACCTTTTGTTTGTTTGTATGCTAAGTTTATTAAATGTTTGCTATGGATTGGGTAAAGGGTGTAGGTTAAGACCTAAAGATATATACACTAAGTTTGCTCGCAAAGATATCACATCTTCTGCCTACGTATCCTAACTAGGATAGAATCAGAGCAATTGTAGTTCACCTCACTAGGTTTGAAGAACACTTGATTATGATCATGGTTCAAAGGGGAACAAACATGATAATGCTTGTGTAGAGTTTAATAAAACTCTCTATATCTAAGTTGAACACTCAAGAAGGGGAAGTAAGTAATCATGACGATGATTCTTACATAGAGTTAACAAACTCTATCCTAAGTTCTAGTTGAAAGAGAACTCCTAACAAGGGTGGGATTTTTAGACTTAAGCAAAGTCTAGTGGGCAGGTTCTAACTTAACTAAGTGTATGAATGACTTAACGAAGTCGAGGGAGAGATGAACTATCTATGACCCAAGGGTCAACAGAAGGACTTTCCTTTGGAAGGATAGAAAGGGGGGCAACTTGGATGAGAACTAAAGAGTTCCATCACCTGGGGAAACTAAACTTAACAAAGCATAAATATCAGACAGGAGAAATACTAGAAACATGGTTACGACCAAGCAGATACGAGCATGTTACAACAAGCAAGTACGTCAAAATAGGAGGAAAATAGATAAATTCATGGTGACAACCAAAAGAGGACAAAGCCTTAATATGTTAACAAACACAAAGGAATCAATCACAAACAAATCTTACAAGATAAAATCAAGCATGGTTTAAGAGAACTTCAACAAGACGCAAGGTAACGACCCTAACAAGTAAACAACTTTCAAGTAGGCAAGAAGCATCATAAACATGAACAAATTGAAGTATTTTCTCATTAAATGAAACTAGGAAATATTATGAGCATTTAGCAAAAAGAATGGATCAAAAATAGTGAAGCATGAGAAAGTTATGAATTTTTGATTTTTGATGAAGAAAATAAAAATAACAAGTGATAAAAATGAAAGAAGTGGTCATGACAAGAGTTGAACTCATGCCTTTATGTTTACAAACTCACAACAAAACCACCCAGCCAACTGCGCGCGCATGTTACATGGATGGAAAAGAAGAAGAAAATAATATAATGTGAGCAGCAAAAATAAAATACCAAAAAGTGTCCCCTATAGGGATCGAGCTCAGGACACAAGGAATGAAAGGCATTAGGAACACAAGTGACAACCACTGGGGTGGCGATACATCCGTGTATTTAGCCACCCCAAATAAAACATAATGCTTCTTTGGCAACATTTCTGGGCCCAAAAATGAATCAAACCAACATGAAAACGGATTGGATCACAACTTCATCAAATCAAAACCAATTTCAGCAAAATTAAAGTCTAACTCGCTTGGAATTTAATGAGGAATAAGATGGTGTATTTGGATTTTCAAGATAAGGCTCACAAAGAGAAATTATATAGCAAATGAAAATGGCATGTTTAAAATTCATTTTTAAATCAAGGCATACATTGAGCTGATCCAGGCCAAGCAAACACCACACACAGTTTTCAAATATGCTAACTGAAGTTTCCACACTCAAGAATCAGTACAAATCACTCCAAACAGAAAAAAGGTTTGTTGGTTGCAATTTTGAGTGGTTTAGGAGTATGGACACCTTCCACATAATATTTATGGATTGTGCAGATGGTTTTTGGTGGTTTGGAATGTGTGGAAATGAGTTTGGACAGCCAACTGCCCAAGACAGATTTTGGTGAAACTTAAGATTTTTGAAAAATGAGGTAAGTGAGAAATGAGTGAGAGCTATGAGTTTCTGTGTATTCTTGATAGCTCTGGTGTGAAAATTTCATAGGGGGAGCCTCTATTTATAGGAAAATGAGGGATGAGGACAGATCTTGGCATTTTGAAGGGATTTTGAAAAGGAAACCCTTGGCTTGAGGTTTAGTACAACTGCAAGATTCAAATCCTTGCCTCAACTGATGAATTGTTCAAGTGGAAATGAATGACATAGTGTGATTAGAGCGGCTAGGCAAATAGGGGGTTGTTTGCTGCAAGTGGCAAAAAGTTTCTCTTTCTTCCTTCTTTAATTGATTGTTATATTGTCAACTTGCTTACAAGTTGCAAAATCCATCAATCCCTTCTTTCTTCTGGTTTTCCATTCATCTAAGCCTTATATTATCAGAATGAAACATAATCCAATGGCTGAGGATGGTCCAAGTTGTTGAAAATTTGATTTGGGAAAAAGTTGAAATGGTGACTCAAGTGTTAAAACACCATCTTGTTAAATTCATAACTTTCAGCTCATAAGGGTTGTTGAGGAGATCTACCATATTTTAGAAAGCCCTCATGTAGCTCTACAACTTTCATGTTTTCATGGGTTTAAGATTCCCAAAGGAACTTGGCCAAATGACCTCTCAGAGTTGTTTAAAAACAAGCCTAAAAGTGAAATTTTTCTAAGTTATTTTCCCTTCTTGTAATGAATTTGATCATAACTCCAAATCTATGCATTTTCTGATTTTGGGACTTTTGTAGGAATTGTCAAGAGCTTTCCAATGAGCTTTGAACCAACTCAATTGGATGCATGGTTAAGGAGTTATGGTCTTGCCCTTTTCAAAACTCTAATTCCCGACTTTTGCGATTACTCCTCAACCCTTGATCCAATGATCATGAAATTTTATGGGTAGATTCAATATGTTATTAGGAACATTTTTTATTCACATCTTAAGGTCAAATTCCTTATGAGTGAAGAGTTGACTTTTCGGTCAACCGAACGATCGATCGGTGACTACCGAGTCGAATGTTGATGCTCTGGACCTTTTGAGGCTTTGAAACTTCTTGAATGGACTTTACCAAGCCATGTGAACCTTATGGACCATGATCCTACCATCGTAACACCTTTTAGATCAAAAGTCAAACCACAATTGACTTTTCCTGATCGAAAACCCTAATCGGGTATCCTGAACTTCACTGTTTTTTATTCATGGGTGACAACCTCAAATTGGATTCATACTTGATCCAATGGAATACATTTGATGATGTGGAGACTCAATTCAAGGAGAACCAATCCAAAACGTTGACTGATTAACTCTTGAAACCTTGATTTCGGCTGTGCAGAACCCTGATTCCTGTATCTTAACAAAAACAAGCTTGAAACAGTTTAAGGTTAGATAATCAAATGAGTATGATCCTAAAACAATGATGGAGATCTAAGGGGTCAAAAATTAGGGTGTGACAATACGCTAACACTCTAGATAATTGAGAGGCAACCACCCAGTTGTCATTTCCCAAGTAGCTTAAGGCTCGTAACGTACAATATTCATTAGCCTTTATTAAGTGTTTTGTTATTGCTTGAAGATGAGAAGAGAGAAAGGACTCTAAGGGGCTAATAAAAACCCTAATGTTGTCATGCAAGATAGTCCTAATGTTTATTTTAGAAAGGGAAGTTATCCTATATGTTATCATGCAAAGGATTCAACCTAAAGTTCTATCATCACTCCTTAAACAAGGAAGTGAGAGTCCTAAGGGAACATTTCAAAGGGAAAGAGAAACACAGCTATCAAGCAGGTGAAATAGGAATGTAAATAGGACTTGGAGAATTAGAAGAGAATGAGGATGGGAAGCATAGCAAGAATCACAAGAACTTGCCATGGCACTCAACCAATCCTATCACCTTCAAAGAGTAGCCCTCAATGGCTCAACTTCTTTATGGAATGCACAGAATTCCTCCACAGGAGGAATTAGGCTCTCACAAGAAGAATCTAAAAGAGGTCTAGGTTGTGAACCAATTAGGAGCATGTTTAAGGCTTCGGAATGCACTTGAAAGTGCCTTAATATGCTTAGGGTATGGATAGGGGAGAATGGGATGCTCAAGCATTGTACAAGGATCACCTAAAATGTAAACTATGTCAAAGGCATGGTTGAAACTACCCTAATGAAGGTCAGAAAGCTAAAATCTACTAAAAATAGTAAAACACATCTAAAAATTCTCAGAAAAACCTTAGGGGACTCCTCTGGTCTTAGGGACCAGGGGTCCAAAAATGGGGAGGAAATTCTAATTCTAGGTAGGTTAATGGAGAGCAAAATCCTAGGGTGCTCCATAGGCAAGGGAAAGAAAAGGGGGTATAAAGAACTAAACCAAAACCTATCCTAAATGCATCTAAAAAATAAGGTAAAAATACTACGTTATCACCTAATGCCTCAAGATTAAGCACACAAAAAATCAGAAGTTTATTTGACGTTTCGAGCAAGAAAGAAAATCAGGAAATGAACATGTCAATTTTTCATTTATTAAAAGCACATAACATGAAAAATATACAATTAAATGGAAAAATAATTAAAATGCAATTAAAAAATATGACAAATTAACATACATGTCAAGGTATACAAACATATTTTTTTTCATGATTTATTGAATCAAGTATCATTTTCAAATGAATTAAAATGAAACAGAAAATAAAATGGAAATAAAAGAAAAAGAAAACGAAAATGGAAAATGTTGTGGTGTGATTAGTAATCCAAACACGTGCTAATCCATGGGCTTCAGTGGAGGGGGGGTGCGAATAGTAGGGAGGCCCAGTCAAACTTCTAAAGTCAGCTAAATGCAAGAGTTAATCATAGCCACACACTCACAAGACCAGTCAACAATCCAATGGCTGTGAGGTACGCACCTGAAACGCACCGTTTTATTTAAGTATGATCATCCAAATCTTGGCCACACGTTAAGTCCAAACTCAATCCATCCAAGGAACCAAATTATGCCACACAATCAAGACCAACTTAGTGTAAAATGCAGTTTAATTAAGACCATCAGATCAGGTCCAAGTCAAAAGGTCACGTAAGGATCTAAAGGCCATGAACACGCCATGCACTTGTCTTCGTTTAAACAAGAAAAAAGGGGGAAACATGCAGACGGTGGCCAGAGGGATCTCCGGTCATCTTCTCCGGTTGCTATGAATAGTGGCATCTCTAGAAACTCATCAAAACCTATAATTTTTTATACCAATCGAACCGTCTCCTCACCTAGGTTACTAATCCATGTTTCAATTTCATTTGTAACCTATAATTAACTCAAACCGAATCTAACAAGTTTCAATGCTCAAGTCACAAAAGTTTAAGAACTTGCACAAGAATAAACCAGAAATGATCTACTATCCATGGGCATCAAGAATGTGCAAAAGTGGCGTGTGAATGATTCCTAAACAGAGAGTAATGGTGATTGGAAGCTTACCTAGTGGAGAGCTTCCACTGAGCCTTGTTCTTGCTTTGATTCTCTTGCTAAACCATCCAGAAACATTCCATGAACTTCAATGAAGCTTCTGCAACTCTTAATTTTGGCTGAAACTTGATGATTCTTCAAAAACGAATTTCAATTTTCATCCACTTTTTCTCAACCGTTTTCTGTTATTCTTCCCTCCAAAATCTGTTCTGATGCATTTTGAATGATGAAATGATTATATGAAATGGATTTGGAATTATTAAAAGCCCAATTGAAGCTTGTATGGCCCAATGCAAAATCCAAGTTTATTCACTTTGGAGCTTTGTGATTCTCTCCAAAACAGAGTTGTAAAGCTTTGAGTTTGACTCATACTAGTTGCTTATGATGCAAGGAACATGAATGGATGAGATTGGCTCCTTGAAAGTGGATCAATGGTGAATTTTGATTATGTTACTTCAAGGTGAAGTAACCATGAATTTAGCCATGGAAATGACCTAAAATTGCAATTCTAGTTTTGCCATCATTCTTAGAACATTCTCTGGACTCAAAATATGCATACATATGAATGAAATTGGTGTAAAATGAATTGGATCCAAACTAGCCCTTTTCAAGTGTTCCCTTATGGAAATTTCTTCACCAATTCTCCAATCCAAGCCAAAGAAATGATACCTTGATGTTTGGTTGAGAAAATGATCCCATTTGGAGCAACGTTCAAGTTGGAAAGATCTTCATTTGAATTATGCAAGGTGGTGAAATTGACCTATAATCAAAAGTGACCTATAATCAAAGTTTCCCAAAATACCCTTGCCTTGAAAGCTTCATATCTTGAGCTCTACAAATCCAATGAAGGACTTCTAGTACTCTTTGGAAATCTGATATCATGAGGAACAACTTTCATGTTTGGGTCAAGGATAGGAGAGACCTCCTTCTAGGTCAAAAATGGCATGGAAGTTGGTTGACTTTCATGGACTAACATCACAATTATCTGATGATCTGTAACTTGTTTGCCTCATAACGTGAGTTCTAGAAATCAAATGAATGACTTCTAATACTCAAAAGAAATCTAGAAACAAGCCCTACAAGATTCATGTTGGTGTCAAGATGAGATGAAACTTGTATCTTGAGTTATGTGGTCTTGAAGTTAGGCATTAAAATAGGGGATTTTACATTGTCAAGCTTAGAAACCCTAGCTTAGTAACTTCTCACACTCTTGATTCTTGATGAGTTGATCTTGGAATAATCTTTTAGGTGTCTCAACACAACATTCCATCATCACAAAGCCTTGGAATTGAGTCTTAATCTCCTTCCAATTCACTGTTGACTTAGGGTTAACTAGATGAAAACCCTAGCTGCACCACCTTTGGTTGTGGCCTCTTGTACTTTGCATAATGGCTTGTCCAAACTCCATAATGACTCTCAAGGCATCCAATGAGATTTCTTAATTCTTTACACCCACATCCATGGATTCAAAATCATCTGATGATCTCCCATGACCTTCAAGTTAGGAGATATGCACACTTGTATCCACTCCCTTCTCCAAGGGTCTTTGACTTCTTTTGATAGACTTGATGATAATGATAGCTTGAATAAAGCTTCTTGATTAGCCTCAGAACCTTTGGTAGCCTCCTCCTGCTAGGCACATCTCTTGATCCCCTACACAAATGACAATGCAATGCATATGCTAATGCTATGATGAATGCAATGAAACATGACTAGGTAAAGAAAAGGTTGGGCAAATTTTGGGGTGCAACACCCATCACTTGTAGTTTTCCGAACTACGTTAACTTTGACTTTCCCTTTGCACGAGGAAATATGTAGGCATAGTGTAATACCCTTTTTCTAACCCACGAATATTATAGAAAAATAATCGAATTTATCAGAGTAAAATATTGAATGCAATAAAATCATCTCAAAGGGGCGTACATTTCTTAATAAATTCAAATCAAAGTCAATGCTCTGTAAACAACGAGTTTTCCCAAAATTACTCAAATGGCAGCAGAACTCAAAAAGGCAAAAATCCAAAGTTTTCTTTGAGCAGCAAGGAAATCAACATAACAAAAGTTCAATAAAATATAGTTTAACTCAAAAACCCCAATTTGATGTTACACTATCAGAGTAAGACCCTCTAAGTCAACCACAATGGCCAACGACCCAAAAAATTTAAAAAGTCCTCGACGACATCTACGGCTAAACCTGGTCATCTACACAATACCCACGTGGAGGCAACATTCAAACAGGCAAGGTGAGTAAAACGATTCATAATAATCAATATAAGAATAAATATATAAAATAGCGTCATTTTCATATTCAACATCATCATAATCATCAAAGAACATCAAAGGCCATAACATTATAAATTACACCAAATGGTCACAAAAATGCAAATGCAATAAGACTCATGCATGTGGTACCAATCAACAAAATTCGACGGACACTGGGTCATCAACCCTCCATAGATCCACAACAGTAGGATCGGTTCTACACGAGAACCGGAGCACAACAAAATACCTCACATCTGCACAATGGGATTGAAGCCACAAGAATCAAGGTCCTGAACCGAAGTCCAGAATACATATGAATGCATGATGCACACGTCAACGTCATCCTCATAATAAACTCATTAGGTGCATCATCATTCATCAAAATCATCATAATAATCATGTCATCATAGAATCATCAAAATCTCATGGAATCAACGTCACAAATCATCACAGTCCCTCATGGGGATTCATCATGCAATCATGTATTAATCTCATAAGAATCACAATTATACTCATGGGTACCCATCATACGGTCATGTATTAATCACATAGGAATCACAATTATACTCATAGTAATTCATCATACATTCATTTAATCACATAGGAATCACAATTATACTCATAGTAATTTATCATACATTCATTTAATCACATAGGAATCACAGTTATACTCATAGTAATTCATCATACATTCATTTAATCACATAGGAATCACAGTTATGCTCATAGTAATTTATCAAGAAAATCACAGCATCAAAACATCAAGACATCACTGAACCAGAACATAATTCGCGAAACTCTGCTACGTTCGCTAGCAAGTTCGCAGTGCGAGTCTGGGGCGAATGTTCGCCGTGCGAAGCATTCATTCATTGTGCGAACTCGTGATTACAGCAAATCACTATTATGCACCAGCACCAAAACCAGTCCAAACACCTCTACGATTTCCTTCCCCAATGCCCTAAAAACATCCCTAAATCATTCTTATGGTATTACGGCGATAAAGGCACAAAATCTACGACTTATTAGGCCAATCCCATATCATATTTACGCCTTCAATTCCCATAATTTCTTACAGCTATCCCACATTCATTAAAGTTCACACAATCAATTACCCTATATGGTTACAACCTCATCAACAAATTTTGGCCACGAAGGCCTAATTTCCCTTATTCTCAAATCAACCTCAAACTTATCATACCATCAGTTCAAATCCCTCAAACTCGTTGAAGTCACCATCAGAAAGGCAATAACAATTCAGTACTCAAAAATCCCTAAACCCTTAAATCAGCTTTAAACACATTGTATCACATATTGAAAACAATGAAGGTAATACTCCTCATACCTTAATTGTCGACTCTAAGCCTTTCTCCTTGATTCTTGGAAACCTTGCGAAGCTTTTGCCTCAATCCTCTTCCTCAGAGCTCTGACCTCTATTTCTTCCCTTTTCACAATCTAACAAGAATGAATCCTAATTCCCTCAAAATTCCTTTTTGTTAAACTTAACTTTGGACCTTAAAATTGGACTTTCCAACTTCACCCTCACTAACTCCTCCTCAAATGTCCACTTTGCCCTTAATTCACTTATATTTATTTAGATTAATAATAATACCAATATATTCATATTATATACTATTATTTAAATAAATAACTCAAAATCCATAAGTCCCATTATTCACATCAACCACCGAAAATCACCAAAAATGCGAATGTTCATATTTAAATAAATTAAATAAATATTCCATGAATTTGGGGTGTTACACATAGGGCGGCTAAGTCCTATCGAGTCTTCTTTTTTCTTTTTTCTTTCTTGTTTCCGTTTAGCAGTAGACTTTAGATAACTCACCCTTTGATAGACAACAAGCGTGTATCCCATTGAGTACAACAGATGCGAGGGGTGTTAATACCTTCTCTCGCATAACCGACTCCCGAACCCAAGATTTGGTTGTGACGACCTTGTCTTCTCCCTTTCTTCAGGTTTTCTTCGATGGTTTCCTTTCTTTACGTCGGGATAAATAACGTTCGGTGGTGACTCTTCTGCTTTTTCCTCCAGGTGTTTTTAGCATTTGTGACACAATGAAAGTCCCCCGCAGAGTCGTCATCTGTCGTACCTTAAAAAATACGATCCTCGCGATGGACGCAGAAAAAATGTTCGAACAGAGTCGCCACCGAACTTTATTCATTCCAAGGAAGGAATAGAAAAATATCGATAAAATCTTTAGGGGATAAGAAAATGGTCATCGCAACCAAATTATAGGTTCAGGAATCGATTATGCAAAGGGAAGATATTAGCACCCCTTACATCTAATATACTCAATGGGAACCTCTTAATTCGATTCGTGAGAAATGTTAGCTAGGTATGTTTGTTTTCTTCTAAGGGAGTAACGAGTAAAGGATGTAGTTTATAAGGGGAAATGGATGGTTTTTTATTAGGGTGCTCGCCAAGGATTAGGGCCCTTGTGCCTACGTATCTTTCACTCGAATGAATGAAGAATCCGAGCATCCGTAGTTTGTGGGACTACGGGAAAAAGTTTGAGTAGAAAAAAGAAAAAAAAAGATAGCTCGCTAGAATTTCGCAATCTTATGCCTACGTACTCTCAAAGTGCAATGAGGAAGTCAAAGAAATCGTAGTTTAAAGGACTATCGCTGGTTGGTTTGTGTTTTTTAAGCGAACGAGTGTTTAGGCCGCATTCTAACTGCTAAACATTGGCTTTTTTGCTCGCTAGGGGAGGCTGAAGCACTAATTCATATGCGTAGAAGAAAGGACTAAATAATGTTCTTTTGAAAAAGTGTTTGAGTTATGGATCGCACGAGGGCGAAGAATTAGTGTTTTGAGTAGTTTCAATCGCACGGGGGCGGGAAAGGAGAGTTTGATTTGTTGGATGTTTTAGAGGTGACAATTGTTTAGACTACGAGAAAGACAGCTCCTACCTAAACAATTAAAGAGAGGAATCAAAGACTTCAAGCCCCTCCCTTTTCACCTTTTAAGAAATGATGTTTAAATATGGATTAAGTGTTTTGAGGAATGATGAGTGCTCGAAACAACCAAGGAAGGCTCCTGGTATCCTAAGCACTCGAGAAGAAATGTAGAAGACTCTACAACCCTTTTTCGTTTAAGTGATTACAAAAAAATATTTTGAATCTTATCGGGTTAGAAGTGTTTTAGAGATGACAATTGTTTAGACGGAGAGATCTGAGCTGAGCTTCGTACTCAAAATGAACGGCTAAATTCGTTTTTAACTAGGATGGATGCCCGTTTTGAAGCTCTCGTTGCATCCAGTGAGAGGCAAGACATGGAAATCACTGACAGTCTCCATCACCTCAATATGTCTGTGGAAGCATTTGTGGACTTCTCGGATCCTCATCGCAATCTGGATGTTGCGTACTGGGGGAGGGGCCGAGGTCGGGGCCGTGGATATTAGTTACATAGTTGCATATTCTCACTGTGTATTTTCTGTTATTTTATGTTATGATTGTTTGAACATTTAGCCCATTTGCATGTATTCACCTCTTTATCTATTAATTCCAATATCTTTTCATTATCATTCTTATGTGTGGAGTTTGGTAATTGACTAGCTATCACCTACTGAATGTTTTTGTTAATTGACTAGTTCTCTTTCTCTTTTTGATGTTTTCAAAGGGGGAGAAAAACTTGTAGCAAGTACCAAAGCCAAGCCAGGATGTTCACAACAGTTAACGGTTGATTGTTTTGCAGCCTCGGATTACAAAAGAAAGGGGGAGTTCATGTATACATTGCATATTGTTGTGTTTTGGTTTTTTGGTTGTATACATGTTGTCATCATCAAAAAGGGGGAGAATGTGAGGGCAAACCGCCATACACCACACAAGTTTGCATACATCACTTGATATAGGTTTCGATGATGACGAATTACAACCATGGATGAATTGGCAACTGTAAATTCCACCTCTACCAAACAAATGCAACACATCACCTACCGTATCCTTTTATATTCATCTAAAAACTGTTATAGTTAATACAATATTTGAGGATAAAATGTGGTCGTGACAAAATGCATGAAAAACCACAAGAATCTCAGTTTTTGCAAGTTTGCAGGGTATGAGTCGACCATAGGGTCGGCGCATACATCAGTGTGGTTTTCCACTGGTCAGCGCATGAAGGTTTGAGTCGACCGCAGGGTCGACGCATGAAGAAATTACTCTTCAATGGGTCAGCGCACGCCGACTGTATGGTCGATGCATACTGATAAATTTTGCAATTTCCAAAGATGCAGGCTATGCGTCGACGCACAGACCTGTTGTGGTCGACCGTTCGCGCAGAAATGTTGTTTTTAAATGAATCCCACTATTATTTGAAAAGCTGTTATGTCTTTGGTTGGTCTGGTACTATATATACAAGTCCAACTACTTATGTCAAGCAACATTTGATAAAATTGATTCATGTGTTCAAGAATAAGAAAGAGTGAAATAGGTGTCCAAGATTCATCATCTTCATCTTCAACATCTCACAACACATCAATTACACATAGCCATTTTTGAAGTGCCTTGTGAGTGATTAAAGGTGATAAGGTTCGAAGCCTAGATTGGGTAATCTGGTTCGGGTTGAAGCTTGCGACAGGTTCTTTCTTGAATAAAACCATTAGGGTTTTATCCTCCAAGATTGGTTTTATTTTTGGGGGTTTTTGGACGAGATTCTTCATCAAGGGTCAGCTAAGTGAAGGTGATTGTGAAGAGGAAGTCTTCAACAGTCTAGTAGCGGATTCAGTGATATTGAGGGGAAGATCTCGGGTTCGATTTGTTGTAGTTGAGATCAGCCAGACCGAAGGTTTGAAGAACTAAGGGTTATTCAATAAGGTGGCTGGAATCGGAGGTCTATCAACAATGATCGGAGGACTTGATTCATCTTGAATCAAGGGGCAAGGAGTGAAAGCAACATTCAACGTCTTGAGATTTCTGTTGTATATTTGTTGTTCAATCCTTGTATAAAATGTTACATTCAACAGGTGATATCTATTAAATCTATCTCAATTCTAGTTTAGAATTGAGGGCAGACGTACCCCTAAGCAAGGACGACGGGGGAACTGCCTCACCAAATATTTGTCTTCTCTATTTTTCAGCATTTTCGTTTTAGCTTAAAAATAAGTGATTTTCGTATAAGCACTATTGTCAAACTGTGATATCAATTGAGTAAGAGGTTGAAACTCTATTTTTGAATCCAAAGTACAATAAGACATTGTACTAGGCTAGTTGGAATCACTTACTCAACATAAATATCACTTGGAGTGTTTTTGCACGCCAAGTGTTCGACAAATTGCCTAAACCAAAATTATCTTATTTGTGTATCTAGTTTTGGTTTGCTCTTTAAATCATTGGAACTAGGAATCCTAACAAGTGAATTAGATCATTGATAAGTGTGATTAGTGTTGTGATTCTCTTTTCCAAATTGTCATTAATCCAAAGGCTTAACGCATATCCGGTTTTCCAATAACCGTTCGTTTTAGACTATATTTTCCTCGGTCCGCACTTAAAACCAATTTTCAAAACCAATTTTTTAATTGGTAGCGCCGACTCAAATTTTAATTGGGATCTATTCAACCCCCCCCCCCCCCCCCTTCTAGATCCGTGCCATAGTCTAACAAGTGGTATCAGGAGCTCCGGTTACCCGGTGCTTCAAATACAACATTGATAGAAAATGGCTAACGAACCAAAAGAGGCTTACAATAGAGCTCCCGTTTTCAACGGTGAAAATTATAGTTATTGGAAAGACTGTATGCGGGTGCACATAAACTCCATAGATAGAAAAATATGGAACGTTATCCTCAATGGTCCAATAGAAATTACTATGACCAATGCGGATAATGTGGTTGTGCCAAAGCCCGAAGCACAATGGACCGATGACGATGAGAAAAAATACAATTATGATTGGAAAGCCAAAAATATCTTAATCTCCTCATTAGGTGTAGATGAATACTATCGTGGATCCCATTGTCCTACTGCTAAGGCCATGTGGGATTCACTACAAATCTCCCATGAGGGGACGAACGATGTTAAGTTGGCTAGAATTAACACATTAACACAAGAGTTTGATCTATTTTTCATGGAGCAAGGGGAAACCATTGCTGACATGCAAAAGAGATTTACTTATCTCATCAATCGTTTACATTCATTAGGTAGGCCTGTTTCCAATTATGTTGTTACTAATAAGATCTTGAGATTTCTTAACAGGGAATGGCAGCCGAAAGTGACCGCCATCAAAGAAGCACATGATCTTACCTTATTAGACTTGACAACATTGTTTGGAAAACTACAAGAGCATGAATAGGTACTCTTGAGCCTAGACCAACGCGAAAAAAAAGAAAAGAAGGACAAAACGAAGGTGAATGAAAAGAAATCGATAGCTCTTAAGACTTCCTCCTCGAAGTCTCAAGCAAAAGAGCAAAGTGATTATTCCTCAAGCGACAAAGAAGAAGAGGACAAGAGCGAAGATATGGGGCTGTTCGTTAAACGTTACAACCGTTACGTGAGAAAGAACGACATCCAACATTTCAAGAAGAACTTGGTAAACTTTCGGAAACAATCGAGGTACTCCAAAGATGATGACTCAAAAGGTAAAAAGACTAGAGGGTCGTGCTACAAGTGTGGGAAGCCCGGTCACTACAAACCGGACTGTCCGATGAACAAAAAGGCAAAGGAAACAGAATCATCCAAGTCATACAAGAAATCATCAAAACCAAGGAGAGCGTACATAGCTTGGGAAAGCGATAACGACTCCTCCTCCTCTGATGAAAGCTCTAGTGATGAAGAAGAGTCTGTGAATCTATGCCTTTCCATACATCCGAAAAATAAGAAAAAGCAGGTACGTTACTCTAAATATGAGAAATCCTCAAATATGTCGCATTCAGAATTACAAACTGCATTTAATGCTTTACACAATGAAGCAACTGAAGCCTTTAAGAGACTTGCCTGTAATAAAAGAATTTTTACTTACTTAGAGCACAAAGTTAAAGAGTCCAAAAAGAAACTAGAGGACCTTAAGGCTTCCATTGTGGAAAGTAATAAATCGGATTGTAAGGACCATAGAAATCCTTTCGACTTTGGATGTGCTACTTGTCATATTTGGCAAGGTGAAGTTAGAAACCTTAAGGCTAAATTAAACAAGGCACTTGAGCCTAAAGTTACATTTGCTATTGATAGAAAAGATTTTAGAAAAAGTATGGTGAACCCATATCAAAAATATGCATATGTAATTAGGGATCAAGCAAGTAAAAGTGATTCTAAAGTCAATTTTGCATGCTTATATTGTTGCAAGAAAGGTCATTCCATTGCTAAATGTCGATTTAGGAGATTTTTGGTTCCTAAAGGCATCTATAAATGGTTGCCCAAATGCAACCACCTTGTCGCTAACATATTAGGACCCAACATGCCATTGGGTACCTCCTCTTGCTAATTATGTTTTAATAGGTAAAATGTGTCGAGAGCACCGAGAGAAGGTGGGTTCTCGACAGTGGATGTTCAAGACACATGTCTGGAGACATATCCCTATTCATAGACTTCGTGGCTAAGAAGAAAGGTTATGTAACTTATGGTGATAACAACCGTGGATCAATACTAGGTAAAGGTAGTGTAGGTTACCCCTTTTCCACTACGATTTCCGACGTGTTGCTTGTCGAGGGCCTTAAACATAATCTGCTTAGCATTAGCCAATTATGCGACAAAGGATACAATGTATCATTTTCAAAAGAGTGTTGCAAAATTGTGCATGATAATGACAAGAAGAATACGTTTAATGGTTTTAGAGTAAATAACGTATATATGCTTGACTTAAATGAAGTATCGTTAACAAGCGACAAATGCCTCATAATAATGAGTGAAGACTCATGGCTATGGCATAGGCGTTTAGCGCATGTTAACTTTGACTTACTAAATAAAGTAGTCTCAAAAGACTTAGTCTTAGGACTTCCCAAAATAAAGTTCACCAAGGATCACCTTTGTGATGCTTGTCAAAAAGGGAAGCAAACGAGGATCTCATTTAAATCCAAAAAGATCGTTTCAACAACGAGACCTCTCGAACTTCTTCATATGGACTTGTTTGGGCCGTCTAGGATTAAAAGTCTAGGAGCAAACTATTACGGGTTCGTAATAGTGGACGAATTCTCTAGATTTTGTTGGACTATATTTTTAGTAAGTAAGAGTGATACATTCGCCGCTTTTGAAAGGTTTGCCAAGCTTTCCCAAAATAAGTTAAATACAAACATTGTGTCAATTAGAAGCGACCATGGAGGTGAGTTTGAAAATCACTAATTTGAAGAATATTGCGGTAACCATGGTATAGATCATAACTTCTCCGCTCCATGCACCCCTCAACAAAATGGGGTTGTGGAGCGTAAAAACCGAATTTTAGAAGAATTGGGAAGAACAGTGATTAACGAAAGTGGTTTACCAAAATATTTCTGGGTCGACGCCATTAGTACAGCGTGTTATGTTTTGAATAGGGTGCTTATTCGCCCCATTCTAAATAAAACACCGTATGAGCTTTTAAAAGGGCAAAATCCAAATGTTTCTCACTTGCATGTGTTTGGTTGCAAATGTTTTGTATTAAACAATGGAAAGGAAAACTTGGGAAAGTTTGATTCCAAGGCCGACGAAGGTATCTTCCTCTGATACTCTCAATCGAGTAAAGCATATAGAATATACAATAAACGATTACTTGCTGTAGAAGAGTATGTGCATGTTACTTTTGATGAGTCATATCCGAGAAATGTCGGAAAGGATAGTGTTGTTCATGGTGCAGGTACATCTACGGAAGACATACTCAAAGGTGGCGAGACGGGGCTTGATCAACCTGACGAAGCCAAAGTTAAGGAGGATAAAGATGTACACCATGAGGTAACCGAGGAAGCTCATCAACCTACAAACGATGATCTCCCTCAAGCTTGGAAGTCTCCTAAAGACCATCCAATTGACAACATTCTCGGAGACATCACAAAGGGTGTAATAACTCGATCGAAGCTAAGTAATTTTTGTTATCACTTCGCGTTCGTTTCACAAATGGAACCTAAAAACCCTAAGGAAGCCCTACTCGATGAACACTGGTTTTTGTCAATGCAGGAGGAACTAAATAAGTTCACTAGAAATGAGGTTTGGGACCTTGTCCCTCCTCCGCGAGGTCATCGAGTAATCGGCACCCGATGGGTGTTTAGAAATAAATTGGACGAAAACGGAGTAATAACTCGTAACAAGGTGCGTTTAGTCGCACAAGGGTATAACCAAGAGGAAGGCATCGACTATAAGGAAACTTATGCGTCGGTTGCCCGACTCGAGGCTATACTCCTTTTGCTTGCTTTCGCCTGTGCGAAGGATTTTAAGTTATTTCAAATGGACGTTAAGAGTGCGTTCCTTAATGGGTACATAAATGAGGAAGTCTATGTTGCGCAACCTCCTGGTTTTGAGTCTCATGAGTATCTTGATCATGTCTACAAACTGAAAAGGGCTTTATATGGTCTCAAACAAGCTCCTAGAGCGTGGTATGAGAGACTAAGCAAATTTTTACTTGATCAAGGTTACTCAAGAGGAAAGGTTGACACTACTCTCTTCATTAAACGTCAAGGAAATCACTTAATTCTTGTACAAATTTATGTTGACGATATCATATTTGGATCTACTAACATGAATCTCGTAAGAGAGTTTTCTAAGCTTATGCAGGGTGAATTCGAGATGAGTATGATGGGTGAACTCACATACTTTCTTGGTTTACAAATCAAGCAACTGAAAGAAGGAACATTCATGAGCCAGATAAGATACTGTTTGGAGCTTCTCAAGAGATTTGACATGGCAGATTCAAAAGCCATTGACACTCCTATGCCAACATGTGTAAATCTGAGTAAAGATGAAAGTGGTAAGGACGTTGAAGTAAAAAGGTATAGAGGTATGATTGGCTCTCTTCTCTATCTTACGGCTTCTCGTCCCGACATTATGTTTAGCGTGTGTATGTGTGCAAGACACCAATCATGTCCTAAGGAATCCCACCTAAAATCTGTCAAACGTATACTTCGATACCTATCTGGTACTCCGAAGTATGGACTGTGGTATTCCAAAGCTAATGATTGCTCATTGGTAGGTTTTTCTGATTCCGATTTTGCCGGTTTCAAATCGGATAGGAAAAGCACCAGCGGTACGTGTCACTTATTTTCAAACTCCCTGGTCAGTTGGCACAGCAAGAAACAAGTGTCTGTTGCTTTGTCAACCGCCGAAGCGGAATACGTAGCCGCCGGTAGTTGTTGTGCGCAAGTCCTATGGCTTAAGCAGCAACTATTGGACTTCAATTTAAAACTAGAACGTGTTCCCATATTTTGTGATAATACTAGTGCTATTAACCTTACCAAAAATCCTGTGTTACATTCTCGTACCAAACATATCAAAATTTGACACCATTTTCTGAGGGATCATGTAGAGAAAGATGACGTTGTCTTTGAACACATTGACACCAAAAATCAACTAGTGGACATTTTCACAAAGCCGCTAGCCACTGAACCTTTCTTTCATATCCGTCGAGAACTTGGCATTCTCGACATTTCTGATCGGGTATAATGATTTCTAGTTTTGTATTACTCTATTTACAACTATACTCTTGTACTTCTGACAAGTTGAGTTTTGTTGCAAGCACAAGTATGTTGATATCAAGCATTGTCGGTATAGAGGTGATATTGCTCCTTTTCTCTCTCTCTCTCTCTCTCTCTCTCTCTCTCTCTCTCTCTCTCTCTCTCTCTCTCTCTCTCTCTCCCTAAAACATTCATGATTTAAACCAGTATATCGTTTGACTATCATGGTATTTATATATATGACATTTGCTACAAATACTATGTGTTTTGGATGCAAATTATGTTGTGACATTGTAAATAGGAATCAAGTGTGGCATTCTACATGACATAAAATGAAAATATGTGTTTTTAATCACTATGAGTCGACCAAAACAGGGCAGCGGTCTACGCATGCTGTACACTTTCAAAATTATCAAAAATCACACAGTATGCGTCGACGCATGCAGTGGTTATGGTCGACGGCTCACGCAAAAACCCAGAATTTTTTTTCGTTTGAAAACTATTCCATCTTCTTACACTTTCCATTAAATGTGCAGTAAACATTTACTATGATTTGAAAGTGCATTTTCCTGTTACTTGCATCTAGTCATCTATTGTGTCCCCTTGTCTCCTCCCTCTTACCAAAACTCTAAACCTTCTTCTATAAAAAGGGATAATCCTCATCTTCTCCAAACCCATATCCAACTATCCTCTCAAAAGACATTGCAGTTAACCTCTACAAAATCTTCAAAAATCACCATCTATGGCTTCTCTAGTTCGCAAAAATACCGGCAAGAGAACAAGGGACTCAACATCCGCTTCAGTATCCATTACTGTTGTCTCTCTAGTTCCACCACCTGCTGTTGACAACTTCAACAAGAATATCAGCAAGAGAGCAGTTGTTCCGCAGCATGCATTCTACAAGGCAACGGCGGAGCGCATGCATCTCACGCAAATTATGGCTCTGCTGGAGTTTCAGGGGTTTATCAACTTTCTGGAGTGCAACACAAAATACAGTGAGGATTTAGTCCGGGTGTTCTACACTTGCCTGCGTGACAATTTTCAAGGTCAATACTTCCACACCTCTGTCGAAAATAAACAGGTAAACATAAATTCTGAAGTCTGGAATAAGTATTTTGATTTGGCTGTAGCTGCTGAAGCACAACCTCCTCATGAGGTAACGGAATCTCGTACTGTGTCGGGATACGAGTTTAAGAGTGCCCTAAATGACATGCTCAAAAGGCCTTATCCTGATCATATTGTAAATAGTGATGCCTTTCCCAGAACGGTTACGGCAGGCAAACTCCAAACAGGGGAGCGCATCCTTCAATGGATTGTGGCTCGCATCCTGCGGCCGAAGAAAGATGGCCTGTCCCGAATTGAACAGGCTGAATTGCATCTCATGTACATTTTGAAACATAAGATCAAAATAAACTGGCCATATTATATTGCAAGCAGGATTTTTGCTCTGAGAGATTCAGGCAGAGGAACTGCTCTAGCCTATGGGTCGTTTATTTCGGAAGTTCTCACCGCAGCAAATATTGTATATCCATCGTTTCCCTGTGTTTCAGTATCCTCTGACAAAGAATTCAACACTAAAACCTTTGCCATGATGGGATATTTCTGGTGTGATGAACGACAGTCATACAAGTTTATTCGTAGAGCAAATATTCCTCGAGTGGCTGACGACTCTTATGAAAGTTCTGAACAGGAAGACGAAGAACAAGATGAACACGAAGATGAAGAAGAAAATGCAGCAGAACAGGTACAAGAACCCGTATACGAGACGCAAGACCATTATCAATCGCCGGTTCAACATGAGATTCCAAATACTTATTGGCTCCAGCACTCATCTCCATCTGAAGAACAGGAAGAAGGTTGCACAAATCAGGGATGGGGTGAGTGGCAGTACACAGGCTGGACCACCCTGGGTAGATTCTATGATCCATACTATGGCTATCCTCAAGATCATCAACCTCCTCAGTACTCATCATTGAAGGTGAGAAAATACTTAGAAGGGGGGGGGGGGGGGGGTTGAATAAGTATGAAGATAAAAACTTAGAAATAAAAACTCAGTTATTTTTATCCTGGTTCATTGAACTCAACTACTCCAGTCCACCCTTTCTAGAGTGATTTGCCTTTCTCAATCAAGGACTTAATCCACTATTTAATCAACTGATTACAATAGTAAGCACTAAGAACAAATGTTCAAAGTCTTCTCAAGAACTACTGATCCTAACTGGATCTTCTTAAGGTTTTCTTACAATCAAATGTAATAACAGATACAAGTGTTAAAATGCTTCTAATAAAGCTTTATCACAACTGTGATTTTTCACTTAATATTAAGAACAAAGAAATTAATTCTAGAAAGAATATATGAATTGTATGAGAGCTTTAGATAAAGAATTCTTTTCAAGTGATACGTCAACTGAAGAAGATGAGTGGAGACTTGCTTTTATAGGCACAGTGATCCAAGAGTATTTCATGTTAAGAAGTGTGTACCAAAAGGTCTGAGCCTTTTTTTGTCTTCACATCAAGTGACCTTTCCTAGAAGAAGAAAGCACAGAGAAATCCTTTTTGTCTGTGTTCTTGTGTCTAGCATAAATAAGGAAAGATTCGTTTGAATATTCCAACGGACATAATCTTTGAATTCTTCTTCAACAGTTTTCAGCAAGAATCATCAGAGTCTAATTTGATCAAAGCCTTCTAATGTTGATCAGAGTTTTGCTGAATCAGAGTCTTTGCAGCAAGTGTGCTTTTAGCGTGTATAAGTTCAGAGCAGAGTTTTGGATCAGATCCTCAGTACTGGCAGCGTTAGTACTCTCAGAGTCTTCTGAATTAACTATGCTTGAAAACTCTTCATACAGAATTCTTCATTGGTTCAGATGCTTCTGATAAGCTTCAGATTCTTCTGGAGCTTTTGCTTTAGATCCTTTTGGAGCTTCTGATGACAACGTCCAGAATCTTCTAATGTTTGCATCTGACGCTTCAGAGCCTTGCATATTTCTTATGTTCAGTTCAGATTTGCTTCTGGAGTGATATTTACTTTGATATCTGCAGCAAACATTCTTAAGCAAATTTTAGAGTATATAATTCTTAATTACAAAATTTCATAATAGTTATCATCAAAACATAGAGATATTATTAAGAACCAATCTATGTTCTAACAATCTCCCCCTTTTTTATGATGACAAAAACATCAGAAATTTTGTTTAATTGTAAAGAGAATAATTATAACTCCCCCTGAGATGATGAATCTCCCCCTGAATTAAATATTAATAAGGAATAGAAACTTCCCTTTTTTGTCTTGAGTATTTTTCAGAGTTAGAGCTTGATTGTCTTAAACATTTGAGAGTCAGAGTCTCTTGCATATTTCAGAGTCAGGGTCTGATAACTTATATATAATCTAGGAGTCTCAGAGTTTCTTTTACAGAGTATACTTATCAAATGTTCTGAAATACTCAGATATTATGTTAGATAAAATTGATATGTCTGAAGTTTCATTCTGGTAAAGTTTAATTAAACAGTTCAGATCTATTTTCTCCCCCTTTTTTGTCATAAGCAAAAAGTAAGAACTTTTAAAGGTCAAATAAAAGGAAAAAACAAACGAGATAAATCATGTAGAGAAAATATTGAGACATTCATTCAATCATTCAGAGCAAAAAGTACAAACAACAGAAAATATTCAAGTACAAGTGCAAACATCAGAAACAAACATCAAAAAAAAAAATAAGCTAAGATTGTTTTGACAAAATCATCTTCAATAGATCTGTGATCTCAGAAGAGGACTGTTCTTATTTTGACATCCACTTAGCCATGGTTTCATTCTTCTGATCTTGTTTGGACATCCACTGAGCCATGTCTTCAGACTTCTTATCTTGCTTAGCCATCCAAGACTTAATCTCTGATTGACCAGCTTCCAGAACTGCAATCTTATCTTCAAGATCTGGATACTTGATAACACGAAATCGTATATATATATTGATGCATAATTCAACTGATGTTTGACTGTTTTCGATCCGATTTCGGGTTCTTTCCATGTTATTTGTCTGATATTTTGCAGGTATTTGATGATCATGTCTAAATAAAGCAATATGAAGAAAAAAAGCAATTACAGATGAAATGTGGACGAAAACCAGATGAAAACAACATGAAAAACGCATAATGCACATTTTGCTGCTGTGACGACCGTCACACCTTCATGACGACCGTCACACCTTCATGACGACCGTCACACGGGTGACGACCGTCACACACCATGACGCCCGTCATGCCGGCAAAAACGCACAACTTCAAATGAACGTGCAAAATGCAGTTCCAAGTCCCAAATAATGGACCACTACTCCCTGATATTTCTGCCTCCAAGTCCACCTTCTTCAAATTACAACCGTTAGAATTCTATTTCTATAAAAGGGGAAGGAAGGGAGCTGAGAAAGGGAGCCGCATTCAGACAACGAAGTGCTGCCCAATTTTATTTCCAGAGCAAAAATTTAGTTTTATTCTTTCTATTTTTTTTGTTTCCTTTCCTTATTCCTGTATTCCATTTCGACAATATTCGTTTGTGCGCTCTATTGGTTTGAAGACATAATCCTGCCGACATCGTTGGGATTTGGCCGAAAGCCAATTGGATACGTTACAGGTTTTTCATTATTTCGTTAATTGTAACTTTAAATTCTCAGTACTATGAATGTTCTAAGTTTCTGTTTTTATTTATGTTTTACCTTTCCCAAATCCATGTCTAGCTAAATCAGAGTAATCGATATGCAATAATAATTCAGACGGGATTTGTTAATAACCGGTTGAAAACTTTCCTTTTTCAAAAGTTGTTTATGGTTTGAGTGTTTAAACTTATTTACTGAATAAACGTTCGTCGCGAAAGCGAGAACTTATTTAAAAGTAGTTTTGCCACGACAGTGGGAAATTAATTAAGGTACGAACCAACAAGCGACAGCTGCGGTAAGACCAGATAGTAAACACTAGGCATTTGTTTTAATAACAGCGAAAGCACTTTAAAATGAATTAGAACGTGGAGATTTCCAAAAAGTAGTTTTAACCCCGAATGGGACAGCGAAAGCGTACATTCGACCCTTAGAATTATGACTAGCGTCAACAACCATCGTGAGACGAAAGTCTTCAGATCACTATTTTCTGCTTAAATAAATTCTGAAAAATATTTCACCCACCGGTAACTTGTCAAATCCTCGAAGAACATAATTACTGCATATCGATTCACGTAATTATAATTCAAGTAACGTTTTTAGTTCCCTTTAGTGACAAAAATTATTTCCTTAAACATTATCTACCTAGCTAAACATAGTAACTCCCGAGAACACTAGTTTGATTACGAGTCCCTGTGGGATCGATATCTTTTATTACTACGCGATAGACTGTGCACTTGCAGTTAAGTTGTATTAGACATAGAAAGTCGCAATCAAGTTTTTGGCGCCGTTGCCGGGGACCCGTTTAGTCAATAGTGTAACCTTCTGTTACGCCGTATAGACTAGGTTAACTATTCTCATTTTTCCTTTACTAGTTTCGTCGATTGTATGCCAAGTAATCGCCCACAAGGCGATATCTTAAAACCTTCAGTCGCAGAACTAGAGCGCTTCTTACATTTAAGAAGTTGCATCATTGAGTACCAACTAAAACATAACATTCTCGATCCTCTCACTCCCATTCCCAAATCCGAAGAAGAACCAAAGATGGCCGAAGGACCTCAGAACAGACCTCTGAAAGACTACGCTACTCCATCCCAGCTAGAGCCTCATAATAGCATTGCTGCCCCAGTTATTACTCGAAACGATTTTGAGCTGAAACCCTCATTGCTGTCAGCTGTACAACAAAACCAATTCTCAGGAAATGCAACTGAGGATCCAAACGAACATTTAACGAAGTTTGTACAATACGCAGACACAGTGAAAGCAAATGGTGTAACTCCAGACGCAATAAGACTTCGTCTTTTCCCTTTCTCTCTTAGAGACAGAGCGTGGACATGGTTACAATCCTTACCATCCAACTCCGTTACGACGTGGGAACAGTTGAAGAACGTCTTCTTAGCGAGATATTTTCCGCCAAGCAAAACCGCCATGCTAAGAGCTTAAATCAACGGATTTCGACAAAAAGATATTGAATCCCTTTACGAAGCATGGGAACGATTCAAAGATATGATGAGAGCATGTCCTCACCACGGTTTAGAAAGCTGGGTGACGATCCATACTTTCTACAATGGGCTCCTGTACAACACTAGATTAACAGTAGACGCTGCCGCGGGCGGTGCACTTATGGATAAGCCATACGAGGAAGCCTATCAACTTATCGAAAATATGTCTCAAAACCATTGCCAATGGGGAGGCGAAAGAACTCAATCAGAGAAATCCGCAACTAAAGCTGGAATGTACGAAATAAGTAGCCTTGAAAAATTTAACGCTAAGGTAGATGCCTTAACGCAAAAGATCGATAATTTAACCGTAACGCCACCAGCCAATGTAGCCGCCGTAGCTTCATATTGCGAGTTATGTGGGATCACCACTCATAATGCGCCCGAATGCCCATTGCTGGCCGGAATCCCACCAGACCAAGTAAATTATGCTCAAGGAAATCCTTACGCAAATACCTATAACCCAGGTTGGCGAAATCATCCAAACTTTTCTTACAAAAGCGATAATGCATTGCAGATGCCTACTGCTCCGCCAGGATATCAGAAACCAGACGCTGCTCAGACTGCACCTAGGAAATCAAACCTCGAGTTGATGATGGAAAAATTCACAGCTACTCAAGCTCAAACAAACAAAGAATTCCTGAATCAAAACATACACACTAGCGAGCAAATTAAACAGCTGACCGGAGAAGTAGACGCTTTAGCCACCCACAACAAAATGTTAGAAACACAGATATCACAAGTGGCTCAATAACAAGCCTCTACTGCCGCACCCGCTGGCACATTTCCTGGACAACCCGAACAGAATCCAAAAGGTCAAGCAAATGATGTAATATTAAGAAGCGAAAAAGAATTGGACGAACCGATCGATCCGAGGACCGAAAACTCAGCCATGCAACAAAAACCAACTGAACAAGCAGAAAAGGAATCCGAGTTAGAGAAGAAGGAAGACAACGAGAAGGAGGATGCCGCAAGTGAAAAAACGCAAGCACCTCCAGCGCCATATAAACCACCTATCCCTTATCCTCAAAGATTAATAAACTCCAAAACTTCAGGACAGTTTAAGAAATTTGTAGAGCTCCTTAAACAGTTGAATATCACTATTCCTTTTACAGAAGCGATAACTCAAATGTCGTCATACGCTAAATTTCTCAAAGAAATCCTGTCAAATCAGAGAAAGATCGAGGATAACGAAACAATTACACTTACTGCAGAATGTAGCGCTATTATTCAAAACTGCATGCCTCCTAAATTAAAAGACCCAGGTAGTTTCTCCATACCCTGCGTCATAGGAAAGTTCGTAATAGACAAAGCTCTATGCGATTTAGGAGCCAATATCAGTGTTATGCCTTTATCTATATGCAAAAAGCTGAATATGGGAGACCTAAGACCAACCAAAATGTCCGTACAATTAGCTGACCGATCAGTAAAATACCCCGTCGGAATACTGGAAAACATTCCAGTACGCATAGGATAATTCTACATCCCAACCGACTTCATAATCATGGACATCAAAGAGGACTCTGTTACCTCAATTATCCTAGGAAGACCGTTCCTAGCTACAGCCGGAGCTATTATAGACGTGAAGAAAGGAAGGCTGACATTCTAAGTAGGAGAAGAAAAGATAGAGTTCATCCTCACCAAGTTCTTACAAGCACCAACCATAGACGATACCTGCTATTTAGTAGATGAAATTGACGAATGCATAAGAGAACTTGAAAATGAAGAGACCACGTATTCAGAAATAATAAAGATTCAAATACCCGATATTTCTGAAGACGATGATTGGCGTAAACCGTATAAAGACGACAACCTAAGCGAAAGCTTAGCACTGACCCCAAACCATATGCCAGGTCCGAAGAACCCATCTTTAGAACTTAAAACACTACCCAAAAATCTTAGATATGAATTCATAGACGATGAACTAAAAAGACCAGTGATAGTCAACGCCGACTTAGGACAACTAGAAACCGTAAAGCTATTAGAAGTCCTAAAGAAGTACCCCACCGCGTTAGGCTATAACATAAGCGATCTAAAAGGTATAAGCCCTTCAATCTGTATGCATCGAATTACAATAGAGGAAGACTGTAAAACCTCTAGAGAGCATCAGAGGAGACTGAACCCCATCCTAAGCACTGTAGTCAGAGATGAAGTAAAGAAATTGCTAGATGCAGGAATCATCTATCCAATCTCCGATAGTGAATGGGTTAGCCCAGTTCATGTCGTACCTAAGAAAGGAGGAGTCACGGTAGTTAAGAACGAAAAAGGCGAATCAATAACAAAAAAAGTCGTGACTGGAAGCAGGATGTGCATTGATTATAGAAAGCTTAACAAAGCCACACGAAAAGATCACTTCCCTTTGCCCTTCATAGACCAAATGTTGGAAAGATTAGCCAAACATTCATATTTCTGCTATCTAGATGGTTATTCAGGATTTTTCCAAATTCCCATTCATCTTGATGACCAAGAAAAGACTACATTCACATGTCTTTATGGTACTTTTACTTACCGCCGAATGCCGTTCGGACTTTGTAATGCTCCAGCAACCTTCCAAAGATACATGATGGCAATCTTCGCAGATTTCATAGACGACATCATGGAAGTATTTATGGACGATTTCTCGGTATGTGGACAAAGTTTCGAAGGATGCCTACAAAACTTAGAAATGGTATTAGAACGTTGTGTAAAAGTGAACCTCGTCCTAAATTGGGGAAAATGTCATTTTATGGTCCGACAAGGAATAGTTCTAGGACATGTCGTATCAAATAAAGGAATTGAGGTCGACAAAGCTAAAATTGGGATTATAAAAGATCTCCAACCTCCAAAATCCGTACGAGAAATACGGAGTTTTCTAGGACATGTCGGTTTCTACCGAAGATTCATAAAAGATTTTTCAAAAACCACAAAACCTTTGACCGGCCTGTTGATGAAAGATGTTGAGTTCGTCTTTGACGATGACTGTCTAAAAGCATTCGAAACATTAAAATCAGCCCTTATCACCGCACCGATTATGCAACCACCAGATTGGCGACTACCGTTCGAAATCATGTGCGATGCGAGTGATTATGCCGTAGGCGCGGTTCTAGGACAAAGGAAGGACAAGAAACTCCATGCCATCTACTATGCCAGTAGAACTTTAGATCCTGCCCAAATGAACTATGCTACAACAGAAAAGGAACTTCTAGCAGTTATATTTGCGCTTGACAAATTCCGTTCTTACTTAGTAGGAGCAAATATTATCATATACACAGACCACGCTGCCATTAGGTACCTAATAAGCAAAAAGGATGTCAAACCAAGATTATTGAGATGGATCCTGTTATTGCAAGAGTTTGACTTAGAAATCAAAGATAAGAAAGGAACCGAGAACGTTGTTGCAGATCACTTATCCCGAATAGAAGGCATCAAACATGAACCAGTACCGATAAATGACGATTTTCCGTACGAACATTTGATAGCCAAATTAGAAAGTGACATGCCTAACTTAATCTCGGAAGATCCAGAACTCGAAAAAGCCGTAGAAGCCGTCTATGCCCAAGTCACATTACCTTGGTATGCTGACATTGTTAATTACCTAGCTGCAGGCGTGCTTCCACCGGATCTCACTTATCAGCAAAAGAAGAAATTCTTCCACGATCTAAAACACTATTATTGGGACGAACCTCTACTCTTCAAGAGAGGGGCCGAAAACATATACCGTCGCTGTGTCCCAGAGGAAGAAATAGAAAATATCATTTCCCAATGCCATTCAGCACCATATGGTGGCCACGCCAGTACATCCAAGATGTGCGCTAAGATTCTCCAAGCCGGCTTATTCTGGCCTAACCTATGGAAAGACGTTCACATCGCTGTGCTAAAATGTGATTGATGCCAACGAACTGGCAACATCTCACGACGCGATGAAATGCCTCAGAAAGGAATCTTAGAGGTAGAAATCTTTGACGTATGGGGAATAGATTTCATGGGACCATTCCCACATTCTTTTGGTAATAACTACATACTCGTCGCTGTAGACTATGTGTCTAAATAGATAGAAGCCATTGCTGCTCCAACAAATGACGCACGAGTAGTAATCAAACTCTTCAAAAACACAATCTTTCCTAGATTTGGTGTACCCAGACTCGTCATTAGTGACGGCGAATCACACTTCGTATCGCGAATCTTTGATAAACTTCTTTCTAAATATGGAGTCCGACACCGAGTAGCTACACCCTATCATCCGCAAACTAGCAGACAAGTAGAGGTCTCGAACAGGGAAATAAAACAAATATTGGAAAAGACTGTCGCTACCTCAAGGAAAGATTGGTCATCAAAGCTAAATGAAGCTTTATGGGCTTATAGGACAGCTTTTAAGACACCAATAGGTACTACACCCTACAAATTAGTTTACGGTAAATCCTGTCATCTCCCTATAGAATTAGAGCATAAGGCCTTCTGGGCCATTAAGACACTTAATTTTAACTACACCGAGGCAGGAGAAAAACGAATCTTGGACTTACACGAATTAGAAGAACTTCGATTGGACGCTTAAGAAAATGCCCGTATCTACAAAGAACGAACTAAAAAGTGGCATGATAAACGTTCAGTCAAGAAACAATTCAGTATGGGAGACATCGTACTTCTATTTAATTCAAGATTAAAACTCTTCCCAGGTGTTGCACCCCAAAATTTGACCAACTACTCATCGCAATTTGGCTCATGTTTCGACTCATTTCATTTTTGCATTTGCATACCACGTACATTGCATTTTATTCAGTCGAATTGACTTTATCGGGATTACAGCCCTCTGATCGCGCTTCAGGCATTTCAGGCTAATACGAGGACGTATTTTGTGAATCGGTGCTCGTCCCGGTGTTTTCAGCTCTCGTTGTTGTTTTTGAGGACATCTCGGTGCCCGAATTTTTACCGTTTATTTTGATATATTCGCTAATCGATTTAATCGGCTTCCTCGGTATTTTTAGATTTTTCCCCTTATTTTCTAGATTTTTTTTATAGAGTTAATTGATTTTTCTAGGTATTAGTTAGATTTTTTAATAGATATTAATTGCTTTTAAATAGATTTTAGAATAAACCATCTTTTTTTTAGATATTAAATAGGAGTTTTTTAAAATGATTTTTAATATGATTTCCTTTTATTAGGATTTTTAAATAGAATTAGTAGAATTTTCTATTTCTGTTTGTATAGGAATTAGTGGAATTATTAGAGATTAATAGAGTTTTCATTAATTAGGAATTATTAGAGTTTTTATTAGTTTAGAGATTAATATAGATTTAATAGTTAATTCTCTTTTTTAGATTTAATTAGGATTTAATAGAGATTAATTAGGACTTTAATCATTTGTTTAGATGTTAATTAGAGATTATTAGAATTAATTAGGATTAGATTTAATTTTCACTTAGGTTAATTACTGTTTTAATTTTTGTTTAGTCTTAATTGCGTTTAATTAGAGATTAATTGAGTCTTCATTTATTTAATCATGTTAATTAATTATGCAGTCTGAATCCATTTTCGTGGGCCCAGCTATTTTGGAGGCCTAGTCCAACCCCAGGTCCAACTCGCCACGTGTCTGCCTATAAAGGGCCCCACGTGTGCATTCTGAATCCCTCCTCCAGCTTCCATGTTTCACTCTACCACCCTCATCCACGTTTCACTCCATCATTCATTGCCACGTTTCACATTTTCCCCCACTCCCTCTCCAATCCACGTTTTTCCTCCATCTGATTGCCACGTTTTCCTCCCTCTGCATGCCACCACACGTGGCACCCCCTCTCTCCTCCACCTCCACCACACGTGGCCTCCGTTCGCCCCCTCTCTCCCATGCGTGCTGACACGCGTAGCGTCCACTTCACTCCCTCTCTCTCCGGCCATGCAAACCGCCTGAGGTATCCATCGGCAAAATCATGCGGCAGTTTTCACGGCCAAACCTCGCCGAAAACTGCACACTTCATCGGAAAACTCAACGGATCAAGAACTTCATCATTGTCAATTTTCCAGATCTGCAAGCGATCTTCATGTGCTCATCGATCTTCATAGATCTCAGCGATTTTCCAGATTTCTCAAGCAAGTTCGTCATCTGTTCTTGATTCCACCCAGATTCATCCAGAAAATGATGAAGATTCTTCAACTTCATCCTTATTCTTCGTAAGCTTTTCCAGAAAGCCCTTCGATCATCATCCTCTCCAGATCTCCTCACCAAACCTTCAAGAAACTCAACGATCTTCATCAAGATCTTCAACCGGTTTTTGCGTTTTTTCCAGATCTTCATCCGTTCTTGAGGATCTTCAACCGTTCTAGAGCTACAATCACAAGATCAACAACACCTTCATCATCGATCATCAGAAATTTTCTCCGTTCAAGAAAACCTTCATCCTCCTCCAGTTTTCATCAGCGATCTCCAGAAATTTTCAAGAACGTCCATGGTGTTCTTCGTTCATCTTCATAGATCTATCCGCGTCAAACATCACTGATCTTCATGCTTTCCAGAAGAACTTCAACAATCGCCAAAGCCTTCATCACGTGGTCGATTTTCATCAGCTTCTTCAAGTCGTTTTCAGCTTCCTCGTCGACGATGTAAATCTCCAAGAACATCAAAAGCGGAGCGTGCATCCAGATCACGATCTAGCTTATTTTCGTTATTGTTTTTCGTTCGTGATTTGTGTAAGGGGAACAACATTGAATGGATATTGATCAGAGGATGATGATGAGTGACGAGAGGATGAAGAACGGCGCAAGGAGTTTTCTGTGAACAGTGTTTTGCGGTGTAATGAGAGTTGAGAAACTAGGGTTTCTGAGGGTGAACGAGGGAGAGGGAGGGCTGTGTGGATTGGGCCCTGGGCCCATTGGTCTTTCGGATTCGTACCCCTCCGTTTTCGTTTCTCACCCCCCATTTGTGTGTGTAGCTGGGCTGGGCCCGTTACCTATTCGTTACTGGGCACACCCTCCGTTTTGGCCATGAACCCCCCTGCTTTCTTATTTGTTTTTCTGAATTGCTTAGTGGGTTGGGCCCAGTTCTGTATTGTTTTTGCTGGCATACACCTACGCCCCTGCGCTGCACCCCCCCGTTTTTGTGTTTCTGTTTTTTTTTTTCTGAATGCACTTATGGGCTGGGCCCAGTTTCTTTTATTTTCTGCTGGCTGTATACCCCCCCTGCTGCAGTTTGCACCCCTTTTTGTTTTTCTCTTGTTTTTTATTATTTTTATTTTCTTAGCTTAGATTTTCTTTAGAAAAAGAATATAAGAAAAGAATATGTAATAGAGAAAAGGAAAATGTAGTGATATAAAAAATGATAGATTTTAATATTTTCTTTTAGGTGTTCCTTTTACACTTTTCTTTTAGAAGTAGTTTTAAATGTCCACTTGTTAGGGGACTATTTTCCATTAGATTTTCCATGATAGATGGATAGGATTTTTTAGGAGTTTATTTTCCTGTACTCTATCGTTGTAACCTTTTCGAATATTAATAAAATGAGATTTGTGATGTGGTCTCCGTTCTACCCGTAGTTAAGCTGAACTACAGCTGCTCTGATTTTCTCTGAAGAGAATATGTAGGCATAGGATGCGATGTCCTAGCGAGCACACTAACAACTAACCTTTTGTTCTCTCGCTGTTGTGCGATCGAGACTTTCCCGCTGACGACTGATGTTATCTTTTTCTCTTGCCCGAGTGCATTTGAGACCAGACCGTAGTTCTAGTTCCCGTAGGTTCCCATACCTCGAAACCCGACATACTACGTCCGTTCTACCGCAAACAGGTACGCCTAAGTCTCCAATGGTCGAGCAGCGTCCACCTAACTGCTAGAATGCGTACGCTAGTATCGTCAACCTTTTCTCTCACCCCCGTGTGACCGAGAACACCCTTGTCTAGCCGTAGTTAGCCTGAACTACGTCATGCTCTGATTTCTCTGATGAGAATACGTAGGCCCAAGACGCGATGTCTTGCCGAGAAACCTTCCTCGTAGTTTCCCGAACTACGTAGACTCTAATTTTCTCTTATGAGAATACCTAGGCATAGAGCGCGACGCTCTATCGAGTCAATTTCTTTCCTGTTTAGATTTAGCAGCCGTAGATAGATTGTTTTTCACCCTTTAGACAAACCAAGCAAGCGTGGATCCCGTCGAGTACGACGGACGTGAGGGGTGCTAATACCTTTCCCTTGCGTAACCGACTCCCGAACCCAGACAATGGTTGCGACGACCTTGTCTTACCCTTTTTCGTCAGGTTTTTCCGATCATTTCCTTTCCCGCTCTGAGGGATAAATAACGAAAGGTGGTGACTCTTCTATTGTGCCGGCACCTTATTTTCGCGAAAGCGACAGCTGGCGACTCTGCTGGGGACCTGCGATAGTTCCCTATGCATTCGGGATCCAACGTCCCTTAAGAGAGTCAATCCTAGCGCTTGTTTGCGTGTCTGTGGGTGTTTATTTTTGTGTTGTATTTTACTGATGTATTTACATTTCCCGCACTATACTATATTTGTTGCTATTGTGCTGTTGTGGGATGGGAGCTCTGATGAGTGAAAAGCCAGACTCAGGCTTGAGTGCACCATAGAATTAGAGTAGAAATTAGTGGGCGCATGCTTGCTTTGTAGGCACTAGTGTCTCATGAAATCCACGCTCAGACGAGGTTCTCCCGGTTGGCTTCTCTTTCAACCCTTTGGGTTGAGACGGTTGTTGGTTTGGTGGATTGTCAACTCTGGGGACCGATCATTTGTGATTCAGCTAAGTGAGGCCGCTTCATGAGCTGGTGATGCCATACCTTCTGGGTATCGTATCACCCCTCTTGAAAGTCTGTGACCCTGATGAACGCATAGGATGCCGAACTTGTGTCAGTTTATGTCCATACCCGTGAGTGGGAGGTTTTTTGCAGGAAACTTGACTTCCAGCCTACCCGATATCTTGGTTTTCTCTCGTCAGAGCAGACTTATCCCGTCAGCAGCGCATCAGCAATCAGAGCTTTGTGGGGGCTGTGATCCCGTGTTTGTTGCATCTTGCATTGCATTTGCATAAGCATTCCTGCATCATATTGCATGTCATTCGCCAGCTAGTCAGAGCTCTTATCCAGCCGTTGTTTTAATCCTGAAGGTGAGTGTTAAAGACGACCAAGGGGTTGAAGCAGATTTGATCAGAGTCAAGCAGTGAAGTCAGTCGACAGCTGTTGGTAGCTATGTCAGAGAGCAGCTTCCAGTTTGTTGATACCTTGTCAGGTTTCACTGTGACGTCCAATCCTCTGTATGGATCTACGCATGACGAAGACTTCCCGCAGGTGAACAACCTTACTGCAGCTCAGCTTGTACAGCCTTTTGTTGAAGACCGAGGTCTACGTGAGCAATTTGTTGTCCGAGGTGAACGTTCTCCTTCTGTTGATATCTCAGACTATCAGGGTGTTGCCTTCCCTGTGCCAAAGTCCCGAAGAGAGGTCCCGATAACAAAGTCTGAAGACCCATTAGCTCTCGTGTATGCTGAAAGGTTTCGTGCATTGGATGAGAGATTCAAAGCCTTGAAAGGTAAAGACGCTGTTAAACCCAATGCTGCAGACATGTGTCTGGTTCCTGGTCTAGTGTTACCTCCGAAGTTCAGAGCGCCGAGGTTTGAAAAGTACAAAGGAGATAGTTGCCCGAAGCAACATTTGGTGATGTTCTGCCAAAGAATGACTTCGTTTGTGCACAACGACAAGTTGATGATTCACTGCTTTCAAGATAGTCTGACTGGGGCATCTTTGAGTTGGTATATGCAGTTAGAGAGTAATCAGATCCGATCATGGGTGGATTTAGCCAATGCTTTTCTGAAACAGTATGACTACAATCTTGATGAAGCTCCTAGTCGCATGCAGCTGCAAGAATTGTCTCAAGGGAACAATGAACCTTTCAGAAAGTATGTTCAGAGATGGAGAGAATTTTCTACTAGAGTGCACCACCGCTTCTAGACCGAGAGTTGAAAGGCATGTTCGTAAACTCCTTGCAGAGCCTGTACTTCGAAAGAATGCTTGGAGTTGCACCAAATTTCTCTGAATTGGTAAGGGCAGGAGAGCGCATCGAGTATGGTGTAAAGACTGGAAGAATCCAAAATGTTTCAGGCGGTCAGGCTGGTGAAACTGAATCTCTCTATAGCTTTCAAACTGAAGAAAGAGTTGTGATCAACGCAATCATGAATGATGTTAGGTATCCTCGAGACGAGTCGATGAAATCTGTTGGTTCTCCGTCTTCTCAGCGGTCAGTATCTTCTGTGTCTCGTTATTCTGGACAGACAATTGTGCCTGGGGCACCACATCGGGAACCTTATGTCACTTCTCTTGCAAATCAACAAACTCGTGGTCGAGGTTATCAGAATCAGCATCAGAATCAGAACCGACCTCGTAACAACTTGGAACGAAGGAATGCTCCTTTCCATCCAGTGCCTGTGCCGTATAGCCAGATTCTGCCACATTTGATTCAGAATTCTTTGGTGGAACCTAAAGCTCTTAAGCCCGTGCCAGAGCCTTACCCTCCTGGGTACAATCCCCATGCTCAGTGTGGTTACCATGGTGGATCTCCGGGGCATTCAACCGAAGATTGCAAAGCTTTTCAGGCAAAAGTGCAACAGTTAATCGACAAAGGGTGCATTTCCTTTCCAGAGGGAGTTTTGGTCGTGCATGACAACCTCTCAGCTGTCTGAACTCGTAGATTCAGAGGTTTATTTCCAGAAGCCAGTGGTCCAGACGGGCAGACGTCCTCAGCATTGGCAGTCCTCGGACTTTTTATCATTTGCATTTGTAGTTTCTTTTCTATTAGTTACTATTTGCTGTTAAACATTGTTTGTTTCGAATGGTAATATTAATAAAGTGACTATGCATTTTTTCTGAATTAATCATGTCGTTGTCGCCCACTTATTGCATTACACTGACACTTGCATTTTATTCACTCCACTTTATCACTATGATTAGCAAAGATTGGAGGGAGGATGACGAAACTGAATACTCATAACCGATGATCGTATGCTTTCAGATAAAACCTTGCCGATGACGTACAAGGCATTGTTTCAAATTCCCTAAACACCGGAGAGATAAGGAAGAGAATCCCTTGTTAACCACTTCGAGCCGAGAAGTAGGAGTTTCTTTTGGACTTTCGAACCCTCACATCTTAACCCGGGGCAGGGTAGTTGTCAGTTAGCTTGATCGAGCGTTCAAGTCTTATGGAGGAGTGTTGTCTTTCGAGGACCAATCACATCGTATTTCTCCCCAGAGGTCATACCTCATCAACCACAATGGTTAAACCTCACCAATCAGGAGTGAGACAGTTATAAACCTCTCGGATGAATCCAGACAGCCAGTGTCGCACGACTTGTTCCAAGAAAAAGAAAAAGGAATAAGAAAGCCCGCTAAGTAAAAGAGAATAGCTGGAAAGCAAATACTTAGGCAAAAATCAGGGCATCCCGCTGGACCTCAAAAGAAAAATCGAAAAGAAATCTGAAGAGTCAGTCCAGGCAAAAATTAGGGAATCAAAAGAATGAAAAAGAAAGGATATAAAAAGAAAAATCCTCGAACAAGGACAAAGCCGTGTAGATACAGACACCGAAACGAAAGAGGAGTAACTGTCACTCCGAAACACCTTGTGAAATCTTTAACCAGTTGTTCCCAATATTCAACATACCTCTCGAAGAGGCGAGCGCTCGAGCCAAGTTAACTGAACTTTAGGATCGGAGATCATCACGTAGAAGGGGTGGGTACAAATCATAATTTGAGCCAAATATCCTTTGTTTCACGAACCGTGAACCCGACCACGATACAACCCTTAAAAGACCTAATTGAGGCAGGGTTTATTCTGAAAGCGCATTACGATAAGGTTGAGTAACCTGACTCCTACATGATTTGATAATCATATCCTTGTTGTATTCTTCACTGATCGAATCAGCAATACGTTTGAACTATTTGGTTCATTCGTCACTCACTATCATGACACGTAAATGAGTGACAGTACATTTTTTCAAAATCTGCATGAACACTGCATTAAAATTACCATTCGTGAATAAACAATTTTAATTGCAGGTCAGTAGTTGATACGAAGGAATTCCAACAAGGAATAGCCAATCAGGACTGAATCGTAGCAGTCTGGATCAGAATGGTATACTGCGAAACCCTGTGAATCTGGGACATTGACTTCCTGTGAGTTTGGAATCAGTTTGTCTGAGGACAAGTCCCGGAGTATCGGTTGATTATGGGGCGGATTATTCAAGAAGCAGTTGATTAGAAGTTGATCTTCTCGAGACCCAACCAGGGGCAGTTATCCAGAACTCTTGTGATTTGAGGGCAGATCCCTCCAGTGTTCAATCAGGGCATGTTGAGTCGCTCAACGCTCGTTCAGGGGCAAGCTACTTCAGAGATATTGAAACCAACCATGCTGAGAGTTGGTTAGTTGAGGATGAATCCTTCCGTGGTGCAGATGTTGGGGCAAGCCATCTGAAGATTGTCTCGTTGCCAGCTGTTTTCTGTTCAGAACGAATGTTCCCAAAAGTCGGATTGGGGCAAGTTGAATTGCACTGGGGAAAGTTGTTCAAATGAGTTTGTTCACCCCAGCAAGAGTTGAGTGTCAGGGAATCGTGTCATTACCCTTCCAAAACCTAAGCCTTCTGAAGAAGCCTTGCTGTCATTGGATTGTTATCCTACAGCCTAACCTGTTACTTGGCTGAACCTTGTAACCAAATCGTTTCAAAGTCCAGTTCTCGTCTGGCAAGCCGGAGATCAGTTCTCGTCTGAAATCCAAACCAGAAACCAGCCCTGTCTGGTCACCTTTTCTGTAACCTATTATTCAACCAGTTCTCGTCTGGCTAACACAGTTTTAAAGCCTAGTTATCGTCTGGCAAACCAGAAATCAGTTCCCGTCTGATATCCAAACCCGTAAATCAGTTCTCGTCTGACAACCTAACATATTTTGCCATTAGTTCTCGTCTGATAGTCCACCTTGAATGCTAGTTCTCGTCTAGTATTTCCCTTTCAAATCCACTTTTGTTGGTAACCAGAAATAAATCCCTATCACCATAAACCTATCCCTAAACCAGAAAAAGCCTAAGTGTATCTAACACGATGATTCCTAGTGACTCGTATGTTGTCACATTCCCCGACACAAGGCTCGATTGATCCCAGCTCCATGATTGGTATTCTGTATTCCCTGTGTGGATGTTGTTGAATCAGGATTATTTTCTCAGCAGAGACATACAGTTTGAGATTGTTTCCCCTGAGCAGTTTGAGATTGCAGCAAGTTGAGATGGCATTTATCCCTTATCAGAGTAGGATCAAGATTATCCTCAGCAGGGCGAGATTGATATTCCCGGTAGAGCCTGGCCATCCCAAGCATCGAACGTTGATTAGCCTGATGTGCTATTTTCCCAAGTGGGTTGAGACTGAAGCTTTCCCTGACCGATAGATTTGGGTTTATTTCCCCAGCAGTGGGACTGATGCAATGTTGTATCCCCACCGAGTCCGAGTTTGACTCCTTCCCCCTCCGAGTCCAGGTCATTGACTCATTCCTCAAGCAGAGGTCGACGGTGATTCCCTCATTGAGTAATCTCCAGACAAGTAGACTTTGATGTCAGACACAGAAGAGTTATTGCTCAGCAGATTGCTTCGTACCCTATAAGGACTTAGGGTGCTCAGAAGGGACCGTTCAGGGTTGTTTTCCTCACTGAAGTGAGATTCAATCTCAGTGATCGATTGTTATCTTCCGCAGACACCAGAGGTGTTTCCTTAATAGGATCGGTACATCTCCAACAGAGTTGTACAATGAGTAGCTAAGGATTGATATCCCCAGCAGTGTTGATACACATGTATTCCTCATCAGACTTGATAGTCCAGCAGGACTTACCCAGAAGGGTCAGTCTCCGTAAGGCGTATGCAAGATTACCTTCAGCAGATCAGCATTGATATCCCCGATAGAGTTCAGCAGCCTCTCCCCGCAGAGTCTGAATGCGAGACCAGGAGCATTGATATGTATCCCCAAGCAGAGAAGATTCTCTCCCCAAGCAGATGTGATCGGTAAATTAGCAAGTGTACTAATTGTACCGATGTAGTAATAAGGGGAAATTCCCCGAATATCGATCTCGCGGACTGCGTATGAACACAAGTTCTAAAATAATACAATTGAACAAAAAGTCATAGGGGTTTTGGTTTGTTTCTTACAACTTTAAAGGCCAAAAGGCAAAAGCAGTAAAATAAAGGTTTTAGACAGTTATGAGAAGCATGCTAGAGTAGGGTGTATGAAAAAACCTTGTAATAACCTTAATCCTTATTTTTCAGAAATCACTGCTCAACTTAATCGTTACCGGTTTTAAAGATTAGTTGACTCTAATTCCTTAGTAGAAAACCCTTTGGTATTCTTCCTATGCCCCAATTCCTTGGCGGTATAGGAACAATCCCAAGCAATATATTTTATCTAAAACATTACGATTACTATAGGGTATCCCCATTCCTAGGCAATATCTACTATAGTATTATCGTATAAACGCGTTAACGATCGTTTTTCCAAACCTAAGGTTAACCGTAAAACAAATCCTTATTTGTCAAATGAGAAAAGCCATAAGAAAATTATACAATAACAACGATGATTAGAAAGTAGTGAAATCCATTATTCAAAGGAAACAAGGTTATTACAGAGTCAATTCAGGGACACCCCCTAGCATTGAGGGTTTAGCTACTCATAATAATAAAGATAAAATCAACAATAAGACTAAAAACTACAAGATAACTGGTTGCCTTGATCTTCAATCGCTTCCGCTCATGAGGACCTTCAGTTTTCCAAATCCTTGATCGCTCCAATCTTTCTCGTCCAATTTATTTTCCGTTTCAAAGTTCAATCCTTATTCTTTCTCCAAACACGTATCAAATAGTCTCAATTCAAACTAATCACTAGGGAAATACCCACAATACCCTCGGGGATCACAAGAGTAAAAAATACAAGAAAAATAGGGAAAAAAGCGCTTCCTGCAACACGGGCCGTGTCAGGCAACACGGGCGCCCGTGTTGGCTTCCTGAAAGATTTTTTGCGTGAAATTTGCAAGTCCCAGGTGTCACAACACGGGCCGTGTCACACAACACGGGCACCCGTGTTGTGCCACTGTTTTTTCTCCAAAAATCGCCTTTTCTGAGCAAATCCTGCAACACGGGCCGTGTTACACAACACGGGCACCCGTGTTGCACCCCTGTTTCGAATCTGACTTCGACTCTAACACGAAAGTCGTAGCTCTCTCTCTTAGCTTTCCGGCGGTTTTTAGAACGCCTCAAACTCCAGTTATGATCGTTTTCGTGCAGACTGCTAAAGATTTCACAACTAAACTCTTCCGAAATCTTGCCATTTTTTCCCAGTTTTCGCTCTGCTTCTCCTTTATTGTATACCTGAACCTAGAAACAGTAAAAATACCAAATCGACCCGTAAAATGTAATAAAAACAACTAAAATGCGACAAGACAAAACAAATGATTAACTGACATAAACGGTAAAATAACGTGTAAAAACCACCGATCAAACTCCCCCAAACTTAAACCATTGCTTGACCTCAAGCAAAAAGCTTGGATAAATAATTTTCAAGTCAAACAGCACATCAAGTGAAGGGTTCATGGTGTAAGGCGTGTCGATACTCATACGTGAGTCTTAGTTCCGATCGGCTCAAATCAGCTCTTTCGGTACTCATCCGTTAACGAAGGCATTACATAAACACATACCGCAGTAAACTTACGGACCTAAATCTCCCTTTCGGCCACCTCTCCAATTATGCTTTGGGCTTAAGTATTTTCTTCGATTTTCTACCCCTTTCATTCGGATAATCAGATTAAGGCATGCACATTTGCTCGAGATTTTTTTCTGTGGCACCTTTATTCTTTTTCTCGCTCACAGGCGTTTATTAGTCCACTTTTGGACGACTATAGAGATTCAACCGCCGTTAGGCTAAATAACCGGGTGAGGGTTACCCAACTTAGAAGGACAGGTTGTCTTTACCGTCATTATTCAACTCTTTTTTTTTTGTTGCCACACATCATTCTCAAAACAAATTTTTTTTTATTATGTAGGACTATCACAATGAACTAATCGGGGTATACTTTTCAAATCCAAGTACTATGGCACAAATCTACACGTTGGACTCGTTTCCTTACTCTGGGGAACCTAGGGTGTTCAAGTTATACCTCAATTTCCAAACTTTCCCAAGTTCCTTAGTTCAAACTCCACTTCCCTTGAACTCTAAATACTTTCTTGACTACCTTACACACCTACCAATCACAAGAAAAATGTTACGGTCTCCGTAGGGGCGAATTCGATGTGATTTTTACCGAACTTACCGAACTTAAAAATAAAAGGTATTTAAATAGACAATACAAAACGGTAAAACCTCCCCCAAACTTGAACTAAACATTGCTCAATGTTCAAGAATCAAGAGAAGAAGAGGTGTACTCACAGAGATCCTCACAGAGGGGTCGACAGGTAATGCAGTACCTCTTCGCTGCTTCCACGTTTTCCCTTGTAAAATCTCATTTATTCCTGCAAAAACAATAACAACAAAAGAAACAACATCAATTCATAAAATTGTGGGTTGCCTCCCACGCAACGCTTCGTTTAACGTCGCATGGCTCGACGATCGACTCCCCATTATTATGGGGGGTACTTCAACTTCCAAACTCTATTGCTCGACTTCTTCGCAACAGAATATTGTGCCGGTTCAGAGATATGAGCAACTTGAAATGGTTTTGATCGTTCTCCCTTCTTAGTTGTGTTAATCTTCCCAACTGAAGGTTTGACATCTTTCTCCTTACCTTTCTTTCGACCCTTTTGAGTTTTTAAAGTGATTTCCTCATCAAAAAATTTCAAAGTGAGCGTACCTTTTTCCACATCAATATTGCACTGACTAGTAAGCAAGAACGGCCGGCCAAGTATGATCGAAGTTTCTTCATCCTCGGGTATATCCATGATTTAAAAATCAATGGGGTAAGTGAAGTTATTGATTGTCACTAGAACATCCTCTGCTAGCCCATATGCCATCTTGGTTGTGTAGTCAGCAAACTTCAAGCTTGTTCCCGTATCGCTCACTTTTCCAATATCCAGCTTTTTGAAAATTTGATAACGGCATGAGACTCACACTAGCACCTGAATCGATCAGGACTTTCTTAAAAGTTCGATCCTTTATAGTATATGGAATTACAACAGGTCCAGGATCCTTCATCTTGATTGGTATTTCCCTTTCTTGTGCTATTTCCTTGCCTTGCTCAGTTGTGGTCTTCGATTCTTCACCCATTGGTCTCTTTTTACCTATAACCTCTTTCATGAACTTCTTGTACAAAGGTATTTGCTCAAGTGCTTCAAAGAAGGGCATGTTGATTTCCAATTTGTTGAACATTGCACTGAACTTTCCGAAGTCTTTCTCGTTCGGATCCTTCTTTGTAACTCTTTGAGGGAATGGTAATTTGATTTTCGGTTTGACCTCCTCTTTCTTTTTCTCTCCAGTTGACTTTTCAGTTAGTACAGCTTCTTCTAGTTCTTTTATTTTTTTTCTTACCTCAAGTTCCACCTCTATACATTCTTCCCCCTTTGTTTCCTCCTCTTCTATCGCTTTCTGATTTCTTGTTTTGACAGCATTAATACTCTCTTGATTTTTCGGATTCGGTATTGCCGCGCTCGGGAGGGTTCCTTGAACGTGTGTTGAGAGGTGTTGGGCTATCTGTCCCATCTGCGACTCAAGGTTTTTGATGGAAGATGTGATGTTCCTTTGAATGTTTTGGGTTTCTTCTTGGAATTGCATACTTTGAGCTGTCATTCTTTCAATAGCTAACTCCCATTCTGCTTTTTGAGGGGCCTGTTGTTGTTGTTGTTGTTGTTGTTGTTGATATGGAGGTTGGTTTTGGTCTTTCCATGAAATATTAGGATGATTCTTCCATCCTGGATTATAGGTCTGAGAATACGGATTGTTCTGCCTCAAAACTTTTATCTCTTTAACATGTTGAGTAGTCGCAAGACAATGCACAGTATAATGGGGACCATTACAAATCTCACAACTAATAACTTTGACAGGTTGAACTTGAGTTACAGTTTCAGAACTCACCTTCATCCCTTTAAGCCTTCTTTCCACTTCAGCCTTGATTCGATCTTCCATTTTCACAACTTGTGCGGCCAACTTCAAGTCAACTGTTTCTTCCGGATTACTCACACTCCGGTCATATAATTCTAGATGTTCATTTGCAGCGATTGCTTCAATAATTTTTCTGATTCCAGTGGCTGTTGTAAAGTTGGATGAACCACCGGCTGCTGTATCGATTAGCTGCTTAGTCTTCATCTTAAGACCATTCACAAACATCTGCATCTGTTCAGTTTGATCTAGATTGTGAGTAGGACATGCAACTGTCGCTACTGCGAAAATCGGTGCCGACTGATAGAAGAGTCGCCACCGTGCGTTATTTATCCCAACGGAGGGAAAGGAAACGCTCGAAGTAAACCTCGCAAAAACGGGGAAAAGGTATGGTCATCGCAACCAAAACCTGGGTTCGGGAGTCGGTTACGCAAGGGGAAGGTATTAGCACCCCTCACGTCCGTCGTACTCGATGGGATCCATGCTTGCTTGGGTTGTCTAAAGGATACAAACAATCTATCTACGGCTGCTAAATCTAAACAGAAGGGAATTGACTCGATAGAGCGTCGCACTCTATGCGTACGTATTATCAAGGGAGAAAGTCAGAGTCAACGTAGTTCGGGAATACGGGGAAATTGGCTCGCCAAGACTTCACGTCTTGTGCCTACGTACTTCCACACTGCATGGAAGATTAGAGCTTTACGTAGTTCAGGCTAACTACGGGTAAACAGGGTATTCTCACACAGCAGTGAGAAATCAACTGGTTTTACAGGTTCGGGAACCTATGGAAAAAACTATGGTCTGGTCTCAAATGCACTCGGGCAAGAGAGAAAAAAGGGAAGCAATTAGTCGTCAGCGGGAAAGTCTCGATCGCACAGCCGCGAGAGAACTAAAGGATTAGTCGTTAGTGTGCTCGCTAGGATATCACATCCTATGCCTACATATCCTCGTCTGGTACGAGGAATCAGAGCAGCTGTAGTTCGGCTACTTCGGGACCACAGCTCAAATCTCGTTTTATTAACATTCTGAAAAATGGTTACAATGATTGAATACTGAAAAATAAACTCCTAGGAAATACTATCCTATTCATCTGTCAAATGGAAAATAGTCCCCTAACAAGTGGACTTCTAAAAATTATCTCTAAAAGTGGTAAAAGAATTTCTATGAAAATGTACTCTAAAAAATATTAAGTCTACACTAATATTTTTTACTATTTTTTTCAAGTATCTTTCTTTTTCAAAATATTTCTATTTTCTCTCCAAATATTTTTCCCATATTTTTTCTATATTTTTCCTCACTATTTTCTTCTTTTTTCATTTCTTTCCTTTTCAAATATTTCTTTTTCTTTTTTCAAATATTTCTTTTTTATATATTTTTCTATATTTTTCCTCACTATTTTCTTCTTTTTTCATTTCTTTTTTCAAAATACTTTGCCATATATTTTTTCTATATTTTTTTTTCACCACCTTTTTTCTCTTTTTTCATGTATTTTTCCTTCCTCCAATATTCTTTTCTTTTAATATTTTTCAATATTTTTCTCTTCTCATATTTCTTTTCTTCAACATTCTTTTTTATTGTTTTTTTTCATAAAGAAAACAACTACAATGAGAATAATAAAAAACAAGGGGAGGGGGGGTGCAGCAGAGTACAAGGGGTCACCAGCAGCAAAAATAATTCTGAACTGGGCCCAGCCCACAGCATTAGCTCAGGAAAAAAAACTAAAACCAGGGGGGGAAGTTAATGAACCGGGGTGTGCATTCAGAAGCTTGTTGGGCCTAACCCAATCCATCTGCACACACGTAGGAGGGGGTGCAGCAAGAAACGGAGGGTGTTTGTGCTAGCAAAATAATCCAACGGGCCTTTGAGCCCAATCCCACACGAGCCCGTTTTCAGAAAACCAAAAAAACCCTAAGTCCTCCTAATCCTCCCTTTCACTGTTCACATTTGCGCCGTCACCCTGTTCCTCTCACTCTCTCGTCCTTTCTCTCAAACCCTATCACCTTCGTTCTTCCTTGATCTCCTAATATCCTCCTACTCTGAATCCTCAACAACAAACACCGCCAATCTCCACAAATCAAGAAGATCTACTGAGACTTAGTGAAGATTTCAACAGGACAATGCTTGAAGAAGAACAGATGATGACGATACTTGAAAATATTGGTGGAGATCTCGATATTACCGGATGGATGATGAAGTTCGAGCGTCCTTGAAGACTGTTGCGACTTTCTGGATCTTGAAGGTTGTTCGCTGGAGACAAATGTTTGGAGTTTTCTGAAGATCAAAGCGTGGATTGCGTGTTATTGCTGAAACTTGTTTCTGGAGATTGTTCTTGAAGCTTCTGGAAAGATGCATGTGAAGACGATGAAGATTCGTTGAAGTCTGACTCGTGCCTGGATCCAGATGTTGTTCCGATGATTTCTGGAGATGGTGAACTGTTCTTGCATGTTCTTGTGGTCGAAGGTCTTGAAGGAGGCGACGGTGATGAAGATCGAGCGAGATGGAGGATCTGAATTTCTTGGAGATTTCTGGGCGAATGAGGAAAAACTTATGTAATTTGTGAATCACTTTTGCTAAACGATGATGATTTTGGGAAAGATTGATGAATGTTCTATCTGGAACATGCATGAACGGACGATGAAGATTTTCTGGCGTTTCTGGAAAAAATGATGATCGATGATGAAGATTGGATGAGTTTGTGACCGGAGAAGATGAAGATCAAGGATGAATTTGGTGTTTTCTGAGTTTTTGCTGGAAAAATGATGATCGGTGATGAAGATTGAAGGTGGAAGATGAACGATGAGAGGGAAAAGATGAAGTTCTGGAGTTTTTTTTTTGGGTTTCCGGTGACGGGTATGGCGGTGGTCGGAGACGGTTGAGGGTCGCCGGAGTTAGTTGGGGGCGGGGGTTGCATGGCCGCCGACCATGCAACCGGTGAAGGCTAGGAGGGAGGCATGTGGCGCTGGTAGTGGAGAGGCTTAATGCATGCCTGCCATGTAGAGGGTGGTGTGGCAGAGAGAGGGAGAAGGTGTGAGTGAGGTGTCTTCGTGGAAGTGTGAAATGTGGCTAGCCTCCGGTGCTTACACGTGGCCTGATATTTATATACTGTATTGGATAATTTCTGGATTCTTCTGGAAAATGGACAGAAAAAACCACAAAGGGGGCCTTGCAAACTGGGCCTCCAAACAGACTCAACCTGGGCCCAATAAAACCCCAAAAAAATCTGAATTGAGATAAAAAAATGATTAAAAACTAATGGGTTAACATGAGATTAATTGGGCTTAACAAAAACGAAAATTAATTAACCAATTAATGAAAATGATTAATCCTAATCAATCTAGAAACTATTAAATCCTATACACAAAATAAATTCTATAAATTCTAAAAGAAACTATTAATTCTATTAAAAAAAGAAAATCAATTAAAATTCTATCCTATTTAATATTCTAATATCCTATATTAAAGAGAAATCTATTTAATCTATAAAAAAAAGAAATCTATTAAAAAATCTATTAAAATTCTATTTATTAAAAGAAAGTCTATTAAATGCTAAAAAGAAACCTATTTATTTAATAAGAGAAAATCTATATTATAAAAAAGATTAAAAAGCTATTAAAACCATTAAAAAACAAACTATTAATGTTCTATATTATCCTAAAATGATTAAAATCTATTAAAACCCTAATAATGGCCAATAAAATCCAGAAAAACACAATAATTCCCGAAGGAACAAAAATAGCACCGAACGACAAATAACACTGCGAGAGCGCAACAAAATAGCCGGTAAAAATAAACGGACACCGAAATATCCCTAAAAACAACAGCGCGACCTGAAAACACCGGGAATAGCACGACTGCTCAAAAATGCGATTCTACCTATCTAAACTGATTAAAAAACACCTGAGACGCGAGACGAGGGTTGTGATCCCGATAAAATCAAAACAAATGAAAAATGCACTGTATGCGATATGCAGATGCGAATGCGGTCATGCGTCGAAACATCGAGCCAGAGGCGGGACCCAGTTGGTCAAATTTTAGGGTGCAACAGCTGCCCCTATTCAAGCGGCTTGGACCTGAATGGTTGAAGAGTGCTCAGCCTTCAAACATTCAAAGGTAGATGGCGGTTGGATACCAATGAAACCCTGAAATTTGCCAACCGCGGGAATACACTGCAAAACTGCTTGAGGAATAGCCTCTAGAACCGAACCCAGCTATCACGGCAACAAACTGATCAATCATCTGGTAAAGAACTCCTGACTTTAACACCCGTTACTCGCGTGATACCACTGATAACAATCCTGAGGGTTGCAACAAAACATCTGATCTTCTCACATTGTCTACTGATAGACAGGAAGAGAAATATACTCACATTGTCCGAAGATGGACGGGAAGACCCCCTTGATCCCGAAGGAAAAAAATTCAATACTCACATCGTCTAATGATAGACGGGAAGACACCCATAATCCCGAAGGAAAAAAAATTCAATACTCACATCGTCTAAGGATAGACGGGAAGACACCCATAATCCACGAAGGAAAAAAATTCAATACTCACATCGTCTAATGATAGACGGGAAGACACCCATAATCCACGAAGGAAAAAAATTCAATACTCACATCGTCTAATGATAGACGGGAAGACACCCATAATCCATACTCACATTGTCTAAGGATAGACGGGAAGACACCCATAATTCAATACTCACATCGTCTAAGGATAGACGGGAAGACACCCTGATCGATACTCACATCGTCTAATGATAGACGGGAAGACACCCTGATCGATACTCACATCGTCTAAAGATAGACGGGAAGACACCCTGATCGATACTCACATCGTCTAAAGATAGACGGGAAGACACCCTGCAATCCAATACTCACATCGTCTAAGGATAGGCGGAAAGACACCCATAATCCATACTCACATCGTCTAAGGATAGACGGGAAGACACCCTTGATCCCGAAGGAAACTTCAATACTCACATCGTCTAATGATAGACGGGAAGACACCCTGCAATCCAATACTCACATCGTCTAATGATAGATGGGAAGACACCCTGCAATCCAATACTCACATCGTCTAAGGATAGACGGAAAGACACCCATACGCAATTCAACACCATCCATCAAATCTCAGAATCCTTTCGTCTACGGGAATTGATGGAAAGGACAATATCCTTAAAGGGGCCACATCGTCAGTATGGACCGACGGGAAGAAAACCACCTTCAAAGAGCCATGTCGTCAATAAGAATCGACAAACAGGAAAACCGAACATTCTTCAAAGAGCCTCGACGCCAATAAGAATCGACAATCAGGAAATCCCTCTTGAAATTTCATCTCATCCAATAAACAGAAAGAAACCCACTATCCGAAAGATCACTTTGAAACCCCTCAACATCTAAAGATAGCCGGAGAAGACTCGCTGAGGAAACACACCATCCGTATGAACTGACGATAAGAAAACCCGCTGAAAAACCCCCTGAAACTTCACATCGTCTACTGCTAGACGGGAAGAAAACCACATTCTGGAGAAACCCCATCTTGAAACCCCACTGGAAAATCACCCAAAACTTCACATCGTCTACTGATAGACGGGAAGAAAACCACGTTCAAACTCTAGACGTCTAATGATAGACGGAGAAATCCATTTATTGGAGGAACACATCGTCAATATGAATTGACGGGAAGAAAAAGTCTATCGATACCAGATGACTGATTGATCAAGGCATAACCGCTGTATAATCTGAAATACGAATAACCTGCTGAATTGCCTGAACACTGCTGCTGGATTAATGCCCCTGAACTGATCACAACATAATTCACGCGCCATATGAGGCTGATAGAAAACCTGGCTTATGCTTCGTATGCATATGCGTATGCTTGAATCTTTCTATGGTGTAATGCTCCATTCAGGATGGAAATGCTACGCATTTTGAAAATGAAATGTAAGTATGATGCAAATATGATGATATGCAACATGCTAATGCAGGCTCGAGCTGTTGGAGAAAGTCGGGTACAGAAAACCATTTCAGCAAAATAAATGCTGAAGACGAAGCTAACTCCGCTGGGGATAACCCGAATATCACAGAATTATTCCAGCAAAATAAATGCTGGAAGAGTGAAATCCACTCCACTGGGGAAACTGGGAACTTAACCAAACACCTCGACGAAGTAATACCCTGCTGAGGAATATAACTCTGCTGGGGAATAGCAGAGGTGCCAAGTATGATTGGACTTTTCTGGGGATAGCTCACCCGTGCCACTGAAAAACTGGACTTTGCTGGAGAAAATAGACAGAGTCTTCCTGCGTACTGACGAAGCTCGGACTTGGAAACTGATGCGCCAACACGGATGGGCCTCACAGTGATCGCCAACATGGGTTTAGACTTTTAGGTTATCTGTGATGGGTCAGGTACAACTGACGCTGGAAAACATTCTGCCTGAATACACAGCTTTCTGGTTGAGGAGTCAAAGGATAGCAACACGACTTCCCAACATTCGCCTCGCACTCGAAAATTGGCTAAATCTGCTCGACTAGCTCTGAATAACCCTGCTGATACGGAGAAAAACAATCCTTTCGCTTTTGATATGCCCCAGCCTGCGGGACCTCTGTGGGGATAATCCTCGAAAGGAAATCGGAAAATTTGTACCCTGACGGTCTGATATGAAATGCCCCAGCATTCTGAACCTCGGAGAGATACTTCACATCGAATGCTCCTCGAATAACTTCTGCGCTCTTAAGATGGTCTGCCCCTGACTGCACTGACTTTGCCCCTGATTATCCGATTCAGAGTAGTCCCCCTGACCACGACATATTAACGAATCTCAACCTGATTGCCCCAGGATAACTGACTTCGAAAAGCTGACCTGACTGGGGATCACTGGATGATAGCTTGCCCCTGCTCTCGGAACATTCGGGCGCTCTGCATTCTATCCTGACCATACCTTTCCACTGTAGGAAACTTTCCTGCTGTCAAGCGCTTACTCGCAAGTAAAACAAGTTGTTCTGCGTAAAAGATATACTAATGCAACACATATGATAGCTTTGACATCCAATCTGTTCACTGGGAAAAGGAAAAAGCAGTTTATGGCACAAAATGCACAAAACATTCATCAAAAATATCAACATCAGTACCAACATGGTAAAAGGAACCCTTTTAGGAGTCAGAACCGACGCGACCTTTACCGAAGTATGCTTTCGAAACGACCTGCTTCAATTAGGACTTTTGAAGGTTGTAACGTGGTCAGGTTCACGGTTTTGAAGGAAAGGATAAAGGCTCAAAGCTTATTTTAACCCACCCATTCTCCTTGATGTTCTCCCATCCTACGTTCAGCTAATTCGACCTTAGTGCTCACCTCTCAGAGGCTGAAAGATAGGAGTGATAGTTCGAGAAACCATGAGTTTTTGGAGTGACAGCCACTCGTTCTTCGTCTTTGACACTTGAGGTCACACGACTCGTATTTGTCCGAGGATTTTTCTTTTGTCATCCTTTCATCTTTTTTCTTCTCATATCCCTAACTTTTGCCTGGACTGACTCTTTTTGAGTTCCTTTTGATTCTTTAAGTCCAGCGGGATGCCCTCATTTTTGCCTAAGTCATTTGTTTTGAAGTTTTGACTTAGAGGGCTTTTGATTTTTTTCGCTTTCTTTTTCCGAACAAGTCGTGTAACGCTGGTTGTTTGACTCATTGGAGAACAATGTGACTGTCTCACTCTTGATTTAACCATTGTGGTTTTTTAGGCACGACCTCTAGAGATGGGATTGATCCTCGAACGGACACTCCCTTTTGCAACTTGGGCGTTCGGTAAAATTAGCTAACACCTACCCTGCCCCAGGTTAAGATTGAGGGTTTTTTATTCACAGAAAGAAACTTCTACTACAAGGCTCAAAGGGTTTGACAAGGGATTATCTTCCTTATATCACCGGTGTTTAGGGATTTGAAACAATGCATGTACATCATCAGCAGGTTTTATCTCAGAAGCATACAATATCGGAAGTTGCATGTCGCTTATTTCGTCATCCTCCTCAGATTCCTCTTAACCAGGCGTTGGACATTTGCAAAAAACGATTAGTGAACACGAATGGATTTAATCAAAACATGCATATTTATTTCATTATCATCAATTGAATGAAAACAACAAGTTTTACAAACAAGATTGCAATTTAAACAGGAAAGAAACTACAAACGTAAAGAAATGACAAGATAAAACAAAGTAAAATGTCAGCCTCCGAGAACCGGGCTTTCACATCTGTCCTGCTGCTGAACCAGCTATCTTCACAATCAGTTATTAGAGGCAATTCGATATTGTCCTGATCTACTGTCAACGACCCAACCAAATTATAGAGCCCCTTCTCTTCATTCAGATGATTTTGGCCCCTTCCTGCCCGAAGTTGATTGTTGCACTGTCAAGTAAATCCTGCACCTTGTGCTTGAAGGCCAGACAATCTTCAATATTGTGCCCCTGTGCTCCTGAATGGAAATCACAGCGCTCCTTGATATCATAACCTGCTGGAGGCGTACCTGTCAGTGGGGCCAACTTCCTCTTCTCAACCAACTGCGATCGTAGCAACACCTGAAGAAGTTCGGCATATGGCATCGGAGGCACACTAAATACCCTCAACGGCCTCTGATTTTGAGCTCCTCGCTGATTGGGATGCTGTTGCCTATTCCACTGCTGAGATCGTTGCTGTTGTTGCTGGTATCGGGCTGACTGTTGGACAACCTTCGTAGCAAATACAACATCAGCTTCTTGACTTTCACCGCACTGATTAAAGCACTCCTTATGCTTAGCCATTTTCTTTCTCAGATCTGCCCCAGGAATAGGCAACAGTTGTGGGCATGGAAATTCTAACACCATGGAATCCAGGATACGCTTCTGACCTACTGCGGCTTTAGAAGCATCCATCATCTTAACATCAACTGGGATAGGAGCAATACGTACAGCTACACCGCTTGGCGAGAATTCGATATCTTTTGAGTCAATCAGGTCTTGAACATTGTGCTTAAAAGCATGAAAACCCTCGATGTCGTGTCCGAGTGCCCCAGAATGAAATTCACATTGCTTACTGGCATCGTACCCATGAGGAAGTGCTCCTGTGGGTCAACCCAACGTTCTCTTCTCAACCATCTTGAACCTCAATAAAGTCTGCAAGAGCTCAGCATACGTCGTAGGCGGCGCCTCAAATATCCTTTTTGGCTTCCCCTCTTGAATCCTCCGTTGAGCCGGGTGTATCTTTTGTTGCTGTTGCTCAGGTTCCACAGGTGGCACGAGCTTTTTCACTGCGGCTTCAAATAGCTGATCATCCTCTTTCCTAAGCACATTCTTGACTACTTCCATGACCAAGCTCATTTGGGTCTTCAGCTGACTATTTTCCTCTTTGAGAATCTTCTGCTCCAGACGCATCTCTTGCATGTCTCTCATCATCTGCCCTAGCTGGCTTCGGACTTCAACCAATTCAACCTGATTCTGTTCCATATCTCTGAAGGAATTCCTGCAACAAACTGGACGATGAGGAAATAAGACCCACGGTTCTGATGTACCTGTTAAACGATAATACAATGCAGAAAGCAAACACATATTCCAGGCAAGACAAAGAGAAACTCAAGCTATAAGCACACAGACGAACATCTCCCACGCATGTATAACCAACAAAAGCAGCACGTAAGCACAAATGAGTACGAATACGGTGACCCCAGCCAACAATCCTGGTGGTGGTCAGCCAACAATAGTGCACAAAAGCTAAACGGATTAAGCAGAGAAAACAGATGCGACACCCGGCACAGAACCCTCTAGAAACTTCTCCCATATTCAACTGAACTCTCTGATTGACAATCTTCATAGCACACACTTCCTGTGGAGTCTTCCATGACATTAACTGACGAACCCACGCAACTGGATGACGGAGAATCGCTAATCTGAACAAAACCCTGAGGCGTGATGAAAATCCGGTTAGAATCTAACAGATCTTGAATCTGGCTTCTAAGCACCTTACAATCATTGGTTGAATGCCCCTGTGCCCCAACATGGTACTCACAGCGGGCGCTGGCATCAAAACCTGGAGGATACGGTGGAATCACTGGATTAGTCTCTTTCGGCACTATCAATCCACTTTTGACCAGATCTGGCAGCAACTGACTGTACGCCACCGGTAGCTGAGTAAACTGCCTTTCAGGTTTCCTTGGTCTTCGCTGGGCGCGCTGACGCGATCGACGACAGGATGACCGTTGACTAGAAGTGTCTTAAAACTGAACCTGAGATGCTAGAGATTCTGAGACGACGTCGTTTCCTTCTTCCCACTCCTCTTGAGAACTGACAACTGATTCATCTTCATCAACTGGGATATAAGGAGCATCTCGAAGCTTTCCGCTCTTGAGTCCTCTCTCAACAAGCTCACCCATTCTCATCAGGCCTACGAAGCTTGTACAACCGAACAATTTGTCATAATAATGGCCTTTCAGAGTACCCAAGAAGATGTCAACCATTTCTCTTTCCTGAAGCGGTGGTTGAACACTAGCAGCCAATTCTTTCCACCTTTGCACATACCCTCTGAATGATTCATTCTCCGCCCGAGACAATTCTTGCAGATGTACGAGACTGGGAGCCATATCCAGGTTGTAATCGTCCTGCTTCATGAAAGCTCTGGCTAAATCCACCCATGATCGAATTTGATTACTCTCTAACTGCACATACCACCTCAAAGATGCCCCAGTCAGACTATACTGAAAGCAATGGATCATCAATTGGTCATTTCGCAAAAACGCAGTCATTCTTCGACAGAACATCATCAAATGCAGCTTCGGACAGCTATCTCCCGTGTACTTTTCAAAGGGCGGCACTTTGAACTTATAAGGCAACACCAGGTCAGGGACCAAACACATGTCTGCAGCATTCAGGTTAACAGCGTCTTTCACTTTCAAGGCTTTAACTCTTTCTTCCAATGCTCAGAACCTTCTATCACTTTCAAGAGCTCTTGAGTTTACAGTCCTGGCTACCGGGATATCTCTGCGTGGATTCCCCTCAAGGAAAACAGAACCTTGATTGTTAACAGGAGGAGGACGTTCATTTCTGGCAACGAACTGCTCATGTCGATCTTGGTTCCCAACAGAAGGCTGTACAACTTGGTCTGCAGTCAGGTTGTTCGCTTGCGGGAAGTCTTCCATAGAATCATACTGAGGGTGGGACATCATAGTAAACCCTGTCAAAGTGTTAGGAGACTGGAAATTGCCCTCAGACATAGCTACCAATTACCTGTAACTGACTACCCTGCTTGATTCTGAAATCTGCTCAAGTCTGCTCCAATCCCTTGGTCGTCCTCTGACAATCAACAGTTGCTCAATCCAAACTTCGGGTAATCACCTTCAGGAAACAAAGGCTGGATCAGAACTCTGGCTAGCTGGAGAAATGCTATGCAATATGATGCGAAGATGCCTATGCAAATGCAATGCAATGCAACAAACACGGGATTACAGCCCCCACACAAATCTGAATACTGCTGCACTGCTGACGGAGTACGTTTGCTCTGAAGAGAAGACCAAAATAACGGGTAGGTTGGAAGTCAAGTTTCCTGCAAAAAAAAAACCCCACTCACAGGTGTGGACCTATATCTGACAAGGTACGGCATCCTATGCGGTCGTCAGCGTCACAGACTTTCAAAACTGACGATACGATTCCCAGAAGGAGTGGCATCATCAAGTCTTGAAGAGGCCTCACTTAGCTAACTTCCAAATGATCGGTTCCCAGAGTCGACAATCCAACTAACCAGCAACCCGAGCCACCCAAAGGGTGGGACAAGAGGCCAACCAGAAGAACCTCGTCTGAGTGTAGATTTCGCGGGACACTAGGACATGCAAAGCATGTGCGCACCCACTAATCTCTACTCTAAGTCTAAGGTGCACTCAAGCCCAGGTCCGGCTTCTCACTCAATCATAGAACACCCGTCACACCCCAACAGCAACAGATAATAGCAATAAATAAACACCAATAGACAAGCAAACAAGCGCTAGTATTTACTCTCTCTTAGGGGACGATGGATCCCACACGCATAAGGAACTATCGCAGTCCTTAGCAGCCAGGGGACGTTGGATCCCCAGCAGACTCGTATAGGGAACTATCGCAGTCCCCAGCAGAGTCGCCAGCTGTCGCTACTGCAAAAATCGGCGCCGGCTGACAGAAGAGTCGCCACCGTGCGTTATTTATCCCAACGGAGGGAAAGGAAACGCTCGAAGTAAACCTCGCAAAAACGGGGAAAAGGTATGGTCATCGCAACCAAAACCTGGGTTCAGGAGTCGGTTACGCAAGGGGAATGTATTAGCACCCCTCACGTCTGTCGTACTCGACGAGATCCACGCTTTCTTGGGTTGTCTAAAGGATACAAACAATCTATCTACGGCTGCTAAATCTAAACAGAAGGGAATTGACTCGATAGAGCGTCGCACTCTATGCCTACGTATTCTCAAGGGAGAAAGTCAGAGTCAACGTAGTTCGGGAATACGGGGAAATTGGCTCGCCAAGACTTCGCGTCTTGTGCCTACATACTTCCACACTGCATGGAAGATCAGAGCTTTACGTAGTTCAGGCTAACTACGGGTAAACAGGGTATTCTCACACAGCAGTGAGAAATCAACTGGTTTTACAGGTTCGGGAACCTATGGAAAAAACTATGGTCTGGTCTCAAATGCACTCGGGCAAGAGAGAAAAAAGGGAAGCAATTAGTCGTCAGCGGGAAAGTCTCGATCGCACAGCCGCGAGAGAACTAAAGGATTAGTCGTTAGTGTGCTCTCTAGGGTATCGCATCCTATGCCTACATATCCTCGTCTGGTACGAGGAATCAGAGCAGCTGTAGTTCGGCTACTTCGGGACCACAACTCAAATCTCGTTTTATTAACATTCTGAAAAATGGTTACAATGATTGAATACTGAAAAATAAACTCCTAGGAAATACTATCCTATTCATCTGTCAAATGGAAAATAGTCCCCTAACAAGTGGACTTCTAAAAATTATCTCTAAAAGTGGTAAAAGAATTTCTATGAAAATGTACTCTAAAAAATATTAAGTCTACACTAATATTTTTTACTATTTTTTTCAAGTATCTTTCTTTTTCAAAATATTTCTATTTTCTCTCCAAATATTTTTCCCATATTTTTTCTATATTTTTCCTCACTATTTTCTTCTTTTTTCATTTCTTTCCTTTTCAAATATTTCTTTTTCTTTTTTCAAATATTTTTTTTTATATATTTTTCTATATTTTTCCTCACTATTTTCTTCTTTTTTCATTTCTTTTTTCAAAATACTTTGCCATATATTTTATCTATATTTTTTTTTCACCACCTTTTTTCTCTTTTTTCATGTATTTTTCCTTCCTCCAATATTCTTTTCTTTTAATATTTTTCAATATTTTTCTCTTCTCATATTTCTTTTCTTCAACATTCTTTTTTATTGTTTTTTTTCATAAAGAAAACAACTACAATGAGAATAATAAAAAAACAAGGGGAGGGGGGTGCAGCAGAGTACAAGGGGTCACCAGCAGCAAAAATAATTCTGAACTGGGCCCAGCCCACAGCATTAGCTCAAGAAAAAAAAACTGAAACCAGGGGGGAAGTTAGTGAACCGGGGTGTGCATTCAGAAGCTTGTTGGGCCTAACCCAATCCATCTGCACACACGCAGGAGGGGGGTGCAGCAAGAAACGGAGGGTGTTTGTGCTAGCAAAATAATCCAACGGGCCTTTGAGCCCAATCCCACACGAGCCCGTTTTCAGAAAACCAAAAAAACCCTAAGTCCTCCTAATCCTCCCTTTCACTGTTCACATTTGCGCCGTCACCCTGTTCCTCTCACTCTCTCGTCCTTTCTCTCAAACCCTATCACCTTCGTTCTTCCTTGATCTCCTAATATCCTCCTACTCTGAATCCTCAACAACAAACACCGCCAATCTCCACGAATCAAGAAGATCTACTGAGACTTAGTGAAGATTTCAACAGGACAATGCTTGAAGAAGAACAGATGATGACGATACTTGAAAATATTGGTAGAGATCTCGATATTACCGGATGGATGATGATGTTCGAGCGTCCTTGAAGACTGTTGCGACTTTCTGGATCTTGAAGGTTGTTCGCTGGAGACAAATGTTTGGAGTTTTCTGAAGATCAAAGCGTGGATTGCGTGTTATTGCCGAAACTTGTTTCTGGAGATTGTTCTTGAAGCTTCTGGAAAGATGCATGTGAAGACGATGAAGATTCGTTGAAGTCTGACTCGTGCCTGGATCCAGATGTTGTTCTGATGATTTCTGGAGATGGTGAACTGTTCTTGCATGTTCTTGTGGTCGAAGGTCTTGAAGGAGGCGACGGTGATGAAGATCGAGCGAGATGGAGGATCTGAAGTTCTTGGAGATTTCTGGGCGAATGAGGAAAAACCGATGTAATTTGTGAATCACTTTTGCTAGACGATGATGATTTTGGGAAAGATTGATGAATGTTCTATCTGGAACATGCATGAACGGACGATGAAGATTTTCTGGCGTTTCTGGAAAAAATGATGATCGATGATGAAGATTGGATGAGTTTGTGACCGGAGAAGATGAAGATCAAGGATGAATTTGGTGTTTTCTGAGTTTTTGCTGGAAAAATGATGATCGGTGATGAAGATTGAAGGTGGAAGATGAACGATGAGAGGGAAAAGATGAAGTTCTAGAGTTTTCTTTTTGGGGTTTCCGGTGACGGGTATGGCGGTGGTCGGAGACGGTTGAGGGTCGCCGGAGTTGGTTGGGGGCGGGGGTTGCATGGCCGCCGGCCATGCAACCGGTGAAGGCTAGGAGGGAGGCACGTGGCGCTGGTAGTGGAGAGGCTTAATGCATGCGTGCCACGTAGAGGGTGGTGTGGCAGAGAGAGGGAGAAGGTGTGAGTGAGGTGTCTTCGTGGAAGTGTGAAATGTGGCTAGCCTCCGGTGCTTACATGTGGCCTGATATTTATATACTGCATTGGATAATTTCTGGATTCTTCTGGAAAATGGACAGAAAAAACCACAAAGGGGGCCTTGCGAACTGGGCCTCCAAACAGACTCAACCTGGGCCCAATAAAACCCCAAAAAAATCTGAATTGAGATAAAAAATGATTAAAAACTAATGGGTTAACATGAGATTAATTGGGCTTAACAAAAACGAAAATTAATTAACCAATTAATGAAAATGATTAATCCTAATCAATCTAGAAACTATTAAATCCTATACACAAAATAAATTCTATAAATTCTAAAAGAAACTATTAATTCTATTAAAAAAAGAAAATCAATTAAAATTCTATCCTATTTAATATTCTAATATCCTATATTAAAGAGAAATCTATTTAATCTATAAAAAAAAAAAAGAAATCTATTAAAAAATCTATTAAAATTCTATTTATTAAAAGAAAGTCTATTAAATGCTAAAAAGAAACCTATTTATTTAATAAGAGAAAATCTATATTATAAAAAAGATTAAAAAGCTATTAAAACCATTAAAAAATAAACTATTAATGTTCTATATTATCCTAAAATGATTAAAATCTATTAAAACCCTAATAATGGCCAATAAAATTCAGAAAAACACAATAATTCCCGAAGGAACAAAAATAGCACCGAACGACAAATAACACTGCGAGAGCGCAACAAAATAGCCGGTAAAAATAAACGGACACCGAAATATCCCTAAAAACAACAGTGCGACCTGAAAACACCGGGAATAGCACGACTGCTCAAAAATGCGATTCTACCTATCTAAACTGATTAAAAAACACCTGAGACGCGAGACGAGGGCTGTTATCCCGATAAAATCAAAACAAATGAAAAATGCACTGTATGCGATATGCAGATGCGAATGCGGTCATGCGTCGAAACATCGAGCCAGAGGCGGGACCCAGTTGGTCAAATTTTAGGGTGCAACAGCAACCAATAACTATTTGAACCTTTTATACGAGTCCCCGAGTGATTCTCCCTCCCTCTGTTTAAAATTCATAATATCATATCGTTTGCGAATATACACAGAGGCAGGAAAATACTCATTCAGAAAGGCTTTTTCCATTTCTTCCCACGTAGTAATACTTCCGGCTGGTAAGGAGTAAAACCATTCTTCAGCTTCTTCAGATAAAGTGAACGGGAACATTCTTAACCTTTTAGCTTCATCTGTGTGTCCTTCAATCTTTAGAGTAGTGCTCATCGTCAGAAATCTCTGTAGATGCTTATTTGCGTCTTCGCTAACCTTTCTGGTGAAAGGTCTCCTCTCAAGGTGAGTGATTGTGCTCGGATGTAGCTGGAACTTTGTGACATTCACTGGTTGATTCACAATGTTCATCCGGTTTGGTTGAGCATTTTCCCCTCCATAGTCTCCCAAAAGTCTCTCCGCTGGTGGAAGATCTGCCATAGCTTCAGTATCTCTTTCTGATTCTGAACCCGAATCTGAATGAACAAAAAATCCTTCCTCTTCTGAAGCTAATAGTCTAGCTTGCCTACGTCTTTCGCGTAGATTCCTTTCAATTTCTGCGTCCAAAGAAAAAATTAGCTGAGGGATCTCCTCGCATGAAAGTGTTAGACGCAGTTTAGTAGTAACAAAATAAAAATAATAAAAATTAAAATTAAAAATTGAAAATAAAATTTTGGTCGCAGAGCAACAAAATTTCAATTGAATTAGAATTAAACTTATATTCTGGCAGTCCCCGGCAACAGCGCCAAAAACTTGATCGGTAAATTAGCAAGTGTACTAATTGTACCGATGTAGTAATAAGGGGAAATTCCCCGAATATCGATCTCGCGGACTGCGTATGAACACAAGTTCTAAAATAATACAATTGAACAAAAAGTCATAGGGGTTTTGGTTTGTTTCTTACAACTTTAAAGGCCAAAAGGCAAAAGCAGTAAAATAAAGGTTTTAGACAGTTATGAGAAGCATGCTAGAGTAGGGTGTATGAAAAAACCTTGTAATAACCTTAATCCTTATTTTTCAGAAATCACTGCTCAACTCAATCGTTACCGGTTTTAAAGATTAGTTGACTCTAATTCCTTAGTAGAAAACCCTTTGGTATTCTTCCTATGCCCCAATTCCTTGGCGGTATAGGAACAATCCCAAGCAATATATTTTATCTAAAACATTACGGTTACTATAGGGTATCCCCATTCCTAGGCAATATCTACTATAGTATTATCGTATAAACGCGTTAACGATCGTTTTTCCAAACCTAAGGTTAACCGTAAAACAAATCCTTATTTGTCAAATGAGAAAAGCCATAAGAAAATTATACAATAACAACGATGATTAGAAAGTAGTGAAATCCATTATTCAAAGGAAACAAGGTTATTACAGAGTCAATTCAGGGACACCCCCTAGCATTGTGGGTTTAGCTACTCATAATAATAAAGATAAAATCAACAATAAGACTAAAAACTACAAGATAATTGGTTGCCTTGATCTTCAATCGCTTCCGCTCATGAGGACCTTCAGTTTCCCAAATCCTTGATCGCTCCAATCTTTCTCGTCCAATTTATTTTCCGTTTCAAAGTTCAATCCTTATTCTTTCTCCAAACACGTATCAAATAGTCTCAATTCAAACTAATCACTAGGGAAATACCCACAATACCCTCGGGGATCACAAGAGTAAAAAATACAAGAAAAATAGGGAAAAAAGCGCTTCCTGCAACACGGGCCGTGTCAGGCAACACGGGCGCCCGTGTTGGCTTCCTGAAAGATTTTTCGTGTGAAATTTGCAAGTCCCAGGTGTCACAACACGGGCCGTGTCACACAACACGGGCACCCGTGTTGTGCCACTGTTTTTTCTCCAAAAATCGCCTTTTCTGAGCAAATCCTGCAACACGGGCCGTGTCACACAACACGGGCACCCGTGTTGCACCCCTGTTTCGAATCTGACTTCGACTCTAACACGAAAGTCGTAGTTCTCTCTCTTAGCTTTTCGGCGGTTTTTAGAACGCCTCAAACTCCAGTTATGATCGTTTTCGTGCAGACTGCTAAAGATTTCACAACCAAACTCTTCCGGAATCTTGCCATTTTTTCCCAGTTTTCGCTCTGCTTCTCCTTTATTATATACCTGAACCTAGAAACAGTAAAAATACCAAATCGACCCGTAAAATGTAATAAAAACAACTAAAATGCGACAAGACAAAACAAATGATTAACTGACATAAACGGTAAAATAACGTGTAAAAACCACCGATCAAGATGCATCCTGAAGGAGCGGCATCCCCCCAGCTGAGTCAAGCGCCGAAGCGTGTGTTCATTCCCCCAGCACCGGGTCATAAGTGCAGGTCTCGTAGGAAACTATTCGTACGCCGAAGTATGCAACAACTGATGGTGTCAGACTGAAGTCTCCAGCGGAATTGAAATTCCCCACCAGAGTTGTACTCTCCCGAAGCCGGATGATTCCTGCTTCCCCAGCGGAATTGAGATTCCCCATAGAGTCGCGCTCTCTCCAGCAGGCAGAATGATTTCTCCTTCCTCAGCCGAGTTTGTATTTCCCCAAGAGAGCCGAGTCCTTGGAAAGCAGTTCGAGCCATGATTGGTTCTCCCCAGTAGAATGTTGAACAGCTGATGCTGTGTTTCCCCATCGGAGTCGTTATCTCCAGAAAATTTTATCCGCGAAGGCCGTGCAGTTTATTTCTGCGATTGACATTGTTTTCCTCAGCAGTTGTGGTTTGAATACCCAGATGATCAGGTCCAGGTTCTCGTAGAGCTTTGTTCCCCTGCAGCAGTCAACTGAAGTTTGCTTCCCCATGCGGAGTCCAATTGAGATTGGTGGTTCTTCTCCTTGACAGGAGGCTTTTCCCTTCAGCATTTATTTTGCTGATGGGGCCATAGCATTTTGCATGACTGCACAGCATTTATCATAAACGCATAGCATTTCCACCGTGTGGAGCATTACGTCATTATCAAAGCATATGCATACGAAGCATGATCCAGGTTGTTACCGTTCTTGTGTTGCAGATGTTCCTCCTCAGAATGGTTTGATCAAGATGATTCCTGACATTCTCCCCAACGAAGCCGCTTGCTTAAGATGATTCTTGAGGCCCCCAGCGAAGTCGTTGCTCAAGATGATTCTTGAATTCCCCAGCAAGGTCGTTTGCTTAAGATGATTCTTAAGACCCCAGTGCAGTCGCCAGAGTTGGTTGCTCAAGTTGATACTTAGAGTCCCCAGTAAAGGTTGCCCAGGATGATTCCTGAAATCCCCAACAGAGTGTTCGCTCAGGATGATTCCTGAAAGCTCCGGCATGGTTATCGGTTCAAGATAATTCTTGAAATTCCCGACGGAGTTATTTGTCCAAGATGATTCTTGAAGTCCTCAGCAGAGTTGATTCATCCAGAATGATTTCTGGATCCCCGAAGCGGAGTTACTTGATAGTTCTCCAGAATCCCCAGCGGAGAGGCGTCATCTCCAGCAAGTTTCCGAACGGCGAAGTTGAAACCTCCCTTGAAGACTCCATGATTGAAGTCCGACCGTGTTAATGAAGCAGTTCTCTCAGCTGATGCGGAGCGCCTGATGGCAGAGGTTTAGATATTCCCAGTTGGCTCATGATTGACCAATAATTCTATTCTCGACTTGCTGATGAAGTCCGGTTGATGCCCGACAGTTTCCTTTGAATGCCTGATGGCATGATCAACCTGATGGTTGAAGTCCGGCTGATGCCCGACAGTTTTCTTTGAATGCCTGATGGTTGAAGTCCGGCTGATGCCCGACAGTTTTCTTTGAATGCCTGATGGCATGATCAACCTGATGGTTGAAGTCCGGCGGATGCCCGACAGTTCTCTTTGAATGCCTGATGGCATGATCAACCTGATGGTTGACCTGATGAGTCCCGAGGAATCGTGATGCCTGATGGCATGATCGACCATCCATTACCAGTTACCATGTAACCGGTGACCCCTTGATGAATTGAGGACGAAGATCTACAGCAAAATCAGATGATCATCCTGATGGAGATTTGAGATTAGACCCTTCACCGGTTACCGTGTGACCGATTCCCCAGTAGAGTTGTCGCGCAACTGTCCTGCTCAGTTTTGAAGATGTTCCTACCAATCAGAGTATCGTTTACCTGTGAGGTTTGCCAGATTGCCTGTTACCGTGTAACCAGTGATCCCTCGATGATTTGAGGACGCAATGACATCAGATGAATCAGAGAATCATCCTGAAGGAGGTTCAGATCAGTATTTCTCCAGCGGCTATGATTTCATCTTCCGAAGATTTGTTCCCGCCAGAGTACCGTGTACTTGTGTAGTTGGCAAATTTTCGGGTTCTTTGGTATTCAACCGTCTTCTACCTTTGAATGTTTGAAAGTTGTTCGCTCTTCAACCCTTCAGGTCCAAGCCGTTTGAATAGGGGCAGCTGTTGCACCCCAAAATTTGACCAACTACTCATCGCAATTTGGCTCATGTTTCGACTCATTTCATTTTTGCATTTGCATACCACGTACATTGTATTTTATTCAGTCGAATTGACTTTATCGGGATTACAGCCCTCTGATCGCGCTTCAGGCATTTCAGGCTAATACGAGGACGTATTTTGTGAATCGGTGCTCGTCCCGGTGTTTTCAGCTCTCGCTGTTGTTTTTGAGGACATCTCGGTGCCCGAATTTTTACCGTTTATTTCGATATATTCGCTAATCGATTTAATCGGCTTCCTCGGTATTTTTAGATTTTTCCCTTTATTTTCTAGATTTTTTTTATAGAGTTAATTGATTTTTCTAGGTATTAGTTAGATTTTTTAATAGATATTAATTGCTTTTAAATAGATTTTAGAATAAACCATCTTTTTTTTAGATATTAAATAGGAGTTTTTTAAAATGATTTTTAATATGATTTTCTTTTATTAGGATTTTTAAATAGAATTAGTAGAATTTTCTATTTTTGTTTGTATAGGAATTAGTGGAATTATTAGAGATTAATAGAGTTTTCATTAATTAGGAATTATTAGAGTTTTTATTAGTTTAGAGATTAATATAGATTTAATAGTTAATTCTCTTTTTTAGATTTAATTAGGATTTAATAGAGATTAATTAGGACTTTAATCATTTGTTTAGATGTTAATTAGAGATTATTAGAATTAATTAGGATTAGATTTAATTTTCACTTAGGTTAATTACTGTTTTAATTTTTGTTTAGTCTTAATTGCGTTTAATTAGAGATTAATTGAGTCTTCATTTAGTTAATCATGTTAATTAATCATGCAGTCTGAATCCATTTTCGTGGGCCCAGCTATTTTGGAAGCCCAGTCCAACCCCAGGTCCAACTCACCACGTGTCTGCCTATAAAGGGCCCCACGCGTGCATTCTGAATCCCTCCTCCAGCTTCCACGTTTCACTCTCCCACCCTCATCCACGTTTCACTCCATCATTCATTGCCACGTTTCACATTTTCCCCCACTCCCTCTCCAATCCACGTTTTTCCTCCATCTGATTGCCACGTTTTCCTCCCTCTGCATGCCACCACACGTGGCACCCCCTCTCTCCTCCATCTCCACCACACGTGGCCTCCGTTCGCCCCCTCTCTCCCATGCATGCTGACACGCGTATCGTCCACTTCACTCCCTCTCTCTCCGGCCATGCAAACCGCCTGAGGTATCCATCGACAAAATCATGAGGCAGTTTTCACGGCCAAACCTCGCCGGAAACTGCACACTTCGTCGGAAAACTCAACGGATCAAGAACTTCATCATTGTCAATTTTCCAGATCTGCAAGCGATCTTCATGTGCTCATCGATCTTCATAGATCTTAGTGATTTTCCAGATTTCTCAAGCAAGTTCGTCATCTGTTCTTGATTCCACCCAGATTCATCCAGAAAATGATGAAGATTCTTCAACTTCATCCTTTTCTTCGTAAGCTTTTCCAGAAAGCCCTTCGATCATCATCCTCTCCAGATCTCCTCACCAAACCTTCAAGAAACTCAACGATCTTCATCAAGATCTTCAACCGGTTTTTGCGTTTTTTCCAGATCTTCATCCGTTCTTGAGGATCTTCAACCGTTCTAGAGCTACAATCACAAGATCAACAACGCCTTCATCATCGATCATCAGAAATTTTCTCCGTTCAAGAAAACCTTCATCCTCCTCCAGTTTTCATCAGTGATCTCCAGAAATTTTCAAGAACGTCCATGGTGTTCTTCGTTCATCTTCATAGATCTATCCGCGTCAAACATCACCGATCTTCATGCTTTCCAGAAGAACTTCAACAATCGCCAAAGCCTTCATCACGTGGTCGATTTTTATCAGCTTCTTCAAGTCGTCTTCAGCTTCCTCGTCGACAATGTAAATCTCCAAGAACATCAAAATCAGAGCGTGCATCCAGATCACGATCTAGCTTATTTTCGTTATTGTTTTTCGTTCGTGATTTGTGTAAGGGGAACGACATTGAATGGATATTGATCAGAGGATGATGATGAGTGACGAGAGGATGAAGAACGACACAAGGAGTTTTCTGTGAACAGTGTTTTGCGGTGTAATGAGAGTTGAGAAACTAGGGTTTCTGAGGGTGAACGAGGGAGAGGGAGGGCTGTGTGGATTGGGCCCTGGGCCCATTGGTCTTTCGGATCCGTACCCCTCCGTTTTCGTTTCTCAACCCCCGTTTGTGTGTGTAGCTGGGTTGGGCCCGTTACCTATTCGTTACTGGGCACACCCTCCGTTTTGGCCATGAACCCCCCCCCCCCCTGCTTTCTTATTTGTTTTTTTGAATTGCTTAGTGGGCTGGGCCCAGTTCTGTATTGTTTTTGCTGGCATACACCTACGCCCCTGGGCTGCACCCCCCCCCCCCCCCCATTTTTGTGTTTCTGTTTTTTTTTTCTGAATGCACTTATGGGTTGGGCCCAATTTCTTTTATTTTCTGCTGGCTGTATACCCCCCCTGCTGCAGTTTGTACCCCTTTTTGTTTTTCTCTTGTTTTTTATTATTTTTATTTTCTTAGCTTAGATTTTCTTTAGAAAAAGAATATAAGAAAAGAATATGTAATAGAGAAAAGGAAAATGTAGTGATATAAAAAATGATAGATTTTAATATTTTATTTTAGGTGTTCCTTTTACACTTTTCTTTTAGAAGTAGTTTTAAATGTCCACTTGTTAGGGGACTATTTTCCGTTAGATTTTCCATGATAGATGGATAGGATTTTTTAGGAGTTTATTTTCCTGTACTCTATCGTTGTAACCTTTTCGAATATTAATAAAATGAGATTTGTGTTGTGGTCTCCGTTCTACCCGTAGTTAAGCTGAACTACAGCTGCTCTGATTTTCTCTGAAGAGAATATATAGGCATAGGATGCGATGTCCTAGCGAGCACACTAACAGCTAACCTTTTGTTCTCTCGCTGCTGTGCGATCGAGACTTTCCCGCTGACGAATGATGTTATCTTTTTCTCTTGCCCGAGTGCATTTGAGACCAGACCGTAGTTCTAGTTCCCGTAGGTTCCCATACCTCGAAACCCGACATACTACGTCCGTTCTACCGCAAACAGGTACGCCTAAGTCTCCAATGGTCAAGCAGCGTCCACCTAACTGCTAGAATGTGTATGCTAGTATCGTCAACCTTTTCTCTCACCCCCGTGTGACCGAGAACACCCTTGTCTAGCCGTAGTTAGCCTAAACTACGTCATGCTCTGATTTCTCTGATGAGAATACATAGGCCCAAGACGCGACGTCTTGCCGAGCAACCTTCCCCGTAGTTTCCCGAACTATGTAGACTCTGATTTTCTCTAATGAGAATACATAGGCATAGAGCGCGATGCTCTATCGAGTCAATTTCTTTCCCGTTTAGATTTAGCAGCCGTAGATAGATTGTTTTTCACCCTTTAGACAAACCAAGGAAGCGTGGATCCCGTCGAGTACGACGGACGTGAGGGGTGCTAATACCTTCCCCTTGCGTAACCGACTCCCGAACCCAGACAATGGTTGCGACGACCTTGTCTTACCCTTTTTCGTCAGGTTTTTCCGATCGTTTCCTTTCCCGCTCTGAGGGATAAATAACAAAAGGTGGCGACTCTTCTGTTGTGCCGGCACCTTATTTTCGCGAAAGCGACACCAGGTAAACTAAAATCTAGATGGTCTGGACCTTTTGAAGTGACTAAAGTACTTCAAAGTGGAGCTGTTGAAATTACCGATAAGAACAATGCACCGTTTATCGTAAACGGACAACGTCTAAAACATTATAATAAGAACGAAAACAGCTCTCAAGTCAGCAGTATAACATTGCTTGAGCTTCCTGCTCAAACACCCGAATAGCTTGTCACCAAGCTATCGTCAGGCTTTAGACGTTAAAAACAGCGCTTACTGGGAGGCAACCCAATTTTCCCGTATTCCCCTCGTTACTGTATTTCATTCTTATTTTTTATTTAAAATTCTACTTTGAAACTTTAACAAAAATTCTAAACTTAAAATTGCTACTATTTTTACTTTATTTTATTTTAATTTTTTATTTTATTTTTCTCTTTTATTTTTTGATTTTACCACCTTTTGTTTCTAAAAATCCTGACTTCAAATTTCTGTTTTAAACTTTTCAGGATTTTAAAAGCCTTCAAAACCTTCCTCCTGTTTTTCTCCGACTTACCTGCGAGTATGGCCGCGTACGACTTCACAAAGGTTCATTTTCGAGGATTAGCTCAAAAGGCAAGATTTGAAGCATTAACTGAGAGGGACATAGCCTTAACACTGTATTATGATAAGTCTACCATGGAGAAACTAGGAATTACTAATAGCATCCAATACCTATTTAATCAATTAGGCTGGGAGAACACCTCTTTGAAAACCCGTTTTGCTACCTATAAGGACCTCACCTACGAATTCCTTAGTTCCTTCAGGTACTTACCCAACTATGGTTTTGGATCCAACATAGAGCTAATCACCTTTAGGATGTTTGGAATGGACCAAACCCATAGCCGGATGTCATTAGCTAACCTCCTAGGATTTCCTAACGGACCACATGTGTTCATCAGTGCCGAAGATGACGATCTAGATTTTGAACTCAACCAATTTTGGGGTAGAATCACAGGCGACTATCACCCTGACCCAAACAGCATGTATAATGATGAGATTCATAACCCAGCTTTCAGATACTTTCATAAGATACAGGCTCACACCCTTTTTGGAAAAGAAGAAAATATTACTACAGTATCTAAAGAAGAGTTATTTATCATGTTCTGTGCTTCTCAGGGTCGTACAGTGAATGTCGTACCTTTCATGATGAGATCCTTCTTACGCCTCATTCAGGACCCACAATCACCTATTCTAATAGGAGGCCTTGTGACAATGATTGCCCACGAGCTTGGCCTTAGATTCCACCTAAATGCAAGCACTAGTTTTGGCACCATCCGACCCATGAATATCCAGTTTTGCTTTAACAAGCGCATTTTAAGAACTATGGGACCTGGACCTTACGAGTACCTCATCAATGACAAACCTGTCCAGCTATTCACATTGCTAAATCATCAGATGACGAGTATCCATAACAAGGACAACTGGGTTTATGAATTGGATGAGCCTATGGGACCTCCATCACCTCAATCAACGCCACAGAATTACATGTACGACAACGATCACATCTCTGAAGCACATGATTATATGTACTATGAGGATGCTGTATCAAAAGCTGAGGTAGACCCTACGATCCCTCCGCATTACAACACCTATCCTGAGCCCATTCCTGAGGAAACCACCGACAAAATAGATAATGTTCTGCACCGATTAGACAACGTTGACACAGCTCTGACCACCGTAAAAGCAGACATCACAAGCATACACAACGAACTCGCCGTTTTCATGGACTTAGTCTGTGACCAACTCGACTACTACGCCCGGAAGTTTGATGAATTGAAGGCACGAAAAGACTGATATATTAGTCTAGTTTAGCTTAGTTTTTCTGTTTTCCGTCCGTTTTTAATTATATTTGATTTTTGCATTGTTTAATTTCCCTTCAGTATTACATTACAAACAATCATTTTAATTACATGCAATTTCAATTGTATTCTTTATTCATTGCTTCTGTTTTTACGTTATCCTATGTTTCTTGGTCGATATAATACATTGCCATATCAATCCTAGGCCTCAAAAACATGACAAGAGCACCCCCATAGCAAAATTCTGCGTTCTGCAGATTTTGCTGGTGTGACGACCATCACAGAAGTCTGACGCCCGTCACACGGGTGACGACCGTCACAGATACGTGACGACCGTCACGAGCCCAAAACTGTTATCTGCTATAACAGGGGTTGCGTTTTCTCTCCCACTCACATCCTTTCAACTTCCAATCATTACAAACTCAAACCCCACTTCCAATTTTCTTTTTCCCACCTTGCTCCATATATTCTAACTCCCATTTCAACATCCTAATCCACTTCTGTAACATTTTTTCACTCCCCAGAACCAACTCAATCCATATTTCCTCAGCATCCTCCAACAATGGCGAGAAACAACGAAACCCCAGACCTCAGCAGTATCGTGTTCAGCGACGGCGACTCCGGAGAGAAACAGCGAGCCAACTATATCGCCTTCCATCAACGGTCGCTACAGCCAACCCACTATCCGCATCTCCCATCCCTCACGGAGCTCGGCCTCCTTGACGGCGTTACTTGGATGCTCCAAAGAGCCGACATCTGGCACCTCTGCACAAATCCGCAGCCGACATACGAACAACTCACCCTCGAGTTCCTCAGTTCGTTCACCTACTTCACTTCCAGCGGCGACCTCAGCCAACACACCGGTGCCGCATGCTTCCGTATGTTCGGCACGAACTACCAACTGAACCAGAACCAGATTTCCGACATCTTACAATTCCCTCGCGGCGACAATGCTCACCGCCGCCTCACCGAATAGTTTCAGCATGAAGCCTTTGCACTCTGGTACCAGTTAACCGGAATCAATGCCGATGGCTGGGATTCTCTGCATGCAACGCACATCCACAACCCGACCATCCGGTATTTCCATCGAGCACTGAGCAACACCATCTTTGCATGGGATAGCAACCATAAGGTGAACTCGAAAGAGCTCTTCTTTCTCTGCTGTATGTTCAACTCCGAGCCCATCAACGTCGCTCCGTTCCTCCTGGCCCACATTCAGGCCAACTGTAACCGTGGCTCTAAGCCATTTTACTTTGGCGGGATTGTTACTTCCATTGCACTCGGGCTGAACCTCGGTGACCGCCTCCAGCATCTCCATGCCATTCCCTCGGTGTTCCTCGACACCGACCACTGCAGAGCTTCTCACTTCATCCGTTCCCGGGCCGGTGGAAAATACCACCCGGTCGTGCGTGGCAAAACCGTCAGAAGTATCATCCTGCCATCACGCACCCGGATGCACCCACAGGACCATGCCAACTGGCTATTTGACCTCAATGCCCCTGCTGCTGCCGCTGCTCCAACTCAGACCCACACCCAAGGTTCTGGTGATGAAATCCAAGATGAGTTGGACAGACCTGAGCAACCGGAGGCATCGCAACCACTTCCTTCTGAAGGCACATTGTTGCACCCTAAAATTTGCTCAACCTTATCCACTTGGTTTATGTTTCAATATCACTAGCATTTGCATATAGAGTCATGTACATAGGTTACTCATCTGAATAGCACAAGCATAGTCAACCATTTAACAGGGGACCAATCATTATTCTCATCTCTAGAGGCCTATTAAGAGGTTATTATCCAAATCCAATCTCATTCAAGTCATCAGAAAAGAATTTGAAAGTTGGAGAAGTCAGTAGATCAAGCATTGAGTCCATCTCCTATCTGAGGGTATCTGGGGATCATCAAAGAAGGTATGGGTTGTGAATTGAGAGCATGGGGAGTATCTAGACATCTTGGAGGACTCAGAAAGTTATTTGGATAAGGAAACAAGTTGTTGATGTGATCACAAGAATTGCAGTTGAAGACAGTCAATTAGGGTTTCATCTGGGTCAACCCTAGGTCAAAGGATTGTTTGAGAGGCATTGAGGGCTATTGAAGAGATGTGGGGTTTATCATTTGACATGAAGAATAAGGATATGTTGTTATGCTAAGAAGAAATCAAGAGAAATCAAGGAGAAGAGGAGTTTCTAAATTAGGGTTTCTATGTAAAATCCCCTAGTTTAGGTCAAATTTCCAAGCAAGATAAGTCAAAGTACAAGCTTCAAATGGATCCTTGGCCAACATGAAACTTGTAGAGGATCTCAATACCTTTAATTTGAGTGGTGGAAGACATCAAGGAGATTTATAGAACTCAAGTTATGGCCCTTGCAAGTTACAGGTCACCTGAGGTATCTGAATTTTTGTCTGTGAAAGTGACTTGACTTCCAAGCAATTTTTACCCCTCAAGGAGATTTCAAATGAATTTCTGGTAAACATAAGAGTTGTTCGTCATTGTCTTAGCTTTCTATAATCGTATAGTATGCCTTCATATGATTTGTGTAACTCTACTTATGGTCTTGTAAAGCAAAGGGTATTTTGGTCATCTGAGAATTACAGGTCATTTTAACCTATGCCCAAAACTCATACAAGGAAGCTTCAAATGGAAAACTTTACAACATCAAACTTGTTCCAAATGACATTTTGAGTCTATAAAAGTGACCATGAGAGATTGGAAAGATTCATAGCACAAGGTTTCAAAATTGTTGGATTTAATGAATAAAAATGGACTTAAAAATGAGATTTTTCATATCTTGGCCAAATGAAGCAAAATTATAGGTCATTTTGAATGGAAAGGTCATTTTAAAGACATTGGCTAAAGTGGAATTTTGAGCATAGTTCATATTTTGTGAGTTATTCATGGTTGCTTGTAATGGAAGGTACATAAACCAAATCTAAGGGAATTTGTGCAAGGGAAGCTTCTCCAAGTTTCTAGGAGGTTCTAACCTCACCTATATATTGATACAAGATGGTTCATGCCATGGTTGGTGATTGCATTTTCTCAAAACCCCAAGTTATACACACTTTCTCCAATTTGCAAAAGCTTCTCAAACTCTCTCAAATTCTCATCAATCTTCACCATTCTTGTTTGGATCATCATCAACACCTTTCCTAGAGCAGAATTTCATCAAAGATGTGGTAGATTGGAGGAAGGATCGTGCTGTTCAAGATAACCATCCAGGGAGCAAGAATTTCTCAAATACAAGATTCAAGAAGTTTGAGCCTAAATCTTTGCATACAGAATCAAAGTAGTGGTGTGTGGATCAGTTTCAAGTCCTAGCAAGCATTGATTCAGGGATTTCCATAGCTGTATCTCCATTTTAAACCAGGTTGGATTTCTCTTTGAATTGCATGTTTTTGGTTAGCATGATAGGGTTTTGATAGCTTAGACTGGTTAAGTTAGGTTAGATGATGATTTCCACAGAGTTTGGAGAGGTTTTGTGAGGTTTGGCTATGGAGTGCATAATCTGTTGGAGCCTATAACTACTAGGATGAGGCACGAAAATCTTGTTGGATTAGCATGTTAAGATCAGCTTGGAATGTAGTTGAACTTAGGACAAGAATTGGTGAGTTTTGGTTGAGTTGATCACAGGTGCAAATGTTGGATCCCATCTGTTATCTCTATCGAATTGACTTATGGACTGAGTTTTAGAGGGAGTTGATGCTATGGTCGTGTAGAGGCTAAGAAATGGATGGATTTTGGTTTTTGAAGGGTGTGATTTCATGGCGTATTGAGGGAGAACAAAGGAGGGTTTGATTCGTGCATGGTTAGGGTTTCAGAGCTTAGGGTTTTGGCTGGAGGTTGATGACGAAGCCATGGCCACACGATGGAGTAGTTGACCTTGACTGAGGAGCGAATCAAACGGCCACGATTTAATTTGGAAACGGAGGGAAACTCAAAGATGTGAAACGCACCGTTTCACTAAAACATTCAGAGTGGGCTCAGACTGTACCTGCTGTTGACACCCCCAAACCAAAGCCCATTTGAATTTGAACTGGAAATGTTGCTATCCACACCGTTCTCACCTTTTTTAGTTTTTTGGTTGGTTTCTGAAGCGCGCTGGGCCTGTGGTTTTGTTCTATTTGCACCCCTGTGTTCTGGCCCACTCAACAATTACAACTGAGCGCGTTTGCTCTTCATACCCCCTCCTTCTATTTTCTCTTTATTTTCATTTTAATTTCTTTTTCATTTTTCATGCATTTTCTAAAAATCATAATAAATCATAAAAACATTATTTTTCAATAATTCTTTTTGCATAATTTTCTTCAAAGAGTCTAGAAAAAACAAAAATTGCATTTTATTTTTTATTTGATATTTTTCCCATATTTTCCAAATAAATAGCATTTTAAATAGTTTAATTTCATACATGATCTTGATGAATTTTGTTCTCATAGTTGCTACAATATTTTTTGCCCATTCTTTTTAGGTTGATTAATAGACATTGTTATCTTGTGTATGCAATTTAGTTCATATTTTTTAGGAGTTAGTTTTAGGTGATTAGTTTAGGTGAAAACAACATGAACAAATTAGGGTTTTAAGTGATAACTTAGGTGAATTAGTTCATTTCCCTTAGGACTTAGGGATTAAATAGTTTAGCTATGGGACTATAGGGGCTATGGGTAGTTATTAGATCCCCTTAGAAAAATCAGGATTCCCCTACTGCTATTAATATACTGTGTATATTGGATTGACTGGTGTGGTGTGCCCTCTGGGGATTATTGCTTGTTTGTTTGGGTATTGGGATTGCTTGGGGATTTGGGAGAGCTGAAGACTTGTGAAGATGAAGCCATTGGAGATCCAGAGACTGAAGACCAACTTCCAGAGTTGGTAAGGAGATTCCTGCTAGCAGCTGTTGAGGAGATTAGGGTTTAGGAGCTAGGCAGAGCTCTAGATTAGAAAGCTTGTTTCTCCAATATGGAGTGCCTTGTCTGCATCAATCCTTTCTCTATGATTCAAAGTCTCTTTCAAATATCCACCTCCTTCCTTTGGAAGGATCAGTGAATGTATTTGAAAGATAGAACTTTTGAGAGGAAACTTTCTGTTTAATGTTAACAGTTGATGAACCACCCTTGGTAGGTAATTAACTGTCTAGCATTCATTCACTTCATCTGGTTGACTGATGTTTCTCCTGAAGATTGAGACTTGAAGAAAAGCCATTGTAGATGGAAGACTGGTGATCAAGACCTTGCTGGGAAGTTGTGGAGATGGAGATTGATGCTTGCTGAAGCTTGAAGTCAGAGCTGCTGTGGCTGTTTATCTTTGCTGTATTTCATTTCTGATGTATTGATTGGTTTCCCTGACTGTATTGTTTGCTGTTTACCCTGTTGGGTTGAAAGTGAAGCCTGTTCATTTTTGCCTATTGTTTTCTAGGTTCGAGGTTGAGTGGGACTCCCTTGCCTCGCTTGTATTGTTGCATCCATGCATTTTACTGTTTTACTGTATATATCTGATATTGTTTCTGTTTCCATCCATTCCCTTAGGATCTTTGTTTCTCTCTGCGCAAGAGAGGAGCATGATAGACACTAGGTCTTAACCCATGCATGATAACATTAGGGTAGTTTGTTTCCCTTCGCAACCGTAGGTTAGAGTTCTGTCTCTTTCTTTCTCAAAACAAATAGAAAAACACCATAAAGATTTCAAACACAATAAAAGACACTTCTTCCGTAAAAGAATGTGAACTCATCAAGACGTCATTTTTGTCCGCTTGGACTGCTAATCAAAAACCCTTTTTCAGAAGGAGATAAAAACAATCAAGACAGACTTGTGTCGTATGTGGCCCGAACTACGTCTGCTATGATCTTTCATGCTGTATGAAAGTACGTAGGCATAGGATACGATATCCTAGCGAGCAACCTTCCCCTCCTTTCCCGTAGGTAGGCGAACTACGTTGACTCTGATTTCTCGTTCCAGGCGAGAATACATAGGCATAAAGTGCGATACTTTGCCGAGTCATTTTATTTTCATTTTATTTTCTTTTTAACCCTCGACCTATAGTTTAGATAGAATAACAATCCATACCCGAAAACAAGCGTGGATCCCGTCGAGTACGACGGACGTGAGGGGTGCTAATACCTTCCCCTTGCGTAACCGACTCCCGAATCCAGGTTTTGGTTGCGACGACCATACCTTTCCCATGTTGTGCGAGGTTTACTCTGAGCGTTTCCTTTCCCTCCCGTGGGATAAATAACGCACGGTGGCGACTCTTCTGTCAGCCGGCGCCGATTTTCACAGTAGCGACACACATCATATCGCCGCCGCCATCGTCCAGAGCCCGACTACTCTGAAGAAGACCTTCGCCGATCCCTCGACCAGCAGGCCCAGATACTCGCTATGATGCAGCAGCAGAATCAGCGAGCAGAGCAGTTCGAAGCTTGGCACCGGACCCAAATGCAACAACTCCAAACCGGCCAGGATACCATCACTGAGAACTTGGCGAGTCTTACCTTGCAGTTCGAAGGACTCAGCGACTATGTCTATCACACCGGAGCACTGGACTTTGAGGCCCGAGCCGACCAAGTCAGAGCCAGAGGACGCGACAGAGGACGTGACCGAGGCAGAGGCCGTGATTAGTTATTATTTTCCTTATTTGTTTACTATATTTTCAGTTTCTTGTATTTTCATTTCCCTTGTATTTCCCTCTCGCATTCTTCCAAATCAGTGGGGACACTGATTGAGATAGTGTGGGAGCGGAGCGTTTATTTCCCATTCCCTCGTACTCTTAATTCCGTAATTTCAATTCGAACATTTTCACGTATTAGCAAATAAAAGCTCTTTTATATATCTTTTTCCGTTACACAAACATCCCCACTTTATTCGACATAAACAAAAACTTTTTCGTTCGTTCCTCAAAAGCAAAAGCATCACGAGAATGCGCCCAAGTTCAAACCAAATTTTGAAACTCCGAGACGAAAATTCTAACAAAACCAGTACCGTCCTGACACCTTAGACCTCCGGTTTATGCGAGTCAGTTTCACTACCCACGCGTACCAAAGTTTCAAGTTTCTACGCAAACTCAACCCCAAGTAGTTTATACTAGCAGTCAGCACCATCCTAAAACACTTCTAAGCGAGTGACCAATGCAAATAAGTGTATAATCTCCAAAAAGATGAAAATTCATGAAAAGAAAGCCATATAGCCCAAGTATAGAGACATGTTCCCTCTAAGTTAGGTGCTCCTCACCCGAGCATTTAGCCCAACGGTACAAAAACTCATTGAAAAATCAATGGTATAAGCTTATGAGAAATGAAAAAGATCAAAACAGAAATGAGATCATATTCACTAACAGGTCGACTTGCCATGAAAGTGTATGGACAACGGGCTTAATGTGATTGCGCTAGAACAAACAGGGTGAACATGACGTGAGAACCTTGATACCAAGCTACAGTAGCATGACTGGGACCGATTTGCATAAGAAGGAGACCTCCGAAGACTTGTAGTCCAGTGTCGTCACCGTACTCGTTTTGTTCTTACTAAGAATCCCGGTTTTTCCCAACTTTGTGAATGAGGAAGCTGCCTCGTGCTTGCCGACTTTTTCCTGTTTTACTTGAGGACAAGCAAAGATTCAAGCTTAGGGGAGTTTGATAACACGAAATCGTATATATATATATATATATATATATATATATATATATATATATATATATATATATATATATATATATATATATATATATATATATATATATATATATATATATATATATATATATATATATATATATATATATATATATATATATATATATATATATATATATATATATATATATATATATATATATATATATATATATATATATATATATATATATATATATATATATATATATATATATATATATATATATATATATATATATATATATATATATATATATATATATATATATATATATATATATATATATATATATATATATATATATATATATATATATATATATATATATTGATGCATAATTCAACTGATGTTTGACTGTTTTCGATCCGATTTCGGGTTCTTTCCATGTTATTTGTCTGATATTTTGCAGGTATTTGATGATCATGTCTAAACAAAGCAATATGAAGAAAAGAAGCAATTACAGATGAAATGTGGACGAAAACCAGATGAAAACAACATGAAAAACGCAGAATGCACATTTTGCTCCTGTGACGACCGTCACACCTCCATGACGACCGTCACACGAGTGACGACCGTCACACACCATGACGCCCGTCATGCAGGCAAAAACGCACAACTTCAAATGAACGTGCAAAATGCAGTTCCAAGTCCTAAATAATGGACCACTACTCCCTGATATTTCTGCCTCCAAGTCCACCTTCTTCAAATTACAACCGTTAGAATTCTATTTCTATAAAAGGGGAAGGAAGGGAGCTGAGAAAGGGAGCCGCATTCAGACAACGAAGTGCTGCCCAATTTTATTTCCAAAGCAAAAATCTAGTTTTATTCTTTCTATTTTTTTGTTTCCTTTCCTTATTCCTGTATTCCATTTCGACAATATTCTTTTGTGCGCTCTATTGGTTTGAAGACATCATCCTGCCGACATCATTGGGATTTGGCCGAAAGCCAATTGGATACGTTACAGGTTTTTCATTATTTCGTTAATTGTAACTTTAAATTCTCAGACTATGGATTTATATTTCTGACCTTTATTTTCAGCATTATATATATTGTTATTATTGCTGTATTGGGTTGTGATGGGTGGTTCTATGATTGAGAGATAAGCCGGACCTGGGCTTGAGTGCACCTAGAATTAGAGTAGAAAGTAGTGGGCGCGTGCCGGCTTTGCTTGCATTAGTGTCTCATGAAATCTACACCCGGACGAGGTTCTTCTGGTTGGCTTCTTTTTCTACCCTTTGGGTCGAAGGGGTTGTTGGTCAGCTGAATTGTCGACTCCGGGAACCGATCATTTGGAAGTTGGCTAAGTGAGGCCTCTTCAGGATTTGATGATGCCACTCCTTCTGGGAATCGTATCATCAACCCTGAAAGTCTGTGACACCGACGACCGCATAGGATGCCATACCTTTGTCAGTTACTAGGACATCCACCTGTGAGAGGGTTTGGGGCTATGCAGGTAACTAGACCTTCAGACTACCGGTTATTTCTTGATCAGAGATCCTGGGTATTTATGTAGGGTTATGAGGTCTGTCAAAGACCATTTGGAGATGTGTTCTGAGGTCTGTCAGAGACCAGTTGAGAGTCTTGAGGTCTGCCAGAGACCAGTTGGAGTTAGGGTTTGAGGTTTGTCAGAGACCATTGTTGGAGCTTTGTTTTAGGTCTATCTGAGACCATGGTTTGAGGACTTCTATAGAGTCTATCTGAGACTTCTTGATATGGTTCAGGCTATTCAGCTACGGCAGTTGGTCCCTGTTGCATGTTACTTGCATTGCATTGTTTGCATTATCATTGCATCTCATTAACGTGTGTCTGTGCTGCAGGTGCATTTGCATATCCTCCGATTCTAGTGCCCAGACTTCTGAGTATTGATTATGGCTGGTTTGAGGAAAACAGTTGCGTATAAGCTGCCTTCACCTGATATTACTTCTTTGCTTGGTCTGATATCTCTTGCCGATGAGGAGGTTAGGAGAAGCTTCAGAATGAGTCATGGGAGATTACTGAGATTAGTCTGCAAGCCCACTACTGATGAGATGAACGGGCTATACACCTTGATGCAATTCTATGACCCTGCATTGAGATGTTTTACGTTTGCTGACTTCATTCTAGGGCCCACCATTGAGGAGTATGTGGAGTTTACTGAGCTACCCGTGCAAAACAAGGTTCCCTTTATTCACTCTGCTGCTGAACCCAAGTTGGAGGACTTAGCCAAAGCCTTGCATATGGACGCTGCAGAACTGTTAGTGACTTCTTGGCTTGGGGTTTCAGGTTTCTCTCTTGATTTCTTGGTTGGCAAAGCTCAGGAGTATGCCAAGAGCGAATGTTGGGTGGTTTTCAACGCTATTTTGGCTCTGTGCATTTACGGGATCGTGTTATTCCCTAACTTGCCCAATTTCGTAGACTTGGACGCTTTCCATCTATTTGCTACCGGCAATCCAGTGCCAACGTTGATCGGAGACTTCTACCACTCATTGCACTACAAGAACGAAAACAGAAGGGGAAAGGTTGTTTACTGTTGTGCTCCTTTGTTGAGTATGTGGTTCAAAAGTCATCTTCCCATGAAGGGATCTTTTGTGGAGAGCGCAACCACCGCTAGCTGGTCAGAGCGCCTGATGAGGCTATCTTCCGAAGACGTTGAATGGTTTGATAGAGATCTGCTGGGATCTGAGCTTATCTTCAGTTGTTCTGGGTACCCTAATGTTCCGTTGATAGGGAGGAAAGGGTGTATCAACTACAACCCTTCTCTGTTCGTCCGTCAGTTCGGATATGCGTTGAAGAACCCACCAAAGGAGGAGGAAGTACAGGAATCTCTGTACTTCACCGGAGATTTGAAGGGGGAGTTGTTAGCCAAGTTGCAGTATGCCTGGACGCGTATTAACCGAAGAGGGAAGCCGTTGTTAGGAAAGAATGACTGTCAGGCCTATGCACCTTACAGAGAGTGGATCCAGGAGAGAGCCAGTCAGTTGAGGATGCCATTTCCAGATGCACCAGTTCTTGTTCCTATTCCGGTAGCAGAGCCAACTACTGTTCCTAGGGAGGCCTACGAGCAAGTTGTGAAAGAAAAAGAAGCCTTGATGAAGATCAACGAAGGGTTAGAGCAGGAGCTAGCCCAGATACGCGGTGAGAAAAACAAGGCCGTGTATGCTTTCCAACAGCAGATCGAGCTAGTGAACAGATTAGGGGCTGAGTTGACTGAGGAGAGGAAGAAGCGCGAACGTCTGGGGAAAGAGTTCAGAAGCTCCCATGACATGCTTGAATCCAAGAATAAAGCGCTTGACATCGCTCACCGAGAGATCTCTTCTTGCAATAAGACTTGGAATGCCATGCTCACCAATAATAAGAAGAGGGAAGATAAGTTGAAGCAGCAAATTTCCGACCTCGAAGAGCAGTTGAAGTCCAACATCAAGAAGTGTGAAGAAGAAGTGATGACCCGGTATAGTCTCCAGAATGCGCTAAACAAGGCCATCAAAGGCAGAGACGAAGCTGTGTCCCAGAAGCGTAAACTAGAGGATCGTTTCGGAGACGGGGCATGGGAAGAAACTGCTGAAGACGTGCGCCGTGTTCTTAAGAAGAGAAACCAACTTGTTGAAGGGCTGCTTGATCGACCAAGTCATCCGGAGACCAAGAAGTTGCTAGAAGAGTACCAGACTTATGGGAGGATTTGATCATTTCATGTAGTAACTTGTATGCTTTATTTGCATAGCGCTGACCATCACCAGGATTGTTGGTTGAGGTCATGCCTTCTCTTTGTACTCTCAGCGACATTGTATTCTTGGCTTATTGGTTTCTCAGCAATATATGAGGCTTTCTGTGATTCAGCTCTGATCTTTATGTTGATAGCACTGTCACTACACCGGCACCTTCACACTAGAATCGGGGAATGAATTTCCCTAAGGCACAGACACACATTGCATTGCAATCATATTCATATTGCATTACAGGTAATCTTCAGATGGTGTCTTACTTCCTGCTCTGTATCAGGTACTTTCCAGGATTGCAGATCAGCACCCGCACCGCTATTCTACTCGCACCAACTGTCGAAGAATCATCGATCAAATGCAGAACGAGATGCAAGATGTGCGCGAGAAGCTAGCTCTCTTTATGCAGACCATGGAAGCTATTGCAAAAGGTCAGGAAAATTTGCAAGCCATGGTCCAGCCTCTGTTGGCCCGAAATGCTGGCCACGGTAACGAGGATCATCAGTTTGTGCGAGTCAATACTGTTCACGGAGACGGCACTCCCACGCCAGTGGCTCCGCCTGTAATCAATATACCTGCTGCTAATGTCAACAATGCTACCGCCGCTGTGAACGGTAACGTCGGAGTTGGGAATGAGACCGCTGTCCATAACGTTGGGCTTGGTGATGTCAATTTGGGTGATAATATGGGAGGCAACGGCTTTGCCAATACTGGAGGTGTTAATTTGGGCAAGATGGTTATGGTGTGGCCAATCAGGGCTATGGAGGCTTCGGGAATGGAAACGGCGCTGGGTTTATGGCTTTTGGGCCTGCTGGAGGTGTTCAAGGGTATGGCAACAGAGGCCGAGGTCCGGGGATGAATCAGATCAGAGCTGGCCGTAATAATGGATATGATGGGTATGGAGCTGGGAATGGTATGTGGCAAGAAGATCAGCAGGAGGACGCCTTCTCCGGTGGAGGTTTCGAAGGGCCGATGGATGACTCCCAGAAGATCAGAATGCTAGAAGAGCAGATGAGGGGGGTTCTGAACCAAAGTGCTGTGGGCCTGGACATGGCAACAATGGGTCTGGTACCTGGCTTGAGGGTGCCAATCAAATTCAAAGCCCCTACGTTTGATAAGTATAAAGGGGACACATGTCCGAAAGTGCACGTACGGGCTTATTACAGAAAGATGTCTGCATACTCAACTGATGAGAGAATGCTAATGCATTTCTTTCAAGATAGTCTGTCGGGCCCTTCCTTAAAGTGGTATATGGGGTTGGAGCCAACCAATATCAAGACATGGAAGCAATTGGCAGAGGCATTTGTAGCTCACTACAAGTATAACAGTGACTTGGCGCCCAATCGGGTCCAATTGGCGGGACTGTCGCAGAAGAAGGGGGAGAGCTTTAAAGAGTACGCGCAAAGGTGGCGCGATATGGCTGCCAGGGTCCGTCCTCCTGTAGAAGATAAGGAAATGAATGACATGTTCGTCGGCACATTCACAGGCTTGTTTCATGACATGTTGTTTCATACATCCCTGGCCAGTTTCTCAGATTTGATTCTGATGGGAGAAAAGATTGAGCGTAACATTAAGCAAGGAAAGTTCCAGGCTGAGGAATCAACTGCATCCGGCAGTAATAAGAAGGCTTTTGGTGGGCGCCGTCAGGGCGAAGCAAGCGCAGTATTTGGAGGTCGAGGCCGAGGCCGAGGCAGAGGTCGGAACCCATATCATCAGCCGCAGCAGGTGGCGAGTGTTACTATTCCATATCAGCAACAGCCACTTCAACAACAACAACCGGTTCAGCAACAGCCAATGCAACAACAGCAGCAGCAGCCTCAGCAGGGGGCACAGCAGGCTCAGCGAAGATTCCAGGGTGGTAAACCGAGAAGAGTGTTTGAGAGGCCTCCCTCAACCTACGCAGATTTGTTGCAGACATTGTTGGGTTTGAGCCTGGTAGAGAAGAGAACTCTGGCACCGATAATGGGAACTCCCCCGTATGGTTATGATGCAGGCAGGCACTGCGAGTTTCATTCTGGGGCTCCGGGCCACGATATAGAGGGTTGCCATGCTTTTAAGCACGTTGTGCAGGATCTTTTGGACAATAAGACTATCAATTTCGGAACGGCAGGCCCGAATATAGTGCAGAAACCCATGCCTAATCATGGGGCGAATGCCATTCTGACTGAGGAAGGGTTGAATCTGATTATGAATGTCGACGATTTAAAGACGCCGCTGAGCGAGATAAAGAGCAGATTGTTGCAAGGGGGTGTTTATCCAGGATGTGACGAGTATTGCTTAGAATGCTGGACCCTAGCGGGAGGGTGTGATGGTTTGAACAAAGGCATTCAGGCTTTAATTGATGGAGGCACATTGCAGTTTGACCGAGCAGCAACTGAAGAGCCTGCAAGAGCAGTAGCAGATGATCAGAGTGATGTGGCCACTGTAACGATTCCTCGAAAGACAATCACTATTGCAGCACCGGTCCAACGACCACCGATCACCATAACTAAGGCCGGACCAATCCCGTACGAGAACACGAAAGCAGTCCCGTGGTCATATGGGTTGGAGGTGTATTGTGACGGAATAAAGATTGATGTCAATAAGCAGCCAGCCGAGACTGTGGATAATGTTGTTGGGCCAGGAGGTATGACAAGGAGTGGTAGGATCTTTATATCACCTGAAGTCGAGGCCGAAAGACTAGCGAAAGGAAAAGAGAAAGTGGTTGAAATGTCCCAGTGCAAGCAAGCGACAAAGCATCGGCATCGAAAGAGGTAGAAGAGTTCATGCGCTTGATTCGAAAAAGTGATTATAAGATTGTGGAGCACCTGCAGCAGACGCCGTCCAAAATATCCATCTTGTCATTGCTCTTGTGTTCGGAAGCCCACAGAAATGCTTTGCTGAAAGTCCTGGATACTTCCTTCGTACCCCAAGACGTCTCCGTGAATCAGCTGGAAGGAGTGTTGGCACATGTAAATGCAGGCCACAGCTTGGGCTTTACCGACTTCGATTTGACCCCGAAAGGGAGAGATCATAATATGGCGTTGCACATATCCGTCGAGTGTAGAGGGTCAGTAATGTCGCATGTATTGGTCGACACCGGATCGTCTCTGAATGTGATGCCCAAGAAGGCGATGATGAAGCTGGATGTTAGAGGAATCCTGTGTACGCCCAGTGACTTGGTAGTCAGAGCGTTTGACGGCACGCGAAGAACAGTCTTTGGATCAATAACATTGCCTCTGCAGGTGGGGCCGGAGGTGTTTGCCACTGAGTTTTATATCATGGATATACAGCCTGCCTATAGCTGCCTGCTCGGACGACCCTGGATCCACGGGGCTGGAGCAGTCACGTCCACCCTGCATCAGAAGTTAAAGTATATGGTCGGAGACAGCGTAGTCACCGTATGCGGAGAAGAAGACATCCTGGTCAGCCATCTGTCGTCATTTAAATATGTGGAGGTCGACGGAGAAATCCACGAAACACCCTGCCAGGCATTTGAAGGGTTGCGTATCAAGGACAAAGGTCCCGGGCCGAGCAAAGCGTCGGAGATAGCTGTCTCATCGTATAAAGAAGCTCAAGCTCTAGTGGAAGCAGGAGAAGCCAAGGGCTGGGGCAAAGTGCTGGATATTCCTGTGAAGATGGACCGGTTTGGGCTGGGATACCAACCGTCGTCGTCAGCACCTGCTGTGGGGGCACCCCGTTTCAGAGGGCCAATCACCATCTCTGCTAGTGGAGTATGTCATGAAACCGTCAACGCTGCTTCGGAGTCTGACGAGAGAGACAACGACTGTGATATGGATGCCTGGATTCAGCCAAGCACGCCAGGACAAGGACTGTGCAACTGGTCTATTCAGGAGCTTGTTCCTGTGACTCTTAAACAGTAATGCCTTGCTTTATTAATTGTTGAATAATCTGATGTCTTGCCCGGGGCATCGGGATTTGCTTAGGGCTGTGTTGTTATGAACATTGCGTGTTAATCATTAAATAAATGGCGTTTTTTCATGTGCAAATACTGTAATCTCTGTCTTTCTTGTTTTGTATTTTTCAATAAAATGGCAACGGGGTTATTCGCTTTATACGCATTTTGAAGCACTTAACCATTCCTTTTTCAGGATAACATTTTCAGATGACATCCTTGAACCACCTATGACTTGTCCCGACTTTGAGCACCCGGTATTTCAGGCCGAAGAAGAGGTTGTCGAAGATAGCGATGTTCCTGAAGAACTGTCTTGGTTGGTGAAGCAAGAGGAAAGAGCCATTCTGCCTCACGACGAGGTCATCGAAATTATCAACCTGGGGTCGGAAGGGGTTGAGAAGAATATTCATATCGGAGCCGCGCTGCAAAGCGATATCAAGCGAAGACTGGTTGAAATGCTCCGAGAGTATAGTGATGTATTCGCTTGGTCGTATGAAGATATGCCAGGGCTCGATACAGACATGGTTGTGCACCGTCTGCCACTGAAAGAAGATTGCCCGCCGGTCAAACAAAAGCTTCGCAGGACTCGACCAGATATGGCAGTAAAGATCAAAGAGGAAGTTCAAAAGCAGTGGGACGCTGGTTTCCTGGCTGTGACAAAATATCCCTCATGGGTTGCTAACATCGTACCGGTGCCAAAGAAAGATGGCAAGGTTCGGATGTGCGTGGATTATAGAGATTTGAATAAAGCAAGCCCAAAAGACGATTTTCCACTTCCTCACATTGATGTGCTAGTTGATAATACTGCTCAATACTCCGTATTCTCTTTCATGGATGGATTTTCAGGCTATAACCAGATCAAAATGGCGCCAGAGGATATGGAGAAGACTACTTTCATAACGCCTTGGGGAACATTTTGCTACAAAGTGATGCCCTTTGGTTTGAAAAATGCTGGGGCAACATATCAGCGTGCGATGACGACTCTTTTTCATGATATGATGCATAAAGAGATCGAAGTTTATGTTGACGATATGATTGCCAAATCCCAGACGGAGGAAGAGCATCTGGTGAATCTGCTGAAGTTATTTAAAAGGCTCAGGAAGTTCAGGCTGAGGCTGAACCCTAATAAATGCACCTTCGGGGTGAGATCAGGTAAACTGCTGGGGTTTATCGTAAGCGAAAGAGGAATAGAGGTCGATCCTGCCAAAATAAAAGCGATTCAAGAAATGCCGACGCCTAAAACAGAGAAAGAGGTGCGCGGGTTTTTAGGGAGGTTGAACTACATCGCCCGGTTCATATTTCACCTAACTGCTACGTGTGAACCATTATTCAAGCTGTTAAAGAAAGATCAAGCTGTAACGTGGAACGAAAATGGTCAAAAGGCGTTCGATAAAATAAAGCGGTATTTGCAGGAGCCTCCTATTTTGATACCCCCAGTGGCGGGCAGACCCTTGATCATGTATTTGACGGTTCTTGAGGGAAGCATGGGTTGTGTTCTCGGTCAACACGACGAGACAGGAAGAAAAGAGCATGCGATCTATTACTTGAGCAAGAAATTTACAGACTGTGAATCTCGATACTCAATGCTGGAGAAAACTTGTTGCGCGCTAGCCTGGGCCGCCAAGCGATTGAGGCAATACATGCTGAATCATACAACCATGCTCATCTCAAAGATGGATCCTATCAAATATGTATTCGAAAAGCAGGCGTTGTCAGGGAGAATTGCCCGTTGGCAGATGATCTTGACTGAATATGACATCCAATACGTCTCGCAAAAGGCTATAAAGGGGAGTGTGCTGTCCGAGTATCTGGCGGAGCAGCCCATTGAAGATTACCAATCGATGAGGTTTGATTTTCCTGACGAGGATATCATGTACCTAAAGATGAAATATTGTGAAGAGCCGTTACCAGACGAAGGACCAGAGTTGGGTTCCAAATGGAAGATGATATTTGACGGAGCTGTGAATGCTTACGGTAGCGGAATAGGGGCAATCATTACTACACCACACGGGTCGCACATCCCGTTTACTGTCCGATTGACCTTTGTCGTTACCAATAATGAGGCCGAATATGAAGCTTGTATAATGGGGCTTGAAGAAGCCATTGATTTGCGAATCAAGAATTTAGACGTATACGGAGACTCAGCTCTGGTGGTGAATCAAATCAAAGGGGAATGGGAGACACGTCAGCCCAACTTGATACATTACATGAATTATGCAAGGAGATTGTTGCCTTTCTTCGACAAGGTTGAATTGCATCATGTACCGAGAGCAGAGAACCAAATGGCTGACGCCCTCGCTACTTTGTCTTCCATGTACAAAGTCAACTTCTGGAACGAGGCTCCTCGAATCATTATCTCTCGGCTTGACAGGCCAGCTTTCGTATTTGCTATTGATGAAGCATCCGACGACAAACCGTGGTATTTTGATATCCTTAATTTCCTGAAGAATAAAGAGTATCCGGCTGGGGCATCCAGTCAAGATCAGAAGACTCTCAGAAGATTAGCGGGTAATTTCTATTTGAATCCAGATGGTGTCCTATACAGAAGAAACCACGACTTGGTGTTGTTGCGTTGCGTAGATGAAAAAGAGGCAAAGCTGCTCATGGAGGAGATACATGAGGGTACCTTTGGTACGCATGCTGGTGGGCATGCTATGACGAGAAAGCTGTTGCGGGCAGGTTATTTTTGGCTGACTATGGAAACTGACTGTTTCAAGTTTGCGAGGAAGTGCCACAAGTGCCAAATCTATGCTGATAAGATTCATGTGCCTTCGAGTCCTCTAAATGTGATGTCATCACCATGGCCATTCTCGATGTGGGGGATTGATATGATTGGAAAGATCGAGCCGACAGCTTCTAACGGGCATCGGTTCATTCTAGTAGCAATCGATTATTTCACCAAGTGGGTGGAAGCGGCGTCTTATGCAAACGTAACGAAGCAAGTGGTGGCCAGATTCATCAAGAGGGATATCATTTGCCGATATGGGATCCCCGAGCGGATAATCACGGACAACGGTTCAAACCTGAACAACACAATGATGAAGGAGCTCTGTCAGAATTTCAAGATCGAACATCACAACTCCTCCCCGTACCGACCCAAGATGAATGGCGTTGTTGAGGCGGCCAATAAGAATATCAAGAAGATCGTTCAGAAAATGGTGGTGACCGATAAGGATTGGCATGAGATGCTACCCTTCGCATTGCACGGTTATCGTACGACGGTACGCACATCAACCGGGGCAACCCCGTTCTCGTTGGTATACGGAATGGAAGCGGTATTACCATTGGAAGTTGAGATCCCTTCTCTGAGGGTATTGCGAGACGTTCAGCTAGACGAGGCAGAATGGGTGAAAGACAGGTTGAACCAATTGAGTTTGATGGATGAGAAGAGGCTAGCTTCTCTAGCATACGGTCGTTTGTACCAGAGCCGAATGAAGAAAGCATATGATAAGAGGATACATCCGCGAAGCTTTCAGACGGGCGACCTTGTGCTGAAAAGGATTCTCCCGCCGCAAGCAGATCATAGGGGCAAGTGGACCCCCAACTACGAAGGGCCATACATTGTCAGGAAAGTCTTTTCAGGAGGAGCGTTGTTGTTGTCCACTATGGACGGGGAAGACTTCACGTCGCCTGTAAATTCGGACGCAGTTAAAAAATACTTTGCTTAAAATAGACCCGCTGGACGGAAAAAAGAGAGTCCAGGCAAAAATGGGGCATCCTGGCGAACCAAAAACAGAATAACAGGTTCGGGCAAAAGTTAGGGATAAAAGTGAAAAAATGTACACCCGCGAAGTTGAAAACCTACACTGGGCGGCTTCGGCAAAAAAGGGTATCCCGGTGAACTGAAAACCCGTAAAGGGCGGTTCACGCAAAAGTTAGGGATTTGAAAAGCAAATGACTGCGGTCCAAATTTGATACTGCATTGAGCATTGGTGCGGGGAATATACCTGAGGGGTCGATTATCAGATACAACCTCTTCAGAAGAATGAATACCGGGAAAGCATCAGAGACGGATGAGTCATAGGAGGATCAGTTTGTGGTGTTCGTCTGCACCCCGTTGCCGACTGTTGCACCCCAAAATTTGACCAACAATTATTTATTCATTGAGTGTTTGAAAATGGATACCTTCATCAGAAAGTTCAAGAGATCCTCAGAGGAAGTGGATTGAAACCAGGGCTGTGTGCTTCAAAGCTTGAGAGTTGTGGGTGTTCCTCAGATGATTCTGAGACTTTGAGAACGAACTTGATGTTTTGAGAAAGCCTATGAGATGTCTTGATAGCCTTCATGAAGCCCAGAGAAGTCATTATGCAAGAACTCAGAAGATTCAACCATGAATGGTAGAATTAGGGTTTTGACTGGGTCAACCCTAGATCAGCTGAAGATTTGGAGAAGGTTGAGATCTAATCCAAGGGCCATGAGATCATGGAATGATGCATAGAGATGTTATAAAGATGATTCCTAGACCAACTCATCATGATTGAGGAGTTTGAGAAGTTTCAAGTTAGGGTCTCCAAGGATTGTTAGTGAAAAAACCCTAATTTGATCCCTATCTTCCAGGCAGTTTTAGCTCTAGATGTGATTGATATCTCACCTTCCCCACAACATGAATGTTGTAGAGCTTGTTCTTAGATTTAATTTGAGTGGTGGAAGTCCTTGATAGGAGTTGCAGAGCTCAAGTTATGGTTTTGACAAATTACAGGTCAGCTGAGGTGTGTGAATCTGGGTCCTTAAAAGTCACCCAACTTGCAGACAACTTTTTCCCTAGTAGGATGATTCCTATGATTTCTTGGTCAACATGAATGTTGGAGGGCATCTTCTTAGCTTTAATTTTAGTGGTAGAAGTCCTTGATAGGATTTGTGGAACTCAACTTATGGTTTGAACAAGACAGGGGTATTTTGGTCATTTGTCAGTTATAGGTCATTTTTTAGCCAATGCCTAAAACTCCTATTTCCAAGCCTCAAATGGAAAAACTCAAAACATGAAAGTTGTTCAAAATGGGATTTTAAGTCTAGATAGAAGGTCATGAATTGTTGGAAAAGCTCATAGCATGGATTTGCATGATTGGTCAAAAATGAACTAAAAATGGCTTATAAGTTTGAAAAGTTGAATTTGAAAATTGGTTTGGAAGATCCACAAATCCAAAATAGGTTATCCAATATATCATTTTGATTGGAAACATCATTTTGAGAACATTGGTTTAAATAGAATATTGATTTAAGGCTTTAAAATGGGTGATGCTTTGAAAACTTGTTACTTGAAAAAGAAGGCAACTTTGAAATAGCTTGCACAAGTGAAAGAAAGGGCTGATTTTCATTCATTCCTTCTCAATATCTCACATAAGGAGAATTTGACACAAGAATAAGGACTTGGTACATGAGATATGGATCATTCAAAATACCATCACATGATACTTTCCACACTTTTCTAGCACCTTCTAGATGAATCTAGAAGTTTCCATCCATCATTATAAGAAGGGTGATCTTCATTGAGCTCAAGGTTGGTGATAGCAAGAGAATTCAGAGGGGAGAGAGAGAGAGAAGCATCCATTGAAGAGATTTCTTCAAGTTGAAGCAACTCTGGTTTCCTTCCATTGCAGACCTTCTCCATCATCACAAGTGCAAACAGAAAGTTTCTCCCCATTGGAAGAGTGTCCTGAAGCAATTACAAGGCCTGAAACCTTCTCCTCATACCTTCTCCATCATCACTTGACAGGTTTTTTATTCTCCCTATACCTCTTAATTTATTTAGTTTCAGTTCATTCTTTAGGTATAGAATTGTTAGGCTAGACTAGGTGATGAAATTCTGAGAGTTAGAGCCAATTCCATGAGGTTCCATAGCAGGTCCATGAATCTTTGATCTTCAAGAATTAGCTAGATTGTTAGTTTTAGTTAGCAAGAATTAGTTTAGAATGGTTAGGGTAGCTTGTAGAACAACTGTACACCATTAGAATCAAGGTTAATGGTGGTTGATCTCAAAGGATTTTGTTTGGACCACAACCTTGCAGGCTTCGGTTAGGATGATCTAGAGAGAGTTAGGGAAAATGGTACGTATGGCTGTGTTCCTCTTGATTAGTAGATGTTTTTTCGTTTTGGAATCGTGGCATTTCGTGGACTGGTTAGAGAGAACGAGAGAGGGGAAGGCTTGTGCATGGAGGGGGTTTCGTGAAACCCTAGCTGGCTGAAGGTAGGAGACGTAATCTCCACCGTTGGTGCGTTTTGGAATGTTGGACTTGGTCCCTCGATCGCATGGCCCAGATTGCTTGTGAAAACAGAGGGAAAAATTTGAAAAGGAAACGCACTGTTTCACTTAAACGGTGGTCCCTGGGCCTATCTCTTCTATTCGCACCCCACCCAATTTCTGGCCCGAATAAATTCAACTGGGCGTTTTACCATCTGAACCCCCCTCCCCTTTAATAAATCATTTTATATTTTTGATTTCTTTAATATTTTTAGCATCTTGTAAAAATCATAAATAAATGAAAAATAATCATTTTTGATTTCTTGTTTTTGATATGATTAGATATAAATGTGTAGAAAATAATAAAAATAAAAATGGAATTTTATTTTTAATGTAGAATTTTTGGTGATATTTTCTTTAATATAGTGTATTTTCTTTCTTTTAGTTGATACCTTATTTTGCAAGAATTGTTTTAGGACTTTCCCCTAGGTTTTTTAACTCATTCTTTTTTGTGTAATTAGATGATGAATCATAGTTCCCCATAGGATTTATTCTAGATTTTTAGATTAGAATTTGATTAGTTTAATTAGGGTAGCTTTAGGGTATCCTAATTAGGGTTTAGGTTGTGCATAGGTGAGGAAATTCATTTTCTTCAAATAGTTTTGTCTTGATTTTTGGGTAGAGGCATATGTGGATGTTATGGATAGATGTTGTAGGCCTTTGTGATTAATTGATAGATTTTTCCCCATTGGTTTAGCATTTTTAGGTATTTTCTGAAGTTGCCTGATGATTTTGTCTGTTCTGTGGTTATCTGTTCATCTCTGGGGTTTATTGTGGGGAATTTGTTGTGGGACTTGTGTTGTCTTGAAGATCTTGTTGGAGAGCATGATGAAGTGAAGATTGTAGATCAAGACTCAGAGACCTAGAGCTTGGCTTGTTCCCTGTCTGTGAGGTTTGAGATCCTGAAGTTTGGAGGAAGTTCATGGTACTTTCCTGAGGAAGGCACTATGAATGACTTTCATTCTTTCTTCTCACCTCTTTCTTAAGTATCCAATGATGTTGGAGCCAACTTGTGAGTTTAATTCCTCCTGAGGAGGAATGTAAACTGATCACAGTTGTTGAGCCACATGGGATACAATTCCTAAGTGGAAGCCTCCTAGTACTTTCCTGAGGAAGGTCCTATGGGTCTATTCACTTAGTTCCCTTAGTTTATCTAGGATTTCTTAAGTATCCAATGATGTTGGAGCCAACTTGTGAGTTTAATTCCTCCTGAGGAGGAATGTAAACTGATCACAGTTGTTGAGCCACATAGGATACAACTCCTAAGTGGAAGCCTCCCAGTACTTTCCTGAGGAAGGTCCTATGAGTCTATTCACTTAGTTCCACTAGTTCAGATAGGATTTCCTAAATATCCAGTGATGTTGGAGCCTGCTTATGAGTTTAGTTTCTCCTGAGGAGGAATGTAAACTGATCACAGTGGTTGAGCCACATAGGATATGACTCCTGAGTATACACCTCCTAGTGCTTTCCTGAGGAAGACACTATGAGTCTGCTTACTTAGCTCCCTTTCTTTGGTAAGCTTGCTTTGAAGCTTGAAGACTGGGATTGATTTCTCTTGGTTAGGGTTTTGCTTTAGGGCTTTGATTAGATTTGATTCTGTGTTAGGGTTAGGATTAGAGAATAGATGATTCTTTCTCAAGTATGTTTTGTTTGCCTGATGGCACTTCATTTCTTTTATCTGATGTTGCTTGATAGCATGTTGTTTATTTCAGTATGATTACTGTTATTTCATGACTGGCTTGAGGTCGAGACGAGCTTGTGGAGGCTGAAGCCCCACACACATTTCCTCCCTCACTTGCATTGCATGCATTTTACTGTTAAAGCTGATGCTTTTGTCTGTTTTGGTATATCATTAACATGATCCCTTAGGACTCTCATTTCCTTTGATAAGGATTTGATGATAGACTTTTAGGTTGAAACCTATGCATGACAACATCTAGGAGTTCCCTGTTCAAACCTCAACCATAGGATGAATCCATGGCATGATAACAGTAGGACTTGATAGTCTCCCTCCTAGTTGGGTCTGTTCTCTTCTCATCTCGAAGCAGTTTAAGATACAGTAATCATGAATGATTTCTCTCGTACGCTACGAGCCTTAAGCCATCTGAGGATGGATGTTTAGCATGGTACCCTTTGGGTGACATGCGACGCATTCACTCTCAGGTCATAGTCTCTAGTGCGGTTGAGATCGCAAACACAATAAAAAACACTTCTTTTAGGAGATAACCCGTAGTTAGCCGAACTACGTTTGCTCTGATCTTTCATACCAGATGAAAGTACGTAGGCATAGGATGCGACATCCTAGCGAGCAACCTTCCCCACCTTCACCCGTAGTTAGCCGAACTACGTTGACTCTGATTTCTCATTCTCTGATGAGAATACGTAGGCATAAAGTGCGACGCTTTGCCGAGTCATTTTTCTTTTCTTTTTCAGCCAGCCTTGATAGGTAGATAGATTATAACCAACCCGTCCAAGTAAACAAACAAGCGAGGATCCCGTCGAGTACGACGGACGTGAGGGGTGCTAATACCTTCCCCTTGCGTAACCGACTCCCGAACCCAGACAATGGTTGCGATGACCTTGTCTTACCCTTTTTCGTCAGGTTTTTCCGATCGTTTCCTTTCCCGCTCTGAGGGATAAATAACGAAAGGTGGCGACTCTTCTGTCATGCCGGCACCTTATTTTCGCGCAAGCGACAGCTGGCGACTCTGCTGGGGACGTATAGCATCTAGGGACTTTTCCCATCCCTTATGCTGGGACCGTTTCCCATCCCCTACGCGAGTCAATCCTATCGTTTGTGTGTTTGCTTGTTGGGTTGCGTTTATTTATCGCATCTTTACTTCCCGCATTTTATTTCTCGCATTTTATTTCCAGTTCGATATGATTATCTGTGCTGCTGTGGGAGAGGGATGTTACTGTGAGTGAGAAGCCGGACCTAGGCTTGAGTACACACCTAGATATAGTTGCGGAGAAGTAGTAGACGAACCTGTCTGCTGAGCTGGCACAGTTCCCTACGAAAATCTGCGCTCAGACGAGATTCTTGCAGAGGTGCTCCATTCCGGTCCTGAGGATCTGAGGGGAGTCCAGACGTGAGGATTGTCGACTCTGGGGACCGATCATTTGGAAGTCAGCTAAGAGAGGCCTCTTCATGACTTGACGATGCCACTCCTTCTAGGAATCGTATCGTCACTCATGAAAGTCTGTGACGCTGACGACCGCATAGGATGCCGTACCTTTGTCCGTGGATTAGGTCCATACCTGTGAGTGGGGTTGGGATATTGCAGGAAACTTTGACCTCCAGACTACCTGGTTTTCTTGACAGTGAATCAGTTATGTTGGGTTCTCAGTTGCAGATATGTTCTTGATAGAGCAAGGGTTTGATCAGAGGATCTCATCATCGGGTGTTTGTCTGTTCTTGATAGAGCATGCCTTGATCAGTGTATTATCGTCAGTGGTTTGTTCTTGATAGGGCAGATTTTGAGTGGGGTCTGAAGATCTCATCAGCAGCTGTGTGTTTGTTCTCGACAGGGCAGATTCTTGATTTGGGGTCTGAAGACTTCATCAACAGATGTTACTTGATCTTGCATCCGGGGTCTTTATTATCAGGCCCTTGTTCTTGTCAGAGCAGGATTTTGGTCTCGATCCTATCAGATGGTTATTCTCAGCAGATCGGATCATTGGGTTTACACCGGGGTTTCCTTCTCATCAGTGACTGTTGACACCGAATCTCCACAGCAGCCACCTGGATATATTGTTGCATACCTGCATTTTGCATTAGCTTGCATAATCATTCGCATTCCATTGGCGTGTGTTTGTGACAGGTACCGTTTTCCTCGATCCAGGATCTCTCGCCTCTTATTGCATTACTGCAGCCTCTCTCAGGAAGAATGTTGCGTACGAGTTCTCGATCCTTGATGTGTCGAATCTGACTATTGTTGTCTATGTGTGAGATTGTTGTTTCCATAATTGGGCCCAGATTCCCCTCCTTATTATTTGTCAGCACTGGTACTAAGGCGCCAGGATCGGGGGAGAACCTCTCAAGCACACAGACACACGTATGCATCTGCATAAAGCATTTTGCATGACATACATTCTGTTGCTCTTCCTAACCTTTGATGTTGACAGGTTTTTCAGGTACTCAGGTTCCGAGCTGTTTTCGATCTCCAGAATTGATCAAAGACTCATCCACCGCTACTCAACTCGCGCCAATCAGACAAGGATAATGGACCAGGTACAGTCAGATGTTCAAGAGCTTCGTGAACGGATGGATTGTTTTATGGAGCTGATGCAAGTAGTTGCGAATGGGCAAGACCAGCTTCGTACTTTGGTTCAACCTCTCATCTCCAGGGTTGACAGTAATGGAATACTCCACGGCGGGGCCGTGCCCACTCCTCCTCCAGGGGATACTCCACAGAACGTTGTTCCTGCTGCCGGGGGCAACGGCAGTGCTAACGGCAATCTGATGACCAATCTCAGACTCAATGCGGCAGGCGCCGGCAATGGTAGTTTGGGAGCCAATGTTAACATAGGGCCGGTCAACGGCAATGTTGGTGCAGGAAATCTGGTGGTGCCTCAACCGTGGTTGGAGGACCATCAAGATGACATACTCTCTCAGAGAGGTGTAGAGGTAGAGTTGACTGCTGAAGCTCGACTCAGGTTCAAGGCGCTGGAAGACAAGATGAGAGACATAGAAAATCAGAACACATTGGGCGTTGACATGTCCAAGCTCGGGTTGATTGCTGACTTTAAAGTACCTCACAAGTTCAAGGTGCCTACCTTTGAGAAGTATAAGGGTACTACTTGCCCCCGGGTCCACCTCCGATCTTATTATAGAAAGATGTCTGCTCATTCTGACGATGAGAAGCTGCTGATGCACTTCTTTCAGGATAGTCTTTCTGGTCCATCGCTCGAATGGTATATGGGTTTGGAGCCCGCTACTGTGCGCACCTGGAAAGATCTTGCAGAAGCGTTTGTTCTCCACTATCAATACAATAGCGACTTGGCTCCCAACCGAGTTCAGCTTCAGAATCTCTCACAGCGGAACAATGAAAGCTTCAAAGAGTACGCCCAGCGGTGGCGTGAATTGGCTGCTCGGGTTCAACCACCGATGGTTGAGCGTGAGTTGGTGCAAATGTTCGTGGCTACCCTTCCCGGAATCTATTATGAAAAGCTGGTCAGTGGCATGTCTGGAACATTCTCGGCTCTCATCACTTTGGGCGAGCATGTTGAGAACGGTATAAAGATCGGAAAAATTCAGGGCGAATCATCCTCCGTTGGAGGAGGTGGCAAGAAACCCTATACTGGCAAGCGTCGAGAAGGAGATGCCAGTGCTGTCACTAATGCTAGGAGAAAGGGCAAGGGCCCTCAGCCTCAGATTGCTAGCATAAATATCCCAGCTGCTCCACCGCAGCAGCAGAATAATCAGGGGTATAAAAGATATCAGAATCGGGCTCCCCTGGCAAGCCGTCATCTTGAAACTCCTCCTATGTCGTATGCACAGCTTCTGCAAACGTTGCTTCAGCTCCAATTGGTTCAAAGGAGGACAATGGCTCCCTTAACAGGGGCACCACCACCGGAGTATGATGCCAATGCTACTTGTGAGTTCCATACTGGGGCACCTGGCCATACGATTGAGAATTGTAAAGCTTTTAAGCACAAAGTCCAGGACTTGGTGGACGCCAAGGTTATCAACTTTTCTGACAACGTGCCCAACGTCACCAAAAACCCGATGCCTCATCATAAGGGGGGCGGAGTGAATGCTGTTATCAGTGAGGAGAGTTCAGACTTGCTGACCGATGTCAAAGATTTGAAGACGCCGTTGAGTTTTGTCAAGGCTAAGTTGCTGAAGAAGGGCTTCTTTCCTGGATGTGGAGAATTATGTATGGCTTGTGCTACACTTCCTGATGGGTGTGAGCGGCTGATCGAAGGTATCCAAAGTCTGATGTCCGAGGGTATTTTGCAATTCAGCCGGAGCATTGAGAGTGCATCAGGGGAGGTCGTGCTGAAGCAGGCAGACGAAGTTGCTACCATTACCATTCCTCGCCACCCTATCACTATTTCTGCGCCCCGACCGCCTACTATCACCATCACCAGGGCCGGACCAATCCCATTCGAGAGTACCAATGCCGTTCCGTGGCATTATGGCGCCGAAGTTTATTGTAATGGTCAGAAGATAGAGCAAGAGCCATTCGGATCGACTGTGCAGAATCTTACCGAAGTCAGTGGTATCACTAGAAGCGGAAGAGTGTTCGCACCAGCAGAGGTTGCAGCAGAGAAAGTGGTTCGGGCTGACGTTGTGGATAAGGGTAAAGGTAAAGCTGTCGAAGAGGTCCCTGCAGGGGCAGAGAAAGACTTGCTAGTTAAAGATGCTGAAGAGTTCATGCGACTGATCAAGAAGAGTGACTACAAAATTGTAGATCATCTTCATCAGACTCCGTCAAAGATCTCGATTCTTAACCTGTTGCTGTGTTCTGAAGCGCACCGCAACGCGTTACTGAAGGTATTGAATGCTGCATACGTGCCGCAGGAGATATCAGTAAATCAACTCGAGGAAGTGGTGGCCCATGTTAATGCTGGTAATGGGCTGGGATTTACAGATCTGGAGCTGACTCCTAAGGGTAGAGATCACAATAGCGCCTTGCACGTCTCGATAGAGTGCAGAGGCACGATTATGTCACATGTCCTGGTGGATACGGGTTCCTCGCTTAATGTGCTTCCGAAAAAAGCACTAATGAAGTTGGATACCCGTGGACTGCTGTGCACGCCCAGTGATTTGGTCGTGAAAGCCTTTGATGGGACCAAGCGCCACGTCTTCGGAGAGTTGACCCTGCCAATTCAGGTTGGTCCAGAGACGTTCAATACGGTATTCTATATCATGGATATCATGCCCGCCTATAGTTGCCTCTTAGGTCGGCCATGGATCCATTCTGCTGGTGCCGTGACGTCCACGCTGCATCAGAAGCTTAAATATGTTGTCGGGGGCAGCATAGTGACCGTCTGTGGTGAAGAGGACATCATGGTGAGCCACCTGTCGTCCTTTAAATATGTTGAAATGGATGGCGAGATCCATGAGACTCTTTGCCAAGCATTTGAAACCGTCAGGGTGAAGGAGGTAGCTCCTGTCGTCGCAGAGAAGCAAGAGATGAATCTCTCCTCGTTTAAGGAAGCTCGGGCCGCTGTCGAAGCCGGTTCCACCCCAGGATGGGGGCATGTCTTGGATATACCAATCAAGCAGGATAAGTTTGGATTGGGGTATTCTCCTGGAGTTGAAGCTTCATCTTCTTCTGGCAGCTCGTCTCGTGGGAAAGGGCCGATCCTATTCACCAAGGGGGGAGTAATTTTCGAGAGCATCAACGTTGCGTCGGAGGACAGCGGGGACAGTGATTGCGATCTTGACGCCTGGATTCAACCGAGCAAGCCGGGCGAGCACCTCCACAATTGGACCATCAAGGAGGTTATCAAGCTGACAAGTGAAGAGTAATGATTTGCTTTTTACAATCTTTGTACAACCCTATGTCCTGCCCGGGGCATAGTGGTTTTACTGTCAGGGCCTTGTTGGATTATGTGTACGCATTTTGTTATTAAATAAAAGGCATTTTCTTCGTAATCAAATATTGTGTTCTCTGTTATTCCTGTTTTACGTTTATTTCGAAAAAACAGCAAAATGGCAACGAGGTTGGTGCTAACCTGCATATTCTTGCTTTAAACTTAACCCTTGTTATTGCAGGATCCACGTAACAGACGACATCGACCCTGGACCCTCTACGGCTCACTACGACTTTGATTGCCCGATCTATCAAGCCGAGGATGAGATTGATGAAGACGAGGACCTTCCGGAAGAGTTGGCCCGCTTGTTGAGACAAGAGGAGAAGGTTATTCTGCCTCACGAGGAGGATATTGAGATCATAAATCTGGGTTCTGAGGAGCTTATCAGGAATGTCAGAGTAGGGGCTGCGCTGCAGAATGATGTCAAGCATAGAATGGTCGAGATGCTTCGAGAGTATAGTGACGTTTTTGCTTGGTCATATGAGGATATGCCCGGACTTGACACTGATATTGTGGTTCATCGCTTGCCGTTGCGAGAAGATTGCCCTCCAGTCAAGCAGAAGCTCAGGAGGACGAGACCAGACATGGCTGTGAAAATCAAGGAAGAAGTCCAGAAGCAGTTGGACGCAGGATTTCTAGCCGTTACCACTTACCCTCCGTGGGTCGCCAACATAGTACCTGTACCGAAGAAGGACGGTAAGGTACGTATGTGCGTCGATTATCGGGATTTGAATAGGGCGAGCCCTAAGGATGATTTCCCGTTGCCTCATATCGATGTGTTGGTCGACAATACAGCCCAGTTTTCCGTGTTTTCGTTCATGGATGGCTTCTCCGGTTACAATCAGATCAAGATGGCACCGGAGGACATGGAGAAAACAACGTTCATCACCCCCTGGGGAACATTCTGCTACAAGGTAATGCCCTTCGGTCTGAAGAACGCAGGGGCCACTTACCAGCGAGCAATGGTAACTTTGTTTCATGATATGATTCATCATGAGATTGAGGTCTATGTTGATGACATGATTGCAAAGTCCCAAACGGAGGAAGAGCATCTGGTCAACCTATTGAAGCTGTTTGAGAGGCTTAGGAAGTTCAGGCTGAGGCTGAATCCTAACAAGTGCACTTTCGGAGTGCGGTCCGGAAAGTTATTGGGGTTTATCGTTAGCGAACGAGGTATTGAAGTTGATCCTGCGAAAATAAAAGCTATCCAAGAAATGCCAGCGCCAAAAACAGAAAAAGAAGTTCGTGGTTTCTTGGGCCGAATAAACTACATTGCAAGGTTTATCTCTCAGCTCACGGCCACTTGTGAACCGATGTTCAAGCTTTTGAAGAAAGATCAGGCGATTACTTGGAATGAGGACTGCCAAAAGGCATTCGATAAGATAAAGCAGTATCTTCAAGAACCTCCAATCTTGATACCCCCAGTGGCTGGACGGCCATTAATCATGTACCTGACGGTTCTGGAGAATAGTATGGGGTGTGTTCTCGGTCAGCACTACGAGACGGGCAGAAGAGAGCATGCCATTTATTATTTGAGTAAAAAGTTCACTGAGTGTGAATCTCGATACTCGATGCTGGAGAAGACGTGTTGTGCATTAGCTTGGGCCGCCAAACGTCTGCGACAGTATATGCTCAACCACACCACTATGCTAATTTCGAAGATGGATCCGATCAAGTACGTCTTCGAGAGGCAGGCTCTTTCGGGCAGGATTGCCAGGTGGCAAATGGTGTTAACAGAATATGATATTCAGTACGTTTCTCAGAAAGCCATTAAGGGAAGCGTATTGTCTGATTACCTTGCCGAACAGCCAATCGAAGACTACCAGCCGATGAAGTTCGAATTCCCTGACGAGGACATTATGTTTCTCAAAGTGAAGGATTGTGAAGAGCCATTTCCCGATGAGGGGCCAGATAGGAAGTCTCAGTGGAAGTTGATATTCGATGGAGCGGTTAATTCCTATGGAAGTGGCATCGGGGCTATCATCACGACTCCTCACGGATCCCACATCCCGTTTACTGCAAGACTGACGTTTCCAGTTACCAACAATGAAGCCGAGTATGAAGCATGTATTATGGGTCTAGAAGAGGCAATTGATTTGAGAATCAAGAATCTAGACATATATGGTGACTCAGCGCTTGTAATCAATCAGATTAAAGGGGAGTGGGAAACTCGTCAAGCGAATCTAGTGCCGTACATGAATTATGCTAGGAGGCTGCTTCCGTTCTTCGACCGAGTAGAACTTCATCATGTACCCCGGGCTGAAAATCAAATGGCTGATGCTTTAGCCACGCTGGCTTCAATGTATAAAGTCAATTATTGGAATGAGGCTCCAAGAATTGTGCTTTCGCGGCTTGATAGACCAGCGTTTGTGTTCGCAATCGATGATGCCACTGACGGCAAGCCATGGTTCCACGACATCCAGACCTTCCTTATGACCAAGGAGTATCCTGCGGGTGCGTCAGCCCAGGATAAGAAGACTCTGAGGAGGCTATCTGGAAACTTTTATCTCAATCCTGATGGAGTGTTGTATAAGAGAAACCACGATCTCGTGCTACTCAGATGTGTAGATGAAAAAGAGGCAGATATGCTAATGGAAGAAGTCCATGAGGGCACATTTGGTACGCACGCCGGCGGGCATGCCATGACGAGAAAGATCCTGAGAGCAGGATATTACTGGCTGACTATGGAGTCGGATTGCTTCAGATTCGCGAAGAAATGTCATAAATGCCAGATTTATGCTGATAAAGTTCATGTGCCGCCGTGCCCATTGAATGTCATGTCCTCCCCTTGGCCGTTATCCATGTGGGGCATCGACATGATAGGCAAGATCGAGCCCACTGCATCCAATGGTCATCGTTTTATCCTGGTAGCTATCGACTACTTCACCAAATGGGTGGAGGCAGCCTCGTACGCTAATGTGACCAAGCAGGTGGTAGCTAAATTCGTAAAGAGGGACATCATCTGTCGCTATGGAATTCCCGAGCGGATCATTACTGATAATGGTTCGAATTTAAATAACAAGATGATGAAGGAGCTGTGCCAGAGCTTCAAGATTGAACACCACAACTCATCTCCTTACCGGCCGAAGATGAATGGCGCTGTTGAAGCGGCCAACAAGAACATCAAGAAGATTGTTCAGAAGATGGTTGTGACGTATAAAGATTGGCACGAGATGCTGCCGTTTGCCTTGCACGGTTATCGTACGACGGTGCGTACGTCGACCGGGGCAACTCCTTTCTCCTTGGTGTACGGTATGGAAGCTGTCCTACCGTTAGAAGTGGAGATTCCCTCTTTGCGAGTTTTGGTTGATGTAAAACTTGATGAGGCAGAATGGATTACGAATCGCTTGAACCAACTCAGCCTGATGGACGAGAAGAGGTTAGCATCGATTGCATTTGGTCGTCTGTACCAAAGCCGAATGAAGAAAGCTTATGATAAGAAGGTGCGTCCTCGAAGCTTTCAGACGGGTGATCTCGTCCTGAAGAAGATTCTTCCGCCACACTCCGATCACCGGGGCAAATGGACTCTGAATTACGAAGGGCCGTATGTCGTCAGCAAGGTCTTCTCAGGAGGAGCTTTGTTGTTATCCACGATGGATGGTGAAGATTTTGCATCCCCGGTGAACGCGGACGCAGTTAAAAAATACTTTGCTTGAAAGAGACCCGCTGGACAAAAAAGAAAGAGTCCAGGCAAAAAGGGGCATCCCGGCGAACCAAAAACAGAATAAAAGGTTCGGGCAAAAATTAGGGATATATTGAAAAGATGTACACCCGCGAAGTCGAAAACCTACACTGGGCGGCTTCGGCAAAAAAGGGTATCCCGGTGAACTGAAAACCCGTAAAGGGCGGTTCACGCAAAAGTTAGGGATTTGAATAAGCAAATGACTGCGTTCCGCGTATGGACTTTCATTGTTTAGTGGTTTGGAGGACCTGAGGGACGTTTATCTGAATCAATCTCTTCCGAAGCTGAAGCATCGGAGAAGTATCAAAGTCGAGTGGGTCTTAGAGGGATCAACTCATGGTGTTCGTCTACGCCTCGTTGCCGACATTTGTATATACGGATGTATATTTATGTTTTCTTTTTGCGCGGCTTCCTCATTCCAGGAGCTTGCCTCTGTTGTAAAACATTTTTGCCCATTCAAGGGTTCGTCATCAATAAAATGCACATTATTCCGCAATTCCGCTTGCCTGTTTAGCATTTATCTGTTTTGTTTGCGAATGAAAACGCCGATGTTTTGATAAAATGCGCATACATAAACCTGCGGGCCTAGGCCCATTGATTGTTGAAACAATTGATTATCTGAATATTGTCACGAGATAATAACCTGGATAGGCCCCTTTGAGGAGGGTATCTTGTCTGTTTGTTTATGTTGTTACAGGTGTAGCGCTTTCCAGAAGATGTGCCGTGCGCATCCCCGAAGCAGGATGAGTCCTCCTTCTCCAGCAGAGTTCAGTAGTCTCTCCTCCGCAGAATCTGAACGCAAGATAGTGAGCATTGATATGTCTCCCCATGGAGAGAGGATTCTCGTCCCCAAGCCGACGCATCCTGAGGGAACGTCACCTCATCAGCTGAGTCGCACGCAGCAGCTCGTATTTTCCCCAGCACCGGGTCACAAGTGCAAATTTCAGAGAAGTGTTTGGGTGCCGAAGCTCGTGTTTTCCCCAGTAAAGTCACCGAAGCAGGTGTCTCCCCCAAGCACCGGGTCACAAGTGCAGGTCTCGTAGGAAGCTGTTCGTATGCCGAAGGATGCAGTAACTGATGGTGCCAGACTAAGGTCTCCAGCGGAATTGAGATTCCCCACCAGATCCGTATTCTCTCCTAAAGTTGGACGATTCCCTCTTCCCCAATAGAGTATTGGAGCGGCTGATGTTGTATTCCCCTGCAGAGTTGTACTCTCCCCCGAAGGCAGGTGATTCTTTTTTCTCCAGTGGAATTGAAATTCCGCACCAGGGTCGTACTCTCCATTGAAGTAGAATGATTTCCCTCCCCGGCTGAGTCCGCAGAAAAGCAGAATCCTTGGAAGTTGATCAGATCATGATCGATTTTCCCCGACAGAGCGTGGGGCAGCTAATGTTGTGTCTCCCCCAGAGTCGCACTCTCTCCAATGAAGCAGAATGATTTCTCCTTCCCCAGCCGAGTTTGCAGATGCCCAAGAGAGCCGAGTCCTTGGAAGTTGATCAGATCATGATTGGTTTTTCCACAGTGGAGTGTTAAGCAGCTGAAGTTGTTTCCCCACAGAATGGTTATCCCCAGAAGAGTAGCCGAGACGGCCGCGCAGTGCGTTCTCGCGAAAGATATCAGCAGGTCCAAGTTCTCGTAGAGCTTCGTCCCCAGCAGCAGTCAACCAGAAGATCGTTTCCCCAGACAGAGGCCGATTGATATTGGCGTGTTCACGTTCTCCTCAGCAGGATGATTCCTCTGTCTGAGTAGTTCTTTCTCCTTGACAAGAGGACCTCCCCCTCGGCATTTATTTTGCTGACGGGACCGCATCATTGTGCATGATTGCATAAGCATTTAGCATAAACGCATAGCATTTCCACTGAGTGGAGCATGGTGCCGAAGCATACGCATCATAAGCATGATCTAGGTCATTATCATTCTTGCCTTCCAGGTGTGCGACCAAAAGACCGGTTGCTCAGGACGATTCTTGATATTCTCCCCCAGCAAGGTCGCTCTTGAGATGATTCTTAAAGACCCCGGTGTAATCCCCACGGTCGCTCGCTCAAGATGATTTTTGAGATCCCCAGCGAAGTCTTCAGTTCAAGATGATTCTTGAAATCCTCAGCAGGGCCGTTTGCTTAAGATGATTCTTAAGACCTCAGTGCAGTCTCCCGAGTTGGTTGCTCAAATTGATACCTAGAGTCCCCGGCGAAGATCGCCCAAGATGGTTCCTGAAGCCCCAAGAGAGCCGAGTCCTTGGAAGCTGCTCAAGCCGTGATCGGTTTGTCCCCAGCAAGAGTTGCCCAGGATAATTCCTGGAATCCCCAACAAAGTGTTTGCTCAGAATGGTTATCAGTTCGAGATGATTCTTGAAGGTCCCAGGCAGAGTTATTTGTTCAAGATGATTCTTGAAGTCCTCAGCAGAGTTGATTTATCCAGAAGGAGTTCTGGACCCCCGGAGCGGAGTTACGTGATAGTTCTCCAAATTCCCCAACGGCGAAGCGTTATCCCCAGCAGGTTTTCCAACGGCGAAGTTAGAATCTCTCCTGAAGACTCCATGATTGAAGTCTGACCGTGAAGCGGTATGATCGACTATGTACTACCGGTTACCGTGTAACCAATTCCCCAATGAAGTTTCTTCATCCTGACGGCGATGCCAGCTCCTTTGTAGTTTTCCGGCGGTGATGTTGGATGCTTGTTTGACGGTGAGGTCAGATTATGTTTTTTTTCTTTCTTTCCGGCGGCGAGGTTGGATGTTTGCTTTAACAGCGAGGTCAGATTATGTCTGTTTTGGCGGCGATGTCAGAAGATTATGTTCGACGGCGATGTCAGACTCTTTAAATCCCCAGCAGAGATGATGTTTGTACGACGGTGAGGTCGAGTTTCTCTCAGAGTGATGTTTGTTTCTGACGGCGATGTCAGATTTAGTTCTCCAGCGGCGATGTGGGGGTATTTTGATTGTCCGACGGCGATGTCAGATTTAGTTCTCCAGCGGCGATGTGGGGGTATTTTGATTGTCCGACGGCGATGTCAGATTTAGCTCTCCAGCGGTGATGTGGGGGTATTTCGATTGTCCGACGGCGATGTCAGATTTAGTTCTCCAGCGGTGATGTTGGGTATTTTGATTGTCCGACGGCGATGTCAGATTTAGTTCTCCAGCGGCGATGTGGGGGTATTTTGATTGTCCGACGGCGATGTCAGATTTAGTTCTCCAGCGGCGATGTGGGGGTATTTCGATTGTCCGACGGCGATGTCAGATTTAGTTCTCCAGCGGTGATGTTGGGTATTTTGATTGTCCGACAGCGATGTCAGATTTATTTCTCCAGCGGTGAGGTTGGGTATTATGGTTGTTCTTGACGGCGATGTCAGATTCAGTCCTCCAGCGGCGATGTTGGGTGTTGTGGTTGTCTGAAGGCAATATCAGAAGAAGTTAACGAGGATAACTGACGGTGATGTCAGATCGATATTTCTCCAGCAAGTTGTTGAGCAGCTAGTGTTGCAATATTCGAAGATTTGTTCCTCGCAGAGTACAGTGTGCTTGTGCAGTTGGCAAATTTTCGGGTTTACCGGTATTCAATCGTCTCGCACCTTGATTGGTTGAGAGTCGTTCGCTTCTCACCCAGTCAGGTTCAAGCCGTTTGAATAGGGGCAGCTGTTGCACCCCAAAATTTGACCAACAATTATTTATTCATTGAGTGTTTGAAAATGGATACCTTCATCAGAAAGTTCAAGAGATCCTCAGAGGAAGTGGATTGAAACCAGGGCTGTGTGCTTCAAAGCTTGAGAGTTGTGGGTGTTCCTCAGATGATTCTGATACTTTGAGAATGAACTTGATGTTTTGAGAAAGCCTATGAGATGTCTTGATAGCCTTCATGAAGCCCAGAGAATTCATTATGCAAGAACTCAGAAGATTCAACCATGAATGGTAGAATTAGGGTTTTGACTGGGTCAACCCTAGATCAGCTGAAGATTTGGAGAAGGTTGAGATCTAATCCAAGGGCCATGAGATCATGGAATGATGCATAGAGATGTTATAAAGATGATTCCTAGACCAACTCATCATGATTGAGGAGTTTGAGAAGTTTCAAGTTAGGGTCTCCAAGGATTGTCAGTGAAAAAACCCTAATTTGATCCCTATCTTCCAGGCAGTTTTAGCTCTAGATGTGATTGATATATCACCTTCCCCACAACATGAATGTTGTAGAGCTTGTTCTTAGCTTTAATTTGAGTGGTGGAAGTCCTTGATAGGAGTTGCAGAGCTCAAGTTATGGTTTTGACAAATTACAGGTCAGCTGAGGTGTGTGAATCTGGGTCCTTAAAAGTCACCCAACTTGCAGACAACTTTTGCCCTAGTAGGATGATTCCTATGATTTCTTGGTCAACATGAATGTTGGAGGGAATATTCTTAGCTTTAATTTTAGTGGTAGAAGTCCTTGATAGGATTTGTGGAACTCAACTTATGGTTTGAACAAGACAGGGGTATTTTGGTCATTTGTTAGTTATAGGTCATTTTTTAGCCATGCCTAAAACTCCTATTTCCAAGCCTCAAATGGAAAAACTCAAAACATGAAAGTTGTTCAAAATGGGATTTTAAGTCTAGAAAGAAGGTCATGAATTGTTGGAAAAGCTCATAGCATGGATTTTCATGATTGGTCAAAAATGAACTAAAAATGGCTTATAAGTTTGAAAAGTTGAATTTGAAAATTGGTTTGGAAGATCCACAAATCCAAAATAGGTCATCCAATATATCATTTTGATTGGAAACATCATTTTGAGAACATTGGTTTAAATAGAATTTTGATTTAAGGCTTTAAAATGGGTGATGCTTTGAAAACTTATTACTTGAAAAAGAAGGCAACTTTGAAATAGCTTGCACAAGTGAAAGAAAGGGCTGATTTTCATTCATTCCTTCTCAATATCTCACATAAGGAGAATTTGACACAAGAATAAGGACTTGGTACATGAGATATGGATCATTCAAAATACCATCACATGATACTTTCCACACTTTTCTAGCACCTTCTAGATGAATCTAGAAGTTTCCATCCATCATTATAAGAAGGGTGATCTTCATTGAGTTCAAGGTTGGTGATAGCAAGAGAATTCAGAGGGGAGAGAGAGAGAGAGAGAGAAGCATCCATTGAAGAGATTTCTTCAAGTTGAAGCAACTCTGGTTTCCTTCCATTGCAGACCTTCTCCATCATCACAAGTGCAAACAGAAAGTTTCTCCCCATTGGAAGAGTGTCCTGAAGCAATTACAAGGCCTGAAACCTTCTCCTCATACCTTCTCCATCATCACTTGACAGGTTTTTTCTTCTCCCTATACCTCTTAATTTATTTAGTTTCAGTTCATTCTTTAGGTATAGAATTGTTAGGCTAGACTAGGTGATGAAATTCTGAGAGTTAGAGCCAATTCCATGAGGTTCCATAGCAGGTCCATGAATCTTTGATCTTCAAGAATTAGCTAGATTGTTAGTTTTAGTTAGCAAGAATTAGTTTAGAATGGTTAGGGTAGCTTGTAGAACAACTGTACACCATTAGAATCAAGGTTAATGGTGGTTGATCTCAGAGGATTTTGTTTGGACCACAACCTTGCAGGCTTCGGTTAGGATGATCTAGAGAGAGTTAGGGAAAATGGTACGTATGGCTGTGTTCCTCTTGATTAGTAGATGTTTTTTCGTTTTGGAATCGTGGCATTTCGTGGACTGGTTAGAGAGAACGAGAGAGGGGAAGGCTTGTGCATGGAGGGGGTTTCGTGAAACCCTAGCTGGCTGAAGGTAGGAGACGTAATCTCCACCGTTGGTGCGTTTTGGAATGTTGGACTTGGTCCCTCGATCGCATGGCCCAGATTGCTTGTGAAAACGGAGGGAAAAATTTGAAAAGGAAACGCACCGTTTCACTTAAACGGTGGTCCCTGGGCCTATCTCTTCTATTCGCACCCCACCCAATTTTTGGCCCGAATAAATTCAACTGGGCGTTTTACCATCTGAACCCCCCTCCCCTTTAATAAATCATTTTATATTTTTGATTTCTTTAATATTTTTAGCATCTTGTAAAAATCATAAATAAATGAAAAATAATCATTTTTGATTTCTTGTCTTTGCTATGATTAGATATAAATGTGTAGAAAATAATAAAAATAAAAATGGAATTTTATTTTTAATGTAGAATTTTTAGTGATATTTTCTTTAATATAGTGTATTTTCTTTCTTTTAGTTGATACCTTATTTTGCAAGAATTGTTTTAGGACTTTCCCCTAGGTTTTTTAACTCATTCTTTTTTGTGTAATTAGATGATGAATCATAGTTCCCCATAGGATTTATTCTAGATTTTTAGATTAGAATTTGATTAGTTTAATTAGGGTAGCTTTAGGGTATCCTAATTAGGGTTTAGGTTGTGCATAGGTGAGGAAATTCATTTTCTTCAAATAGTTTTGTCTTGATTTTTGGGTAGAGGCATATGTGGATGTTATGGATAGATGTTGTAGGCCTTTGTGATTAATTGATAGATTTTTCCCCATTGGTTTAGCATTTTTAGGTATTTTCTGAAGTTTCCTGATGATTTTGTCTGTTCTGTGGTTATCTGTTCATCTCTGGGGTTTATTGTGGGGAATTTGTTGTGGGACTTGTGTTGTCTTGAAGATCTTGTTGGAGAGCATGATGAAGTGAAGATTGTAGATCAATACTCAGAGACCCAGAGCTTGGCTTGTTCCCTGTCTGTGAGGTTTGAGATCCTGAAGTTTGGAGGAAGTTCATGGTACTTTCCTGAGGAAGGCACTATGAATGACTTTCATTCTTTCTTCTCACCTCTTTCTTAAGTATCCAATGATGTTGGAGCCAACTTGTGAGTTTAATTCCTCCTGAGGAGGAATGTAAACTGATCACAGTTGTTGAGCCACATGGGATACAATTCCTAAGTGGAAGCCTCCTAGTACTTTCCTGAGGAAGGTCATATGGGTCTATTCACTTAGTTCCCTTAGTTTATCTAGGATTTCTTAAGTATCCAATGATGTTGGAGCCAACTTGTGAGTTTAATTCCTCCTGAGGAGGAATGTAAACTGATCACAGTTGTTGAGCCACATAGGATACAACTCCTAAGTGGAAGCCTCCCAGTACTTTCCTGAGGAAGGTCCTATGAGTCTATTCACTTAGTTCCACTAGTTCAGATAGGATTTCCTAAATATCCAGTGATGTTGGAGCCTGCTTGTGAGTTTAGTTTCTCCTGAGGAGGAATGTAAACTGATCACAGTGGTTGAGCCACATAGGATATGACTCCTGAGTATACACCTCCTAGTGCTTTCCTGAGGAAGACACTATGAGTCTGCTTACTTAGCTCCCTTTCTTTGGGAAGCTTGCTTTGAAGCTTGAAGACTGGGATTGATTTATCTTGGTTAGGGTTTTGCTTTAGGGCTTTGATTAGATTTGATTCTGTGTTAGGGTTAGGATTAGAGAATAGATGATTCTTTCTCAAGTATGTTTTGTTTGCCTGATGGCACTTCATTTCTTTTATCTGATGTTGCTTGATAGCATGTTGTTTATTTCAGTATGATTACTGTTATTTCATGACTGGCTTGAGGTCGAGACGAGCTTGTGGAGGCTGAAGCCCCACACACATTTCCTCCCTCACTTGCATTGCATGCATTTTACTGTTAAAGCTGATGCTTTTGTCTGTTTTGGTATATCATTAACATGATCCCTTAGGACTCTCATTTCCTTTGATAAGGATTTGATGATAGACTTTTAGGTTGAAACCTATGCATGACAACATCTAGGAGTTCCCTGTTCAAACCTCAACCATAGGATGAATCCATGGCATGATAACAGTAGGACTTGATAGTCTCCCTCCTAGTTGGGTCTGTTCTCTTCTCATCTCGAAGCAGTTTAAGATACAGTAATCATGAATGATTTCTCTCGTACGCTACGAGCCTTAAGCCATCTGAGGATGGATGTTTAGCATGGTACCCTTTGGGTGACATGCGACGCATTCACTCTCAGGTCATAGTCTCTAGTGCGGTTGAGATCGCAAACACAATAAAAAACACTTCTTTTAGGAGATAACCCGTAGTTAGCCGAACTACGTTTGCTCTGATCTTTCATACCAGATGAAAGTACGTAGGCATAGGATGCGACATCCTAGCGAGCAACCTTCCCCACCTTCACCCGTAGTTAGCCGAACTACGTTGACTCTGATTTCTCATTCTCTGATGAGAATACGTAGGCATAAAGTGCGACGCTTTGCCGAGTCATTTTTCTTTTCTTTTTCAGCCAGCCTTGATAGGTAGATAGATTATAACCAACCCGTCCAAGTAAACAAACAAGCGAGGATCCCGTCGAGTACGACGGACGTGAGGGGTGCTAATACCTTCCCCTTGCGTAACCGACTCCCGAACCCAGACAATGGTTGCGATGACCTTGTCTTACCCTTTTTCGTCAGGTTTTTCCGATCGTTTCCTTTCCCGCTCTGAGGGATAAATAACGAAAGGTGGCGACTCTTCTGTCATGCCGGCACCTTATTTTCGCGCAAGCGACACCGACATGTGTATAAAATTTAATTTGTCAAAATATTTATGCTTCCTGTGCATACTTGTATATTTGCTTTGCGTAGCTTCCTCATTTCAGGGGTTACATCCCGTGTACAAAACTCCGCCCATTCAGGGGCCCAATCAATAAAATATGCTATTCAGTACTTGATGCTGGTTCTTTACTGTTTTGTGCATGATAAAACGCCTAAGTTTATTGAAACTAGCATGTGTATAACGTCACTGGCCCTTGCCAACAATTGCTAAAGCTTTGAATTAACTGAAGATAAAGTCACTAACCTGAATCGATTTGGTTGTATAGGCTTGTCTTGTCTCGTTTGTGTTGTTGCAGGTTTCATAGCCGTATGAGGAAGATGATCAAAAGGTTGCAATAACGAAAGACGCGTTCCCCACGCAGGTCATGCATGTTCTTCCTGAAGAAGGATAGAATTCCCCAGCTAGTCGTAGCTTATCCAAAGGACATGTTCCAACAAAGCCATTTATTCTCAGCAGAATTGGCGATTCCAAAAGTATAGGCTGTATTCAGGCAGTGTGGTGTCCCCCAGAAGGATTCCTTGTCTCAAGCAGAGGGGTTTAGCCTCAGAAGATTAATATTTCAGATTGGTGAGCTGTATTCAGGCAGTGTACCTTTCCCCGCAGGGTCATTTACTCTCCCCCAGCGAAGCCAGCGGATTTTCCCCAAGAGAATCATCCCATCCCCAGCGGAATTCTCTTCTCCGCAAATATTTTCATTCCTCCCAGTGGAACTCGAAGAGTAAGACTATCCCCGGCAGAGTCGGGGTGGCGCATTGGCATTTATTTTGTCAGAATACCGTGTGATACCCGTTCACTTTCTCGCAGAAGTTCGATCATACCAGGCGCATCCGTTATTCTCCAGCAGAGTTATATCCCCCAGCAGGGTGTTACTTCAACGAGGTGTGTTGTATCCAGTTCCCCATTTCCCAGCTGAATCGACCTCATCCTTCCAGCATTTTGCTGGAATAATTCTGCAGCATCTAGCTATCCCCAGCGGAGTTGGCATTATCTTCAGCATTTATTTTGCTGAAGCAGTTTCTATACCCAGCAGTTCGAGTCTGCATTTGCATCGGCATATAGTGCATTGGCATATAATGTCATACTTGCATCCACCAAATAAAAGCGTAGCATTTCCATGTCGAATGGAGCATTGCATCATTGTCGAACGCATGCATTTTGAAACATAAACTCGGTTGGCTAACCGTTTGTTCCAAGCATTGTTTCTCTTGCAGGAAGAGAGAGCCCTTGCTCATGTGAATCAATAAACATTCAGGATCTCGACGTGAGACATTCAACGAAGTGTCAGCTGTGGCACTATTCCCCACAGAGTTATCAGGATAAGTCTCTCTTTGTCACCAAGCAGAGTTACCTATTTCCCCGCCAGGGTTCTTGTTGAAGTTTCCCTAGTCCGATCAGCGGATTGTTTCCTTCAAAGTTGTTGTTATGTCAGCATTAAAAGGTTTCACGAACCAGAATTGCAGAGACTACCGCCAGCTATCAGAACAGGCCCCCGGTGGTGTGGTTTCCAAATATCCCCAGTAAAGTCTGCTTCAAAATCGCTGTCACGTCAGTGCTAAGAAGTTTTGTGGTTTGGACCAATGGAAGGCTGAGTCCTAACGTGGACAAAATTCTCGACAGGTTTTCTTTGTGCTAGAAAAGCGGGGGTCCTAACGTGGACGGATTGATTTCCTCAGTTGACGATATGTGCTAGTCCTAACGTGGACAGGTTCGATTTCTCAGAATTGTTGGAATGTGGAGTCCTAACGTGGACATTTCTTCCCGTTTGACGATATGTGTTAGTCCTAACGTGGACCGATTCGAGTGCTCGGTATTGATTGAGTGAAGAGTCCTGACGTGGATAAAAGTGGGTTACTCTTCGTGTTGGCGTCCTGACGTGGACAATTTATTTCCAGCAGATAGCTTTATTCGTAATGGTGAAATGTGCGTCCTGACTTGGACAAGTTTATAGTTCTTTGTGATGACAAGATGTGAGAGTCCTGACGTGGACAATTTTATCCTTCTTCGGGCTGATGGCAAAGTGTGAGTCCTGACATGGACAAGTCTTATTTCCCCAGCAAGTCGAAGACGCGCAAGTCTTGACGTGGACAAGTTTATTTCTTCAGCGGGTTGAGATATGGGTCCTAACGTGGACAAATTTTTATTTCCTCAGCGAGTCAAGGGGTGAGTCCTTACGTGGACAAATCAAGACGAAATGTGAGTCCTGACGTGGACAAGGTCATTCCTTACGTGAAAAGAGAAGATAGATTCCTTACGTGGAAAGTTTAGTCCTAACGTGGACAGATTCAGATCAAGTTGGTTTCCTAACGTAACAGATGAAGAAGTATTCCTTACGTGGAAAGCTTAGAGTCCTTACGTGGACGAATCAAGAAGATTATTATTCCTAACGTGGAAAAGTGGGTCCTAACGTGGACGATGTAGTCCTAACGTGGACAAATTTATTCCTTACGTGGAAAGGTGTGATTCCTTACGTGGAAAGATGGAGTCCTTACGTGGACATATCAAGTTGGAAGTCCTAACGTGGACAGATTGAGATTATATTCCTTACGTGGAAAGATTGGGGTCCTTACGTGGACAGACTCAAATCGAAATGTGATTCCTTACGTGGAAAGATAGTATTCCTTGCGTAGAAGGAGGCTTGTATTCCTGACATGGAAAGAAAGAGTGTGTTCCTGACGTAGAAGAGGTTTAGTCCTGACGTGGACAGATTCAAAAGAAGACGTATTCCTTACGTGGAAGAGTTTGACGAAGTAGAAGTTCATTCCTTACGTGGAAAGGTGAATCCTAACGTGGACAGTGTTATCCCTAACGTGGAACGGTTATTCCTTACGTGGAAAGACGAGTAATCCCCAGCACGGTCGCTACGAGATCAGTGGGTTGTCGTAACAGTCAGATTCGGTTGATGGATGTCGTTCCCTAAGCAGTGTTGCAGTTTATTTCTGCGGTTGGCAAATTTCTGGTTTCACTTGTATTCAACCGTCTCGTACCACGAATGTCTGAAGGCTCTGGGCTCTTCACCCAATCGGGTCCAAGTCGCTTGAATAGGGGCAGCTGTTGCACCCTAAAATTTGCTCAACCTTATCCACTTGGCTTATGTTTCAATATCACTAGCATTTGCATATAGAGTCATGTACATAGGTTACTCATCTGCATAGCACAAGCATAGTCAACCATTTAACAGGGGACCAATCATTATTCTCATCTCTAGAGGCCTATTAAGAGGTTATTATCCAAATTCAATCTCATTCAAGTCATCAGAAAAGAATTTGAAAGTTGGAGAAGTCAGTAGATCAAGCATTGAGTCCATCTCCTATCTGAGGGTATCTAGGGATCATCAAAAAAGGTATGGGTTGTGAATTGAGAGCATGGGGAGTATCTAGACATCTTGGAGGACTCAGAAAGTTATTTGGATAAGGAAACAAGTTGTTGATGTGATCACAAGAATTGCAGTTGAAGACAGTCAATTAGGGTTTCATCTGGGTCAACCCTGGGTCAACCCTAGGTCAAAGGATTGTTTGAGAGGCATTGAGGGCTATTGAAGAGATGTGGGGTTTATCACTTGACATGAAGAATAAGGATATGTTGTTATTCTAAGAATAAATCAAGAGAAATCAAGGAGAAGAGGAGTTTCTAAATTAGGGTTTCTATGTAAAATCCCCTAGTTTAGGTCAAATTTCCAAGCAAGATAAGTCAAAGTACAAGCTTCAAATGGATCCTTGGCCAACATGAAACTTGTAGAGGATCTCAATACCTTTAATTTTAGTGGTGGAATACATCAAGGAGATTTATAGAACTCAAGTTATGGCCCTTGCAAGTTACAGGTCACCTGAGGTATCTGAATTTTTGTCTGTGAAAGTGACTTGACTTCCAAGCAATTTTTACCCCTCAAGGAGATTTCAAATGAATTTCTGGTAAACATAAGAGTTGTTCCTCATTGTCTTAGATTTCTAGAATGGTATAGTATGCCTTCATATGATTTGTGGAACTCTACTTATGGTCTTGGCAAGCAAAGGGTATTTTGGTCATCTGAGAATTACAGGTCATTTTAACCTATGCCCAAAACTCATACAAGGAAGCTTCAAATGGAAAACTTTACAATATCAAACTTGTTCCAAATGACATTTTGAGTCTAGAAAAGTGACCATGAGAGATTGGAAAGATTCATAGCACAAGGTTTCAAAATTGTTGGATTTAATGAATAAAAATGGACTTAAAAATGAGATTTTTCATATCTTGGCCAAATGAAGCAAAATTATAGGTCATTTTGAATGGAAAGGTCATTTTAAAGACATTGGCTAAAGTGGAATTTTGAGCATAGTTCATATTTTGTGAGTTATTCATGGTTGCTTGTAATGGAAGGTACATAAACCAAATCTAAGGGAATTTGTGCAAGGGAAGCTTCTCCAAGTTTCTAGGAGGTTCTAACCTCACCTATATATTGATACAAGATGGTTCATGCCATGGTTGGTGATTTCATTTTCTCAAAACCCAAGTTATACACACTTTCTCCAATTTGCAAAAGCTTCTCAAACTCTCTCAAATTCTCATCAATCTTCACCATTCTTGTTTGGATCATCATCAACACCTTTCCTAGAGCAGAATTTCATTAAAGATGTGGTAGATTGGAGGAAGGATCGTGCTGTTCAAGATAACCATCCAGGGAGCAAGAATTTCTCAAATACAAGATTCAAGAAGTTTGAGCCTAAATCTTTGCATACAGAATCAAAGTAGTGGTGTGTGGATCAGTTTCAAGTCCTAGCAAGCATTGATTCAGGGATTTCCATAGTTGTATCTCCATTTTAAACCAGGTTGGATTTCTCTTCGAATTGCATGTTTTTGGTTAGCATGATAGGGTTTTGATAGCTTAGACTGGTTAAGTTAGGTTAGATGATGATTTCCACAGAGTTTAGAGAGGTTTTGTGAGGTTTGGCTATGGAGTGCATAATCTGTTGGAGCCTATAACTACTAGGATGAGGCACGAAAATCTTGTTGGATTAGCATGTTAAGATCAACTTGGAATGTAGTTGAACTTAGGACAAGAATTGGTGAGTTTTGGTTGAGTTGATCACAGGTGCAAATGTTGGATCCCATCTGTTATCTCTATCGAATTGACTTATGGACTGAGTTTTAGAGGGAGTTGATGCTATGGTCGTGTAGAGGCTAAGAAATGGATGGATTTTGGTTTTTGAAGGGTGTGATTTCATGGCGTATTGAGGGAGAACAGAGGAGGGTTTGATTCGTGCATGGTTAGGGTTTCAGAGTTTAGGGTTTTGGCTGGAGGTTGATGACGAAGCCATGGCCACACGATGGAGTAGTTGACCTTGACTGAGGAGCGAATCAAACGGCCACGATTTAATTTGGAAACGAAGGGAAACTCAAAGATGTGAAACGCACTGTTTCACTAAAACATTCAGAGTGGACTCAGACTGTACCTGCTGTTGACACCCCCAAACCAAAGCCCATTTGAATTTGAACTGGAAATGTTGCTATCCACACCGTTCTCACCTTTTTTTTGTTTTTTGGTTGGTTTCTGAAGCGCGTTGGGCCTGTGGTTTTGTTCTATTTGCACCCCTGTGTTCTGGCCCACTCAACAATTACAACTGAGCGCGTTTGCTCTTCATACCCCCTCCTTCTATTTTCTCTTTATTTTCATTTTAATTTCTTTTTCATTTTTCATGCATTTTCTAAAAATCATAATAAATCATAAAAACATTATTTTTCAATAATTCTTTTTGCATAATTTTCTTCAAAGAGTCTAGAAAAAATAAAAATTGCATTTTATTTTTTATTTGATATTTTTCCCATATTTTCCAAATAAATAGCATTTTAAATAGTTTAATTTCATACATGATCTTGATGAATTTTGTTCTCATAGTTGCTACCATATTTTTTGCCCATTCTTTTTAGGTTGATTAATAGACATTGTTATCTTGTGTATGCAATTTAGTTCATATTTTTTAGGAGTTAGTTTTAGGTGATTAGTTTAGGTGAAAACAACATGAACAAATTAGGGTTTTAAGTGATAACTTAGGTGAATTAGTTTATTTCCCTTAGGACTTAGGGATTAAATAGTTTAGCTATGGGACTATAGGGGTTATGGGTAGTTATTAGATCCCCTTAGAAAAATCAGGATTCCCCTACTGCTATTAATATACTGTGTATATTGGATTGACTGGTGTGGTGTGCCCTCTGGGGATTATTGCTTGTTTGTTTGGGTATTGGGATTGCTTGGGGATTTGGGAGAGCTGAAGACTTGTGAAGATGAAGCCATTGGAGATCCAGAGACTGAAGACCAACTTCCAGAGTTGGTAAGGAGATTCCTGCTAGCAGCTGTTGAGGAGATTAGGGTTTAGGAGCTAGGCAGAGCTCTAGATTAGAAAGCTTGTTTCTCCAATATGGAGTGCCTTGTATGCATCCATCCTTTCTCTATGATTCAAAGTCTCTTTCAAATATCCACCTCCTTCCTTTGGAAGGATCAGTGAATGTATTTGAAAGATAGAACTTTTGAGAGGAAACTTTCTGTTTAATGTTAACAGTTGATGAACCACCCTTGGTAGGTAATTAACTGTCTAGCATTCATTCACTTCATCTGGTTGACTGATGTTTCTCCTGAAGATTGAGACTTGAAGAAAAGCCATTGTAGATGGAAGACTGGTGATCAAGACCTTGCTGGGAAGTTGTGGAGATGGAGATTGATGCTTGCTGAAGCTTGAAGTCAGAGCTGTTGTGGCTGTTTATCTTTGCTGTATTTCATTTCTGATGTATTGATTGGTTTCCCTGACTGTATTGTTTGTTGTTTACCCTGTTGGGTTGAAAGTGAAGCCTGTTCATTTTTGCCTATTGTTTTCTAGGTTCGAGGTTGAGTGGGACTCCCTTGCCTCGCTTGTATTGTTGCATCCATGCATTTTACTGTTTTACTGTATATATCTGATATTGTTTCTGTTTCCATCCATTCCCTTAGGATCTCTGTTTCTCTCTGCGCAAGAGAGGAGCATGATAGACACTAGGTCTTAACCCATGCATGATAACATTAGGGTAGTTTGTTTCCTTTTGCAACCGTAGGTTAGAGTTCTGTCTCTTTCTTTCTCAAAACAAACAGAAAAACACCATAAAGATTTCAAACACAATAAAAGACACTTCTTCCGTAAAAGAATGTGAACTCATCAAGACGTCATTTTTGTCCGCTTGGACTACTAATCAAAAACCCTTTTTCAGAAGGAGATAAAAACAATCAAGACAGACTTGTGTCGTACGTGGCCCGAACTACGTCTGCTCTGATCTTTCATGCTGTATGAAAGTACGTAGGCATAGGATACGATATCCTAGCGAGCAACCTTCCCCTCCTTTCCCGTAGGTAGGCGAACTACGTTGACTCTGATTTCTCGTTCCAGGCGAGAATACGTAGGCATAAAGTGTGATACTTTGCCGAGTCATTTTATTTTCATTTTATTTTCTTTTTAACCCTCAACCTATAGTTTAGATAGAATAACAATCCATACCCGAAAACAAGCGTGGATCCCGTCGAGTACGACGGACGTGAGGGGTGCTAATACCTTCCCCTTGCGTAACCGACTCCCGAATCCAGGTTTTGGTTGCGACGACCATACCTTTCCCATGTTGTGCGAGGTTTACTCTGAGCGTTTCCTTTCCCTCCCGTGGGATAAATAACGCACGGTGGCGACTCTTCTGTCAGCCGGCGCCGATTTTCGCAGTAGCGACACACATCATATCGCCGCCGCCATCGTCCAGAGCCCGACTACTCTGAAGAAGACCTTCGCCGATCCCTCGACCAGCAGGCCCAGATACTCGCTATGATGCAGCAGCAGAATCAGCGAGCAGAGCAGTTCGAAGCTTGGCACCGGACCCAAATGCAACAACTCCAAACCGGCCAGGATACCATCACTGAGAACTTGGCGAGTCTTACCTTGCAGTTCGAAGGACTCAGCGACTATGTCTATCACACCGGAGCACTGGACTTTGAGGCCCGAGCCGACCAAGTCAGAGCCAGAGGACGCGACAGAGGACGTGACCGAGGCAGAGGCCGTGATTAGTTATTGTTTTCCTTATTTGTTTACTATATTTACAGTTTCTTGTATTTTCATTTCCCTTGTATTTCCCTCTCGCATTCTTCCAAATCAGTGGGGACACTGATTGAGATAGTGTGGGAGCGGAGCGTTTATTTCCCATTCCCTCGTACTCTTAATTCCGTAATTTCAATTCGAACATTTTCACGTATTAGCAAATAAAAGCTCTTTTATATATCTTTTTCCGTTACACAAACATCCCCACTTTATTCGACATAAACAAAAACTTTTTCGTTCGTTCCTCAAAAGCAAAAGCATCACGAGAATGCGCCCAAGTTCAAACCAAATTTTGAAACTCCGAGACGAAAATTCTAACAAAACCAGTACCGTCCTGACACCTTAGACCTCCGGTTTATGCGAGTCAGTTTCACTACCCACGCGTACCAAAGTTTCAAGTTTCTACGCAAACTCAGCCCCAAGTAGTTTATACTAGCAGTCAGCACCATCCTAAAACACTTCTAAGCGAGTGACCAATGCAAATAAGTGTATGATCTCCAAAAAGATGAAAATTCATGAAAAGAAAGCCATATAGCCCAAGTATAGAGACATGTTCCCTCTAAGTTAGGTGCTCCTCACCCGAGCATTTAGCCCAACGGTACAAAAACTCATTGAAAAATCAATGGTATAAGCTTATGAGAAATGAAAAAGATCAAAACAGAAATGAGATCATATTCACTAACAGGTCGACTTGCCATGAAAGTGTATGGACAACGGGCTTAATGTAATTGCGCTAGAACAAACAGGGTGAACATGACGTGAGAACCTTGATACCAAGCTACAGTAGCATGACTGAGACCGATTTGCATAAGAAGGAGACCTCCGAAGACTTGTAGTCCAGTGTCGTCACCGTACTCGTTTAGTTCTTACTAAGAATCCCGGTTTTTCCCAACTTTGTGAATGAGGAAGCTGCCTCGTGCTTGCCGACTTTTTCCTGTTTTACTTGAGGACAAGCAAAGATTCAAGCTTAGGGGAGTTTGATAACACGAAATCGTATATATATATATATATATATATATATATATATATATATATATATATATATATATATATATATATATATATATATATATATATATATATATATATATATATATATATATATATATATATATATATATATATATATATATATATATATATATATATATATATATATATATATATTGATGCATAATTCAACTGATGTTTGACTGTTTTCGATCCGATTTCGGGTTCTTTCCATGTTATTTGTCTGATATTTTGCAGGTATTTGATGATCATGTCTAAACAAAGCAATATGAAGAAAAGAAGCAATTACAGATGAAATGTGGACGAAAACCAGATGAAAACAACATGAAAAACGCAGAATGCACATTTTACTGTTGTGACGACCGTCACACCTCCATGACGACCGTCACACACCATGACGCCGTCATGCAGGCAAAAACGCACAACTTCAAATGAACGTGCAAAATGCAGTTCCAAGTCCTAAATAATGGACCACTACTCCCTGATATTTCTGCCTCCAAGTCCACCTTCTTCAAATTACAACCGTTAGAATTCTATTTCTATAAAAGAGGAAGGAAGGGAGCTGAGAAAGGGAGCCGCATTCAGACAACGAAGTGCTGCCCAATTTTATTTCCAGAGCAAAAATCTAGTTTTATTCTTTCTATTTTTTTGTTTCCTTTCCTTATTCCTGTATTCCATTTCGACAATATTCGTTTGTGCGCTCTATTGGTTTGAAGACATCATCCTGCCGACATCGTTGGGATTTGGCCGAAAGCCAATTGGATACGTTACAGGTTTTTCATTATTTCGTTAATTGTAACTTTAAATTCTCAGTACTATGAATGTTCTAAGTTTCTGTTTTTATTTATGTTTTACCTTTCCCAAATCCATGTCTAGCTAAATCAGAGTAATCGATATGCAATAATAATTCAGACGGGATTTGATAATAACCGGTTGAAAACTTTCCTTTCTCAAAAGTTGTTTATGGTCTGAGTGTTTAAACTTATTTACTGAATAAACGTTCGTCGCGAAAGCGAGAACTTATTTAAAAGTAGTTTTGCCACGACAATGGGAAATTAATTAAGGTATGAACCAACAAGCGACAGCTGCGGTAAGACCAGATAGTAAACACTAGGCATTTGTTTTAATAACAGCAAAAGCACTTTAAAATGAATTAGAACGTGGAGATTTCCAAAAAGTAGTTTTAACCCCGAATGGGACAGCGAAAGCGTACATCCGGCCCTTAGAATTATGACTAGCGTCAACAACCATCGTGAGACGAAAGTCTTCAGATCACTATTTTCTGCTTAAATAAATTCTGAAAAATATATCACCCACCGGTAACTTGTCAAATCCCCGAAGAACATAATTACTGCATATCGATTCACGTAATTATAATTCAAGTAACGTTTTTAGTTCCCTTTAGTGACAAAAATTATTTCCTTAAACATTATCTACCTAGCTAAACATAGTAACTCCCGAGAACACTAGTTTGATTACGAGTCCCTGTGGGATCGATATCTTTTATCACTACGCGATAGACTGTGCACTTGCAGTTAAGTTGTATTAGACATAGAAAGTCGCGATCAATACTCTTTCTTGATCTCAGATGAAGAAGGTGGGACAGATTCTGAAGCATGAGCAGAGTCAATTTCCATAGGGGATTTGGAGTTAGGAGCAGCAGATTCAGAGGGATGTCCTACCAGAGTCATAGCAAGAGGGTTGTCTTCAGATGCAGATTCAGTATGCTCTTCTGATGATGAAGAAGCATCTTTAAGAAGCAATGGTGCAGATCTTCTAACAGTCCAGAACAGACTTCTAGCAGTTTCAGCAAATCTGAGCTTCGCATGATCAGAACATACGTTCTTCATATTTGATGCTACAGTATTGAATCTGTTTATGAAGCCATTCCAAATGGCATCAGATTCACTTGCATCCATTGTTGATGAACACTTCCTCTGTACAAAACCTAAATACATCTGTATTTCTTGCAAAAAACTTGTAAATAAATGATCAACATTCAGTCTAGGTCTTGGGTGTACAAGAGTTTCCAATGTTATTGGCATGGGTTGGGGAGTAGGTGGAAAGATGGATTTTTGAATGGTGATCAGAGGAGGAGGGTAGTATGGTATGAATGGAAGATCAGATGATTTGTCAGGTTTTGATCTGGTTAAAGCATTCAACAGACATGGTTTTGCAGTTGATGCATGGGAAACAACATCAAGTGGTTTATCAGAGTAAGGTTTGAATGCAGATTTAGCAGATGTAGCAGATTTAGCAGATTTAGCAAATGTAGCAGATTTAGCAGAGTATAGTTTTGCATCTGATGAACTTACTGCTGGTAGATTTTTGATATACTTTTGAAGAACAGATGGTAGAATGATGGTTAGTTTGGGTTTAAAAGGAGTGATAGTGTCAGATGGTTCAATTCTGGTGTAGAAATTTTTTAATTTGAAACCAGAGGGAAGTTTGTGAGATGAAAACAGTTTACACGAAGCAGAGGGTACACACTCAAATGTTCTTGGCTTAGATGTTGGGATAGGATTGGGAATGAGAATTTCAAAAGATGGCTTAGGTGTTGGGTTAGGATTGGGAATAAGATTTTCAGAGGATGGCTTAGGTGTTGGGTTAGAATTGGGAAGAATAATTTCAGAAGAAACAGGTGGTTCTGGTTGGTTAACTTCAGAATTTCTGTGAGATGGAGATATCAGAAAATCTGGGTGTATATCAGATTCTGGTGAATTTGAGGAAGTGGTTGGAGTGTAAGACGTGGAGGACACTTCAAAAACAGTTTTGAGAGGTGTAATGTTTAAAACCTCTGTCTCAGGGATATGGGTTTCAGACGGGTTGGTTGATTCTGATGGGTTCTCAGGAAGTTGTGATGGAGGTGCAGATGTAGGTGGTTCTGATGTGGGTGGTTCAGATGCAGGTGGTTTAGATGTAGGTGGATCAGATGTAACAGGATCAGATGTAACTTTTATAGGTTCAGAAGTCACTTGTGCAGATCCAATAGGTTCAGATGTGTTTGATGGTGGTTTTTCTGGTTGTGATTGATGTTGTTCAGATTGTTTTTCTGGTTGTGATTTTTGTTGTTGTAGTTCAAATTGTTCTGTTAGTTTTTCTGGTTGTGGTTTTTGTTGTTGTTGTTCAGATTGTTTTGTTGGTTTTTCTGGTTGTGGTTGTTTCTCTGGTTGTTGTTGTTGTTCAGATTGTTTTGTTGGTTTTTCTGGTTGTGGTTGTTGTTCAGATTGTTTTGTTGGAGGTGGTGGAGTTTGATTTTCTGGTGTTGTTGTTATTGGTGTTGGTGCAGATGATTGATTAGTAGAAGGTTTTACATGTGTGTTGGAAACAGGATCAGATGATTTTTGTGGGGATGGAACAGAGATATGAGATGGAGCAGGAACAGATTGTTTCTGAGTAGGAGGTGGTTTTGGAATAGACTTAAATGTTGAATCATTTAAAACAGTATTATTGAAAGAAGATACAGAAGATTTGGTACCTTTAATTTTGATACGCTTTGTGGGAATAGAGGAAGCGTCTCCAGATGCTTTCTTCTTAATCAGCTTCTGAGACTTGTCAGCAACTTTGGGCTTCTTCTGAACATTCATATCTTCTGCTTCTGATTGACCTCTCTTCCTTGTGTTCTCATTTCCTCCATCAGGCATTGGTTCCCTTGCTCTTTTCAGAATATCTGCAGGAACTGGGGTTTCATCTACCTTGCAAGAATCAATATACCTTAAAATTATGTCCCTTGGTTCTTCAGCACAGAACAGTGGGTAGTTTTCAACTGGAATTCGCTTCTGACTGAGTTCAGAGATGTTCAGCTTCTTGGGTGCTGATGTGAGTTCCTCTACAATTTTTAGTCTCTGAAGACTCTTGGCATTCAGAGGTTTCCCAATAATAGATTCAAGTTCAACTTTGACTCCAGCAGCATACAGAGCAGTTACCAGTCCATTTTCTGTCAGAATATATGAAATTAACCTTCCAAAGGGAATCCATGTTCTGATCTTCTGACCCTTATATTTTACAGATTCTCTTGAAGCATTAATGTGATTCCATAAGTGCATGAACAAAATGTAAGGAAGATCTACCTTAGTGCTCTGACTAAAACAGTACATGAAGTAGAGTTGTTCATTGTTCACATAGTCTGGAGAATTTGTAGACTTTCTGTGATGAATGCATCCCATGAAAATCTTTGCCCAGATTTTGTAGTCAGGCTTCAGATCTTTAAACTTGTTAGAGGCCTGTCCAGCAGTCATGACTTCCTCATAAACTTCTTCCATATCTACACGCCCAACTGGTAGATGAGATACTCCATCAGTCTCCTCAGATCCTATAAGTTTCCTGATCAGATCTTCTGTAACTATAATCTCCTTACCCAGAACAGAAGACAAGATGAATTTAGGGTATACAGAAGCATGTATCCAGAATTCTTTCACCAGATGAGGGTAAACTGGTCCAAATAATCTGTCAAAGTATTTTACCCAGCCTTGAGCATCAACTATTGAACGAAATTCAAATCCATTGTCAGCTAATGAATCAAATTCCACCATTGATTCATAGAGAACTTCCAGTTTTTCAACAGGTGTTAACAAAGTCCTTTTTGGTGTCGTATATGGAACCACACCCATATTTGCAGAAGTAACTGTAGCCATGGTTGATTGAAACTGAGCAGCTATAGAAGATGAAGTTGCCATTGGAGATGATTTTGACAAAGGTTTTGGTTTAGGGTTTTTGTGAAGAGAGAAAAGAAGACAAAAATGCATAAACTTTCGTGAATTGTGAAAAGTGTGAAAGTGTTGAGAGATGTGGTATTTATAGAGAACAATTAGGCATACAAACGGACAATTAAAACACGTTTACACGTAGCAATTAATGTTAATTAATAAAAGAGAATAAAAAATCATTTCAAGCATTAATTGATTCTGACAAATTGGGGGGAAAATAAAGATTTTCACTATTCAAACTTCACCTCAAACGTCTCTTCAGTAGTGTACACGCCATCTTTGCAGATTTAGAGTGACACGTGTTTGCTTGCATGTGTTTCTGAATTCTCTTGAGAAATGAAACGTTTACCAACGTTCAGATCCTCTGAGCATTGTTAGTTCAGATTTACACAAGTAAAATAATCTTAAGAGAATGAATAAATTAACAGATGAAATACTTTAGAGCATTAAACATTTTGCATCTGTAAAATTTGCTTCTGATAAATATTATTCTGGACACAAATCCATACCAATATTTTTCAGAATAAATTTGAATCTATCTTCAACAAGGGGTTTTGTGAAAATATCTGCCCATTGATGATCTGTATCAACAAAGGCTAAGTTTATAATTCCCTTCTGAACATAGTCTCTGATGAAATGATGTTTAATTTCTATATGTTTTGCCTTAGAGTTTAAAATGAGGTTTTTAGACAAACATATAGCAGAAGTATTATCACAGAATATAGAAATGTTACTTTCAAATATCTGATAGTCTTCTAGCTGACTTTTCATCCAGAGCATCTGCGTGCTACATCCAGTAGTAGCAATATATTCTGCCTCTGTAGTTGATAGTGCAATTGTGGGTTGCTTCTTACTGTACCAAGAGATTAGATTTCTTCCCAGAAATTGACAACTTCCAGAAGTACTTTTTCTTTCCACTCTGTCTCCAGCGTAATCAGCATCACAGAATCCAACTAATTTGAAATCATCAGAATTTCTGTAACACAAACCCACATTAGAAGTACCTTTCAGATACCTTAGAATCCTCTTAACAGCAGTTAAGTGTGATTCTCTAGGATCTGATTGGAATCTAGAACACAAGCATACACTGAACAAAATGCCAGGTCTAGAAGCAGTTAAGTAGAGTAGAGATCCTATCATACCTCTGTAGAGTTTCTGATCTACTTTCTTACTTACCTCTTCCTTGCCTAGTGAACTAGTTGGATGCATGGGAGTCTTTGCTATCTTACTATCAGTCATGTTAAATTTCTTCAGAAGTTCTTTAACATATTTGGTCTGATGAATGTAAGTGCACTCTGGAGTTTGGTTAACTTGAATTCCCAGAAAGAATCTCAATTCTCCCATCATGCTCATTTCAAATTCTGCCTACACACATTGAGCAAACTCCTTTCCCAGCATAGTATTGGTAGATCCAAATATGATATCATCCACATATATTTGACAAATTAGAAGATCTTTCTTAAATGTTTTACAAAAGAGTGTTGTGTCCACTTTGCCTCTGATGAAATTTTTCTCCAGAAGAAAATTGCTCAATCTCTTATACCAAGCTCTAGGAGCTTGTTTTAAACCATACAGAGATTTCTTTAGTTTGAAAACATGTTCTGGAAATTTTTCACTCTCAAAACCAGGAGGATGGTGAACATCAACTTATTCTTCTATAATACCATTTAGAAAGGCACTTTTAACATCCATCTGATATAGAGTGATGTTATATTGTGCAGCAAATGAAATAAGAAGGCGTATAGATTCTAACCTTGCCACTGGAGCATAAGTTTCAGTGTAATCAGTACCTTCTTGTTGACTGTACCCTTGAGCAACAAGCCTTGCCTTATTTCTTTCAACTTCTCCTTTCTCATTTAGCTTATTTCTGAAGACCCATTTAGTTCCAATTATGTTAAATCCTTTTGGTCTTGGAACTAAATCCCACACATCATTTCTGGTGAACTGATTTAGCTCTTCTTGCATAGCAATAATCCAATCATTGTCTTGCAGAGCTTCATCTACAGAAGTTGGTTCAATTACTGACACCAATCCAAATAATGATGCTTCAGATGATCTGAGGAAGGATCTTGTTCTAATAGGGTCATCCTTCTTTCCAATGATAACATTCTCTGGATGAGAAGCTTTGATTCTGGAAGATAATCCTTTAACAGTTGATTCTTCAGAAATGTTTAAGTTGTTCATCTGAGAAGTTAAAGGAATTGCATCTGGTGTTGCTTCTGGTTCCTTTACTTGAGATTTGTCTGCCTCTGAGCCTTCAGAGTCTGTGAAGACTACTTCTCTATCTGCAGAGTTTTCAGACTGCTTTGGCTTTTTAATGCCAAGCTTATCATCAAATCTAACATGAATAGATTCTTCCACAATCTGTGTCTCAGTATTGTATACTCTGTAGCCTTTAGAGCGTTCATAATACCCAAGCATGAAACACTTATGTGCTTTAGAATCAAACTTGTTCATATTTTCTTTAGTATTCAACATATAGCAAATACATCCAAAAGGATGAAAATATGAAATGTTGGGCTTTCTGTTCTTCCACAGTTCATAGGGAGTCTTCTCTAGAAGAGGTCTTACAGACACTCTGTTCTGAATGTAACAGGCTGTGTTGATTGCTTCTGTCCAAAAATGTTTTGCCAGATTTGTCTCATTGATCATGGTTCTGGCCATTTCTTGCAGAGTTCTATTTTTCCTCTCTACAACTCCATTTTGTTGTGGAGTTCTAGGATAGGAAAAATCATGAGCAATGCCATTTTCATTAAAATATTTTTCAAAATATTTGTTTTCAAATTCACCACCATGATCACTTCTGACTTTTATAATTTTGAAATCTTTTTCATTCTGGACTTGTTTGTAGAAGTCAAGGAACACAGAATGTGACTCATCCTTGTGTTTTAAGAACTTTACCCATATCAATCTACTATAGTCATCAACAATGACTAATCCATGCTTCTTGCCTCTGATGGATGCAGTTTTCACTGGTCCAAACAGATCAATATGAAGTAATTCTAATGGTCTGGAAGTAGAAATAACATTCTTTGATTTAAAAGAGGATTTTGAAAACTTTCCTTTTTGACATGCTTCACAAAGAGCATCTGAGGTGAACTTCAGATTAGGAAGTCCTCTGACAAGATTAAGTTTATTAATCTGAGATATACGTCTCATATTAATATGCCCCAATCTTCTGTGCCAGACCCATTGCTCCTCATTAACAGACAAAAGACATTTAACATTCTGAACCTTAAGTTCTGAAAGATTTATTTTATAAATGTTGTTCTTCCTCTTTCCACTAAATAGGATTGATTCATCCTTTTGACTAATAGCTTTACAACATTTTTTATTAAAGGTTATGTCATAACCATTGTCACTTAATTGACTTATGGATAATAGATTATGCTTTAATCCTTCTACAAGTAAAACATTAGTAATAGAGGGAAGTTTACCATTTCCAATGGTGCCAGATCCAATGATCTTGCCCTTCTGATTTCCTCCAAATTTCACATCACCTCCAGATCTAAGCTCCAGACTTTGGAACATAGACTTTTCTCCTGTCATGTGTCGCGAGCATCCAGAGTCCAGGTACCATGATTGGCATCCTGACCTTGCTGCTAAAAACATCTGCAACAGGAATTATTTTACTTTTAGGTACCCAGATCTTCTTGGGTCCTTTTGGGTTAGTTGTTCTAAAGGTTTGTCTAAACTTCTGTTTTTCAACATAAGGTTTATTCTGACTAGCCTTAGATTTAAACACATGAATGTTCTTTTTAGAACGAGTGTGTTCAATATCATTCAAGTGACCAAATTTAAAGTAGGAATATAAAGGAGTCTTCTTGATGATAATTTTATCAACATGTTTTGAATTTAAATCCTTTCCAGAGGAAGATTTATATCCAATTCCTTTTCTATTGTTTCTACTAACTCCATAGATCATAGAAGCCATTTTGCTTCTGTCTATGCTTTTAGCAAGAAACTTCTGAAAGCTGTAGTCATATTTTTCCAAAATATTTTTGCATTCTTACTCAGTTTCAGAATCAGAGTCTTGTTGAGCTAATTTAGAATCATTTTTCAATCTTAAGTTCTTTTCATTTAGTTCAGCTACTTCTGATTTGAGAATATTATTCTCAGATACAAGATTGCTTTGACGCTTCTTGTATTTGAGCTTAATATTGTTATAGCTCTTCAGAACTTCTGATAACACTTTGATAAGTTCCTCTTTAGTGAGTTTAGCCATTACCTCTTCAGATTCAGAGTCAGATTCAGAACCTGAAATTTTTTCCTCCTGATCTTCTATGTCTGCCATCAATGCTACGTTGGCACATTACTCTTCTGACTCAGATTCAGATTCAGATGTATCTGAATCATCCCAGGTTGCCATTAGAACCTTCTTCTTCTTATCAGATTTTCTTTTAGGCTTTTCTTTCAACAACTTTGGACATTCACTTTTGTAATGCCCAGGTTCTTTATATTCGTAGCAGACAACCTCCTTTTTGCCAGATCTTCTGTGTCCAGAAGATTCTTTTCTTTGGTCAGGCTTCCTGAAGTTTCTGAACTTCTTTCCTTTATGCTTCAAGAGTTTGTTTATCCTTCTGGACAACATGGATAGTTCATCTTCATCTTCAGATGAGGATTCTTCAGAGCTTTCCTCTATTACCTGCAATGCTTTAGCAGATTTATTAGATTTTAATGCAATTGATTTACCTTTCTTTTGAGGTTCATCTTCCTCAAGTTCAATTTCATGACTCCTCAGTGAACTGATTAGTTCCTCCAAGGAAATCTTGTTCAGATATTTATCCATTTTCAGCGCAGTCACCATAGGTCTCCATCTGGTAGGTAAGCTTCTGATGATCTTTTTCACATGATCAGCAGTAGAGTATCCTTTATCCAGAACCTTTAGTCCAGTTGTAAGTATTTGAAATCTGGAGAACATAGCTTCAACAGATTCAGCTTCTTCCATCTTGAAAGCTTCATACTTCTGGATTAGAGCCAGAGCTTTTGTTTCCTTGACTTGAGAGTTTCCCTCATGAGTCATCTTTAAGGACTCAAACATGTCAAATTTAGTTTCTCTATTTGTAATCTTTTCATACTCAGTGTGAGATATTACATTTAACAATATTGTTCTAGCCTTGTGGTGATTTCTAAATTCCTTCTTTTGGGCTTCTGTCATAGATTTTCTATCTACTTTCTTGCCATTCCCATCAATGGGATGAACATGTCCATCTATGACCAAATCCCATAAATCAGCATCATAACCAAGGAAAAAACTTTCAATCCTGTCTTTCCAATAATCAAATTTCTCCCCATCAAACATAAGGGGTTTAGTGCTGATTCTGTCCCTTTCTTCATATTTGTTGTTAATGTTAGATATTGAATTATCAACCATAGTAACAACCAAATATATATCAAAGTTTTTCTCACTAGATCTTTTCTGTCACTGTGAAGTGGTAGCACACACAGAACCAGGCTCTGATACCAACTGAAGGTGAGAAAATACTTAGAAGGGGGGTTGAATAAGTATGAAGATAAAAACTTAGAAATAAAAACTCAATTATTTTTATCCTGGTTCGTTGAACTCAACTACTCCAGTCCACCCTTTCTAGAGTGATTTGCCTTTCTCAATCAAGGACTTAATCCACTATTTAATCAACTGATTACAATAGTAAGCACTAAGAACAACTATTCAAAGTCTTCTCAAGAACTACTGATCCTAACTGGATCTTCTTAAGGTTTTCTTACAATCAAATGTAATAACAAATACAAGTGTTAAAATGCTTCTAATAAAGCTTTATCACAACTGTGATTTTTCACTTAATATTAAGAACAAAGAAATTAATTCTAGAAAGAATATATGAATTGTATGAGAGCTTTAGATAAAGAATTCTTTTCAAGTGATACGTCAACTGAAGAAGATGAGTGGAGACTTGCTTTTATAGGCACAGTGATCCAAGAGTATTTCACGTTGAGAAGTGTGTACCAAAAGGTCTGAGCCTTTTTTTGTCTTCACATCAAGTGACCTTTCCTAGAACAAGAAAGCACAGAGAAATCCTTTTTGTCTGTGTTCTTGTGTCTAGCATAAATAAGGAAAGAGTCGTTTGGATATTCCAACGGACATAATCTTTGAATTCTTCTTCAACAGTTTTCAGCAAGAATCATCAGAGTCTAATTTGATCAGAGCCTTCTGATGTTGATCAGAGTTTTGCTGAATCAGAGTCTTTGCAGCAAGTGTGCTTTTAGCGTGTATAAGTTCAGAGCAGAGTTTTGGATCAGATCCTCAGTATTGGCAGCGTTAGTACTCTCAGAGTCTTCTGAATTAACTATGCTTGAAAACTCTTCATATAGAATTATTCATTGGTTCAGATGCTTCTGATAAGCTTCATATTCTTCTGGAGCTTTTGCTTTAGATCCTTTTGGAGCTTCTGATGACAGCGTCCAGAATCTTCTAATGGTTGCATCTGACGCTTCAGAGCCTTGCATATTTCTTATGTTCAGTTCTGATTTGCTTCTGGAGTGATATTTACTTTGATATCTGCAACAAACATTCTTAAGCAAATTTTAGAGTATATAATTCTTAATTACAAAATTTCATAATAGTTATCATCAAAACATAGAGATATTATTAAGAACCAATCTGTGTTCTAACAATCATCTCCTCCACCATCGGACAACTATGAAATCCTTAATATGTTGCAGTCTATGCAGTTAGATCAATAGACCTTTATAAGGAGTCAAGATACGCGGATGGAACAGATCCGAGTTGAGCTTCATACTCAAGATGAACGGCTAAATTCGTTTTCAACTAGGATGGATGCCCGCTTTTAAGCTCTCGTTGCATCCAGTGAGAGGCAAGACATAGAAATCACTGATAGTCTTCATCACCTCAATATGTCTGTGGAAGCATTTGTGGACTTCTCGAATCCTCATCGCAATCCGGATGTTGCGTAACGGGGGAGGGGCCGAGGTCGGGGTTGTGGATATTAGTTAAATAGTTGCATATTCTCACTGTGTATTTTCTATTATTTTATGTTATGATTGTTTGAACATTAAGCCCATTTGCATGTATTCACCTCTTTATCTATTAATTCCAATATCTTTTCATTATCATTCTTATGTGTGGAGTTTGGTAATTGAATAGCTATCACCTACTGAATGTTTTTGTTAATTGACTAGTTCTCTTTCTCTTTTTGATGTTGTCAAAGGGGGAGAAGAACTTGTAGCAAGTACCAAAGCCAAGCCAGGATGTTCACAACAGTTAACGGTTGCTTGTTTTGCAGCCTCAGATTACAAAAGAAAGGGGGAGTTCGTGTATACATTGCATATTGTTGTGTTTTGGTTGTTTTGGTTGTATACATGTTGTCATCATCAAAAAGGGGGAGAATGTGAGGGCAAACCGCCATACACCACACGATTTTGCATACATCACTTGATATAGGTTTCGATGATGACGAATTACAACCATGGATGAATTGGCAACTGTAAATTCCACCTCTACCAAACAAATGCAACACATCACCTACCGTATCCTTTTATATTCATCTAAAAACTATTATAGTTAATACAATATGTGAGGATAAAATGTGGTCGTGAAAAAATGCATGAAAAACCACAAGAATCTCAGTTTTTGCAAGTTTGTAGGGCATGAGTCGACCATAGGGTCGGAGCATACATCAGTGTGGTTTTCCACTAGTCAGCGCATGAAGGTTTGAGTCGACCGCAGAGTCGACACATGAAGAAATTACTCTTCAATGGGTCAGTGCACGCCGACTGTATGGTCGACGCATACTGATACATTTTGCAGATTTCCAAAGATGCAGGCTATGCGTCGACGCACAGACCTGCTGTGGTCGACCGCTCGCGCGGAAATGTTGTTTTTAAATGATTCCCACTATTATTTGAAAAGTTGTTATGTCTTTGGTTGGTCTGGTACTATATATACAAGCCCAACTAATTATATCAAGCAACATTTGATAAAATTGATTCATGTGTTCAAGAATAAAAAAGAGTGAAATAGGTGTCCAAGATTTATCATCTTCATCTTCAACATCTCACAACACATCAATTACACATAGCCATTTTTAAGTGCCTTGTGAGTGATTAAGGTGATATGGTTCAAAGCCTAGATTGGGTAATCTGGTTCGGGTTGAAGCTTGCAACAGGTTCTTTCTTGAATAAAACCGTTAGGGTTTCATCCTCCAAGATTGGTTTGATTTTTGGGGGTTTTTGGACGAGATTCTTCATCAAGGGTCAGCTAAGTGAAGGTGATTGTGAAGAGGAAGTCTTCAACAATCTAGTAGCGGATTCAGTGATATTGAGGGGAATATCTCGGGTTCGATTCGTTGTAGTTGAGATCAGTCGGGCCGAAGGTTTGAAGAACTAAGGGTTATTCAATATGGTGGCTGGAATTGGAGGTCTATCAACAACGATCGGAGGACTTGATTCATCTTGAATCAAGAGGCAAGGAGTGAAAGCAACATTCAACGTCTTGAGATTTCTGTTGTATATTTGTTGTTCAATCCTTGTATAAAATGTTACATTCAACAGGTGATATCTATTAAATCTATCTTAATTCTAGTTTAGAATTGAGGGCAGACGTACCCCTAAGCGAGGACGACGGGGGAACTGCCTCACCAAATATTTGTCTTATCTATTTTTCAGCATTTTCGTTTTAGCTTTAAAATAAGTGATTTTCGTATAAACACTATTGTCAAACTGTGATATCAATTGAGTAAGAGGTTGAAACTCTGTTTTTGAATCCAAAGTACAATAAGACATTAAACTAGGCTAGTCGGAATCACTTACTCAACATAAATATCACTTGGAGTGTTTTTGCACGCCAAGTGTTCGACAAATTGCCTAAACCAAAATTATCTTATTTGTGTATCTAGTTTTGGTTTGCTCTTTAAATCATTGGAACTAGGTATCCTAACAAGTGAATTAGATCATTGATAAGTGTGATTAGTGTTGTGATTCTCTTTTCCAAATTGTCATTAATCCAAAGGCTTAACGCATATCCGGTTTTCCAATAACCATTCGTTTTAGACTATATTTTCCTCGGCCGCTTCCGCACTTAAAACAAATTTTCAAAACCAATTTTTTAATTGGTAGCGCCGACTCAAATTTTAATTGGGATCTATTCAACCCCCCACCCCCCCCCCCCCTTCTAGATCCGTGCCATAGTCTAACAAGGGACTTATCCCCGCCTTGTTTGAATGAGGTGCTTTCATTTCTCATCTTTGCATTCTTGACAGGAGGAAAAAACTTGGAAAATTTTTTTCCAAGTAAAGTGTTCCAAGTGTCAATGGAATTAGGCTCCAAGGAATTTAACCAACTCTTGACTCTATCCCTTAGAGAATATGGAAAGAGCCTCCTTAGTAAGAATATCATACACACAGGAAGTGAAAAAGGTTTAGATTGAACTTTTGTAAATATTCTTGTTTAAAACTAACATGAGCAAAGTAACAAAATATTAATAGGTAACACAAGTTTAGTTGTCCACAACACAAACTAATTGCAATAAGTGAAGGTTTGATTAAATCAAGAGAGTGAATGTTGAGCTATGATCCATTAATATGCATAGTAGATAAAATATGTATGTGATGAGATGTGTCATGCCTCAAAAGGTCAGAACGTGATCTTCATGTGTATCTCTACAACATCAAAACATGCATTAATAGGGCAAGGGAACAAATCTCCAAGTCTCACTTATAACCTTAAAATATGTATGGTTTATATTATGAAAATCCTCTATGGTTATAGCTTCTTATCTCTAAGCAAGCTAATTAAGTGAATATCTCTATCCTACTTGTTTTAACCACTTTTGTTAAAAAGTCCACTTGTTATTGGATCTCTCACAACAACAAGCTTTTACCTTTTTCTAAGTTGATCATTCAAAGAAACAAATTTATAGTATAAAAACACATAACAAAATAAGACACTAACATCACATCATTTTAACATAAAGGCAACATTATATTAACTTCACATTGCTCAACAAGCAAAGGTTTAGCTCATAGTGAGTTTAGTACAAACTACTGAATTGAAACTGATACAAAACATACTTAAACAAAAGATGTAAAAGAAATAACAACCTAGTAACTTAGAGATCTCTTATGTTGGATAAACAGCAAGTGAAGACTCCAGTCGCGTCAACTATCAACAATGAGTACAAGATTGGACGAGAAGAACTCTCTCTTTTTGCACAAAAACCTCACACTAAATAAAACTAAATTACTACTAAAACTAGTAAACTTCTTTCTTGGATGTATGTGGAACTCTTTCTTCAATTCCTAAAGTCAGCTTTTGTAGGCACAAGTGTGGATGTGAAAGATGGTAGGTCTCAGATCATGGACTTTTGATGCAAACAAGGCTCAACCTAAGTTCAAATCAGCATGTTCTCTTTTGTCCTCCATTCTTCGTGAACAAGCATTCTGGTGTAGATAGTGATAGGGGACAAGGCGTCTGGTGCAGACTGCTGCAGCATGTAGTAGCTCAGAGGTGCATGCGGCGCAATGTTTGTGAGTAGGGTGCGCTTTTGCAGTGGTGGTCCCCACCGTACTACTTCTTTGTCTTCTTGTGCAATTGATATTATACATTTGATTTACTCTTTCTTTCAAGCACAATTCTACCACGCAAACCCTAAAAATTTGCACACTTAATGCGCTTGGCCAATATCTTCTTGTGAACTTCAGTAAAATTTCCATTTTCCTTTCAGCTTTCTCTTTCAAACGCTGTCTAAACCAGTCATGTCTTAACTTGTCTTAAATTATCTTGAAATTCATTAACACACATGAAAACTACAAAAGAAACATCTGGCCTTAAGCAAATGGAACCTATTAAGGTATTCTTCAATTGGATCAGAAAACTTACGCTTCACACTAGCAAGTTCTTTTAAGCTAATCTTGGCCTGGCCCATGTAGAACTGTTCATGGAATAAACGTTCTAACTGGGTCCAATTGCACACCGTATTAGGGGGTAGCGTTGTGAACCAAGTGAAGGCATTTTTAGTGAGAGAACTTGGGAAGTATTTTATTTTAAGGCTCTCATTATTCGCTATCTCTCCAGCCTCGATTAGATAACAGGCCACGTGTTCGACAGTGGACTTCGTTGTATCTCATGAGAACTTAGTAAACTTGGGCACTTTCGTTCTAGGAGGCAAATCTGCCTGCAGGATATAATCTACTATTAGGGAGGTGTAGTTTGGCCGGGTGAAACCAGTGTTCAACCCGTTTCGAACCATAATTCTCTCAACCATGGCTGCTAAATTATTATCGACAGCCGTATTGGTGCGTCGAACCTATTGGACGACATTATCTGCATCCTGGTTTCAATTTACCATAATTACATCTGGGTCTCTCTCCCCTGGACCATGAACCTGCTCTCTCAACGTTTCGACCCTAGGTGGTTCGTCTATGGGATGACCCATCCTTTCCTGGATTTCCACTGCTGGCTGATGTCCCAAAGCCTGTCGTGGAATGTTTGCTACCGGGGCTTGATTCCTGGCTAGGGGAGGTACCCCCATGAATTCAACCAATCGCGTCAACTGTATTGCTAGTTGTTGATTAGTGTGGGTTGTATTTTGGATCAATGGTTGAAAGATTTCCCCCATGGTTTGGGACAACGTCTGAACCATTTGCAAATTTCTTTCATCCATTTGCTGTCTTAAGCATGCGACTGAGGTATTGGTCAAGTTAGGACCTTGTGTCGAATATCCCAGGCTTGAGCCTTGGGGATTTCGACCAACGTTCGCGCCAGGCCCAGATCCTTGTAATGGCGAAGCCATTGCATGATCTGAGAATATGGGGGGGGGCGCATTTTGGAGCCCTTGCATTACAGTTGTGGGCATCCCATATGGGGGATTTCTGGGTGACTGTGAAAACCCAGGGGGAGCAAACTGTCTGGAAGTCGAACTTCCTCCTAACAGTATTTAAAGATTCGACGTTTGAGGCCCAATATATTCCAACACTAGTTGACTATAAGGTCTTATCACAGTCGACCCAGTCCCAAGTACTGACGGTGTCGGTTCTGGCCTCACATGATGCAATGTTTGTTCACCCGTTGATGGTATCGAAGGTGGGACTACGCCATTCCCTGTTCTTTCATTAGAACCGTCTCCTTGGGAGTTAGGATTATTTGGATGACTTGCATCTGTCGCCATATTCCTAATGTTTCGTCTTGTCAGTCTTTCTTCGTTTATAGCGGTAATTCTACCACTTCTTAGTAACATAAAACACACTTTTCACGAACGGACCAATAAGACTATAATCTTTACCAGTTTTGATTACACAACGGAATTTCTTCTTAGCACAGTCCCACTGGGCGTGGCATTTTGTTTCCCTTGAAAATCGGAAAACAACCGCTGATCTTCCAAATCTAACTTTGGTGACTCACAGGATCGATCAGATTGATCCTAGGACATGTGCTAAAAGGTCTTCCTTGAACGTTTATCTAAATTTTACACTTTTGACAATATTTGGGAGAAGGTTCTTAAAGGTTATCTATTCGACTCTAGGAGAAAAACACATAAAGTTCTAGCAAAGAAAAGATACAAGTTTTAAAAGAAAGAAGTTGAGAATGAGGTCGAAGTAAAAGAGGGAATAGAAAGGGGAGAAGGCTGCAAGAAAGATAAAGAAAACTTTGTAAAATTTAAGCAAGTAAAATAGACTTCATTGAAAAAATAAAAAGGTGGTGTGTTTACATCACGTACATTCTCTTCAATACTCTCTTTCTCTGCACTCGGATACTTGGAGTAAGTCTAAGACTTACTTGTACAATAGTAAAATTTCTCACGCACATTCTATGTCTAACACTTCCTATTTATAATAGCAAGAAATAACTACTAATAACTTCCCACATCACCATCTTTCACCACTTGTCACGATGCATGGATCCGTTGTTCATAAGGCGCCATGTGTCCTCTTAGTCATCTGGCGAATGAAACTGTTCCCTCCAAGTTATTTGAATTTTAAATCTTCAGTAAAACCACCAAACAGTAAAACGGTCGAAGCCCTTATGGTTTTTCTTCAAGTCCGGTAAGTTCTTCGACTACTCCCCTTAGCTGTCTCACATCCTTCGACCAACTCTTGCCTCCAACCAGCTTTTAGTGCTTCTCCATAGATTTCTTTATTTTGCAAAAGACGTCGAATTTAGGAGATAACAGTATGACACCATGGCGAGGACATTGTCTAAACAACTCCTTGAATCTTTCTCATGCATCAAACAAGGACTCATCCCCGCCTTATTTGAATGAGGTGATTTCATTTCTCATCTTTGCATTCTTGACAGGAGGAAAAAATTTGGGAAAATTTTCTCCAGGTAAAGTGTTCCAAGCGTCAATGGAATTAGGCTCCAAGGAATTTAACCAACTCTTGACTCTATCCCTTAGAGAATATGGAAATAGCCTCCCTAGTAAGAATATCATACACACAGGAAGTGAAAAAGGTTTAGATTGAACTTTTGTAAATATTCTTGTTTAAAACTAACATGAACAAAGTAACAAAATATTAATAGGTAACACAACTTTAGTTGTCCACAACACAAACTAATTGCAATAAGTGAAGGTTTGATTAAATCAAGAGAGTGAATGTTGAGCTATAATCCATTAATATGCATAGTAGCTAAAATATGTATGTGATGAGATGTGTCATGCCTCAAAAGGTCAGAACGTGATCTTCATGTTATCTCTACAACACCAAAATATGCATTAATAGGGAAAGGGAACAAATCTCCAAGTCTCACTTATAACCTTAAAATGCATCTGGTTTATATTATAAAAATCCTCTATGGTGATAGCTTCTTATCTCTAAGCAAGCTAATTAAGTGAATATCTCTATCCTACTTGTTTTAACCACTTTTGTTATGAAGTCCACTTGTTATTGGATCTCTCACAACAACAAGCTTTTACCTTTTTCTAAATTGATCATTCAAAGAAACAAATTTATAGTATAAAAACACATAAAAAATAAGACACTAACATCACATCATTTTAACATAAATGTAACATTATATTAACTTCACATTGCTCAACAAGCAAAGGTTTAGCTCATAGTGAGCTTAGTACAAACTACTGAACTGAAGCTGATACGGAACATACTTAAACAAAATATGTAAAAGAAATAACAACCTAGTAACTTAGATATCTCTTATGTTGGATAAACAGCAAGTGAAGACTCCTGTCGCGTCAATTATCAACAATGAGTACGGATTGGATGAGAAGAACTCTCTCTTTTTGCACCAAAACCTCACACTAAATAAAACTAAATTACTACTAAAACTAGTAAACTTCTTTCTTGGATGTGTGTGGAACTCTTTCTTCAATTCCTAAAGTCAGCTTTTATAGGCACAAGTGTGGATGTGAAAGATGGTAGGTCTCGGATCATGGACTTTTGATGCAAACAAGGCTCAACCCAAGTTCAAATCAGCATGTTCTCTTTTGTCCTCCATTCTTCATGAACAAGCATTCTGGTGTAGACAGTGATGGGGGACAAGGCGTCTGGTACAGTGATGGGGGACAAGGCGTCTGGTGCAGACTGCTGTAGCAGGTAGTAGCGTAGTGGTGCATGCGGCGCAATGTTTGTGAGCAAGGTGCGTAGTGGTGGTCCCCACCGTACTACTTCTTTGTCTTCTTGTGCAATTGATATTATCCATTTGATTTACTCTTTCTTCCAATCACAATTCTACCACGCAAATCCTAAAAATTTGCACACTTCATGCGCTTGGCCAGTATCTTCTTGTGAACTTCAGTAAAATTTCCATTTTCCTTTCAGCTTTCTCTTTCAAACGCTGTCTAAACCAGTCATGTCTTAACTTGTCTTAAACTATCTTGAAATTCATTAACACACATGAAAACTACAAAAGAAACACCTATTGTACTCCAAGCAAGATAAGCTAAAAACACTAAAACTTAATAAATAAACATTAACTTCATCACAAAAGCACAAATGCAATGGGATAATAATAACACACTAAAAGTGGATTATCACCTAACTAACTCAGCCAAATGAAACAAATAAAGCTAAGTCTAAAGTCAATTGAAGACACGCTACTTTCGACATTTTGACGGTTAATATAACATTTCGACATTATCAGACTCTATCGAAAATATTGCTTTGACACAAAAAATTATACTTTCAACAATGTGTAAGGACGCGAGTTCGAATCCGTGACATCCTACTTATTCCCCTTTAAATAGTGAATTCCAACCATTATACTACTTGACAAAAAAAATTCTAATAATAAATCATTAAAAACTATTAAAATAACATTATTAATTTAAAACACAAATATGCTCTGCCCAGAGTATATGCATGGCTCGTGCAATCAAACAAAAGAGAAGTGTTTTTATCAATCTTGCTAGTAAAGCAAAATATGCAAACCATGTATCAAACCATAGAGAAACAAGTACTCCATTATTTTATTTTATTTTATATTTGGTACAATGTACTCCATTATTTAGTAGCAACAAGAAGCACGATTAAGCAACTTTTTCAAGGTTGGCGCAAAGATTTTGCAAGCATGGATCACTTTGCACCTTGGAAATCTTGCTATCATTTCAATATTTTTTCAGCAAAGGGGAAGGTAGGAGACACATCAACAGGCACCTGAGGTCCAGAATAATACACAAACAATTAGTTTCTTCAATACTTTAAATTCACAGTCTAGAGTTACTCAATGGTTCTGTGATTAACACCTGAATATTCTCTAACTTTTCCAGAGCAACTTTCAACGGTTCTGTTATTACACCGTATTTCTTAAGAAACAAGCCAGCAGCCTCTTTATCACCTTGTGCTTGTATGGTGAGTATCTCCCTACTCAGGCCTTCAACTGCACCTTCAATCTTTAGAAAGAAAAATATGATTTACATCGCTTATCTTAGGGTCAAATAGATTCAAAATGAAGGGAGGAAAATAGAAAGATTTTGAAGCAATAAATACCTTGGAAAAATCAACAGAAAATGTATCTTCAGAATGCGAGACAAAGGCTCCTTTCTCATATAGCCAGTTGAACTGCAGTGCTTGCCCTTTTCTGATAATATGCGGTAGAATTAGATGCTAAATTACAAAAATGAACACCAGATGAAAGAAGAATGTGTAGCTAGCAACACACCCGTGAGCTTCCTCTAAGCCAAAACGTGCTGAGCGAAAGCATCCAGCAAGAAAAGAAACATACATGGACTTCAATAAGCTTTCGGAAAGCATGTCCTGATGAAATCATACAGATAATCTATGATGAATAACAAGGGAACTACAGAATTACAAAATCTCCCTATTTTGAAAAGATTCCTCATCCCCTTCTATTTTTTTTCCTTTCTCTCAATAAATTATTATTCCATCCCCAGTGAAAAAGTATAATAGCTAACCTGGGAGATTAAGAACCTCAAAGCCCAGAGGCCAACTATATCAGCTTTTGCTTCTTCCAGAGCTGAGTTAAACTCTTGCAATTCCTTTATCAAAAGCTTAGATACTGTAATTGATATTATATCAAACATACTCATGTTGTACAAACAATTTAATATGCTAGGTGCATATTAAATCATTTCACATATGCAGATAAAGTATCCGTAGCAGTAAAGTTATCACAAAGGATATTTCAGATATTCCATAAATCAAAGATGAAATACAGTACCCGTAAAAACTTCTAACAAATGTGTATAGCAGATATGCAGAAATAAGGGTTGGTTTCCGGAAATGAAAGATGAAATACTGCATCCAAAAAAAATTAGCCATCGGGTCTGGCAGATATGCAGAAATAAGGGTTGATTCTAGTCAAGCTCTAAATATCATGTTAAGAAGACGGGGGAATAAGAATTGGCCTTGAAAGACTTAATAAAGAGTTGCAACCCTCACCTTACAAGCCGGTTTCGTGGGGAGAAGTTAGACCAAATATAAAAATTTAATATGATGCTAATAGTCTACTTATTTGAGGCACTGATCGTATTGTCCACGCACATAACCCAATTGTGATAAATGTGAGGGGTATATTGGGAAAAAATCAACTCTCATTGTAAAGAGATAAGGTCTGAAATAAAAATTGGTATCCCTCGCTTTATTAACCAGTTTGGTAGAGTCGAGTTATGTCTAACCCAAATTTTAAGATATGCTAATTAAAGCAATTATAAGATATAATTAGTCTATTTATATTTTACAAATATTGCAACTGACATATTTAGTGACAGTCCGAAACTATACTCTCCATTTCTATTGTGTCTCTCTCACTCATATTTTTCACTCGTCACTTAGTTCTTGTGTTTTCTCTAACTTTTCCAATGGTCCTACATCACAAAGTTTAGTTCTTTAAAAAATGTGATGTTACAACCAGAATTGAAAATGAGCTTAAAATGTTACAATTATCAGTGTCCGTAGTGGCAGATCTCATTAACTTGATGATGATGATGATGATGAAGCATTTAGTGAGTCATACTAACAGTGTCACTATATCTTGCAACTTACCAGTCTCACAGTCGACTCTTTACCATTTGGAAGTGTTATTGTATGAGGTCCAATTCCATGGCAGCATTCATGGCAAATTATATGAGTAAAAAACGATTCAAAATCTATGAGTTCTTGTTGTTCCTTGGCAATGCAGGCATTGGCTATAGGTAAAAGAATGTGATTGAACCTGATAAAAAAAGGCAGATTTCCCCAACATAAAATATCCACTTAAAAAGAAAATGTTACAGAAGAGACTCATTCATGATGGAGTTAAATTTGAAGAAACTAGAGTGGGTTGGAAAGTTACTTAGCCTCTGAAATATTCTTAAGCATGACCATCGATGTTCCCCTGTCTTTTACAATGCGCTCATCATTTGGTAGATTGAAAGCTTGAACTTGTGGTCCCTTGACATCCTGAAATAATTCACTTGTGTAAAATTTCATGTTTAGTAATTTCAAGTATGAAGAAATACATTATAGGTAAGAAATGCCAGCAAATTATATAAGAAAGGGCATAGGGAAAATTGTGTCCACCATAACTACTGCAGAAGCTAGACTTCAGATACAATAGATTGAATTGTTTCTCCACTCTTTTTTGTCGTTCTGTCTCATATTCATTTTTCATTCATTAGGTATCTGTTTATATTTCAAAAGCACTCCTATGAAGCCAAAAGTCTCATCCAACTAGATTATGTAATACATACACACATAGAGTAGTCAAATATTCATAACACTTACCCCTGAATTATATATAAGTTGGATGACACGAATAGGTGCTGCATTCACATATTTTGATTTGTATGCATTATCCATTGGAAGATTTTGCTCCAGAAGCTTGAATAGCAAAATTATATGTAATATCATTCACACTAACTTTCAAAAAGAAACAATAATAAAATTACAAAATTTAATTCAATTAAAAGGCTTGACGCGTAATACCTGCAAATTATCACCAAAAAGTTTCAATTGAGCTGTTGCTTCATCGTCCCTGATTCCAATATATGCTTCAAAGGTAGCCTTAAACAAACAATGCAATTACCAAGTTAGATAGCCAAATGTCTTAGTATAAGAGTTGGGCAACGAAAGGGACTCCAACAGATGAACGGAATAGAGCTCTAATCAATGGGACGAAGTGTGAGACCACAAAATATTGTCTTTAGAACCAATTTGAGACTTTCACAACTTTGACACTTACATTTTTCAAAATTCTTTTCAAATGAGAGAATGTTGACAAGTTTCTAGATAATTTCAACTGGTTAGAACATAAATGACAGTTGTTTATTTATAGATTTCAAACCAGAGTGTTGCATTTGCATCCATATATAATATATGATTATGGACATAGAACAAGCTCAGATGACACTTGAAAATGTTACTATTGTCTTGAACGATTTATTAATAACTGAAATAAATATGAAAGTAACAAGAGTTCTTAAAAGATGCTTAACACATGGTTGTCGAAGGATCTTCCTTGTAAGGATTCAATCAACAAATTATACATCGGCGCCTTAAACAATAATGAAACTTCGAGAAAACATGATACACACCCACAAGAATCATCAAAGACTAAGAGTGTTTCTGTATCTGACCATAAATACCTATGTTCTTGACAATGCTTAGCATTTTGTCTACTACAACAATCATGCGATGACATTTATTTCTATTAAAAGCCTCATATCGGACAATATATGGCCTAAACATGTGCTTATAATTGGGGGCAATCCTCACCCTACAAGCTAGTTTTGTAGGGTTGAGTTAGACCCAATCACAATTCTTACCAATTTCTATATTTAAATTTGACATTACATAAATGCAACCAACATTTTTATGTCTATTCCAACATTTTAACAAGTTAACTGATAGTTTGCCAGTAATGACACAAAGCTTCGCTCTACTGTTATTTTTTGTGAAGTATGGACATGTTCCAAAATAAATAAGTAAAATCATTTAAGTTTGACATCATCATGTTTTGGGGACTTGAATTGTTTATGCGGCATTAAGCCCGGTTTTCAGTAATCACCTTGTATCCAAAAAGTTTGTCTTCGTAAGTTTCATATGGTCCTATTGTGATATCCAACTTAGAGTCCTGCACGAAGAAGAGAATGCCAAATAATATCATGATTCAGAAATTGTATACAAAATAAAACTCATTACCTTAATTACACTACCTTAATTATACAAGCGCACTATTGCGGAAAAAAACACATTAACCAAGGATAAATGATGGGAACAAGCATAGAGCACTGCACATATTAAATAGTAGAAGAACTCTAACAAAAGTATTCATCATGTCAAAATAAGATTATAAGTTCTGTCTAAACTTGAAACTCAGTAGTGTATCATCCATGAATTCAAGTATTTCACTAAAAACCTATGAGGAATGGTAAACACATATTCACGAGAGAGACCACTATCACCTACACCTTTTAGATGTAGAATAACCAAGGAGCTAGCTTGGATAGGTGACCCTCAAAACCGAGAGAGGAGGCACCAAATAAATGATTGATTGCGGTGAAACGTACACATAAATGCCTCAAAGCTTCTCCTTGTCAGACGCGCGTAATGGCGTGTGACATAGTCTTCTCAAGCGGTAGCTGATGGGATGGAAAACTAGACTCTTCTAGGTTGGCTACAAGCAATTTCAGTGTTGACGGCTCTAACGCTGTCAGCCTTTGATTCCGAAAAATAAGACTTCGATGACATGTGCAAGTCAACCTTTGCCAAGACAAGACCATCATGAACCAAATTCTCATTTTGTTCTTGTTCATTTTGATTTGATGGGTCATATTTGTGTTAGTTCTACTTTAGGGATTATGTTATATTTTTGTTAAGATTTTTCAAGGGTATATTTAAGAGAAATAATTATCCATAGTATATGTAGATTATCTAAATGAATCAATGCTCAGAGTTGTGTTTTACATTCCAAAACTTTTTGTAACAAAACTCAAACTCGACATAGTATTATAAGTGTGAACATTGTGCAAATCTTCAAAGGAACCAATCATGTGATTAGAGACCCCAAAATCAACAAACCAAGGATGAGCAACAACATTGAACTTTCCCAAAATGGCCAGGGAAAAAAGAACGGATAATGTATTTTAATCACTAGTAGTAGTAATTTTAATCACTAGTAGTAGTAATTTATATTCAGCCCAAAAATCCATTAGTCAAGCTCACTAGGTTAGAATAGCCTATATAAACGGATTAGTGCTTGTGCATTATTCACATACTTGAGATGTATTGTTCGCTTTTCACAATATTTACAATTATTAGGCTGATTCTATGCATCATTTAAAAGAAGACAAAAATAGTAATAAAGAATCATTAACCAACACCAAATTCATAGATTGATAAAAATTTATTAGGCAGTGTAGTGTTTCCATGTCATGTATGACTACGTGAATAGGGACAAATGTAGAAGAACATTAGTAAATGCTGTGATTCTTTTAATAAACTTCTCATTTAAATTAGCCAACAACTTGCTACCATTAATTTGAATAGATACCGTTCGCAACACATATCACCAGCTTAACAACTACTCTTTTTTGGATCATAAAAGTAAACTAGACAGTATTGACTAACCAAATCCATCCAGGCGATGTCAGACTCATAATAATCATTTGAAAGGAAAGCATCAGCCTTGCTATGTAGCAGCTTCTTCAAACTACACTCGGAAACAATGTGTTATTGACCAACAAGGTAAGTAGTTTAGCATGTAGCTGAAAATTGACCCCTTAACAATAAGGGAATGGATGAAAGAGCAATATACCTTGTTGAGTTGGTAATGTCTCCAGCTTTATGCAATAATTTAGCAGCTTTTGTAAGAAGAGACTTGTACTCTTGAGAATAAGGAACTATGTACAGATCCTTAGAAGAAGCTACTTTATCATTGGACAGACCAGAATCTAAAATAAATTCACTGTGCCTTTTAATAACAGTGAAAAAGCTTGTTGCCTTTGTCTTTTGATCCTTTGCGAGACTCTCATTCCATAAATTGAACTCCTGCAAAACAAAAGTTTTCATCTATTTTATAAATCAAACCAAATGTTTTAATAAAATAGCTTCTTTACATGACGGCAAAAATTCTTTCTCACTATATGGGATTGGTTCCATAGATGAGACAACATGATGATATTCTATCACAAATCATATCTAGTAACAAACCAATCAAATCTGAATTTTCTATGGTACCATTTTGTCCATGTCAGGGGGGTAGAAATTAGCACCGGCAGGTTTAAGGATTGGAAATGCTGCTCTGTATTCCAGACCCTTCCACTCACTAACTGTCTTAGTTGCTTTAGAGAGCAGCCTTATCGCTGAGTCTGCTGTTGTCAAAAATGCCTCACCATCATCAAGGCAAGACCTGCGAAGAATGAATACAATGTAATTACACAAGTATGAATACAATACAATATAATTTCACAACATCCAATATAAGATAACTTGTTTTATTGGTGAACCTCTAATTCGTCCTCCAAGCTTACTTATAGACGAATATGGACCTATGTTTAGGGGACTCCTAAGAAGCGGTAACCGCTCCACCTTGATTAAGGAAGCTGTTAACTGCCTACTTCTTAGGAAGTCATGGCATGACTTCGTACATGCAGCTATGGACTAAGTAAGCGTCATTGTCCATGTTTCATCTTCATCTTAGGACGAACCCCCTGCTACGTGAGGGCGACGCATTATGGGGCGGAGGCGAGGCATATGCTGCCCTAGTTGTGGGTTCTAATAAATATATCACTACAAAAACAAAGAGAGTTCAGATGTTGATTGAAGAGGGATGCAAAGGAGTGGGTGTGTCAGAAATTTGGAGTGGGATTGAACGGCGGTTCAAGTGGTGGAGAAAGAGGTCGTTTGCCAAAAGTCATGGATCCTACTCTACTCCTAGTATCATGTCAGAGCTGAGAGAATTCATAAAATACAGAAAACTAATTCCATTCATTAATTATGAGTGTTACATCTATTTATATATGTTTTACGTACGTCAACTGAACAACACAGTCAATTACTGACAACTGTGTCAATAGTTCCTATCTAATCTAACAGAATCAGTTACTGAGAACTCTTCCTCTACATAAATATATAGCATTCAGTTGGTAGAGTAAGTAGTCAAAATTTAAAGGACTTACCACGGGCTCTTGTTTATCTGATAATAGGACCATTTCAACTTATTTAACTCTGACGTATCCGCATGCTCCTTCAACCAATCTCTAAGAGCTGGATTACTGTACCACGACTGATAGGGAAATAAACAGAAACTTTAGTAATACGCTTTATTATTCGAATACATCACTCTTCCTGATTCTAATCTACAACCACAGTTAAAAATAAAGAATATTTTTTGGAGCATAAAACAAATTGCCAATCAAATTTCACAAAAATAATTAGTAAAACCTAGGTACCAAGCATGACACATGGAACATTATTACATGCTTGTGAAAAATTATTTGCTCAGATAAAAGCTAGAATTTATATATTTGATATGAACATGCACATTGAAAATAGAAAGAAAAATCAATTTAAATAAGGTACAAAAAAATTGTATAGAAACACAGATATAAATGTATTGTAAACTAAACCTGCAGATAAAAAATTTCATCTATAACACTTGCAGCCTTGACAATATAAACAAGAGCCTCTTTGTCTGAATCTGTAAGCCCAGTCAACTGCCGAAAAAACAAAAACTTATTTCCAAGGTTAAAAGGGGACAAAAAAATCTCTGATAAATATGTTGGTGATAATTCATGAATTGTTACGCTCAACTAAAAATGATATCATAACCTTCAAAATTCATAAACAAAACTTGTTTGGAATTTTAAATTAATTTATTTGCAACAAGAGTTCATCCAAACTCTATACATAGTCATCCTGATGTAAAAGAGGCGTAAAAATGTCAGAAATAATGGAACAGTGTGATGCCCTAAAACTTATTAATGGAATTATATATTTCTAACTAACTAACTAACAGATGATTTCAACATATTGGCACAGTATAGAGTTTATGATTCAGCTTAAATACTAAACACTTGGTTTGATTATCCATTTGGATAACTCCTATATATCAACAACCTTCTTGGCTAGATCAAATTCAATATTTATTATTTTAAGTTACAAATTTGAACTCCATTCTGTCTGTTAAAGTTGATGTTAACATTAGGTTGTTGAGTACATGGGGTTGGTCCAAATTTACATTTTACCGCATTTATAAACTGGTGCAGTATATACACAGGAAGACTGAGGTATTGGCTTCCAATTACTGTGGCGGGGCAATACAAGTTGAATCAGAAAAGGCTAACCAGCGCAGCTGAAGGGAAAAAAGCATTTGGTAAACGTATATTGAAAAAGACAAATACTACTAATAACACGTTCTCAAATACATTATTTCACATGTGATCCACCATATTATATGGACCTTGGTCCATATTTGGCGAGCATATTTTTTACCTAGGACCCAGAAGAATTTAATCAAACCAAATAATAGTGTTAAAGTAAGTTTTTTAGATTTCTTATGAAGAAACCAACCAGATCTTGAAACTGCAAGTGAGCAATGAAAATGTCCTGGTATTTTTCAAAGGGAGATGGCTCATGTTTTGGGTACAGAGAAAAGGGTCCTGTTTGTCTGACAAAAGGCCAGTCACTATGGAAGATTTTCACAGACGTCAGGTGTCATTTCAGATAGAACCAATCTGTGTTTCCAGCTATTTTGGTTTTTTGGTGATGTTTCGGGCATGTCCGGATATTTTTAAGATGTTTATTACAGTTGTTTGGTGAAATTCGTGTTCTTTTATCTCAGGATATTAAATCTACATGTATAATGTATACAAACAAGAATAAGACTCCAGTCTGAGGGGAAAAAATTGGAAGATTCATGTATTCTACTCTAAGTTTCTGTTATATCTCTATTCAATATTACTTGCATTCAATAGTTTAGCATATTTTTTGTGCCTCGTGACCAGGGTTGTCATGGTGGATGGGCAGTCCATGGCTGAGAGCCAAAATCCCACCATATCGGCCGCTTTGTGGCGCCGTTATAGCAGATTATGGCAGAAAACCCCACAATATCTGCCGATATATACCATTGCGGTGATGCCAAAAACCACAATGTATATCCGCCATAGTGGCCATCGCGCCACTATTTGATAACACTTCTCGAGTCATGACTCAGTACTCTTGATTAAGACCAGCCTTTTGGCAAGTTGAAATTAGTTATTTCTATTTCAGATCACTTCCAACTGTTTATTATGGCTGTAAATGTATAAAAACATCGCAGCTACTATTCTTTCCAAATAGTCGTAAGGCCCTACAGTGAAACAAAACCAACCCAAGGATTGAAATGCTACAGTTTAGCCATAATGTTCAATTTTAAAAGTACAAGGATATAAAAAGAATTAAAGCTAAATAATTATAGATAAAAATCAATATAATGCAACAAAGCAAACAAAAGTGAAAATACAACAACCTCCACATTGAGAGAAACAGGAGCATAGCGACATAATTGCTTTTGTAAAGTCAAACTGCGTGCTACAGTATTCTCTTTGTACCTTCAACAAATATTTAAGGAATAGCAAAATTAACTATATAATCAGTGACTGTCATTATTTTTTATATTGTGTGCTAGGTAGTTGTTCCTTAATATATGGTCATAACTCATAAGTATATGATAGTACAAACAGTTTTAATAATATTTGTGCAATGTGATAATTTTACACCGCGAAGACCGCAATCCTAAGCAGCTAAAATCATGAAATCTTTAATCCTAAATTTGTTATTTTTTATCCCTCCTAGTGTAGACTCTCCAAACCTTTGGTCCACTATTCAGTTGAGTTCTATCATAAACCAAAGCATGATACTGATATTTTTATTTAGTGTGAATCTTAGACATTAGCATACCTCTTCTCAATTAAATCAAATAGTTGACCATATTGTCCATGAACATCATAAGGGACATAGTCTGAATCTTCTTTGGCCAGCAACCTTTTATACTCGTCATAAGCGATATATTTAACAGCAGAAACTTCAGTTTCCTGCCATCATAAAAAGATCCGTAACCAAGATCAGGAATCTCAATAAAACCATGTGTATACTGAACCACCCAAGTTATAATGACATTTAGGGATGTTCAGAAAAACCATGAACTGAACCGACCTGCCGAAACAATCCGATCTGAAGTTAAAATAACCGAACCGTCATGTTTGGTTAGTGAACCAAACGATATTGCACAAAACGGTTCTAGAACCGTACTGAAACTGAAACCAAACCGAAATTGAAAATGAAAATTACTAAAAACAAATTTTAATTGTTTTTTCAAAAAAATTGAAAAATAGTTTAATGGTTCGGTTTGGGAAAAATTATTTTATAACGGTTGGTACGGTTCGAAATTTTTAAACGGTATACCAAACCAATAATTTCGGTTCAGTTTGAATCTGAGTAAATAGAAATAATTCGGTTCAGGACGAGTAAACTTTTGTTATAGTTTGATTCGATTCGGTTTGGTTTTCTCACTGAACTTTACCATGAACAGCCCTAATGACATTAATGCATCTAGAAGAATTCATTGATCTATTTCAGAATGCATGTCATAACAAAATTTATTGAACTGCAACAAATGATATTATCTTTAATTAATGATATAGGTTATTATAGTCTTAAATATGATTATTCTCTACTTATTATTGTTGATATATTTTCCTTAATTTTCTATTATTTCTTTTATGAGAAATCTTCTCATGTATATAAATTTGTATAACCTCATTGTGAAATAGACACCAAAAATCTGCCGGCGTCACACTCCCTACCATACCACAAGTCTCAAAAAACAACAATAGGACTTCAATCAGAACACATTCACTAGACCCAGCCATGCACCATCACATTCCACCACAGCCACATGTAAACTCCGACGCATGGCAGCCTCTAGCATTATTTATACAGTTGTGTTCACCTGCCTCTCATCTTGTTTTTTCCGCATTTCGGAATTGTTCCCTAGTTTGGTTTTTGTGCAGCTGCTTTCTTGCTTTCTTGCTTCTGGTAGTGCCATCTGTTTTGTTCCCATCAAGTGAAGAAGCTGAATATAGAAGTCCAACCCTAACTAGTGCTGAGATGATTTGGCTACAAACCCTTCTTTGCGAGCTAAAAGTTCCTACTGCTTCTTCTGTCATTTATTGTGACAATGAAAAGTGCAGAAGCTATGGCTTACAGTGCTAACCTTCATGCCAAGACTAAGCACATGGTGATAGACTTGTTTTTTGTTCTTTGTTCTAGAGAAGGTTCTAGCCAAGGAATTGCAAGTTGTGCATTCCTAGTGCTGATCAAAAGGCAGATATTTTGACAAGTGTCTGTTTCATGACAAATTTGTCACCTTGAAAACTAAGCTCAAGGTGGTTCTCTGCTGCCACGAGAATACACCTCTCTTTGCATCACTGGCTACATCAAATTCTAACTCCTATTCATTTACTATTGATTCCTCTCTTTAAAACACACATGCTCATAGTTTTCCACAGTCACAGAGTATTCGAGACTTTCGTCATTTTGATATTACTTATGGGTGTCAATGCCTTGAAGTTTAAGAGACCACCCCTACTTAATAATCATTTTTGTATTAATTAATTATAAATGTTATGATTTTATTACAATGCACTATAAAGAATGAACATATCTGAATTTTTGTTCATACTAGAAAAGTTCATGCCTTTTAGTAATAGTGATTCTTTGTAAGAACTGTGTGTTTTATTTTATGAAAGAGACAAAATATAAAGTTGTATCATTTCCAATCGTTTAAAATAATCAACTAATGGAAAACAATGAAGGCAAAATATGAGATAATCACAGTCTACTTTATTTTGAGAACTATACATAAATGTGGTGAAAATGCAGAATGTTTAATTTGAAAGTATCTTAAACATCATCACCTGAAGTGTAAGAGCTTCCAAAGGTATTGGATCTATAGTAGTTACCAGAAACACATCGTTATATGCATTATTGATGAACTTTCCATCATTTGTGACACTGCATTTCATATCAAAAGTTAAAATCCGCTAATTCATGGATAAGAAAAGAAAGGAAGTAATGCATTAATTGAACGTAAAAGACATCCAATGATCATGCAATAAAACAGAAAAGAAAAAAGACAGAACGAATCAGCAGTGTCTCTTCATATGGGAAAGAGGGTCCAAAAGAAACCCCTTTAGACAAATCCTCAGGTTGGCTTGGAGGAAGATTTTTTCTTTTTTTTGGACTAAAACAGTAAAACATGCAGGAAAACTTAGAGGGTGTTTTATTTTATCATTTCATTTTACATTCTCAGTTGATGTGTTTTTGCTCTTTATTTTAATTAAAAGACTGTTACTTTATTTAAATTATGTTTTCTAGTTTCAAATTTTTGTGAAGTGAATGGTGAAAAAAATAAATCTTGAAACAAGTAAACAGCAGCAAAGCAATGTGCAGTTTGTAATTACATAAACATAAGCTACTTACCACTCTTGTAGGAAAGCAAATATCAATTCGAATGCATCTTTGGGAAGGGTTACACCTAACTCTTCTTCCAGGTTCCTCCTAAAATAATCAAATATATTAGTTGAAGTGAGTTGGATTCCAAGTGCAGTCTTACAATTTCACGCATTTCATGAAAAACTCAATCATTGATCAACAACTAACTCTGCTTCATCTAAAGTCAACAACCTAATAAATTATCATGTTCACCATAAACCACTTTAGTTCAAATTTATTTCTAATCAACTTTGAAAAGTCAACTAACATCATAGAAACACACAAACAACAACAACCAAGTCTTATCTTATTAAGTGAGGTGGCTACATGAATCAACTTCCACCATAAAGTTCTATCAGGAACTATACTTTTATCCAAATCATTAATCTTAAGATCTTTCATAATAACTTCTCTTGTAGTTTTTCTAAGTCTTCCTTGACCTCTAACCGTTTGAGATTGTGTAATATACTGTGAGATGTTGGATCAAACTCTAGTGTGGTCGAAGTCTGTTCGCGAGTAATGTGTGTTGTAGTCGAAGTCTGTTCTAACATGCATTCGTCAATATTGCTAGAGTTGTTAGCATGTTGAATTGAGTCTTGCTTGTAAGCCCAATTGTTTAAGTTAGCTTGTAATGGATAATTGTTAAAAAGCCCATTAGGTTAGTGTGCTATTTTTCTTATAAATAGGATGTCAGTTTCTCAATCTTGATACAAGGAAAAATAAGAAGATAAAATCCTAATTTCAAGATAAAGATGTTATTTTGTTATTCTTGTATACTTGTAATCTTGTTCTAAGAGAAAGGAAAGAATAGCAGTTTAATAGCCAATCCTTGTTGTTTTCTTCTTTATTAACCCTAACCCTTATGTGTTTCTTGATCATTAAGGAACTGTTTATACTTAGTTTTAAGGTATCCGATTCACAACAAATTGGTGCGGTGAGCGTGGAGAAGATGCCTTCAACAAAGTATGAGATTGAAAAGTTCACCGGAGTGAACGACTTCGGTCTGTGGCGCTTGAAGATGAAAACCCTACTGGTTCAGCAGGGTTGTTTGGAAGCATTGAAGGGTGAGGCAGCCATGAACGTTGCGTTAACGGCAAAAGAAAAGACGGGCATGATCGAGAAAGCCCACAGCGCAATATTGTTAGGCCTTGGTGTGAAGGTTCTTCGACATGTATCAAAGGAGACTACAGCATCGGGATTATGGGTGAAACTTGAAAGTTTGTACATGACCAAATCTCTGGTCAATCAACTCTACCTGAAGCAAGCATTGTATTCATTCAAGATGAGTGAAGACAAAGTGTTGGCTGAGCAGTTGGATATGTTCAACAAGCTGATTCTTGATCTTGAAAATATTGATGTGAAGATCGACGATGAAGATCAAGCACTGTTGTTGATGTGTGCTTTGCCCAGAACACATGCTCACTTCAAAGAAACTCTCTTGTATCGAAGGGAGTCACTGACCTTTGAATAAGTTCAATCAACCTTGTATTCTAAGGACTTGAACGAACGAAAAGAGCATAAACCTTCGACGGTGGACGAAGGTTTGGCCGTTAAGGGAAAATTCTTGTGAAAGGATGGTAAGTTCGACAAGAAGAAAGGTAAAAGTCAACAGAAGTCTTATAGTGGCGAAACATCTGGTATTCGATGTTATCACTGTAAGAAAGAGGGTCACATAAGAAAGGTGTGCCCTGAATGCCTGAAAGATCATGGAGGTAATGGCAACGCAGTCATCGTTCAAGATGACTTTGACTCATCTGATGTTCTTATGGTTTCAAGTGGCGACTCGAGAAAAGAGTGGATTATGGATTCAGGTTGCACTTGGCACATGACTCCAAACAGAGAATTGTTCGAGGAGCTATGTGATCAAGATGGTGGATCTGTGCTGTTGGGAAACAACAAATCTTGCAAAATTGCAAGTATTGAATCTGTGAGATTTAAGCTCCATGATGAGTCAATAAGGTTATTGACTGAAGTTAGGTATGTACCTGACTTGAAGAGAAATTTGATTTCTCTTGGTGAATTCGACAGAAAGGGATATGTTTTTCAAGGACAAAGTATCCTAAGAGTCATGAAGGGGTCGAAGGAAGTCTTGAGAGGCGTGAAGAAATAAGGCTTGTATACCCTTGAGGCTGAGGTTGTAAGTGGTTCGACAAATGTTGCATCCACGAAACCTGTGTCGGAGACAGAATTATGGCACATGAGATTGGGCCATGTCAGCAAAAGAGGCCTGGTCGAATTGGAGAAGCAGAACCTGCTAGGAGGTGACAAAGTCGAAAAGTTGGAGTTTTGTGAATCGTGTGTATTTGGTAAATCCTGTAGGACGAAGTTTAACAAAGGCAAGTAAAGAACACATGGATCCCTGGATTACATTCATGTTGATCTTTGTGGGCCTGCAAGGAATCCTTCCCACTCAGGCGCAAGGTATTTTCTATCAATCGTTGATGACTATTCCAAAAAACTATGGGTATTCATTCAGAAGACAAAGGATGAAACTTTTGAGAATTTCAAAAGTTGGAAGATTCTGGTCGAAACTCAAACTGGCAGAAAGGTTAAGAGGTCGAGAACCGACAATGACCTTGAATTCTGCAACGAAGCGTTCGACAGTTACTGTGTTGAGTCAGGGATTGCAAGGCATAAGACTGTAGCAGGTACTCCTCAACAAAATGGCTTAGCTAAGAGATTCAATCGAACAATCCTTAAAAGGGTTAGATGCATGTTGGTTAGTGCTGGATTGAAGAAGGTGTTTTCTGTTTCGACAACAGCTTACCTGATAAATAGATGTCCCTCGACTGCCTTGGGAATGAAGACACCTGAATAAGTTTGGTCGGGACATCCACCTAGTCTCGACAGATTGAGAGTATTTGACTGTGTGGCCTATGCTCATATTGGGCAAGACAAGGTCGAACCTAGAGCTCTGAAATGCATGTTCATGGGATACCCTGGAGGAGTCAAAACTTATAGGCTATGGTGCCTAGAGCCAGGTCACAGGAGGTATATCACCAGTCGAGATGTAGTTTTCAATGAAGCAGAGATGACTTTCAAGAAAATTGATGATGCTGACGAAGAGCTGGAACAGGGAGAGATTCCTGTTGAGGTGGAGCATGTTGATGCTGAATTGCTTACCCCAGATGAAGTCGAAGAAGACGTAGAAGATGTTGTCGAAGATGAGGAGACTGATAATGACTACCTGCTAGCAAGAGACAGGTCGAGGAAAGTCATCAAGTCACCTCAGAGACTTGGGTATGCAGATCTTATAGCTTATGCCTTAATCTCTGCTAGTGAGGTTCTAGATGAAGAACCTAGAGACTATAAGGAAGTTATGAGGAGTCGAAAGAAGACTGAATGGCTGAAGGCCATGGATGATGAGATGAAATCTCTTCATGATAACAACATCTGGGAACTGATCAAGAAACCTGCTGGAGCCAGGTTAGTCAGCTGTAAATGAATTTTCAAAGTTAAGGAAGGAATCGAAGGAGTGGGGTCGAAGAGATACAAGGCAAGATTGGTTGCTAGGGAGTTCACTCAGAAAGAAGGTATCGATTTCAATGATGTGTTCTCTCCTGTTGTGAAGCACAAATCCATTCGAATGTTGTTTGCCACAGTGGCACAGTTCGACCTTGAACTGTAACAGATGGATGTGAAGACTGCGTTCTTGTATGGTGACTTAGGTGAAACACTCCTGATGAGGCAACCTGAAGGGTATGTCGAAAAAGGGAAGGAAAATTATCTGTGCAAGTTGAATAGATCGTTATATGGACTGAAACAATCTCCTCGACAGTGGAATAGGAGATTCGATAAGTTCATGACACACATAAGTTTCATCAGAAGTTAGTTCGACCACTGCGTTTACTTCAAATTTTGACTGGATAATTCATTTGTTATTTTGTTGCTCTATGTGGATGATATTCTAATAGAAAGCAACAATGTCGAAGATGTAATGAGGGTGAAGGTTGAACTCAATAAAGAGTTCGACATGAAGGATCTGGGAGTTGCGTCCAGGATTCTTGGGATTGACATCCAGAGAGATAGAAAGCAGTTGAAATTATGTTTATCTCAAGAGGCATACCTACTGAAGGTTCTCGAAAAATTTGGTATGTCGAATTAAAAGTCTGTTGTGACTCCGACAAACCCTCAATTCAAGCTGAGTATAGATTAGTGTCTCAGTACTAATGTTGAAAGAACTTATATGAATAGCATTACATATGCTAACATAGTAGATTCTTTGATGTATGCTATGGTCTGTACTAGACCCGACATAGCATATGCAGTAAGTCTTTTACACAGGTACAAGGCGAATCCTGGAAAGGCTCACTGGCAAGCATTGAAGTGGATTTTAAGGTACATAAATGGGTCTCTGAATAGAGTCTTAATTTGTGGTGGAGCCTTGGGTGAAGATAGTAAAGTAGCAATCGAATGATATGTCGACTCTGATTATGCAGGTTGTATGGATTTCAGAAAATCTATCTCTGGATATGTGTTCACTATGTTTGGGACAACATCACAACAATCAGTTAGAAAGCAACACTTCAGAAGGTTGTTGCCTTATCCACCAATGAAGCATAGTATATTGCCCTAACTGAAGCTATGAAGGAAGCATTGTGGCTTGAAGGTTTTGCAAAGAAGCTAAAACTTCAAGGTTGAGTGATCACTGTTAAATGTGATAGTCAAAGTGCAATACATCTGTCGAAGAATTCAGCCTATCATGAGCGAACCAAGCACATTGATGTGAGACTGCATTTCGACAAAGGGGTAATCGAGCGTGGAGAAGACCAAGCGTTGAAGGTTTCGACAGATCATAATGCTGCTGATATGATTACTAAGACGTTGCCCAGTTGCAAGTTTTTCCACTGTATGCAATTAATAAAGCTGCATGAAGAAAGTTAGTTTCTTGATGTTATAGAGTTAGATCCCAGGTGGAGATTTGTGAGATGTTGGATCGAAGTCTAGTGTGGTCAAAGTCTGTTCGCGAGTAATGCGTGTTGTAGTCGAAGTCTATTCTAACATGCATTAGTCAATATTGCTAGGGTTGTTAGCATGTTGAATTGAATCTTGCTTGTAAACCCAATTGTTTGAGTTAACTTATACCCTAAGTTAAATTGTAATGGGTAATTGGTAAAAAGCTCATTAGGTTAGTGTGATATTTTTCTTATAAATAGGATGTTAGTTTCTCAATCTTCATACAAGGAAAAGTAGGAAGATAAAATCCTAATTTCAAGAGAAAGAGATTATTTTGTTATTCTTGTATAATTGTAATCTTGTTCTAAGAGAAAGAAAAGAATAACAGTTTAACAACCAATCCTTGTTGTTTTCTTCTTTATTAACCCTAACCCTTATGTGTTTCTTGATCATTAAGATACTGTTTATACTTAGTTTTAAGATATCTGATTCACTATATATATATATATATATATATATATATATATATATATATATATATATATATATATATATATATATATATATATATATATATATATATATATATATATATATATATATATATATATATATATATATATATATATATATATATATATATATATATATATATATATATATATATATATATATATATATATATATATATATATATATATATATATATATATATATATAT